>BTPG01000006.1:89335534-89488034 GCA_036245525.1 Semisulcospira habei
ATCGTGTGCGCAGCGGGGTGTGTCGCCCGCGAGTGCAGTAGCAGGAATTTGCTTCACTTATCACAGAACAATTTTATTTTTTTTATAAAAATCGCTGCATTCAGGGAGGGTGAGTAGAAGGGGGAGGGGGGGGGGGGCAGAGGGGAGGCGGAAGGCGACTTGAACTTTCTTTTTCAGGGCGTTTTTTTTTTTGTGTGTTTTTTTTTCGAGATGATTAATTATTACGTCGCGGAACATCCTGTTGTCTAATGTCACCAGTGAGTGAACAGACACGAAATAAAATTCTGAAATTCTGGTAGCACATGCTATTGTATTTTACCGTTCCCTGTATTGCTGTTTTGCCGTTTTGCTGTTTGCCGTTTGACTCTAGCTCTAGTTTAGCTCGATCAACGGTGTTTTTTTTTTTTTTTTTTTTTGGTTTTTTTGTTGTTGTTGTTGTGTTTTTTTTGTTTGTTTGTTGTTGTTTTTTTTTTTTTGGGGGGGGTGTTGTTTGTCAGTTTCTTTCAGCCAGCATTATACAGACTCTCTGTTTTCATCCTTAAAAGCTTGATGATTTGTTGGTAATTTTCTTGAAGATCTGTCTCTAACAACAACAAAAATTACTAAGATGTGTGCGGTAATGTGTAGTCTTTATATGAAAAATTCAGCTACATGTTTACGCTGGTGTGTGATTTGATGTCTTTGTGTATGATGAATAACCTTCTTCAGGTGGCAAAAAGTGCACATTCACAATGCTCACAAGGTCATCAGGCCGACGTCGGCCGCCACTGGCACGCGCACCGCCATACGCGGGCCAACTGCGGCCGATGTCGGCCCGATGACCTTGTGCGCACTGGGTTCCTTATTTGAATTAGCGATTTTGTTTAAATATTTTTCTTGTTTTCAAGCTTGATGTAGAAAGTTAAATAACTATTGGTCTCTAGATTTTAGACTTGGCGTCTCTGTCACAGACAAACCTGATCACCTAATAGTGCCGAGGGACTCTAAAATGTAATCAGTCAGTCAGACATGCACGCGGACAGCTTTTCGTGATTATCTTAAATGACAGCCTAGTATGAACCCTCTGTATCCTGTTTATTGTATGGCAGAACGGCCTGTCTTAAACGAGCACCCTTCTGAGCCACCTAAATGCTGGTCTTCAATGACAGGTGACACTTTTTGGCCATTCAAGACTTCTCTATAGACATCATCTGTCTTTTAAGACTTTTTTTTCTCGCAGAAAAGATGGTATGCCACTTGCCCTGCCAAGACAATCAAACTGACAGCCTCAAACAACTTTACTGGCCTTAGCTCTGAGAGTTTAAGAGTTAACATGGGTAAATAGCACGAAGGTAGGTTACGTCAGAGAATCCAGCGTGCAGTCAATTCACATTTATTTAGATTCCCCAACAAAAAACTACACAAAACTCACTGAAATCCTATTTCTAAGATACATGCCTGGTTTTGATAAGCACACTTACCGTGTTTTTGTAAATGACTAACAATTGAAAATATTCTCTCTTACCTCCTGATGTGGCACACTCCACAAGAATACACAATCCGACGATGATCCAAAATTTGAGCATTTTCCTGCCAGATGACACCGTAATTGAGCTGCAGCAAAACTTTTTCGAGAAGAGAACTGAGTTTATTTACAAGTTATGTGAAGAGAATTGTTCAACACGCCATCCTGAAGACCTCTGTGCAAAGAGTCGCGGTGCAGTTAATGAGTGACGGTCGAGTCTTTCTGTTGGGTGTGTCACTTCCCCCAACAGCTCTCGATTTCATGTCCAACAAAGTCTCTTCTATAGACTCTCATGAGCCCCTGCAGATGCAAGGGCTCATGAGAATCTATGTATCTTGTTTGTAAAATATAAAAAAAACTATTCATTTTCTTCAATGGACACACAAATGCACCGATCCTCAAGCAGTTTTATTTTCATCGGCAAGGGGTATATATTCTCATGAACCCCTGCAACTGTATGGGGCCGATGAGCATCTATGCCGCGTGCAGGCAGGGGCTGAGCTCTGTTAGTATGGTTCCTCAGAGCGAGGGGTATCGGCGGGCTATACCCGAAGCTACCCGCAACGTGGCACTGACGCATGCCCCAAAGCAGAAACAAGTCGATCCACCACCCATCGATTTGATAAGCGAAGTTAATCCGGGTACATTTTTATAAAGTGAAAGCTAGGTAAGAATAACTTCGAAGGAAGACGTTAGGAGAAGGGGAGGAGGGGGAGGGGCTGGGTGGAATAAGCCCCAGCATTGTCAAGATAAAGGTCAACACTATCCAAGTGCAGGAGGCGTAGATAATCATGAACCCCCGCAGTCGAAGGGGTTGATGAGGATCTATGCCTACTCCTGAAACCATTTTGAATCCACGTTCCTTGGCAGTGGACGCCCAGGGCCCTTTGGCTTTGAGTTACCAAACAATCTGCGTCCACTGGCAGCGAAGGGGTTAACCTTTTGGGTGTCGGTAGAGGTTTTAGTCGCGATGATTCCTTCAGGAATCATCGCGACTAAAACCGCTACCGACACAAGTAGTCATCGCGACTAAAACCGCTACCGACACAAGGAATCATCGCGACTAAAACCGCTACCGACACAAGGAATCATCGCGACTAAAACCGCTACCGACACAAGGAATCATCGCGACTAAAACCGCTACCGACACCCAAAGGGTTAAAGGACTTGCCTTGTGAGATGAGGTGATTGGGAAGAGGGTAGGGGTGGGCGTGGGGTAGCGCAGGTTCTGAGATCCGGTAGAGATTTCGGGGTGGAGGTAGGAGTTGGTATGGGAGCGGGGGAGGGGAGGGGAAGGGCGGAGGCGGGGGAGGGGGTGGTAGGGGCGCAGGTGTCTCTGTGTGTGTAGGAGTGGGGGGGGGGGGAGAGACGGGTTGGAAGGGGGGGGGGCGAGGTGGGAGGAGGGGAGAGGATGGGGTAGGTGGGTGAGGGTAGTGGACCTCTAAAGAATAATCTTATGCATAGGATTTCTTCTTCTCAAGTTCTTCTTGATGCTGATTGTTGTTGTCGTTGTTGTTGCCGTTGCCGTTGTTGTTGTTGTTGTTGTTGTTGTTGTTGTTGTTGATGATGATGATGATGATGATGATGATGATGATGATGATGGTGATGACGATGACGACGACGACGATGATGATGCCGTCGACGACGACGATGATGATGATGACGACTCGACGATGATGTTGCTGTGGTTGTCATCGTCGTTCGCAGGATTACAGGAAGAGTTCAGATGGCTTTATGAATGGAGCCGTCCTTTACAGCGTTCTTTGAAGATAATAATGACAAACGAAATCCTGCGTTTCCTAAATAGCATTCCCTTGTCGAGCTTCAGTGGATCTTCCTTAGTCTTCATACAATAATATCGCAACGCTTTCGCTCATACTTGAACAAGGGCTAGCGTCTCAGTGCGCAGGCCGGCTCTGATAACCCCACTGAGCCAGCGGGTACACGACCTTTTGCTCAATGCGTCCATTTTGTGAAAAGCGAGATTTTCAATGACGTATCGCCATTGAAAATCTAGCTTTTCACAAAATAGAAATAGGCCTACTGGCTTTTGAAGTTAGATCAGGGCCGACTTGCTGCTTTTCTCTGTCAGTTCCTATACTAAGGAGCAAAAGAAATGCAACATGTTTTGGAATCATCGGAAACAATGATTCCAAACTGAATGGAGCAAAAGAAATGCGACTAAAGTGTTTCCGATGATTTCAAAAATGTCGCATTTAATTTGCTCCTCAGTATATATTCAGAGTGCAGAGGAGATTAAACATTGGTTAGTCCACGATAACGACAAGGATCTCGGTGGATTTTTAAAAAAATATATTATTATTTTAAGAAAAGAAAAACCGTGTTGGATGGTTTCTTGCTTGCGTGGCAGATCGTGTCCCTCAAGACAACTCAGATCCTCTGCTGACAGCCGCATTTTGCGTGTACCTTTTGTCCGAACCAAGTCTTTTGGCCAGCGGTCTTTTTCATATCTTGGGCCGCTGTGCTGGAACGAACTCCCCTCCCATGTCCGCCACAGTGCTTCAAAAGACTTTTTAAAATCTGCGCTAAAAACACACCTTTTCCAACTCTATTACCCCACTGATTAATCATTGACTGCTGAGGATTATGTTGTAGTTTTGCTGTGGTGCCTGGCGAATGTGTGTGTGTGTGTGTGTGTGTGTGTGTGTGTGTGTGTGTGTGTGTGTGTGTGTGTGTGTGTGTGTGTGTGTGTGTGTGTGTGTGTGTGTAATATTGTGTACGGTTTTTGTAATTGTATTTTGGAAATTTGTAAGGCGCCTAGAGGTCTACCTGAGGTTAGGCGGCATAGAAATCATCATTATTATTATTTTATTATTATTATCAAGTTCTTACGGCAGGCCACTGAACTGACTGTTTGGTTGACTCGATGTAGCTGTTTGTTCGGTCTTTCGGTTCGTTGTTTCCTGGGTGATAGTTATTCAGCTGGTTGGTATTTTTACCGGCAACAGATAATTCATTTAATCACATAGCTGCATCGAGCAGGTTCCCATACTGTCTTTGTTTTAGGATGGTTGTTTGTTATTTTTTCAGTTAGGCATGTAACCCATTATTATTATTATTATTATTATTATTATTATTATTATTATTATTATTATTATTATTATTATTATTTATTAATTTATTTATTTATTTATTTATTTATTTTTATGCAAACAAATGAACATCAGCAGTGATTAGGTTGTTGGACAAAGGGAGACAACAATTCGAGCAACGTCCTTGCTCGCTCGGCTGCTTTTACGTGGTTTACGTCCCTTCATTTATAATAATAATAATAATAATAATACCTTTATTATATAGGCGCTTTTTCTCAATTTTTGGGCGAATCGACTCAAAGCGCCGCGAACTGAAACCCAACACGCACACTCACGTAACAGACACGGATTTACGCCATTTAAGACAAACACAGTACAAGACAGACGAAGGGCCAGTTCAGCTACTGAAGTTACAGAGATTTTTTTATTTAATTTTTTGCGATGATTTCCAAAATCTGTGTTCATTGGGAAGTGTCACCAGCGCTCGATCATCGTCAGATATTCAAGTTCGCTTTGGGGCAGACATACACAACGAATGCGAGAGATATGTATCGCACTTTGACCCGTATCGTGTCGTCTTTAACCCCTTGACTTCTGCTGGCCATGTAGTTCGGCGGAAAGACGCGTCAGTGCCGGATTACAGGTCTTTGCCGATCATTCACGGCCGGACTGCGTGCGATATAGCCGGTCAGTCAGTGTAGTTGTCAAGGGGTTAATAGAATGCGTCATCAACATTCAGAGTCATTCAGCCATTCGCCTTTTCTTTCGTTGCCCTGCAGCTAAAATTCACATCTCCGAAACTGTTGTAGATTCACAGCGGGATAACACTCGCCGCGTCGCGGCACCTCACTGATCATCCGATCAGTGATACACGGATACATTGCATAACTCAGTCATAGATCCTCGTGTTACGGATACATTGCATAAATGAGGCTTCCACCAAGAGGCATAGATCCTCGTGCGCCCCCGCAGATGCGGGGGCGCACGAGGATCTATGTCTCTTGCTTTCTGTATTTAGTTTTGCTGCCGCTTTCCGTCAGCGAACGGTTCAGCCGCACGCTGACAATGTTCGATAATGCTAATTATTACGTTATGTCATCAGTATGTTCACATCAGCTATTAGAGTCCTTTTTTTTTTTATAAATTAAAAGCGCTTTATTAATCTCTCGTGATATTATTATTAACATTGTTATAACCCTGAGCTACCAGCACTGAATATGCTAATTTTGGTCCTCATTACTGACTGAAACGTTTCATTACTTTGCTAATGAATATTCATGAATTTGATAATGACTGTTAGTGAATATTCCCACGGACTTATCACTTCAACGCTTGACCGCTTATATTATTAGTTGTACTACGAGTTAGGCTTTGCCAGTCGCCAGTTCGGCTTATCGCCTCCAGGGTCCGATTAGGGAGCCATCTTTAAATTAAACTCTTTCATCGGACCCTCGAGACGACAAGAACCACTTACGCCGCCTAACTCGTAGCACGACGATTTTGTCTTCAACTGTAAAATTATACGTGGGTGTATAACTGTAAAATTATACATGTAAAAAAAAAAAAACAACTGAGGACGGGAGGTTACTCAATAATAATTTTTTTAAAGTTATATGCACACGTTATGTGCTATTTAGGGTTCATATTTCATGCGAAAAAATAACTCGAAATGTGGAAGTTAGATGACACCTTACCTTCGACGGAAATGCCGACTCGAAACGACAGCTAATTTCCGCGGGTAACAGCTGTAGACCTAACTCTAGAATTGCGTCCCCCGCCGGAGTACTGAAAGTACCTATAGCAGTGGACCCTTTGTTCCTATATGCACCGTCGAAGGTGTCGTCTAACTTACCACATTTCGAGTTATATAAGAATTATAGGCTCGTGTAACCCTCTACCCTAACACACACACACACACACACACACACACACACACACACACACACACACACACACGGCACACACACACACACACACACACACACACCGGCAAACACACACACACACATACACACACACCGGCACACACACACACACACACACACACGCAACACACACACACACACACACACACACACACACACACACACACACACACACACACACACACCCCACTGGATAAGAGTTGGCCGGAGTCCCAGCAAGCGCAGTTTGTGCGATCGTGTAGTAAGTGTGCAAAAGGATGCTTTACATGTCTACTGTTATGCTGCAAACGTATCACAGCACTGAGTGTCGGGATGCGTAACATATCGGTACATTATCTTTAACTCTTTACTGACTGCTAATAATGACGATGATAACGTCATCAGCGGAAAACTGAGACGTTTAATTACACGTTTTTTCCCGCCGAGTGGTATCGTCATTAAAAGTCAAGGGATTAAACCACTTTTGCGCAGTAGCGCGTGATATTGTGTGCAGAAAACGCGCTGTTTTGTGGTTTGGTAACAGAATATTAAATTACTTTTTTTCTTAACTCATTCAAGGCGCACCGCATCAATACCTGCAGCTATTGATGCGGGGCACTTTGAATGAGATTACTCTTTCCTTGCCATGGGTCGCACTGAGTTTGTAATTCTGAACTCAACGCCAAAAAAGCTGAACATCTGTCCAAGAAGTAAGGTCAGAGAGAGACATAGATATGGATCCTCATGAGCTCTGGCACGCGCCTGCGGGGATATCATGATGATCTATGCCTCTTGAAGTTTGGTGATGTTGATTTTGTATCCGCGGTGAAAGGGTTAATCTATATTTGCTCATACTCGTGCGTCATGCTTTGTGAAAGGTGTTTGTGGCTCAGTGAAACATTGATTACATTACACAATATTTAAATCGTTTGAACGGCAAAACAAGAGAATGTATGTATACCACAAAATAATCATTGCTGATTTGTTTTAGCAGCAGTCGAAATTGGTTTCCCGACAACGTTCGAATTTGTGTTGTGATGCATAAATTTCTGTATGTGACGTGGTCTGTGACTCTGGGTCTTACGACTTAAAGCGATCTGCTCTGGTGCGGTGTCCGATTGCTGAATGTGCGGATGCATGCTGTCAGTGTTGTTTCGCCTCAACCGCCTATACAGAGGATCGAAAGAAATTCGACAATTTTGGAATCATCGGAAATACTTTAGTGTTTTTGATGATTCCAAAACTGTCGCGTTTCTTTTGCTCCTCAGTCATATGACTTTTCCGAAAATGCCTTCGTCTTTACGCGATCCATGAGAGGACGCAAGCAGCCGGGTAGATTCATTCGTGCGCTACTGCCACGTGTACGCGTCGGGGGCAATCTCCTGCCTGCAGAGGTGAAGAAGAGCGGCTGACAAGGCGTCCATCATTTTACGACAGCCGATTTTCCTAATTGACCTATTTAATTAACTCATTCTACCCCAACACCGAAATCCCCAAATTTTGCCCTCTGAAGACTGCATTGCCGCAGTGCAGGACACAGATCGACCATGATAGTTCAAGGGTGATGCCCGAATAGCTTGGCGCCCGTAGGCGCCAAGCTATTCTGGCATCACCCTTGAACTATCATGGTCGATCCTTATCTTGCTGTGGCGTGTCTGGGGTAGAATGAGTTAACCTCAAGCCCGCGTTTTCCAAATCAGTTTTGGAGGTGTCACCTAATTTGCCGGCGACTATGTACCAGTTGCAGAAGATAATATGTCGACCAAGAGAGTCCAAAATAGCTCAGGCGGTTAAGCGTCGGAGCAGGAGAGCGAAGGGAATCACCGGCTCGTGGGTTCGAATCCCCGTCCCGGCCCCGGTAGCTGGACTCGCATTCCAGGGGGAAAAGACGGGCTTGTTCAATCGCATGTCCATTGAAAGGTCCTGGTAAATCAATGTGGCACAGTTGGAGTGCGCCTGAGTTGATCAGTGTTCAGGTCGTACTGCATAGGCCTGTCCCCCATAACCCGCCAGTCCGGGCCGTCCATTATCACTTCGGTGCCGTGGACGTTAAACAACCCCGAACTAACAACAACAACAGTCATGTCGACCAAGGGTAGTGTCAATCTGATCTTGCACTACCCTTGAATTATCAAGGATCCATGTCCTACTGTAGTGCCTCGGAGCAAAATGGGTTAAACAACAGATAATTATTAACTCATTCAGCCCGACGGCCGTATTTCCCAAATTTTGGAGGCGTCATCTAACGGCTACGCACCAGTTGCAGGGCAGGGCCGGACCCAGGGGGGTTACCTGGGTTCCGGAACCCCCCCTCCCAACTAAAAAAAAAAAAAAAAAAAAAAAAAAACCAGTGAATTTTTTTTATGCAAAGGGAGTTCCAAAGTTTTTTTTTTTTTTTTTTTTTTTTTTTTTCATTGTTTTTAAAACATTGCAGTTTTTAGTCACTTTTGATCCAAGGCACAAAGAGTTATTTATAGACAATTCAACGGAAATCCATTTCAAGGGATCCGTTTAAATGTCCAAAACGTTTTCCCGTTGAAACAACCAAGTAACCCAACCCCTAACCCTATTATTAGTAAATGCAGCCATATTTTCTTGTTCTGGCCGCAAGCCTCTTCCAGCGCCTTCACCTTGATACAGCCCTAATCCCCCAAAAACGACTTTTTAGAAAGATTAATTAAGACGCTAAGTTGATAATTATGATAATTCGTTGTAACGAACATCCGTTAAAACGACCATCATTGAATCGTCCAAAAACATCGTTGAAATGGATTTCCGTTGAATCAACCAGGTACCCAAAAGAGTTGCTCTCCTTCAGGGCACGTCTTTCCGAGAAAGATCAGTGAAAAGACGTCTGACGTCATTAAGGTTTGTGGGGGGAAGTTTAAATCTAGATCTATTTTCTTTGGTAACACTTCACTTTTGCTGTCTCCTCGAAAATGCCGAAACTGAAAAAAACAGATGCTGATGGCAGTAGGCGACTGTCATGCTGGTTTTCATCAAGCTCCATTTCAGAAGGTGGGTACATTTTTAAATCCAATTTTGTCTCATAAAAGAAATGTAGTCAGTAGAACTAGGTAAAATTCACCCATTCCGAATTCGATTCAAATGAGCACGTGGCGATGGCGCCGGTACTTCCTTCCTGTGAGTGTAGCCTACGCTGTAGGAGCTGATACTAGCTGCATATAATGAATATCATAGATATAAAACAGCCCCACTTATTAAAATACCAAAACAGGTAACAATTAAAGTAATGCATAGCCTAAAATTTATTTCACAAAGTATTATGATATATAACTTTAAAAATGTCAATTTAAAAAATAAAGATATCGGCATCAATGATCAATATTGCTTTTATATTTATAAAAAAAATCTTTGGACGGCAAAATATCGTTTTCAATAACAAAACCAAGGGCTAAGTTATAAGGTATCGTTATCACTAGTGCAGCTTACTAGCTATGTATTGTGACGTAAATCTCTTCGGAGAGCAAAACAGAACCGTCTTGATGGCTGACTATGGAAACCATAGCCTATCTGACGCCACTTGTTGACAGCGTCGCCATCAATTGTGACGGCAACATAGCCTTTCCGGGTGCGAAACCGTCATGACGACTTCGGTTTCTGGAACGACAAGAAGCCATCATGACGGCATCCCAACCACTGCCTTTTTTACATAATAAAATGGAAAATAAAAATGTGCTGAAATTTTGCCAACTGCTGAAAATCAGCAAATTTGTTAACAGTTCCTATGCCTGTGAACAACGTGCTACAAAATAAGATTATTCACCCTTAGGCCTTTTGTTGATGAAATTTAAAATAAGCTAAGAACTAGTCAGAAAACCACTGTTTTTCTTTTTTTTATATTAAATTATTATTATAAAATTGTAGTAGACGTGTTAACACCTGCAATGCATAATCATATATAAGATGTTGAAAAGACGGTTCTATTTTATTTTACATTTTTGTTGTTGCTTTTAGGATAAAATTTCATGTTTTAATTTTTATGTTATGTCTTTGTTTTTCCTTTTTTTTTCTTTTTGTTTGTTGTTGTTGAGTAAATTGTAAAGCGCTTAGAGCTGTTTACAGGTAAGCGCTATATAAGAAAACTTTTAATAATAATAATAATAATAATAATAAATAATAATAATAATAATAATAATAATAATAATAAAAGTTGTTTTTCTAAACGGCAGATGATGCAGTTCCTCGAAAGAGACAAAAATCAACCCAAAGTGAGACCACTGGCAGTGGAGTTCGAAACAGTGACATGGGAACAAGTAAAAGCAGTGTTGGTGAGTAATTTACTGCCCCCCCCCCCCCCCCCGCCCCCCCCCCCCCCCCCCCCTCCAAAAAATAAAAATAAATTAAATACAACCTGAAATTGATACGTGATTGAGTGTTTCAATTTAATAATTAATATTAAACAAAATGACTGGTGGGTTCCATTGGCTATCATTAGCCTGAAGAAGACTCTACGAGTCATAAGGTAGCAAAGATTTTGTCCATCATTTGGGGGGAGGGGTCTAAAAAGAAAAGCTGTTATTTCAGATCATAAATATATATCTAAGCTTGACTGAAGTGTGTAAACGAAGACATATATATGCTTTAAATGTAATTATCTTGTTGCAGGTCTCTCTCTCTCTCTCTCTCTCTCTCTCTCTCTCTCTCTCTCTCTCTCTCTCTCTCTCTCTCTCTCTCTCTCTCGCTCTCTCTCTCTCTCTATGATCTCTCTCTCTCTCTCTCTCTCTCTCTATGATCTCTCTCTCTCTCTCTCTCTCTCTCTCTCTCTCTCTCTCTCTCTCTCTCTCTCTCTCTCTCTCTCTCTCTCTCTCACAGTTACACACACAATCGTTTTAGTATTTCAGACTTCTCATAAACCCAACTTTTATTTGTATTTCAGACTCCTCCTCAAGCATTGATCAGCCTGCCGGGGGCCTGCTTTCTGAATCCTCTGCCATGCCAATGACCAACCAGCCTGATGTGAGCCTGCTTTCTGACAGTCCTCTTCAGATTTCTCCTCTCAGATCACCAGCAACAAAAATATCGATTTTGGTGAAGTCAATTTCAAGAAACACACGCGAGTCGTTTCACTGTCAAACAGTGACAAGGAGCATCTTCTAAGGCAACACTGGAGACCATTACCTGGTTTTCAGTTTCCAACAACAGTGATAAACAACAAGAACCGAAAATTTCAGCATGAGTGGTTGCAAAAGTACTCCTGGCTTGTGTATTCTCCTTTCGAGGATGGGGCTTACTGCAAGTATTGCCTATTATTTGCAAAGTCTACTGAAAACCTGGGCAAGTTTGTGAAGACGCCATGCAAGGACTGGAATAAAGCCTGTGGTCAGATCAAAAAGCACTCGTTATCACACCACAAAGATGCAATGGCAAATGGAGAGCAGTTTTTGACAATCATGGATAAACCAGAGCAGAGCATCGCCAGTGAAATCAATCAGAAAAATGCAGAAAACATCGCTGCAAATCGACAAGTTCTGACAAGCCTCTTCAGGATTGTTGAAGTGTGTGGAAGACAGGAGTTAGCTCTGAGGGGCAACTGTGATGATGGCATTCTTCAGAGTGAGAACAGAAGCAATTTCAATGCCCTTTTGAATCTGTGCATCAATGCAGGAGATGAAACTCTCCGGAAACTTCTAGATACATGCGATAAGAATTGATTGATTGATTGTACATTGCTTAACGTCCCGACAGCAACAAGGCTTTCTCAGGACGTGCCTGCACTGCTTGTGAAAAAAACAAATAAACAGAACATTGAATGTATGTCGCCAGCCGGTCAAATACGTTAAATAAACCTAACACATGGGGCCTAACATGCGATAAGAAGGCCATATACATTTCAAAAAGTACACAAAACAGACTGATAGAGGTTCTTGGTGATCAGATCCGCAACAAGATTCTTGCAGAAATTATTGCAGCAAAACAGTTTACCGTGCTTGCTGACGAAGTCACAGACAGCTCAAATTGGGAACAACTTTCAATTATATTGAGATTCGTCGATGGAAGTCTGAAAGTTCGTGAAGAGTTCCTGGCCTTTGTCCAGTGCAGAGATACCACAGGTGAAACACTTTACAACAAGATTGTTGAGTGTCTGGCCTTGTGGGGGCTTGATTTCAACAATGTTAGAGGACAAGGTTATGACGGGGCCGCAAACATGGCAGGAAAGTTTAAAGGAGTGCAGGCACGTTTTCAAGCAAGGAACAACAAAGCACTGTACTTTCACTGTGCTTCCCATAGCTTGAGTCTGCATTGTAAAAGCATGCGGCTTGCCTGCAGTGAAAAACATGATGGGAGCACTGAGGGAACTGTCACTGTTTTTCTCAAACTCTCCAAAGAGACAAAGAAAACTTGAAGATACCATCAAAGCATCTCAGCCTGACACGACAAAGACAAAGCTTGTTGATCTGTGCAGAACAAGATGGGTAGAAAAACATGAAGCACTGGAGGTTTACACATCTCTCTTCCTGGTTGTTCACGACTGTTTGGGACAAATGTGTGAAGACAGTGACATTTGGGACAGTGAGACATTGACCAAGGCAACTGGCTTTCTCCACACCTTGAGCAGCAGTGTTTTCCTCGTTGCATTCGTTGTCGTCCGCAATTGTTTGCGTTACTTAAAACCCTTGACAGTGAAGCTCCAGAAAAGAACAAAAGATGTTGTCGATGCCTACAGGGAAATCAAAGAGGTCAGTAACTGCATGTCTTCTATTAGAAGAGATGTCGACACAGCGTTCGTTGCCTGGTTTGGTGAAATCAGCAAAATGGCAAATGCTTTGACAACTGATGTTGTTGTTCCTCGTCAAGCATCCCGCCAGACACTCCGTGACAACCAACCTGCGGCCACTCCAGAAGAATATTTCAAGATTAGCATTGACATTCCTTTCTTGGAACACCTGTCAACCGAATTGAACTCGAGGTTCAAAAATGCTGACCTAGCAGTTGATGGTCTCTGTCTGGTGCCAAGCACTTTAATAGACAACCAGGATGGTTTCATGCAGGTTCCAGAAGGGATGAAGACACTGGCAATGTTGTGGGAGTCTGACCTACCAGACAACGCTACCCTTGATGCAGAATACCAACGGTGGGTTTGCAAATGGCGAAGTGCTGCTGAGAATGCGACAGCTATCATCCCATCCACGGCATCAGAAGCACTGAAACACTGTGACAGGGATTTTTATCCCAACCTGTTCATCATGCTAAAGAACCTTTGCATCCTGCCTGTCACTACTGCCGAGTGTGAGCGTTCAAACAGTCAGTTACGCAACCTGAAAAACTACCTGCGCGCTACAATGGGGCAACAGAGACTCAATGCACTTGCTTTACTGAAAGTGCACAGGGATGTTGATATTGACTTCAAAGAGGCAGTGAACTGTTTTGCCAGAAGATACAATTCACAAATGGTACTAATGCCGAGGAACCTAGTGCAGCAAGACTGAAAGTGAAAGCAGGGCCCTGATGTTCATAAACTACAAGGTAAAGCTTTATACCGTTAACGATCAACGAAAAGTAGTGAATAATAATAGTATACAAAACATCTCTGTTGATAAATAAATGTGTGTGTGTGTGTGTGTGTGTGTGTGTGTGTGTGTGTGTGTGTGTGTGTGTGTGGGTGGGTGGGTGTGTTTTTTTAAGGGAGGGGCAGGTGATAATTTTTGTACCCCAGAGTTTGTCAGTTCGATTGTTCAAAAAGCTCAAAGTCCCCAGACCATCACAAATGGCTTTTTCAAGGCTCAGATTGCACCAGATTGCACCATTTTGCATCCTTGAAAAAAAAAAATTCCGGGGGGGGGGCATGCCCCCGGACCCCCCTAGAAGGCTCGGCGCTTCGCGCCTTCGCTTTATACTGAATCTGTAACCCCCCCATCGACTTTTCCCAGGTCCGGCCCTGCAGGGGATGGGTCGACCATGATAAGTCAAGGGTAATGCCAGATTAGCTTGGCGCCTGTCGGCGCCAAGCTAATCTGGCACTACCCTTGAATTAGCATGTTCGACCGATCTCCTGCTGTAGGGCGTCGGGGCTGAATGGGTTAACGTTAGCCCTTTAGTACAGTATCATCAGTGTACGACATACTAAGAACAGTTATAAAGGAGACACTGCCAACTACTGACCTTTTATTTTCTGAAGCAGGTCGCTTAAAAGTATATTATTATGTGCTGGTCAGTTTGACTGAATTTGTATCTTACGGCTGACCCCGTAAGGTGATAACTTTAAAGACCAACACAAATATAAACATGAACCAGTGCCGGCAAAATCACATACTGGGGTTGAGAAAAGCGTTTTCCCGGTGTGACTTCCGGCACTGAGTGAGCAAAATTCATTTCTTCTAATAGTCAGTCAGTCTGGTCTTTCAGTCAATGTGCGGCCATTTCAGTTACCGTAAAACTGACGGAAAGACCGGGCTTGTCTTGATTTACATTCACCACTGAGAAGCATGGTCTTCAGCATCATATGCGGCCGAAAAGCAACGAAATGCGACAATTTTCGAATCATCGGAAACACTTTATTGTTTCCGATGCCAAAAATGTCGCATTTCTTTTGCTCCTCAGCAGTATAATACTGAGACATATCATTCGAACATAAATCTGTTCAACACCCGCTATCGAATCAGTCGACGCCTAGTGTCGCGGGCGACGCGCGTTTGCCACAGGTGTTTTCCAAGTGTCTATTGTAAGAAGTGTCGAAAGTACACTGGTAAAAAGTACGAGCTAGATACTGTCACAGAAATCTTTCACGTAATAAAATTTCCGGGCTGTGGCGCACTGGCATGTCACAGTAAACGTCATGTAACGTTCTAAGCCTCGGCATGCAATGTTGCCGAATACTTTCAGTGTTGTCAGTACAGGATTTTGCGGCGTATTGTGTGTATGTGTGTTGAGTAGGAGAGGGGGGTGGGGGAGAGAGGGGGGTAGCTCGTTGACCAACTGAGCACATAACGGCGCGGCTTGGAGTCCCTGCCGCCGGCGGCTATGAGTGTTAAAAACGTCACGGAGTGGTGGCGCACACATTACCTGGTTGGTTGGTTAGTTCGGGTTTAATGTCCACAGCACCGAGGTGATCATGGACGGCCCTGACGCCGGGCGGGTTATGGGGGACACTTAGGCAGGGAAATTTATTGCCTATGGGAATACGACCCGCTGAACACTGATCAACTTGACTCAGTTGAGGCGCACTCCAACTGTGCCACTTTGATTTACCAGGACCTTTCAACGGACATGCTATTGAACAAATCCGTCTTTCCCCCTGGATTGTGAGTCCAGCTACCCGGGCCGGGACGGGATGATTCGAACCCACGACCCCGGCGGCGATTCCCTTCGCCTGCTGCTCCGACGTTTAACCGCCTGAGCTATGTCGGACTCTACACATACCTGACAAAGGAGGAAGAAAATAAGGCCGTGCCTAATATTAATGCTATACTGTGTCCAAAGCTGTTCTGCTACCTGAAAGTACGTCGCAACTTCGGAAGCACAGCGTCATTGTTTGACGCTTTTCCGCTTCGACTGCTTAAACCAACCGGCCACGGCCGCTCAACTCGGAACCGGACGCCATCTTGGTTTTGTAAATTTGCGGTGCCGGAACTCAGTGACACCGTCACTTCGCCCGGTGTAATCATGAGATCGACGGTCATGTGATCTCCAGTGAATAGTAACGCTCATGCATATGTCACAAAGCGCTCAGTCGTGCGTGTGTAATCGAAAGAGCAGACGCCGTAAACAATAATGTGTTTTCAAATACATCGGATTGTCTGCCGGTCACTTGTTTACCATAACGGCCGTACGCGTGTGCGGCATGTGCGTGTAATGGCCGCCCCTTGTGCCTACTGTGACAGTCGGCTCAGTCGTAGGCCGACCAAGCACATCACTGAGTACGGCCAAGGAACACCCCTGGGCGGCGCTTGTGCGGAACCGGCGATGCCGAACGTTAACGGCGCTAAACGACAGAAATATTTTTTAAAATATATGAGAAAGGAACTAGAGCCGAAGCAACCTACCTGGAGCCGGCTCAATGTCACCATAAACTCACATGTAGAAGATTTTATTTCAAATGCACAAGTAACTGTCAGCTACTGCGACGTGCCAGATTTCAGACCTCAGTCCCGCCATGTTTTTGTTTTCAGTTTTAGAAATCCATTCTATTTAGAGAAGGTACTCTTTAGGACGTAATCAGCATGTCCGCCATGATGTCAAAGGCGGGCAGGCTAAACCTCTAACAATTGAAGTAACAAGGTAAAAATTACGTCATGTCTAGTTACGCTAACCTCGCTGCTGAACAGTTGTACATTTGGTGCAAATCGCCTTATATGTCAGTGCGTATGTGTATGTGTGTGCATGCCATATGTATGTACACAAGAAAATCGCCGATATTTCTGTACACCCAAGCTTGAACCTTGGCGAAATACTTTCTTAAGTGGGTGGCTAAGACAGCCTCTGAGCATATTGTAATTGAATGTCTCATTAAAGACATAAACAACCGTTTATAGGAATCGGTTGACCCAGATTAGAGTCCGTAATTTTTGTCATATTTACTTGAACTTTTGCATATAGCTAGGTTGGAGAAATGACTGGGTGAGTTCGTTAGCCAGCTTTGTATCCTTTCAACTTCTTTAGTAAATATTAATTCGCAGAAAAGAATTAAAACACTAAAACCTTTACTTCTGGGGCCGGATGCTTGACAGACTTCTAACTTTTAAAACACTGTTAAAAGTGAAAATTTACAAACGTTTTGTAAAAATCGTGTTTAGCGCACTTAGATGCGATGCACGACAGACGTCTAAATTGTAAAACAGTTTTTAAAGTGAAAATTAAAAATCGTTTTAAAAAAATCGTGCTTAGCGCGCTTAGATGCGATGCACGGAACGCTTAACACTGTTTTAGCGACGATTTTTGCTTGTAACTTTAGAAGTGCTCGGAGCTATTCTAAATGTGCTAAAACGCTTTTAAAATGGAATGGACGCTGAATGGGCGCCATTTTGAATCAGCCGCTTCATTGAATTCGACAACATCCTGAGAGAAGAAAAGAGAGATCGCTGCATCCTTTCGGACGAAATATAACAACGAACTTCATCGGTTTCAGCGTTTGAGATTTACTTAGAAGGGCTGAAAAGCATTGGGAAGTGAAATATTGTCGGAGAGATCGGCGGAGGTCAGCCGGCGTAACACGACCTGACTTTGTATATAATTATAATAAGCTCGATTACCATTAATGCCTCAATAGCGCAGTCGGTAAGACACGCGGTCAAAAATGTCACTTTTGAAACCACGACTGGCGTGGTTCGAGCCACAGCTTTTATTTTTTGTTTTTTTCTTGTGTGTTTGTTGTTATTGTGCTGCACTTCTTTAATTATTTTCCATATTCCTTCAGCAGGACTGCTTCCTCTGCCGATAAAAAAAAAAAATTGTTGGTTGTTTTATTTTGGTGTGTGGAAATGTGAGTCTCTGCCGGACTTGGAGCAGCCGTCTTAGCCGGGGTGGAACTGACAAGTGACGCAATAAAGTTAATTGACGTCAATCTTATAGGTGTTAGTTCTTTCTCTCACGAACTTTCAGTTCGTCAGCTATTGTGTCACGCCATACCTTCAGTTGCATCCTTATTATCAGAAAAAAATAAGTTGCAAATTGTGTAATTGTTTCTGCATATATTCTGAACGGGCCTAAATATTACTCAATTGTGGTTTAATTGTCTTTGCTAATCGTGTTTCTTTTCTTTCTTTCTTTTTTTTTTTTTTTTTTTTTTTTTTTTTGGGGGGGGGGGGATTTTCTCTCCATACTAGTAATCATAAATCTTTACTGCAAATGAACTATTCAAGGAACCCCCTATCAGTCTATTTATATATCGGTGACGTAGTGCGGTAGACAGTTTTTAGCTAAAACGTTGTTAGCCTTTTTTTAGAAACGTGTCGTGCATCAGTTTTCAAAGTGTTTTAAAACTTCTTTTAACTAAAACGATTTTAACTTTAAAATGCTTTTAATTTAGAACGCTGTCAAGCATCCGGCCCCTGGAGAAAGTCAGACAGTGGAGGTGACGTAAAAGAGGCAACTCCATCACCACGCAGACACTGACATAATACTCCAAATATGACGTCATTCTCTCTCGCGCGCGTCTCTCTCTCTCTCTCTCTCTCTCTCTCTCTCTCTCTCTCTCTCTCTCTCTCTCTCTCTCTCTCTCTCTCTCTCTCTCTCTCTCTCTCACACACTTTCTCTGTGTGTGTGTTTGTGTGTGTGTGTGTAGTGACCACATCTACACTACAAATGCACCTGCTGTCACACACGTCCACGTGCCAAATGTTGCCATTAGTGATCACTTTCCTACTTGTTTTAATCTTTCAGTTAAACGTGATAGACCCCAGCGCACAAACACCACACTACCATCACATACAGGTCTTACACAAAGTTCAACAAAGATGACTTTCTTCATGACCTCTCAATCACGCCCTTTCACCTTATTTATAACACTTATGATCCCAATGAAGCCCTATCGCTTTGGTAAAGCTATTTCTTGGGGTCCTCGATAAACATGCCCCACTAAGGACTAAACACGCTAAACACCCTACCCTTCCGCCTTGGTTGTCAAAGGACATCATTCACGCAATGAAAATAAGAGATGACTTAAAACGGCAGAAAAAGTTTGCGGATTTTAAGAAACAACGTAATCTTGTAATATCCTTAGTTAGAAAAGCACAGAAAACGCTTGCGGAAAAAGTTATCGCAGAGGGTAAAGATACCCGAAGTGTCTGGAATGCAATCAATTTGTTTACAACGAAGAGGAGTTCCATCAATGCTGCTACCTCTCTAGGCATGACTCCAGACGACTTCAATTCCCACTTTTTAAATATTGCTGAGTCCCTTGTACAGTCTTTTTCCAGTGGCACTGATAGTTACAGTTGTTCTGATAAACTGCGCACACACTGTGAGTCTGCAACAGGTGCGTCATTCTACATGACAGTGTTTGAAGTAGGTAAATATATTTCTACTCTAACAAGTAAATCATGTGGCCTGGATGGAATAAACAACATGGTACTGAAATTGTCCCTTCCATACACAGCTGACACCTTGACATTTATATTCAACCTTTCTATCAAGCAAGGTATTTTTCCATATGCCATGAAAGATGCTAAAGTGTCCCCATTCCCAAATGTACAGATCCCAAAAGTCCAAACGATTTCCGTCCTATTTCAGTGTTATCACTATTATCGAAGCCACTAGAAAGACACGTTCATAAGCACCTACTCCAATTCTTGGAGAATCACCGCCTCCTCGTATCTCTTCAGTCCGGTTTTAGACCTAAACACTCATGTCATACTGCACTCGTTCACATTGTTGACTCTTGGCTCTCATCAATAAACGATTCCAAATTAAATGGTGCAGTTTTTCTGGACCTAACCAAAGCATTTGATTTAGTCGATCACAACATTCTTTTAAAAAAAACCTTTCAGTCAGTATATAAGCTTGATTCGAACTCTATAGCTTTTTTCTCCTCCTACCTCAGTAACCGCCGACAGAAGGTGTACTCAAACGGATGGTATTCGAAAGAAGGTATAGTTAGGCACGGAGTCCCCCAAGGATGTATCCTAGGGCCTCTTTTATTTTCTTTATTCATCAATGACCTACCTCTTTCCATCTCAAATCCTGAGGTTAAATGCGAACTCTTTGCTGACGATTCAACGCTGCATACATCTGACAAACGTGAAACGACGCTAAATTGTATCCTCCAGCAAAGTCTCGATGAAGTGTCAGTTTGGTGTACGCAAAATCGCATGCTAATCAGTACTTCTAAAACCAAAAGCATGTTGATAACAACCCGCCAAAAGCATCAGCTACATCCTGCCCCTCTGAAACTGTCACTTGGCAATAAACCTATCCAACAAGTATCCATGCACCGCCTACTGGGAGTTGTAATTGACGACCAGCTGAACTGGTCGCCGCATATCGACAGTTTGTGCAAAACCTTGTCCAGGAATGTATTTCTGCTATCTAAACTTAGACATATTCTTAGTACAAAGTGCTGTACATTGTTCTTTCACGCACACATTAAAAGCCACTGTGACTATGGATCCTCTTTGTGGGACGAATGCAGTGAACTTCATTTTAAAAAACTAAACTCGCTGTATCGTCGTTCAGTTAAGTTAATTATTCCTAACACTACTTCCACGGACTAGAAAATAAAATCCCTTGGCCTGCTTACACTGAAGGAACAACTCAAATTTAACAAATGCGTCCTCATGCACAAAATATTTCATTATCAAGCCCCGGAATATCTGCGCATGATATTTAACTTCAGCCCTCGGCATCAACTACATACGAGGAATGACTTGCTTCACTTACCCCGCCCACGGATAGATCTCTACAACTCAAGCCTTCTATTTTCTGGTAGTTCTGTCTGGAACTCATTGCCATTAAACATTAAATCATTTTCCGATAAAACCCATTTTAAACGTGCATTGCACACTCACTTCCAATCAGCGTGACTTCACAGTTTGCCATATAAAAATAATACTGCTGATAACACGTAAACGTCAAATATTTTTCTCTTTCTCCTTACATTTGCTAACTGATCATCTATTGTCTTGTCGGTGTCTCTATACGCTATTGATGCTGCTGATTCTATGACACTATCTTAGATGAGTATAATAGTAATGCTGTGCACGCGTTTCGTTCTCTTGCTTTTTGCATCGGAGGCAGTTACAAATTCTCCATTGTCATTTTTTCCCTCCTTTCGATGATTCCCCTATTGTGCTTTTTTTCCCGTAGTTTTCTTCCTCATCTTATTATTATTATTATTATTATTATTATTATTATTATTTGCATGTTATGTTTCTTTTCCTGTTGTGTTCTCTTTTATTTACAGGACAGCTTATAAGACAGGCATTGAGTTGCCTAATGGCTTTATCCTGAATACAAAAAGATTCATCATCATCATCATCATCATCATCTCTCTCTCTCTCTCTCGCTCTCTCTTTCTCTCTCTCTCTCTCTCTCTCTCTCTCTCTCTCTCTCTCTCTCTCTCTCTCTCTCTCTCTCTCTCTCTCTCTCTCTTCTCTCTCTCTCTCTCTCTCTTCAATATCTAAAAATCTATTCCTGCCATAAAACCCCATCTTACCTTCATATGTTATTTTTAGATAGCCGAAGACAAAACACGAGGAACTAAAGTGATTCTTCTGACGTAATTCCACTCTGGTTATTTGGTATCGTGATTTAGAAGTTGCATTATTATCTGGCGTGATTCTTCTGTCGTGATTACGCCTCTGGCAAAAGTTGCAGTTTTTTTATAGTTAGTTAGTTAGTTAGTTAGTTAGTTAGTTAGTTAGTTAGTTAGTTAGTTAGTTAGTTAGTTAGTTAGTTAGTTAGTTAGTGTTATCTATCTCAATATGGCTTTACTTACTTACTTACTTACTTACGCCTGTCACCCCTGCCAGGGTATAGGCCATATACGAGAGACCTCCAGCGACTCCTGTCCTGTGCTTCTGTGCTTCTCCTTCGATTTTATTCCAGGTGGTTCCCAGTCCCTTGATGTCTGCTTGGAGGCCTCGACGCCAGGTGTTTCTCGGCCTGCCTCTTTTTCTCTTTCCCTGGGGGTTCCATGACAATGCCTGCCTAGTGATACTGGAAACTGACTTTTTCAGACTGTGACCAATCCATCCCCATCTTCTTCGTCCAATTTCATTCTCTGCTGTTATCTGCTCTGTTCTCTCCCAGAGTCTGACGTTGCTGGTCTTCTCTGGCCAGTGGATTTTCAAAATTCTTCTAAGGCAACTGTTTATGAAGATCTGTACTCTGTTGACTGTGGTTTTTGTTAACTTCCATGTCTGCTCCATATAGGAGAACTGCTTTTACGTTGGACTTGAAAATCCGGACTTTGGTGTGTTGTGACAGCTCTCTGAAACTCCACACTTTTTTCAACTGGAGAAAGGCTGCTCTGGCTTTACCGATTCGTGCTCTGACATCTGCATCAGTGCCGCCTTTTTTGTCGATGATGCTCCCGAGATAGGTGAAGGACTCTACCTCCTCCAACGGGGTGCCAGCAAGCAAGACTGTTTGTGGATGGTGAGGCCCACTTGGGACGAGATGTCAGCAAGCCTCGTGGTCTTGTCCTGCATTTGTTGATGAGTGTGGGAGAGTAAAGCCAAGTCGTCTGCAAAATCGAGGTCGTCAAGCTGTGTCCACAGTGTCCACTGTATTCCGCTTCTTCTCTGCTCTGTGGTCCTCTTCATTACCCAGTCTATGGCCAGTAGGAAGAGGAACGGAGACAGCAAACACCCCTGCCTGACACCGGTTCTGACCTGGAGCTCCCTGGTGAACTGCCCTTCGTGGATCACGCGACATGTCATGCCATCGTAGCTGCTCTTGATCAGGCGGACGAGTTTTGTGGGTACACCGTAGTGTCGTAGGAGTTTCCACAAAGTTGACGTACAGCGGGGAGCTCCACTCCAGAGACTGCTCCACGATGATGCGGAGAGTAGCAATCTGGTCTGTACATGATCGGTTATTCCTGAATCCTGTTTGCTGGTCTCTCAGCTGGGGGTCGACTTACTTACTTACTTACTTACCTGTCACTCCTCCACGGGTATAGGCCGTCGACGAGAGACCTCCAGCGAATCCTGTCCTGTGCTTCTCCTTCGATTTTATTCCAGGTGGTTCCCAGTCCCTTGATGTCTGCTTGGAGGTCTCGACGCCAGGTGTTTCTCGGCCTGCCTCTTTTCCTCTTTCCCTGGGGATTCCATGACAATGCCTGCCTAGTGATACTGGAAGCTGGCTTTCTCAGACTGTGACCAATCCATACCCATCTTCTTCGTCCAATTTCATTCTCTGCTGTTATCTGCTCCGTTCTCTCCCAGAGTCTGACGTTGCTGATCTTCTCTGGCCAGTGGATTTTCAAAATTCTTCTAAGGCAACTGTTTATGAAGATCTGTACTCTGTTGACTGTGGTTTTTGTCAATCTCCAAGTCTCTGCTCCATATAGGAGAACTGCTTTTACGTTGGAGTTGAAAATCCGGACTTTGGTGTGTTGTGACAGCTCTCTCGAACTCCACACTTTTTTGAACTGGAGAAAGGCTGCTATGGCTTTACCGATTCGTGCTCTGACATCTGCATCAGTGACGCCTTTTTTGTCTATGATGCTCCCGAGATACGTGAAGGACTCCACCTCCTCCAACAGGGTGCCAGCAAGCAAGACTGGTTCTTCCCTGGTTGCGTTCAGCCTCATTGTCTTTGTTTTCTGTTTGTGGATGGTGAGGCCCACTTGGGGCGAGATGTCAGCAAGCCTCGTGGTCTTGGTCGTCAAGCTGTGTCCACAGTGTCCACTGTATTCCACTTCGTCTGTGCTCTGTGGTCCTCTTCATGACCCAGTCTATGGCCAGTAGGAAGAGGTACGGAGACAGCAAACACCCCTGCCTGACACCGGTTCTGACCTGGAGCTCCCTGGTAAACTGCCCTTCGTGGATCACGCCACATGTCATGCCATCGTAGCTGCTCTTGATCAGGCGGACGAGCTTTGTGGGTACACCGTAGTGTCGTAGGAGTTTCCACAGAGTCTCTCGGTCCACGCTGTCAAATGCTTTCTCGTAATCGACAAAGTTGACTTACAGCGGGGAGATCCACTCCAGAGACTGTTCCACGATGATGCGGAGACTGACGATCTGGTCTGTACATGATCGGTTTTTCCTGAATCCTGCTTGCTGGTCTCTCAGCTGGGGGTCAACGGAGCTCTTCATTCTCTCCAGGATGATCCTGTTGAAGACCTTTCCTGGTACTGACAGCAAGGTGATTCCTCTGTAGTTGGAACACTTGCTGAGGTCACCTTTCTTGGGAAGCTTGATTAGGTACCCCTCCTTCCAGTCAGCCGGCATCACCTCCTCTTCCCAGATCTTTCCAAACAGTGGGTACAGCATCTCCACTGTTGTTTCAGAGACTCCGCTGGGATGCCATCTGGGCCTGCTGCTTTGCCGTTCTTCAAGAGTGCCACTGCTCTTCTGATCTCTTCCCGGCTGGGTCTGTCACAGCTGATGGGTAGGTCGGTCTCTGCCGGCTGGATGTCTGGGGGGTCGGGTGGGCTAGGTCTGTTCAGTAACTCTTCAAAATACTCGGCCCATCTGTCGAGTTGGTCTGCTCTGTCTGCAATAGGCTTGCCTTCTTTGTCTTTTACTGGTCTTTCTGTATGGCCATACTTGCCTGACAATCTTCTGGTAATGTCGTAGAGCTGTTTCATGTTGCCGCTGCCTGCTGCCTTTTCTGCCTCTGCTGCCAGGCTGTCTGTGTAGGCCCTCTTGTCTGCCCTGATACTCCTCTTCATCTCGCGGTTGGCTTCCGAGTATTCCCCCTGTGCCCTTACTTTGGCTGCTCTCGTGCGACTGTTGTTGACAGCTGCTTTCTTCTACTTCCTCACTTCTATCTTCTTCAAGGTCTGTGCCGACAGCCAGTCCTTGTGATGGTGTTTCCTGAACCCTACAGTGTCTTTGCAGGTTGAGTTCAGCGCCTCTCTAACTGCCTTCCACTGCTGCTCTGTGGTGACCGCCTCCTCTTCATTTACTAGCTCCTGTAGCGCTTGAAACCGGTTGGACAGCACCAGTTTGAACTCTTCTCTAACTCCAGTTTCTCTCAGGAGGCCTGCTAATGCAGATATGGTCTATTTGGTTCTCTGTTGTATGGTCAGGTGAGACCCAAGTTGCTTTGTGTATTCTTCTGTGTGGGAAGATGCTGCCTCCAATGACAAGTCGGTTTAGAGCACAAAAGTCTACAAACCTCTCCCCGTTCTCACTCATCTCCGAGCCTAGTCCCTGTCTCCCCATCACCTCTTCGTATCCGGTGTTGTCCTCCCCTATTTTGGCATTAAAATCGCCCATGACGATGGTGATGTCTCGCTCCACACATTTGTCCACAGCACTCTGGAGTCGGTCGTAGAACTCTTGTTTCTCTTCCTCGTCACTGTCATTAGTGGGCGCATAACACTGGATGACGTTCAGCTTGAGCTTTTTCTTGGTTCTAAAGGCTGCTGTGATAATTCTTGGCCCAAGAGGTTCCCAGCCCATCAGCGCTCTCTGTGCCACTGGTGCCAGCATGAATGCTACACCTTCTGTATGGGGGGCATTCTCCTCTTCATGACCTGAATACAGAATCATCTCCCCACTTAACAGCCTTTTCTGGCCAGACTGCGTCCATCTGGCTTCACTGATACCTAGCAGGGAAAGGTTGTACTTTTGCATTTCCGCTGCTATCTGGGCGGCTTTGCCGCTCTGGTACATGGTCTTGACGTTCCATGTGCCCATGGTTGTATCCCTGGATAGAGAGAGGCGGCTCGGTCCTGTGGCTTCCGAAGACTTCCGGCTTTCACCACAGGACGTCATAAGTCTTCTGGTAGAAGAACCTTCCTCCTCCAGGAAAGGAATTACTGTTAGTCTTTTCGTCGGCGTTTTTGTAGCTATTTCCTTTTTTGCAGGGTGGGGAAGCTACCCCCACGCCCAACCCCCTTACTAGGAGGACCAGGGGTTTTCTGTCGGGGTCACCTTCCCTTAGACCATGTTGGTTCACGGCACCTTATTTCATTCGGTGCACCCCTCTCACGAGGGACCCCCTATCCACCACCCAGGGGACGCGCCTCAACGCCATATGGTCCCAGCGCGAGGAAACTATGGTGTGAGACACCAAAAATTTTAATTCTCGTCTTGGGGAGGGGGGGTGAGGGGGAGTGAGGGGGGGGGGCAGCGGTGTAACAGATGCGCTGTTCCTGTACTGAGTTCCAAAGATTTAGGTTTCAGGCCGGCTTTCACTGACAACACGCGCGTGAGGCCATTCCCTCAGGATGACGCTACGTTCTAAGTTCCGATGAAGCGAATTAAACAGATGTTTATGACGCAGCTTTGTGTTTCCGAAATAAATACTGTTAAAACACTCTGGATCTGCATGTGTACATTACATTCGAGAACACATAGCACGTGCAACCAGTTTAATAATGAGTCGCCGGTTTGTTTTCAGCGCCAATAACCGGAGCTGCCTACATGGTGGTCGAATGATATGCCAACAGACGTCAGCTTCAGTTGAAGCCGGGAATCTTCTCAACAACAACAACAACAACAAAACAAAAACAAAAACCAAAAAAAAACGACAGAAAAAAAGGTGAATAGCTAACAAAATCTAGTACTTTAATAAACGTACTTGCTGTGTGAGTCTTGCAATATTATTGAACAAGCTGATTAACTCAAGTGCACTGTTGTGTCATTTTGAATGTCATAAACGAAATATGTTTCATCTCTTTCTCTTCTGTGTACTCACACTGACGAACAAAAGCCGGAAATGCGACAATTTTCACACACACCCCCCCACCCCTCCCCCCAGTGGAATCATCGGACTGAAATACTGAAGTGATGATTCCAAAATTGTCGCATTTCTTTTGCTCGTCAGTATAGAAAAATAAATATAACAAAGAGCCACGATAACCATTGTCATTACTTTGAAATTTGTACTCTCTCTGGTAGAATCGTATGTAACCATCTTGATTGGGACATTTCATCATCTATGACATCATCAGCGACCTGAACCTTTGGTCAGTTAACTATGACATCAGTTTTTATATGACATCATAACTACTTGTAATATTTCTAAAGAGATTTAACATCACCAGTCATGTTACGTCATCTTTTGTGATACTATTCTTACGTCTAGTCAAATGGCAACATTGGCTAAAGAGCTAGAAAAGCCGACTCTCAATATGGTGTACTTTTTTTTTTCATCATTATTGGTAACCATTTTTTTTTTTCACTAAATATGTTATAGGCTGCCTAATTTGATGCAAAACGTGTTGTCGGCACATCTGAAAAGGCACAATTTTTATGTTATTATTTTATTATTATTATTATTATTATTATTATTATTATTATTATTATTATTATTATTATTATTAATTGTGTGTGTGGGGGGGGGGGGGGGTTGCGTGCGGGTTTTTTCGGACCTTATTATAGGCGAAGTCAGTCGGCGACTGTTACTTATGTGCACGTGGAACTGTTCATCACCCCATTGCCACTGAGTTGACACAAACTGCGTTAAAAGTGTTTTTCTTTAATAATTGTCAAATCAACGTCAAATATCATCCCGGCCCTAGCCATCAAAGCAACATGGATACAAAGTCGTTTCAGCACTGAAGAGGCCCCAAAGACTGAAGAGGCAACTGCGGGGGTTCGTGAGGATCTATACCTCTTGCAGCTCAGTGGACTCACTAGTGGGCGGTGTTCCGGCGTTTCATTTTCTCCGGTGGTGGGATTCAAACTTAAAAGCGAAGCGGCCCAGTGAATGCGTGTAAAAAGTTGCATTATAAATTTCCAAACAGCTCAATCCGTCCCGAGACTCTGAAAACACAACCGGAACTCCTCCTCCCTCCACATCCTCTCCCGTCCGGCGTTACCGGCCTTTCCCTATTCCCACCCCCACTGTCCCTTCTCCTCCCCTGGGACGGCTTCCCCTACGCCTCTGGCCATACACAAAGCACGTGAGCGCGCGTGCGTGCGCTATTTTTAACCTCGCGCACGCGGGCACGGTTGCCGCACTACTGACACACGCTCGAGCCGCTGTTCCTTCAGTTTTCACAAGAGGCAGAGATCCTCATAAGCCCCTGCAGTCGCAGGGGCGCATGAGGATATATGTCTCTTGCAAGAAAGGAGGCAAGTCGATCTCAATCGCTCTATATGCCACACAGGCTGTCTCGAGTAAAGCGGGGGTCTCTGTACTAGGCTTGCCAGTCGAAAGATCGTGAGCCCTCCAAGCTTCAAGCTGTGTCACCATCAGCATACAGACTGACACAGCGTTCGCGGTCCCCCCGTGGGGGAGTACACAAAAATGGCCGCCTATGCTGCCGCTCGCCGCCTGCACTGCTTCGCTATGGGAAAAAGGAACCTTGGTGAGGTAAGTACGCATATTTAACGTTGATTGGTTTTCCAGTGTGACATCCGTTTGATGAATGGCGCCCGCGCGACCGAGCCGGCTTAGGTCTAATACACAAATTTGAGGAGTTGTCAGTCCTTGGGAGACTCACTGATTACTGGCATGCCGGCGGTGTTTTTGGAGAAAGAACGAATATGACATGATGGTTTAAGGGTGGTACTTGCCTACTGTATTCGAAAGTGCCACTCAACGCACTGAGCCGGCCTATGGCCGAACGCTGACTCAAATCATGGCGTTATCCCCGCTCGCGGCATTGCGGAACCGTACTGAAGACTGACTACTACATCATGATCATAGCGGCCGCCTGTGCTGGTTCAAGTTAAGACTGGAATGAGATGAATAGCAACAATGATAGTTCAAGGGTTGTGTTACCACACCCACCCTTTTACTAGCATGGTCATTTCATCTCTGAGTCATCATGGTTTCAGCTAGTGTATCAGCCTCAGTCATGAGTGACCCGAAGATACATTAATCGGCTAACTAGGCCTACCGTCCGCTGTATGCCGGCGGTATCAGTCATCAGGATGAGTCAAATTAGCCTATGACTAATGTTTGACGGCCGCTTTCGAGTGTGCCGCCGGCAAGGAAGATTTTGTTTAGAACTGCGGCTTCGGTTTTTAGTAGGTGATAGGCACTGAATACTTTAACCACTTATGATAATAGATCACTGTCATCGCGGCACATAAGTCAAATCAAAATCCCGGCGGCCGGCATGCTTACCGATTCCGGCAATGCGGGATGAATAAGATTACTATACCGCCTATCGCAGGCGGATTGAGTGTTCTCTAAGGATAGACCGGCGTAAATGTGCCTACACGCGGCACTGACGATATTGATCACATGAGTTGACGTGACTGACCTGAGGCAGGGACTTGACGATCTATGCCAGTGACAAACTGATCAAATCAGTCGTAAAGGGCCGCAAATCAATGCCCGGGGTGGGATTGTCTTCCCTGCCGTCTTAGGCGGATTGCAGACTTCAACAGGGCCTGTTATGAAAAGGCATGAATTCAGTCTCAGCAGCAGTTCCTACGGCCTGCGCGGATGGGGCCAATAGGTATCTATACCACTTTGCACATCAATGACTGAACCAGATCTGCTACACTTTTCTGTTCTCCGTGCACCGCCGGATTGAAAGTGATATTATTTTGTTATTACACTTGTATAATATAGAGACACTTGAATGCGGCGCGCCAGCGAAGTCAGTGACATTTTAGCATGCATATAAGGCGGTCCTGCAGCGAACCCCATTTCTTCTGCAAGAGGCATAGATTTTCATGAGCCTTCACCCTCATAGTACAGAGTAGGTGAACGCGGATCTTGCTAACTCATTCGGCCCAACGCAGTAATTTCCCAAATTTTGGAGGCGTCATCTAATGAATATGCACCTGTTACAGGAGATGGATCGACATGATAATTCAAGGGTAGTGCCACTGAGATTAGCTTGGCCCCGACACGCGCCAAGCTAATCTGGCACTACTCTTGAATTATCATGGTCGACCCACCTCCTGCTGTAGTGCGTTAGGGCTGAATGGGACAATACTTCTACAGTTCACCATCGTAGCCTATCTTTTTTATGGTAGGACATACGTTCTATACTGACATGTCCCCTGCGCACCGACGCAGCTATTCATCAGCAGCGAATGCCTGACATGCAGTCAGTGTTGAATGAATGTGCGGCCGGCGACAAACTACAAATGAAATCAATGTGCAGTTTTGGGATGTATTTATGCTCCTGTCATGGAGACCACACAAACGCAAACTGAGAGGGCAAACACACGCACTCACGTACGCACACGGGTACACACACACACATACACACACACACACACACACACACACGGGTACACACACACACACACACACACACACACATACAGGCACACAAGCACACGTAAACATGTACGCACGCACACACACACGCACGCACATACACACACACGCACGCATGCACAAGAGAGAGGGAGAGAGTAGAACATGTTTCGGACATACACATACACGTACGCACACACACACATAAACATGCACACACACACACATACACACACACACACACACACGCACGCACGCACTCACGCACAAGAGAGAGAGAGAGAGAGTAGAACCTGTTTCGGACATGACATACACGTACGCACACACACACATAAACATGCACACACACACACACACACACACACACACACACACACACACACACACACACACACACGCACAAGAGAGAGAGAAAGAGTAGAATCTGTTTCGGACAACCATCTTTATTCTTGTTGCAAGAAAACAATGGTGTTAAAAGACGGCGGCAATCTCAAGCATGAAGTCATGAAACGCAAAACGTAATTATCATCTGTCATGAAAGACTATCATTAAGGTGGCTAGTACTGGCTGCAACCACCTACATGATGGTCTTCAGTGACAGGTGATCTCGCATAAGGGTGGTCGCTCAATACAGGTTCTGCTGTACTGTTGGCTTTTAAAACAAGCACGCCTTCACATAAACAACCTTTCGCCCACACGCGCCCTGACGCACCATAGTTGCATCGATTGCGCTGCGAAAAGGGAGCGTAGACTCGTCAAAAGCTGTGCATTTTTAGCCTGCTAAGCAAGATGTGTATTGACCAAGACAGTTCAAAGGTAGTGCCGGAATAGCTTGGCCAAGCTATCCGGGCACCACCCCTGAACTATTATGGCCGATCTGTCTAATGAGCTGCCAGTAATGTAGCCTTCTGAACACAACTCCCACTGGGAACTGCGAATTTGAATTTAATTGAATAAACTTTATTATTGTCCAAAAAGCCGAAATTAGGGACGATAAAATCCACATTAACCCATTGCGACCCAAGGTCGAAATCCTCTTATTTCGGAGTCGTCCTATGAAGTCTGTATCAGAATTCTGGTGAACGATCGACCCTGATATTTCAAGGGTTATGGCAGAATAGCTTGGCGCCCACGGGCGCCAAACTATTCTGGAACCACCCTTGAACTATCAGGGTCGATCCCGTATCTTGTTGTGGTGCGTCGGGACTTGATGAATTAAAATGTCTCAGTCATGCTGACTTCAGTCACATGACACCATTTGCATACGTGTGATCTGATTCACATTCATAACATACAGAAGAAGAACTGTACTGGTGAGCAAAATAAATGCATCATCGGACTCATCGAAAACACTTTACTGAAGTGTTTCCGATGATGGTGCATTTTTTCTTATTTTATTTATTTTTTGCTGGTCAGTGTAGTTCATCATTTTCATCTGCACACATCTATAATACATCAATAATATTGTCGGTTGATTTGGGGTTAATAGCGCCCCCCCCCCCTCCCCCGCAGGACCCGCTCCCTTAAGATCGTCTGCAATCACGCTTGTGGCATTGACGTTACACACCCTCTCCCCTAAGGTCGTCAGCTATCACGCTTATGGCATTGACGTTATACGCCCTCTCGCTTAAGGTCGTCAGCTATCACGCTTATGCCATTGACGTTATACGCCCTCTCCCTTAAGGTCGTCTGCTATCACGCTTATGGCAATGACGTTATACGCCCTCTCCCTTAAGGTCGTCTGCTATCACGCTTATGGCATTGACGTTACACGCCCTCTCCCTTAAGGTCGTCTGCTATCACGCTTATGGCATTGACGTTACACGCCCTCTCGCCTAAGGTAGTCTGCTATCATGCTTATGGCATTAATATTACACGCCCTCTCCCCTAAGGTCGTTTGCTATCACGCTTATGGCATTACCGCTATAAGCCCTCTCCCCTAAGGTCGTCTGCTATCACGCGTATGGCATTAACGTTATACGCCCTCTCCCCTAAGGTCGTCTGCAATCATGCGCGTGGCATTGACGTTACACGCCCTCTCCCCTGGTCGTCTGCTATCACGCGTATGGCATTGACGCTATACGCCTCTCCCCTAGGTCGTTTGCAATAATGCAAGCGTGATTGCAGACGACTTTTTAAGGCTGTGGATCCTACGGGGAGGGTGTGTGTGTGTGGGGGGGGGGGTGGTGGTTGGCAGCTATTGCCTATGGAGTACGACCTGAACGCTGATCAAATCAAGCTCACTGCAACTGTGCCACTTTGATTTACCTGGACCTTTCAGTAAATCCATAGAGCCTCTGAGAGAGCAGGACAGGGTGAAAGAGCATGTTAGGGGGATTGTGAAAAGAAGGGCAGAAAATCAATACCTCGGTTGGGAGTTCCCGAGCAGCGCGAGAACGCTCGTTAGTTTACGCAACTTTGAGCCGAGACTAGGCTTGGTTAGCCAGGAAATGTGGGCAGCTGGGTTAGCTGTTACGCTTATAGCTTAGCCGATACTGTTTTGCTGTGAATCACATGCAACGTGTGGCAAAATTATAGCGCAGATTGACAAAGAAGTGTCGATGATTGCTTCCTGAGCATACACTCGTTATATTAATACAACCTTTTTATTATTTTCCTTTATTTTTGTGGAAATAATACCGAAGTAACCGATCTCGCAACAGCCATTAGCACTGCATATGGCGGCGATGAAGCCAGTCACGGTGGCCTCACATAATGGTCTGCCTTGTCGTTTCAATATCTGGTAGAATTATTTAGATTTGTTATACCAACAGTAGGTACATTTTATTCAAATACGCTTCGCTAATATTGAGCGATTTCATGGACATGATTTGTGTGTGTAAAGTTTTCCTGCTCGCACTGCCAATCGTCCATTGTCATGTGCTGTCTCGCCCACTGTTCTTCTTCGCCTATCGCGCTAAAAAGCGCCTTAGTTTGGGGAAACCAGCAACCTCGGTATTGAGGCGAGATTGACAAACATTGACAATCAAGCCGTTGTATCAGCGAATTCTAGCAATCAAAACCCTCCCTTGAGCAGATCGCTTTGAGCTCTCTACTGAATACGTTATATCTTGGTGTAAGCAAATCTGTATTCAAAGTCAACATGTACGTTAACGGTATGACGGTGTAAGAATACCATGACGAGTAGAATACCATGGTTTGTTATTAGTTTATATTACAATGAGTATGCATTAAATGTCCTCGTTCTATTCTATAAGCAGTAACAATAGCCGTTTTACTGCGTCATGTGAGCACAATAGCAATTATCATTATTTTTATTAACCCATTCAGCCCTGATGCACTACAGCAGGAGATGGGTCGACCATGATAAGTCAAGGGTAGTGCCAGTTTAGCTTGGCGCCAAGCTAATCTGGCACTGCCCTTGAATTATCATGGTCGATCCATCCTGCAACTGGTGCATAGTCATTAGATGACGCCTCCAAAATTTGGGCTGAATGAGTTAATGAACCTTTTGACTTTGCCCCTTCGCTTGCCAGCGGACCTAGACTGTGTTTTTTTAAAAGACCATACGGCAACGTCAAAGTTCGCCATCCGTCAAAGGAACATAGATACAAAGTGGTTTTAGCAAGAGGTGTAGATCCTCATGAGCCCCCGCAACTGCAGGGGCTCAGGAGGATATACCTCTTGCAGATAGGTGGTGTTCCGGTTTTGTTTAAGGTCGTAAATTCAAAGTGCAAGTTCCCTTACCGTCAAAAGTAACATGGATACAAAGTGGTTTTAGCAAGAGGCACGGATCCTCCGCCTGAGACCGTAAAGATAATAATATACTGACTTCCATTAAAAACGCGAAAAGTGTCTGTAAGTGTACCCGCAAACAAAGAGCCACCCTGTCAGCAAAACAAGAACATTTTATTTGTTGCTTACTTCAGATGTTCAGCCTACTGTCTGAGCTACCTTTACACACAAATTGGATGAGTTATCGCCCCTTGGAGGACACAGGGTTTCATTAGAGGTGAAAATAAGCAAAACTGGACACACTCGGTGAAGCAAGTTTTCTGTGATCTGTTTTAACACACATGTTGTGTGGATTGTTAATGATGTTGTTTACTGCCTCAAATGAAATTTAACTCGAAACATTCATTAGAGAACCAGAACTTCCGGTGCACATCATTTTCTTAATAAATCTTATTTGATTTAAAGTGAATTACTTTCAAACCATTTTTTTATGCTCCAGTGACTGATGCAGCGATAAAGAACACACCCATATAACTATCCATTTGATCAGGTAAATAATATGGCCGCTAACCTAAAAATAAATAACTGTTATTTTCATGTTTGTAGGGCATGTTGATTATTTAGGTGTCTTTGACAAACGAAAACGAGGTCAAGACCAAACAGCCTGATTTTCATGCACACGGACCTTAGTGACACTGCACATTGGTTGTCTTTCAGCTGTGTCCTCTGCAGATGCTCCCCATTTCACTTTCAATATTCTGTGATGGTAGGGTCACTGATGACGTCATAACTCAGCGATGTGCGATGTTTAAGACTAAACATTCTATTTGCACACGACATAACACACTCTTCATAACATTTACTAATAAATGACGTCAAAATAACCCGGTTGAAAGCATATTTACGCAGAAAAGCGCTATGGTGAAAAATTCGCGTTTCTTTTGTTGATCAGTATATAAATTATGTTTGACTACTGTAACGTGTCGAGCACGTGACGGTGTAACAACTGTCTCAAACCTCCTTGACATTCCTGGAATCTCCACGTGCCCTGTGACAAAGTGTTCGGTTGTTTCATAAACGGTACGTGTAATCTCCTTCAGCTTTTTTGACAACAGGCGATTTCCATAAAATCATATGTAGGTCAAAAACCGCGTGTTTTTTTTTTACGCCGACAGTTGATTAACCCTTTTCAGCCTGATACGCCCATTGCTTGAAATAAATTTGACTACGGTAGTTCAAGGCTGGTGCCAGAATAGCTTGGCGCCTGAGGCGCCAAGCTATTCTGGCGCCGCCCTTGAGTACACTGCTTTTATCTATCTCCTAAGCTGTAATGTGCCTTCATAGGCTAATACGCTTTTATAGGAAAATAAGCTTTTTAAAAAAATGATCAGCCTCTGGTTGTAATGCGATGCCGCATGTTTGTCCGAGCTTTTAATCCGCTGTTTTCGTCGAAACATTTTTTTTCTGCCGATTTGTCAGAAAGCGCGTGGGGACTCCCCAAAACAGCCTCGATGAGCTTGAAGACAAATTCTTCAAAAACTTGGGGACACGCTGGGAACTTTGTAACCGATTGTCACAAAGCTGGTGAAGCCCCCAAGAGGCTCTGTGACAACAAACAAATTCCGTCACAAAGCACTTGCACACTCCAAGCGGCGTCCACGATCTCTGTGACAATCGTCAGAATGTCCCAAAGCAAGTTTCTGCTAGAATAGTTAGATTGCTGCTGTCTTCCCCAGGATACTGCTACCTTTATTGCCCATGACTTTACTTCTTCTTGTTGCTTTCAAGGCCTGCTAATGATGTGAAACGAAGTAAAATTTCATTTTCGAATGCCTAACCCCTTCACTGCCGAGGAAAAGTAAACACGATCCAGTGACTGCAAGATGTCTAAATGCAAGAGGCATGGATCCTCCTAAGCCCCCGCAGTCGCGGGGGCTTATGAGGATTCATGCCTCTTGCTGATATCACGGCTCAATCTTTGGCGTTATATTTACAAAGATTTTAAAATCTACAGTGCAATCGAACGCTGAAAAACCGTGTGTGTGTGTGTGTGTGTGTGTGTGTGTGTGTGTGTGTGTGTGTGTGTGTGTGTGTGTGTGTGTGTGTGTGTGTGTGTGTGTACACGAAATAGCTCAAATGGGTGACTGTCTTTACCATCCTTATGGACAATGGTTGTTGATTGTTGTACATTGCTTAACGTCCGACAGCACAGCTTCTCAGGACGTGCCTGCACTGCTTGTGAAAAACAACTAACAGACATTGAATGTATGTCGCCAGCGGTCAATACATTAATAAACTAACACATGGGGCTAAATAAAGCCAGACATTTAGCACACACATCCAATATCAAGGCTACAGCAGTGCAGACGTAGGGAGTTTTAAAAAGGCAATACAGGTGAATGGACAAGGTAGACAGAAACATGCCCAGATAGAGAAAAACCCACCTGTGGGCTGACAGGTGACCTGGAACTAAAATACTACCCACCAGTCCCCAGGCAGACCGGTGGGAGCTTATGGACAATGGTGTGTGTAAATCTGGGTGACCAAGTCAGACACCCATTTTTCGAGGGTTGTTCTGCATGCATGCTTAAGAAGTTATAAAGATTTTAAAAATCAGTTTTCCACTTAAGGTATCACACACTTTTGTGCTTAAAATACACTGTGGTAGTGTGTTTGAACTTGCCCAACAGTGTGTGTGTGTTTGCACAAACCGGTAAAATGGACGAGTATGTGTGTGACATCGCCCTTCTCAGCTATAAATAACTTAATACCTGATCGGTGGTTGACTGCGTCGGTGAGCCGAAGTGAAACGGAGAGATACGAAAGGTAGTGGGGCGGGGGAGGGGGGGGGAGGGGGTGATGGGGTGGTATTGTATTTGTGTGAGGGAGGAAATTGCTTATGTTGCTGAAAAATGAAGTTTGTTATTTGAGGGTGTAGTTGTTTCGAAAAAAATAAAAAATAAAAATAAAAGTGTGTTATGCTTCCGGGGTGATGTTGTCGGAGGTCATGTCTAGTGACAAATTTCATATGTATTCTCGTGCGCCGGTTGCTATGAAGTGAAGTGATTGTATGAGTGTGCATTGTATAGACTTTGGGTGAGGCTGCTGTTGTCTTTTGTCCTGCCCGACCTTTTGGTTCAACCTGTTGCTTTATTTTGTAGGTTTGTCGATGTTATCAATGCGGCATCTCCTTTTGGATTGTATGCACAAATTGATTGAATGCAAATGACGTCACAGAGTCAGCGTCGTTACATGCGTCGTCTGCTACAGTCAGTCGTTTAGTGCAGTTAAAAGAGTGCAGGCTTGGATGGGCCATTTTCGGATGTAATAGTAAAGTATTATTTGTGTGAATGCTGTCTGTTTGAAGGAAGGTTGATTGATTGTACATTGCTTAACGTCCCGACAGCAACAAGACTTTCTCAGGACGTGCCTGCACTGCTAGTGACAAAAACTAAACAGAATATTGAATGTATGTCGCCAGCCGGTCCAATACGTTAAATAAAACCTACGACATGGGGCCTAAATAAAGCTAAGACCATTATTTTAGCAACACACATCCAATATCAAGAGCCACAGGCAGCAAAGACAGTAGGGAGAGTTTAAAAAAAGAAAATGCAGGTGAATGGACTAAGGGTAGACAGAAACACATGCCCCCGGAATATAGAGGAAAACCCACCCTGTGGGGCTGACCAGGGTGCCCCTGGGAACTAAAAAGTAGCCAACCCCACCCAAGTCCCCCAGGGCAGACCCGGTTGGGGGTGTTTGAAGGAAGGACTGGAAAATCGAGTGTTGAGGGCAGACCGGTTGGGGGTGTTTGAGGGAAGGACTGGAAAGTCGAGTGTTGAGCGAAGAGAGAAGGCGAGGATGGGAAAAATATCCAGCACTATACGTTGGAATAGATGCATAACAGTTACGACACGCTTGTAAATTAAAACACTTTTAACCCCACCCGGGTCTGCCCTGGGGGACTTGGGTGGGGTTAACTACTTTTTATTTCCCAGGGGCACCCTGGTCAGCCCCACAGGGTGGGTTTTTCTCTCTATTCTGGGGCATGTGTCTCTGTCGGCCCTTTGTCCATTCACCTGTATTTGCCTTTTTAAAACTCTCCCTACTGTCTGCACTGCCTGTAGCTCTTGATATTGGATGTGTGTTGCTAAATGGTCTTAGCTTTATTTAGGCTCCATGTGTTAGGTTTATTTAATGTATTTGACCGGCTGGCGACATACATTCAATGTTCTGTTTAGTTGTTGTTTTTTTCACAAGCAGTGCAGGCACGTCCTGAGAAAGCCTTGTTGCTGTCGGGACATTAAGCAATGTACAATAAAACACTTTTAACATTAAGAAAAGTTGAGTTAAAAGAGGTTTTAAAACAGTTTTGATAAAAACTTTTGCCCGACACCCTTCTAAAAACAACATTTTCTTAGTTGTAAACCTTGTACCGCGCCATAAACGCCGCGATTGCTTTTCAGTCTTAGCTGTCCTATAGTGTAGAATGTGGGACTTTGCCAACTGGATACATCTGGTGCACTCCAAATGAGTATTTGTGAGTGGTTCGACGTGCAACTCAGTGCGCGCCTCTGAAATGACCTACTGATTCCACTGATAATGAAAATCTTTCATTCATAAGAGCGCATTGAGCAGCTGTATAAACCAAAAGTGATGACCCCCCCATCCCCCCCCCCCCACCTCTCCCCCGCCCCGCCCCCCCCCCCAACCCCCTCACAACCCCACCCAAACAATCATAATAATAAAATCAACCAAAGGTATCTTTAGTGAGGTATTTTCACTGTAATGCCAGTTTTGTGTGAGACTGAGAGGCACCCACTTTTTGGGTAGAAACCCATTTTTTCTCCATCCAGTAGCTCTGTTTCTAGAAAATGTCTATTTTATTTTTGTAGAGCTTAGTTATAAGGTGAGTTCTAAACATTCGCATCAACTCCAGAGCCCTAGAATAAATAGAAATATGGGAACCCATTTTCACATAAAATGGTAGGTAACCCACTCTGAGAGTTTTGTGTCCATGTGTGTGTGTGTGTGTGTGTGTGTGTGTGTGTGTGTGTGTGTGTGTGTGTGTGTGTGTGTGGTGAGGGGGGGTTAAAAAATGTCGGCAACTCATTTGCCACAGATCTTAGCCGTCAGCAAGATGCATAGGTTCTCCGGGGCATTCAGCGTGCACACGGTGGCCCAGTACATTGTATTCTGCATTGACCCATTAAATCCTGAGGCTGATTTTTTTTTAAAACTATTTGCTTATTGTCTAAAGAAGGTCGCACTACAGATTAGCAGATAGGTCAACCATTTTAGTTCAAGGGTGGTGCCAGAATAGCTTGGCGCCTCAGGCGCCAAGCTTTTCTGGCTCCACCCTTGAACTATCAGTCAATTTTGTTTCAAACACTGGGTGTATCAGGAGGAAAAGGGTTAACGACTGGATCAGTAGACACTGAGAAACTTCGTAACTGCTGCTCGAAATCACTTTTGATACTTCGGCATTTTGAGTCGGCACTTCGTACCGCATGTTGAAACTTCCGAGTACATTTGGCGCACTTCTTTAGGAGTCGATGTACACGTTTTTCGATCAGAATGGCGAATAATATACTGACTGTGATCACAGGGCCTATGTCTGCTTTTTCTGCAATTTGTATTTATGAAAAACACAACTGAATCGTTACACTAAATATGGCACTTTCTCTCGTTCAAGGAGCTCCACTTCAGTAGTTGCGGAAATGTCGTCTAGCCTTGCCTTCGACAGCGCTGTAGACACTTCCCCGGGGCTATCGGCACGCCTTGAATTAGTTAACCCATTTATAACCCCCTAACGACTCTATACCAGTTGCAGGGAATGGGTCGATCGTGATAATCCAAAGATAGCGCCAGAATCACTTGGCGGCGCCAGCAGGCGCTGAGCTAATCTGGCACTACCGGCCCTTGAATTGACATGATCGATCCGTCTCCTTCTGTAAGTGCGTCAGGGCTAAATGGGTTAACCCCTTCCCTGCCATTGAACGCACATTATTTTTGTGTTAAAAAAATCCTTGTTCATTCAATGACCGTCAAAAACCGCACCCCTCCAGAGAACATGGGATACACATTGGTCTCAGCAAGAGACATAGATCCTCATGAGCCCCCGCGAATGCGGGGGGGGGGGGGGGGAGGAGGAGGCTCGTGATGATCTGTCTCTTGCAATTGGATTTCGTTCCCTTTTTTCTTCAGTGAAGGGGTTAATGTGCTGCCGGTACACGCTTCTCTACAGTGAGGCAGCCCGAGGCATGGCTATGCAGCCGTAAATCTGTCGTGTCACACTGATCTTGCCAGAGTTAGCAAAATGGCCAAGACGGATGAACTCATGCGAGACGTCAGTGCCGCTCCATCCGGGCACGCGGCGGAATTTAACCGCATATCATAGTCCGAATGCAAGCACGTCAGTTTAGTCAAAGAGTAGCCTAGGCTAGCGTAGCCTCTATACTCTTTGTTTTAGTTACGTTACATATTCAAATTGGGCAGTCAAGTTCGGGCAGTACAGGCAGTAAGAGGACCGGTGTTTTTAAAAATAACTTTCTCCTTGTCAACTTTGAAAATTTGTAGTAGGGCTGAATGTTGTGTGCTGGAAATTTGTGGTTAGATGAGAAGAGACATGTTTGGTGCTTTGATTTATACCATCCTGAGCTTGTCCGGTCTATGCTGCGTTGCCGCTGCCACGGTGATTTGAGGGGCACACTGATTGCAGCTGTGCTTGCTTGTGGCGGGGTTGGGGACTAATCAGGTTTATAGCCAAGAAATGAGACGGGCGATATGCTGTTTTTTGTTTGTTTGTTTCAGTGTTTGTTTGTTTGTTTTTGTATTTTGTGCAAGGCAAATGTGCAGCGGTAGTGTTATTTAGGGGACTGAAATATTAGGGGCTGACTGGGACTAAGGCCAAGAGACTCAGTGGACAGTACGCCGGAAACCACACTGTGCTCCTCATTTGGCCTGTCAGGAAAAGTGTGAAAAGATGGCTTTCCGGCGCGTGTCAGAGTTTTCAGTGTAACGCGTGTCAGTTGTTGCTCGGTTATCACTTAGCCCCATTTTCTGTCCCTCTCTTCTTTCTGCGCCACGTGCGCTCCCAGGCCTCCACCCCCGGCGCCGTCCTTCCGCTTGTTAAAGCCCCTATTAGTCTGGGCTCTGCACTTAATACTTCGCTCAGTTTAGCAAAGGTCATCTGGCGCCGGCATTTCGGGAGCACTGAGGTTTAGTAGAAGACGAGTGTCATTTCTGAACACTTCAAAATACTGCCACGATTTGACAAGAGCCAGATTGTGTGTGTGTGTGTGTGTGTGTGTGTGTGTGTGTGTGTGTGTGTGTGTGTGTGTGTGTGTGTGTGTGTGTGTGTGTGTGTGTGTGTGTGTGTGTTTTTAACAACGAGCTTTTCATCAGTTGTTATCTTTTCTCAAAACTGACAGTGGACACACTAACTTTTGCCAAATAATAGCAGAAAACCAGTGTGAAAACCATTATGTAATAATAATAATAATAATAATAATAATAATAATAATAATAATAATAATGTATTTTTAAAGGTGCCTATACTTTCAGTAAAAAGCTATGCACGTGAATTAAGCAAAGACACTCTTCACCAAGTATTCGCAACATAAAACATCTGGCTTCTCAAATAAATAAGTTGAGCTACCCGAGTTGATAAAGTGTTGATGACGTGAACGATACTAGGAGTAACTCTTCGTCAGTAATAACAAGTTCTACAGTTTTTGCGTCCTGCTCCGTCCGCATTTTCGTGCCCACGAGGTTCAATTCACAATCACAGATCAGGACTGACACACTTCTTCTTTTTTCATTTCTTTTTCTTTACACGCGTCTCTTCATACCGGTTGAAGTGTCTGCCTGGATGATTGCCTACGCTTATTGCGTAGCGAATCGCGGAAGACGATTGCGCTTCCGGCATCACTGAGAGGCACATCGTTATTTTGAATGTCTGTTGCTTAATGGGTCCTAACTTCTGCACCCACTCGTTTCCAGCCATATGGAGGCTGTTAAAGACAAACACACCAGACCGCTTGGTGCAAGTGAAGACAAAACACGGCCGCCAGTTTGCGCTCACTCATTCCAGTGATAGCAAAATGTAGTCGATCGGGCCGGTGTCTGCCGCAGTTGGCCCGCGCAATGCGCGGGCCAACTGCGGCCGACACCGGCCCGAAGCCGGTCTTTTTTTCCGCACTGCACTCGCGCTGATGAAACTAATGTAGTGATGAACACTGCTGGTACAGTGTATTTATAGCTGCGTTCTTGCCCGCGGTCTGACCTGGCTTCTATCATAATAAATGTATGTGCTGTCAGTTGCAAACTGCCGTTACAGTTCCGCCGCGGTTATTCAGTGCGACAGCCCTGATTAGGAAAAACTACGGAATGTACTGTTAGCCTGCCTCGGTAAACGGCACACCTAGAGGCATTAGCATTTAGAAGGACCGAAACCGCAAACGACACTGCAACACTCATCCTCTCTTTAAGTTTGAAGCTGCTGATGGGCGGCCTAACACTGAGCTGTGGACATCCAACGCCGAACGGTAGTACGCATGAATTGGCTGTCTTCACGTTTGGGCTCGGGAAGTTCCCCACGTTGCCTAGCAGCGTCGGCGCGTCAGCCGCCATCTTAAGAGGATAGAATAGACTTCAGATAGTAGCTAAGTAGTGTTTCAACACGTTTTTCTTCATTTTTCTTCCTCTTTTTGGAAACAAACAAAAACAGATTCTGGTTAGCGGTTTCCTACGGTGATGGCAAGACTTGCTGTTATTGCCTATAGCACGTCATAGGACTTTCCTGACATTGTCCTAACAGCGATTTCCCTACTGAAGGCCTTATCGCAAATCCTTTCAAGATGGCCGCCACGACTAGTGTGATGACGTCAGCTTCTCGAGCCCTGTTGGTTGTGCGTTCTCCGCCGCACTCTTGGTCGTTTCCGGCCGACGATGCAATGCCACCTAGCCATCAGCCACCGGCGGGATAAACTGAAAAGCGACCCAGCTGTGGTACTGCATCACTTCCAAAGAGAAAATAAAATGTCGATTCTGTGGTAAAAACACTTTCAAAAACGTCGTTGTATAATAAATCAGATTACGCCTGGCCTCCTGGTCCAATTGTGATATATTTTGCGTAGCCGGAGGTCTGATGGATTTAATTTCTGTATGAACTATTCCGGGGACTAATTCTTGTATCGTCTATAGATACTGTGCTATCGTAGAAGAACTCCAAACAATACGATCATACTAACACCACACACAGCACGGCTTCTCAGTGCTGGGGTTAATGAGAATAGGCCTATATGCCTCTTGCTGACAATGAGTTGTCTTGTTGACATCGACGGCAGTTTGTACGACTGCAGTTGACCGGACCGACACAGCCAGACGATCCTTTTAGTCCTTGCTGCAAAGGGGCGCAACCTACTGTCTTAACTTTCTACTTTGACTTGATTCTGATAGGAGTACGTTCTGTTAACCCTTTGGCTGCCGGTAGCGGTTTGTGTCGCGATGATGATTCCTGCAGGAATCTGCACAACACAAATCGCTACCGACAGCCGAAGGGTTAGAATGTAGTCTTCTTGCTGGCCGGGAGTGTCCTCATTTACTGCCAACCCCAGTTTTAGACACGTCATTGATTTGGGATTTCCTGTTCGACTGCTGTATTACAACTCAGTCGAAGACGGTGCACGCCTCATTGATCGCGAGGCAGACGGTCCAAATCGGGGGGGGGGGGGGGGGGGAGAGAGAGAGAGAGAGAGAGAGAGAGAGAGAGAGAGAGAGAGAGAAACCAACAACAACACCCACAGCATTTGTCTCAACCGTAGCCTGTGCTAAAGATGTTGGAAATTGGCTCCAAACACAAGGCGTCTTGTTTGTTGCCCCACGGTCACAGTTTGGCTGGACCTTCTTTTGCATGTCGAACAGGGTCGTGTGTGGCAGGACGATGCCCTTCTGCAGTACCCGGAGTAAACCTCACTCACCACCACTCACCACAAGTACATTTCTATTCAAATGAGATGCTACGCATCTCATTTGAATAGAAGCGTACTTGTGGTGTACTTCTCGATTGGGTCTGGCTAGGAAGTACTCCCACAAAGACCGCAAACAGCACGGTAGCCACACGTTCACAAATGGAGTCAAGTTGCTTTAAGTTGTGTGGACAGATTTTGTCTTCCGTTTAGTTAAGGCAAGTTATAGGGAAATGGATCTTGTTCATAAGTCTTGAGGAACTTATCGACGGAGTTAGCGCAAGGGTAGTTCTGAGTATAGTTCCTGGTTGATTTTACGTCGATGGGAACGGAGCTCGTTGTTTTTACAAGTCGCTGATAACGTCGGATCGACCATGTGTTACGTGTTGAGTCAGTCGTAGTCGTAGTATGATATAAGTCACACCAGACGCACGCACGTAAGGTTCTTTTAAAGAAACTTCCCTCAGCTGCAACCCGTCACACGTGGCTTAAGAATGTAGACCACATTGGAGTAACAGTTCCAACAATATTTGATTGCAGCGATGCGATCTCCAAACAATGCACTCACAAACTGATGCACCAACACTGATACAATGTATCTACGCTTTTGACACACTGTGGTTATCATACAATGTAAACACTATACACTGCATAACTCCATCACTGACAATGTACAAACGCGCTTCCCAGCACAATCTTTTATAGTATAATAGCTTTCCAGAATAATCTAGCAAATTCATACAACACAACCAATCAGAACAGAACACGTAACCGAAACTCATAAATATTGACGAAAAAGAACTTTCTAGAATAGATTACAATAGTCTACAAAATTCGACTGCTAATTTCAACCCCAATTTTGGGAAATCCCGGTGTGTAATGAGGTACACAAGAATACGCTAAACAGTTCACGACCTTGGCCGAATTCTCCGGAAGGTTCATGACTTTTCGTAACACATACTGGCTGCTAACTTCACGCGCACAGAAAACACGGTGATTATTCGAGCGGTTTCCAGACTCCCCGGGATTCAACTCCGTGCCGGTATCAAAAGACAATCAATTTCGCTCTCTGTGCGAATGATAGCGAATCTTACTAAAAGGTACGTGATTCGTAATCATGATAGCTCAAATAAATATCGGATCGTTTCCCACGACCCATGCACGCACGCTCCCACAGAACAACACACCACAATCGTAACACCATGACAGTTCAATGATAGTGCTTGGACTAACAGGCGCGCCAAGCTATTGGGGGCAGTATCCTTGACTTGTCGCGGTGTCACATTAACTCAATGCTTAAATAGTGGCCGGGTCTTCTGCTGATATCCATTGACAAATATCATGTTGGGCCTGCCCAGGCGTCGAGCTATTCAGGCACTACCGTCAGGCTTCGATCAGTCTGGTCGGTTCTAGAACTGAGATTCTCCGTTGCAGGGCTGTAGTACGGCGGCCTTTCATTCACCTTGTAAACACAAACTCTTCAAGATCAACATCGGCGGCCCTGAACTTCGTCCATACTACCGACCCAGCCGCGGGCCTACGTCGGTGTTCCTGCGCACAGTCAGTCGTGCGCAGGCCAGCGAAGGTCGACGTCCAATGGTCGATCCCGGCGGCTGAGTGATTAGGCGATGGTTGTGAGAGGGCTGACGTTCGATTTACACAAAGTAAACTTTGTCCCCCTTTTTTCATCCACTTCCTTTTCTAGTGGGCTGTGAGTTTTGCTGCTTTGACCACAAGCTGCAGGCGACGGTTAACACGTGTCCAGGGAAACAAATACAGCATTGTCATTATTGTCACTGGCACAGTTCATGGACAGAGCGAGAGAGAGTGAGAGATGCTCTCTCTCTCTCTCTCTCTCTCTCTCTCTCTCTCTCTCTCTCTCTCTCTCTCTCTTTCTCTCTCTCTCTCTCTCTCTCTGTTTACTCATTCTTAGTTTGTTTGTTTGTTTGTTTTCTTTAACGGCAGATGTGAAAATGGCACTGTTACTGACTGTAGTAACACCTCTACCGTTATAAATTAAAGTTTCGTTCTCTCTCTCTCTCTCTCTCTCTCTCTCTCTCTCTCTCTCTCTCTCTCTCTCTCTCTCTCTCTCTCTCTCTCTCTCTCTCTCTGCTCGATCTCTCTCTCTCTCTCTCTCTCTCTGCTCGATGTATATTTATGTGTGTAGAGTAGCAGGACAGTTTTTAAGAGAGGCATTCGCATGCCTAAAACTTTATCCTGAATAAAAAGAGTTTCATCATCATCATCATCACCATCTCTCTCTCTCTCTCTCTCTCTCTCTCTCTCTCTCTCTCTCTCTCTCTCTCTCTCTCTCTCTCTCTCTCTCTCTCTCTCTCTCTCATTAAGAAACTATTTTCCTTTCCATCACCAACGTACTCAAGATCAAGGCAATTCATCATTGTACCACGACCTAGAATCGATCTCTACAAAACAAGTTTAGCGTTCTCAGGCCAAAGCCTGTGGAACACTTTGCCTAGGAAAGTTACAACATCAACAACCCTTTCAATGGAAAACTATGATATCCAGCACTATTACGTTGGAATAGATGCATAACAGTTACGACAGGCCTGTAAATGAAAACACTTTTAACATTAACAAAAGCTGAGTATAAGGAGAGGTTTTAAAACAGTTTTAATAAAAACTGTTGCCCGACACGCTTCTAAAAACAACAGTTTCTTAGTTTTAAACCTTGCACCGCGCCATAAACGCTGCGATTGCTAATCTCAGTCTTAGCTGTCCTATAGTGTGGAATGTGGGACTTGTCCAACTGGATCCATCTGGTGCACTCCAAATGTGTATTTGTGGGTGGTTTTGATGTGCAACTCGTTGCGCGCCTCAAAAATGACCTCCTGATTCCAGGGATAATTAAAATCTTTCATTCATAAGAGAGCATTCAGCAGCTCTATAAAACCCAAAGTGATGACCCAACCACCCCCACCCACCCCCCCACCCCCTCCCCACCTTCACACCCACCCCTCCCCTCCCCTCCCCTCCCCCACAACCCCACCCAAACAATCATTAGGAAATCAACCAGAGGTATTTTTAGTGAGGTATGTGTTCAGTGTGTGTTGTGTCATTGTGCTTTACATTTTTAATGCAGGAAAAAGAAGGAATATACATTAAGTTGAAAAAAGAATGACAACAATCAAATAAATGTGGAAAAGAAACATCAAATATTCCGTGAACTTTACCTTATTACAGACACCTAATTTTCTTGAGATGTTCATGCTAAAATGAATGATTTGACAAGGACACCCATTTCTACTGTAATGCCAGTTTTTGTGTGAGAGGCACCCACTTTATTGGTAGAAACCCATTTTTTCTCCATCCAGTTGCTCTGTTTCTAGAAAATGTCTTTTTTATTTTAAGTTGTAGAGCTTAGTTACAAGGTGAGTTCTAAACATTCGCATCAACTCCAGAGCCCTAGAATAAATAGAAATATGGGAACCCATTTTCACATAAAATGGTAGGTAACCCACTCTGATGGTTTTGTCTCCCTGTGTGTGTGTGTGTGTGTGTGTGTGTGTGTGTGTGTGTGTGTGTGTGTGTGTGTGTGTGTGTGTGTGTGTGTGTGTGTGTGTGTGTGTGTGTGACGTTTATATTTCGTTAGTTTTTGTTGTTTGGTTGATGTTCCTTTTATTTTTTTTAAAATAAGCTTAGCAAGGACAGTTTGTAAGAAAGACCTGCGCGCCTAATATCCTTGGAAAATAAAGTTTCGTGCGCGCACATACGTGCAAACACACACACACAAACGCACACACACACACACAAACATATCCTCTCAGCCGCATTAACCCTTTGAGTGTAGGTAGCGGTTTTAGTCGCGATGATTCCTGCAGGAATCATCACGACTAAAACCGCTACCTACACCCAAAGGGTTAGTAACGTTTACTCAGAGTTGCAAAACAAGTTGAAAATTAGCTGTTTCGCACAACCGGACTTGACACTACTTGTAATAAAATGCCTGTGGTGCTCTTTAGGACACCTTTTCACTAAATTCCCCGAGGTTCCTAAAATTACTGTTAATAAAAGAGTTTATTTCCAAACACTAGCCTCCCACGCGCAGAATTAAAGGCAGGAGAACACTTCAAACATTGATCACTTAAATTCACAATCGTCGCCATTGAAAAACGTGATTCACTTAGGGGCAAGGGGCTGCACACACACACACACACACACACACACACACACACACACACACACACACACACACACACACACACACACACACACACACACGAACGCACGCACGCACACACGTGCGCGCACACACACACGACACACCACGCACCACAATCACGAGTCATCACAGCCACCACCACTTTCACACGCATCAACCTAACAACAAAGAGCTGCTGATCATTAGAGTACAAAGTCCGCACTCGTTATACAATTTGTGAATTGCGGAAAATGTTCACGCTCAGCAGAATCCTTCCGTCTGCAATCTGCGGGAGGTAATGAAGTTCTATTCCTCTTGCAGATGAAATAATTATGTTCATCGTGTGTGAACCTTTGTAAATCTATGCCTCCTGCAGCTGGATTGTTTTTGTTGCTGATCGGGAGACCTAGTTTTCGGCATTTCATAAAGTGCAGGAGCTTGTGAGGTAATAGGGCTCGGGAAGTTCCCCGCGTTGCCTAGGCAGCGTCGGCGCGTCAGCCGCCATCTTAAGAGTAGGCTTAAGATAGTAGCGAAGTAGTGTTTCAACACGTTTTTCTTCATGTTTCTTCCTTTTTGGAAACAAACAAAAACAGATTCTGGTTAGCGGTTTCCTACGTGATGACAAGACTTGCTGTTATTGCCTATAGCACGTCAGGACTTTCCTGAAATTGTCCTGATACACAGCGATTTCCCTAGGCCTTATCGCGAATCCTCTCAAGATGGCCACCACGACTAGCGTGATGACGTCAGCTTCCCGAATCCTATACATATTATTGCTACTCCTGCTATGGTCACGCTCTGTCCACTTCAATTAGCCTTAACCCCTTCACACTGCCGAGGAGTAAAGGGAACGCGGTCCCATCCGGAAGAGGTATAGATCCTCTTCAGTGATCCTCCGCAGTTGCGGGGGCTCATGAGAATCCATCCCTTTTGCTGAAATCACTATTTGAAATCGCATTATTTGCATTGCTTTTGTATAGTGTTGCTTTTTCAGTTTATTTCTTCATGTTTCGATTTATTGTGTTTGTCTTACTCTTTGCTTTTAATGTTTATTTTCTGAAAAGACAGTTTGTAAGCGAGGCGTTTCGCCTAAAACTTTATCCTGTAAATAAAACGTGTCATCATCATCATCATCATCACTTTGTCAGGGGGGTCTTTTGATGTTGAATTGACAGTGATTCAGTGGCAGTGAAGGGGTTAAGCTCGCAACAGAATGTGAATGCTTGCACGTTCTAATGACCTGAAATTACATAATAGAGATATGCCTGCTTTCCCATTACGCAAAGGAAAACACGAGTGCACACATTGACAGATATAGATTCTTAAATCGGTGTTTAGGTGATACTGAGAAACTCATTTTGAGTGGTTTTACAAAACAATACAATACAATACAATACAATACAATACAATACAACTTTATTGTCTGTTCAAGTAAAAGCACTATAGAAATTTGCCTTTTGGCTCGTCATAAAACAACAAAACAGGACACAAATAAACACTATAAGAAAATTCATTAAAATTATCATTGCAGCAATCTATCACAGGCAATCTATCACAAGCAATCTATCACAAGATGACAGGGAATGTTAAGTAGATCACACAGCATATATCACGTCGTTATAAACAAGAGTTCAAAATCGAGACAGCAGTTGGAATAAAAGACTTCTTAAAAACATTCTTTTTGCCAAGTGGCATGTTGAAACGCCTGCCTGATGGTAGCATTTGAAACTGATCAAATAGTGGATAACGAGGATCACTGACAATGCTAGCAGCTTTCCTTCGGACAGCCCTATGATACAGATCATCTAATGGGCACTGTCCTAAACCAATGATCTTCCCAGATGTTCTGACGATACGTGACAGTCTGCCCCTGTTTTTCATACTGAGGTTGCCATACCAAGCAGTGATGTTAAAATTCCGTAAGCTTTCAATCAGGCTTCTATAAACGGATTCTCTAAAACCTTTTACGCAACAAGACGACCACATACATCCCCAAGGGATGCACACGATCGCCCCGCCCCAAAACTGCGTATCACTCCGTGGGCCGGAGACCGGGCGCCCGACAGGGAAGGGCAAGGGATCCAACTAAACGTTCGGCCAGCGCTGAGAAAGTCCCCAAGGGATGTGTACATATCAACCAGCGCCAGCCTCACCTATCTGGTTAGTGAATAGTAAAACAGAAGCGACACAGTGAGGTAAAGGTACAGTTAGCAGACACAAGCAAGGTAAAAAAAAGTTAATCCCGAGTTATTCATCCCGAGTGGCGCCACAGTGCCCAGTTTATTAATCAGAAATTTTTCACGGTCTTTCCTGGCCCAGGCATTACTGGCTTGCATAAGCCAGAGGCCTTTAACCCGAATGTCCGAGTCGGAGTGGTCAGCCTGATTGAAATTTCGTCCGACCGGTCTGTTGTATTGGTACTTGACAGACTGAAGATGTTCTTTGAAACGGTCGTTGATGGTTCTTTCCGTCTCTCCAACATAGAGTTGGCTGCATTTCACACAGGTGTTGTACCCGTGTTTTCTAAGCGTGTTTCTTTCTCCGTTGGGTACTTCTTTGCATTTTTTAGATGTTTAGAGTGTTGTCTATGCTTACAGTACAACCTGGTTATCCGCCGTGATTTAGCTCTCGTTCGTTCAAACGAATCCTCTCTAATGACAGTGGATACAGGAGATAATTACTGCGCATTGATACACCCCGCCATGAACACGTGTTTCTCTCTGCACATCAGTCTGCATTGCTAATACGCTGTGTGTGTGTGTGTGTGTGTGTGTGTGTGTGTGTGTGTGTGTGTGTGTGTGTGTGTGTGTGTGTGTGTGTGTGTGTGTGTGTGATTCCAGGCAATGTTCTGCGTGGGCAGATGGATGTCCCAATCAGCAGCTCCTGTCCTCACGAGAACCAAAATCGGAAAGTTTGAACTCTGCTCCACGAGACCTGCCGGTGTGACGTATAACCCACATCCGCCTCCTCTCGCTATTCTGATTGGCTGGCTGAACGCGCGTAGACATCATCTAGAGAAGGTTTGAATTTATTATGCAGATTGTAAATATAACAAGAGGGTGGGTGGGAAGGGGGGGGGGGGGGGGGGGTAGGCAAACTAGTTGTCTCAGAGGATTCGCTACCGCTGTCGCGGTAGCAAATCCAGGGAGACAACCAGTATGGAGGTTGGGCTGGAGTGGGCTGTGGGGGAGACCTGTGTTGATGTGGCCCTGTTGCTCTGCAGTCCACAAATGATTACACGAACAAGGAAACAACGAAAATGCGAACAAACGTGATCTTTTTATTACAGCAGTACGTAGCACTTTGTCGTCAGAAAGTGTCCAAGCATAACATTTTAGCTGGCAATAGTTTGTCAACACAAAGTCACGCATACAAAGGCAAGGTTTGGACAAAAGGGGGCACAACCACTCTGAGCACATGCGGTATTATGGCAATTTTCAATGTGTAATGTAAATACATAATCATTATTGAAAAAGAATGCGACTGTAAAAATACCCAACGCCGGAACTGCTCACAGTGACGCACCCCCCCTCCCCCCCCCCTCCCTCACCCCCCCCCTTCCCCCGCCCCCCCCCCTCCTCCAAAAAAAAAATAATAATAATAATTAATAAATAATAATAATAATAATAATAATAATATAATAATATAATAAGAATAATAAGAGCAATATAAAATATGAACATTCATTGCCAAATGATGATCAACAGTACCAGTGGCTGCATGCGGAAGGAGGGTTAACAAGCTGTAATCCATCTTTCTTTGTGGCCAGTACGCTGATCTGTACCTGAGTCGCGGATTTGATGTTCTGTACATGGACATGTCGCCCATACACATAGTGAGACCGCTACAGGGAATCAAGTATGTCAGGCATCTACATTCAGTACTGCAGGTATTACTGCTTTATTATTATTATTTATTGTTAACATTATCATTATATTATTATTATTATTATTATTATTATTGGTGTTGTTATTGTATGTATTATTGTATTATTAGATTTTTCTTAGTACTTGCAGCAGTAGTGGTAGGAGCGTAATAGTAGTAGTAGTGGCAGTAGTAGTAGTAGTTGTTGTCGTAGTAGAATTAGTAGCAGTAGCAGCAGCAGCAACAGTAGTAGCAGTAGTAGTACTAGTAGTAGTATAATTGGACACATGAGTGCTGACAACTCACACATGATTTAAAATATTGGCGATCAAGCACTAACCATTTGTCTGTCGGTAGCATTTTTATGTCGAGGTGATTCCAGCAGGGTTAGAAACTGTGGAACCATAGAGACATATATTGACCAGCAAAAAAATGCGACATTTTTGGAATCATCGGAAACACTTTAGTGTTTCCGATGATTCCGAATATGTCGCATTTCTTTTGCTCGTCAGTATATCTTTTCTTCGTAAGCTGACAACTAATTACACTCCCTGCCCGCAAGATCTGAGAAGCATATTTACTTCAGAAAGTTTCATTGACCCATGTTTGCTCATGTCATCGTTTCTCAGCTAAATTGTCGTCGTTACAAGCGACCCAGCTACCGCATTAGGTTCGTGACGTGAAAGAGCCCCTTGCTGTTTTGCAGGAAAACGAAAACATCTCCACACGACAGATCCTTGTACACGGCTTCTCTGTCGGCGCCTTCGTGTACACCCAGCTCCTGTTGCAGCTGCAGAAAGCCGACGCCCCTCCCCACGCCGTTAGTCCCCGTCTGGCTGCCGCGGTCATGGATAGTCCTGCCTACATGGACCACATGGTCAGGGGGATAGCGGATTCGGCCAGCTCTATACAGGCCTTGAGGTCCTTCATCTTCTTCACGCTTCATTCCTACCTGTCTTTGTTCCCGAAATCGGTGACTTTTCACTACAGGGAGTCTCACCGCATCTTCCACGACAATACCGTGCCCACGTTGATGCTGTTCTCATCCGCGGACAGGATCTCCTCGGCGGAAGTGACCGAGGACTACTTGCGGGAGTGGAAGGAGAAAGGCCAGCGCGTGTTCTACAGGAAGTGGGACGATTCGCCACATGTGGGTCACTTTCGGTTGCACCCGGAACAGTACACAGAGGCCCTGTACTCGTTTTTGGACCAGATCGATTTAAAGTATCCCCACTGATAACACTGGCACGATAATACGTGAGCTGGTCTGTTATTTTGGACCTTACGGCTTTAAGCCGTAAGGTCCAAAGTCACGGACCGGCACTCACGATAATAATCTTGAGCGCGTTCCCTTCCGTGACTTCGTGAAAGCGAGGTCGTCTGCAACGTCTGGTGCTCACACAATATGTAAGCACGCGCGATTTCCTGAGTTTTGTGGGACATTCAGTGAGGGTGACTGCATGAAAGCGAAGTGGATGCTTTGCTTGAGGAGGATCGCCAGCATAAATGATTCTCGCGCCAGATCGACCTAGGGTTTGTCCTTTAACCCCTTCCCTGCCAACGGACGTGAATGTAATTGAGTCTGAAATTCTGAAATCTCTGTTCAATGAACGACCAAAAGCCGGCCACAACTGTCCAAAGAGCGTGGACATTAAGTGGTCTCAACAAGAGGCATAGATCCTTATGAGCCCCCGCGACAGCCAGGGCTCATGCGGATCTATGCCTCTTGCAGTTAAATCGCTTTCACGTTTTGTCGGCAGTGAAGGGGTTAATAATCAGTTGGGGGTCACTTTGGTGTGGTTAGCTTGAGCGGACCCGTTGCCGTTTGCAGAGGTATTCCGCAGACAGACCCACTCGGGGAGTACGCCACAAGTAGACTTCTGTTCAGATAAGATGTGTCGGATCCCAGCTGAATAGAAGTGTACTTGTGGCACACTTCCCGAGCAGACATATCTGAGAAGATCTCGCGCAAATGCTATGGGGTGTAACACAAACTTTATTATGCTAATATGACTTTGACGTATGTCTGTAGTGAAGGCCCATCAGACAGAACAAAACAGACCAGCTAGAACAGAACAGAACAACATTTACTGTTAATGAATCCATCTGGATTTAGGACAAAGTTTGATCGTTTAAGTAGGCCTGATGCATTCGTGGCGTCATAAATTGGCTGTGCTGTGTCTTTGTGTTTAGAAAGAAAAAAAATTACCTTACAAATGCTAGCCTCTACCATCTGTGGCCAAACTAATGCCCCAATGTTTTTAGAAAATCTTTCGTTGAAATGGATATTGTTTGACTAGAAAATAAGTCATCAGTAAATAAGTCACATATGTTGCATTGGCTTCGGGTGAAAGGAGGGCATTAACCCATTTAACCCGAAGGCCGTCAGTGTATTTCCCAAATTTTGGAGGTGTCACCTAAGGAGCTGCAGGAGATGGCGCCAAGCTAATCTGGCACCACCCTTGAATTGTCATGGTCAATCCTTTAACTTTTTGACGTCCCATGTTATGATTGGGGAAAACACATCAACAACCTATTGCTAAATGATTCTGTTGTATTACTGTTAGACCCTATGTTTTGTTGACAGGTCCTCTTTAACTTCAGTTAGTGGTAGCAGAATACCTTGGCGGCCAAAAGTGTCCCGGGTCGATCTGGCGGGAGGGTAATGCTGGCGCCTCACCGGTCACAGTCTTAACTGGATGATCTCCAACAATGCACATCTGCCGATCTCTGACCTTTTGGCAAGAGGCACAGATTCTCATGAGCCCCTGCAGCCCTGCAGGGGCTCATGCGAATCTTTGCCTCTTGCAGACTTCTCGCTTGAACGTCTCTGTATCAGTTCGTTGCAGTATTTGGTGTCTCGGTGACTATGATATTACAGTATTTATATGCGGTATGCATACAATATATGGACATCGTCAGAATCAGAATCTCAACAAGAATTCTCAACATACCGGTTGCATGTTTGTTGCAGTATTTATATATCCATTCAATCTGAGTTTTTAACTTTTATGACGTGTAATTGTTCGTTGTTTTGTTTGGAAACAACATTTTAAAACATGTTTGGCAATACAATTCCGGTCTAAGTGTTCTCTTGAGTTTTTTCCCCGTAATTTGTGTTGTTTAATCATTTTTTAATCACCTTGAGTGGTGTGGTCTGAATGTTTGTATGATACTGGCGTGCCTGTTAACACTTTCAACCTCAAGGGTCGCATGTTCCAGATAGTGAAGTTGTCACCTTACGTTTCAGGAGGGACCATGAGTTTGAACGTGGATACCTTAACCTTTTTAGCCCCAAGGTCCCATTTCTCAAATTTTGGAGGTGTTGCCTAATGACTATGTACCAGTTGCAGGAGATGGCTTGACCATGATAATTTAAGGGTAGTGCCAGATTAGCTTGGCGCCTTCAGTTGCCAAGCTACTCTAGTACTACCCTTGAATTATCATGGTCAAGCCATCTCCTGCTGTAGGGATCCGAGGCTAAAAAGGTTAATGTTTGCGCGTGTATCTTGCTATGTATTAACCAAGGTCTTGTAAGAATGCGAAAAGGAAAATAGATTTTAAAATGTGCTCTTATCATTAATCATATTAAATTGTGGTTAATTGCAAATTTTCAGTGTATCTCGGTATTTGTACCTCGATCCTCAGAAAAAAAAACAAGATGGGAAAAAACATAACCCACAAAGTCCCTTCCTCAATGGTCTCTATCTTTTGTCTTTGACCTGATTCTGATGTTGAATTATCTCCTATTGAAAAAGTCTCGCAGATCTGCCAATGCAATTAAATATGACAAAATATGAATGAGTTCTATAAGGGGCGCAGGACGTGCGCGTCATTGATTTGTCAAACGTCATTTTTTGTCATAACGTAAGTTTTAGTTTTTATATTTTACGTGATATGAGTTTCACTTTCGCTTCATAGGCTTGAAAAAATGGTGACAAAACTATAACTTTATGGTACATTTCAGTCTTGCTATAATTTGTGTGAAAGCAGGTTGACTTTACCTAGCTACATGATATACTAAGTACATGGGTCACCTGCATGCTCTTTTGAAAGAGCGTCGATGTGTGTGTGCATGATAGTGCGTTCGTGCGCACGCGCTCCAAAATCTCCAAAAGGCATAGATCCTCATAAGCCTGGAGGACGCATGTCTATTCCTCCTGGAGATGCGCGCATGTTTGTGTGTGTGTGTGTGTGTGTGAGAGAGAGAGAGAGAGAGAGAGAGAGAGAGAGAGAGAGAGAGAGAGAGAGAGAGAGAGAGAGAGAATGACGTCATGTTTAGATTATTATGTCAGTGTCTGCGTGGTGACGGAGTTACCTCTTTTACGTCACCACCACTGTCTGACTTTCTCTAGAAGTAAAGGTTTTTTAGTGTTTTAATTCTTTTCTGAAAAGAATTATTTTTTACCAAAGAAGTTGAAAAAATACAAAGCTGGCTAACCAACTCATCCAATGTCTTTCTCCAAACTAGCTCTATGCAAAAGTTCAAGTAAATATGACCAAAATTACGGACTGTGATCTGTGTGAACCGACTTCCTTTAAACGGTTTTTCATATCTTCAATGAGACATTCGATTAATGATATGCTCGGGGGGTCTCTTAGAAAGTAAAGCCTTTGAAATAACGATGCAGACTCGATGTTCTAATGGCTACCTTCTTTCATCTATTACGTATTATGCCTAGAGAAGACCAGTGTGTGTTCGACTCTATGAAGCCCTTCCCTGCCACTGTACGTACATTTTTGTTTTCTGAAGTCTGTAGTGTTCATTCAACGACCAAAAGCCACAGCCGTCCAAGAAACATGGATACAAATTGTTATCAGCAAGAGGCACAGATCCTCACGGGCCCTCGCAATCGCGGGGGCGCGTGAGGATCTGTGCCTCGTGCGGTTGATCAGTAGTTGTTCACTTTTTCTCGGCGGTGAAGGGGTTAATCAGAAACGAAGAAACGTGGTGTAGTAATCGTGGAGGCCACCCACCCCCCCCATACCCCCCTCCCTACCCCCCCCCCCCACCCACCCATTTAATCAAAAATGAAATGGAATTTATTACCGATGTGCACAGTAACTTTCCCGCGATCGTTTCTTTCACACACTGCAGCTCTCTCTCTCTCTCTCTCTCTCTCTCTCTCTCTCTCTCTCTCTCTCTCTCTCTCTCTCTCTCTCTCTCTCTCTCTCTCTCTCTCTCTCTCTCTCTCTCTCTCTCTCTCTCTCTCTCTCTCATGTCCTGAAAAAGTCTTGTTGCTGTCGGGACGGTAAACAATGTACGAGCCAATCCTCACACACAAACACACACGCACACACACACACACACACACACACACACACACACACACACACACACACAAACAGAGATATAAAAACACGACAAGCGCTAGTAGACTAGTAGGCTTATATTTATTACTGAATAATAGAAACAAAATTATAAAAGATTCACAAAACAAGAAAGCGAAACACGTTAACAGTAACCAAACCATCCTAGGCTCGACGTCGGCCACAACTGGCCCGCGCACGACCTTTTATTTACTTCTTATGCAGCGACAACAACGACAAACCCGCAACACCAAGAGTATCAATACACCAGTTGCTGAACGATACTACATTCATTTATGACACCGGATGTGACCTCTGGTATTTTGGACAGACGGCTTAACCCTTTGGCTGTCGGTAGCGGTTTTTGTCGCGATGATTCCTGCAGGAATCATCGCGACAAAAACCGCTACCGACAGCCAAAGGGTTAACTCTGACACTGAGGCAAGCAGTACGTGTCCCCGCCTGTCTCACAGTTAGCACTCTGACGAAGACAGGGGAAAAGTAGCCTCAGAAAGTCAAGTTAGGTTCCACTTCTGTTGTATACTAGCTACCAGTCGCTGGGTAGCTTTTGGCATTGAATATATATATATATGGTTTAGGTTGGGCTGGGTTGGGTTTAGCTCGTATACCAAGCACATACCAAATTACAACGCGTCGAGTCCCTGCTATGTAAAAAAAACAAAAGTGTAGGGTCGTGGTGCGGCGGTAAAACGACAGGGAAAAAATAACAAAAAAGAAAGGAAGAAATCAAAACTACCACCTGCCTGGCACTCCTATGCCAGCATTATAGCATAGACCGAAGTGTTCGCATACTATCATGTCTAGACAGACCGAGCGGATGACATTTTCGCAACTGTTTGATCCATAGTCAGCGAGCGCGGAACGCCCGATGTCAGCCCGAGGAACTTTGCTATTTCTCTCAGGCTTAGTTTGTCGGTGTTGACTGACTGTGTCACATATCGGCACATTTATCTTCTGTTTTTCCCCCCTGTTTTATTGCCACCAGCGATACCCGACAAATCTGTCCCGTCGAGGCTAAAGACACTAAGTATGTTTTATTTTAATGAAAAGCAAGATTTTGACTGTATTAAAAACTGAACTTGCTATCTTTTGCCTTCCCATCTGGGTAGGAAAATGAGACCAAGCTGTGCCGTGTATCTAGTGTCCGGTTTCAGGATCTGAAATCTCCTCGTTACATCTCCAGCATAAATTTGTATGTCAGACAATCACCAGCAGCAACGTCTTCAGCCGCGCCGGCCGCAGATAGCCGAGCACAGCCGGCCGCAGATAGCCGAGCACAGCCGGCCGCAGATAGCCGAGCACAGCCGGCCGCAGATAGCCGAGCACAGCCGGCCGCAGATAGCCGAGCACAGCTGGCCGCAGATAGCCGAGCACAGCCGGCCGCAGATAGCCGAGCACAGCTGGCCGCAGATAGCCGAGCACAGCCGGCCGCAGACAGCCGAGTACAGCCGAGGACCTTTTGCTTACTGGGATGTTGTTTGAAGCAGTGAAGTGATGGCGTCTTCTGACACTAAATCGTCTGTGTTCTTCAGAATGTTCACCACCCAATGCGCAAAAGGCCATAGGGCCGACCGCGACCGCCGTTGGCCGGCGCACGGCCGTGCGCGTACCAACGGCGGCCGACGGCGGCCCGATGGTCTTTTACGCATCGGGCAGCGATTCTAGCTTCCCATTCAATTGGATCCACGAACGGTAACTGGCCACCCCGCCTGGCGTGTGTCCACGCTAACAGCTTGAGCCGCCACAGCCGAGGTAAGACATATCTACCCCGTGATGGCAAAAAGCAGGAAGTCCGTAACTGGGAAACAATATGGCGAGATTCTCGTCGTAGAGTAACGAAAAGCGCGCTTTTTACACACATATGCATAATGTCTTTTACCACTCTTTCAAGCAGAGTTGAGCTTGATTCTTTACCGTTACCTTCTGACTATGAAAGACTGGTTATGGTGGGTAGTGGATTTTGAGAAAGATAGCCTTGTTTAAACCCCCTTGCCTTGGTTAAACCTTCTTGTGCATGCCTTTTACAGTACCGGTGGCTGCATGCGCGAGAAGGTTAACTCATTCGCGGCCAGCCGCATCCGGATGCGCCTGGCCGCGAATGAGTTCACGGGGCTCCGAGATCCGTTGTATCGGAGGGTTTGTAAGGTTCAGTGGTAGACTGTGCATATTCTTCTTGATAAGCGCTTGTGTCAGAAACATCGATCTTTTTGCCAGCCCCCATCCATACCAGGACTTCCTGACCGCATCTGATCAGCTCCTGTACTTTATCCTCGGACCAGGACAGCATGTCGATGTGAAGCTTGTCCAGGGTTCTCCGGATGCGCTGCTCTTTTCGCCGCCTCAGCCACTTCTCAAGCAGCAGGCCCAGCGTGTAGAGAAAAGGGTTGATGGCGGAGTTGACGGGCAGGATAAAGATGGCGGCCCACACGTTGACCTCGCCCGGGATGGGGGTCCCCCGGTACGCCAGCAGCCCCATCAGGCCGATAGGGAACCAGCAAAGGAAGTCGGTCAGCACGATGAGAAACAGGCGGCGCGCGATGGCCGTGTCCTGCTGGCGGCGAGACGTATTCACCACCGTGGCCGTGATGACGATGGTCCTGAAGATGACGAGCTGGCCCAAGCCGATCAACACAAAGAGCACGAAGTTGAGGACGACAAAGACGGCGAAGGCGTACTGCTGTCCGGGGAAGGGGCGGCGGGTGATGGGCAGCGGCAGGCAGACGCCGGTCTGACCGTAGAATGTCCAGTCTTTGGGGAAGAGGGGGATGGCGGCCACAAGCAGACCCAGAAACCAGGCCACACCACAAGCAACGAGCGTTGATTTCAGCGTCAGGTGAAGATGCGGACTGAGCGGGAAGCGTAGCACCAGCACGCGGTCCAGCGTGATGAGACAGATGATGAAGGCCGACACCTCGCTAGACAGCAGTGACAGGAAGCCGGCCGCCTGACACAGTGCGCTGCCCGTCCACGCCTCTTGCCGCCAGATGTACTGGCCGCTGTAGTGGGCGTCCGCCGCCCCGATCATCAGCATGTACACGCCCATCATCAGGTCGGACACACACAAGTTGGACACCAGCACCCGGAAACCCGGCGATGTCCCTTGCGCCTCCAAGAACATCCGGTAGACGACCACCCCGACGTTGCCCAGTATGGCCATGATGGACAGCGTCCACAAAAAGACGCGGAAAAAGTCAGAGCGGAGCAGGTCACTGCACGAAGACAGTTCGTCTATCGGTGTCTGACAGTCCATGCTGGTATTGGGATACAGGTAGAAATAGGGACAGCACAGTCTGGGGTCGTCAGTCTCCAGCACCTGTAGTTGTGTCAGACCCACAAACATGCCTTGGTTGATGCCTCTTATAACGTTGCCGCGGATGTCCAGATGCAGCAGAGAGGACATGTTAACGAATGAATATTCCTCGATGTACTCGATCCCAGCGGCACCAAAGCTCAGACTGAGCAATCTGTTTATCTTTGCGGCAGCCAGATACCCAGACAACTGTGTGACGAGAAACGTGGTTAGAGGGTTGTGTGAAATGTTGAAGTAAGCCAGCAGTGGCATCTCGCCCAGCACTATATCGGTCAGGCTCGTGATGAGGTTGTGACTCACATCCAGCACCCTGAGGTGCACCAGGTCCACGAGAGACGCGTTGGTCACGTGACACGACGACAGGTTGAGAAAGCTGAGGTAACCCATGTAGTACAGAGTATGTAACGGCGGCCGAGGTGTCCCACTCAGATCCAGATATCTCACGTGTAGGTAGTCAGCTGGATCAAACATGGCTGAGCAGCGGTATGCGTGACCTTGACAAATACAGTGTTCAGGACAAGACAGGTGACAATACCTCTCGTCGTCCTTCAGGGGGCAGTGGTACACGCCGTCACACAGGTACTCCGGATGGAGACAAACGCCGGACTTATAACAGCGATAGTACCCGAGGCAGATCAAGCTGGACAGCGCTTCGTCTTCTGCTACCGACAGAGGGCAGTCAGACACGCCGTTGTTGATCAAGAAGCTTGGAATGCAGTAGCCTCCCGTACAACGGAAATGGGTCTCAGGACAATCGAAAGCAGAGGACAGAGAAGGAAAGCCGTACGCGTCCAGGTCAGCCACCTTCACATAGCTGCACTGTGACGAATTAACCTCTGTGTGGTTACAGCCACCAGTAATGTTTACAGTATTGGTTGATCTATGCACAATGGGGTTAACATTATTGTGTACCGATCGACCAAATCGCAAAGGAGAAACACTTCCTTTTCTGTTTGGCCTGACAATGTCACACATTAGCCAAATGCTTTCATTGTATTTACCGGGCAGACATCCGTAGGTCCCACACGGAAGCATGGCGTCACTACACACGTCACAGTTCTCCTCGTCACTGGTGTCATGACAGTCCGGGATCCCGTTACAGCGGGATGTGATGTCCACTAGCTCCGGCTGACGTGTACACGCAAACAACGACTGGAGAGGACCAGGGCGCACGTCACGACAGTTATCTTCGTCAGTGTAGTCGCCGCAGTCGTCATGCCCGTCACACGTCATCGTGTAGTGCACACGCCGCCCGTTCCGACAGTGCATCAGTAGGGAATAGCTGGGGGCGGAGCCATCACCTGTCAGCAGTGGAGAATAGCGTATTATCGGACCCTCTCCCGTCACGGCGGGTCGGCAGGGATGGAACGTGTGCACAAAGGACGCGTCACTGCAGACTGTAGCAGGAAACTTGCGCACGGGCACAGAAGGTGGAGACAACGACAATGTCGTGCGTGAGGCGAGAAGGGGGTGACCGCTGACAGGTTTGGAGCAAACGTAGGCATATTTCTCCTCTGCCGAACACTGGACCGGCCGTAGACTGTGGCCGTCAAAGACAGCGCAGTCTCTAGTCACGCCGTCGGTCTGCACTCTGGGAACGTCGAACTCCACACCCGCCTGCCTCCAGCGCCAGAGAACCCGGTACAGATGAGCCAGGCCGCTGGTGACTGTGCCCGCTGATACCTTCTCCAGTCCTACTATCAGTTGTTGGTAGCCAGACAGCTGTAAGAATCGCGCCGCTACCTCTCTGGCAGCTTGAGTAGGCAAAGCGACAAGACCAGCGCCGAACCTGCCTCGACATTCGTTTATCGCCGTCGATGTCGACATTTTGAGGATGGGAAATACAAACCTCAGACACAAAGACTCAAAGCTAAGCCAGCCGACGTCGCATGTTCTTGGTGTGGTATTGCGGTCCTGGGGTATTCTATTTCCCCCTCCACCATCCATCACAGTAGCACTGCACTGCTCCGGATAGACGACCTCTGTAGAGGTTCTGCAGCTGGTCGCAGTCTCATTATATCTCTTATAGTACGCACAGCACGTGCTGATGTTACCGGTCTGAAAGACGCTGAGCTTACTGGTCCAATGTGTAAACATGCTCATGTCCACTGACAGTATCTCATTTCCCGTGGTGTCCAGATGTGGCCGACTGGTCATGCCTACAAACGGGTCCGCCTCAATATACCGCAGCCCTGTGTTTCTAAGCACAAGAGTCTGCAATGCCACAATACCGGAGTTCTTCACAAATATTTGAAAGGCAGCGTCCAGACTTGGCAGCAGGTGGTTGTGAGAGAGGTTCAGATGCAGAAGATGGCGCAGTCCCCGAAGAGTGACGTCACTGAGGGTCGTCAGTTTGTTGGAGCTTATGTCCAGCATGTGGAGGTGTTGCAGGCCCTCAAGTTTCACGCTGTGCAAGCCGCACGATGACAGATTGAGGAACTCCAGCGTTGTTATGTTGTTCTGGTCACATGTGAATTCTCCCCCATTGATATTATTGGCGCTGAGGTCCAGCCTCTTGAGATGCTCCAGACCGAACAGGGACACCTCGCTAAGTCCGTTTGTCGACAGGTCGAGGACCTCCAGGACGCTGGCACTGTTTTTAACTAAAGTGAGTTTTTTCAAGTGGTTCCCACGGAGATCTAACTCGTGCAAGTGATCCAGGCCTTGCCGGATAGTTATCTCGGTGAGACCACTCAACGATAGTTTGATGATGTCTATGAGAGGGAAAGTTCTGGGGTCTAACACTAACCTTGCCAAGTTGTTGAAACTAAAATCTAGCTGCCGTAGGTGAGTGAGGTGTTCTGGAAAGTGGGTCAGTCCGCAACCAGACAGGTTGAGAAAGGCGAGGTAACCCATGTAGTGGAGATTGTCCAGTGATGGCTGACGAGCCCCGCTCAGGTCCAGCAATCTGACGTGCGCGTGATCAGCAGGATCAAACATCTGTGAACACCGATACGCCAGTCCTACACACGTGCAATTGCGAGGACAAGGCAGGTCGCAGTAGCGTTCGTCGTCCTTCAGTGGGCAGTGATACACGCCGTCACAGAAATACGTGGGATGGATACAGATGTTGTGGCGGTAGCAACGGTAATGTCCCGGACACACCACTACACCAGAGGGCTCGTCAGCTGAAGAATTCACCCCGACAACAGCAGGACAATCATGCTGGCCGTTGCCGATAAGAAAACTCGGGATACAATATTTGACTGTTGTCCATCCACACAGAAAATGGGTCCTTGGGCAGGTGTATCGGGCATCCATCTCTCCCAACGTCATCATGCCGAATCCATCGATATCCACTTGACGGGATTTTGATCCTGATTGAACAGTCAACTGTTCTGTTGCGCCTTCTGGGAGGGGGCAAACGGGCGTACCACAAGGCATGCAGCCCAAGTCTGCACACGGTACTGTCCCCTTGCTGCACGCCTCACAGTTCTCCTCGTCACTGGCGTCGTGACAGTCCGGCACGCCGTTACAACGGAGCGTGATGTCCACTAGTTCTAGCTCACGTGTACACATGAACATTGTCCTCATCATAGGTCCTGTACCAACGTCATCACAGCTTCTTTCGTCACTCCCGTCACCACAGTCGTCATACCCGTCACACGTCATCATGTATTGGACACGTCGCCCGTTTCTGCACAACATCGGGGGAAAACCAGTGTCTTCCTCCACATCAAATTCACACGGGTGGATAGGGTTGACGAAGTGCCCCGAATGGCAGTTTTTAAGAACCTCTCGGAATTTGACGATTAACGGTGGATCCAGTTCCAGGCTTGTCCGTTTTGCGTGAGGCATTCGCTGGGGGTTCGGCCTGGAACACACGTACCCAAACCTGGCCAGGTGGCCACAGTTCACTGATCGTAACTGGTTTCCTGACGTCAGAGTGGCACATCGCGCATCGCTGTCTGTCGCTTTCGGCGACGGTCCATCAAACTCTGTCCCTGCTTGGGACCACTGCCACAGAAAGCGGTATTGGAGGTGGAGACCTGAGGCGGAGACCTGAATCCTCTCCAGCCCCACAATCAATTCATCGTGATTGTACTTCACCAGTAGGATGGCCGCCAGTCGCCGTGCGTCTGGATGTGGCAGAGACCCTAACTCAGCCTTGTATCTTTGACCACACTCCAGTCTCGCTTCGTCAGGGGAGATGCTCGTTGCGGGCCAGACGAACTTGAGACAGAACGACTCTCCCGCCACCCAGCCGTCCTCGCAACCCAGATGTGTGTAGGTGCAGTTGTAGTCTAGCTCGTCTTCTGCCGCAAGACACTGCGCGAACCCGTCACACTGCAATTCTAGCGGCACGCGGTAAGGCTGGGAACAGTTGTACACCCCTGCCTCTACCTCTGGAGGTACAGTGTGGCGGGGGTAGGTCGTGAACGGCAGGCTTAACCTTGACACAGATTTGCCACCATCACGCCCGGACTGCGCATTAGACAGATTGATATTCGATTTACCGTCAGCAACGCTAGACGCGTTTATAGACGTGTTTAGATTCAGTACAGATTGCAACGTGAGTCCGTTACGGATGTATCGGGGACTATCAACAACCCCCGAACCCTCTTCAACGGACTCGCGCTTAAAGGTTACCAGTTCGAACCAGACATAGTCAGAAACCACCACCAGCGGCTGTGCCGGACCGTCCCCGGAATACGTTCTGATATTGCCCCCATAATGCACTCGCAGTCTGTCGTCACTTCCGGCATTGTCACGTAACTGTAGGATGAGGTCATCCAGCCGGATGACCAGGCCGAGACCGCCTTCCGTTTCCGGTGAGGGTTCCTGCTGTCTCAGTGGACTGTCTACACCAAAAGAAACATTGACGTTGATGTGCACCCACCACTTGCAGTAAATGTAGGATCCGTCACTTTGCCAGTCTACCCGTATCATCTGGTTGGCCTCTCCAAGTTCACTTTTTGTTGGGCAGTTCCCCTGAGGTGTAAAGACTCCCACTGCAATGGAACACACAATGAATGAATGTTGACAAGATATATAGAGGGAGACTCTTACATCGGTATTTAGCTGATACTGAGAATATCCCTCTTAACACATTCTACCCCAGGAACGAAATCCCCCATTTTGAAGTTGCCTGTGAAGGTCTGTATTACAATTCTAGAGCCTATGGGTGCCAAGCTATTCTGGCACCACCCTTGAACTATCATGCTCGATCCATGTCTTGCTGTGGTGTGACGGGGCTGAATGAATTAAATCATTATTTTACGAGTGGAAGCGAGTTGGAAAGGGTTTAACCCATTCAGCCCTGACGTACTACAGCAGGAGATAGATCGACCATAATAATTCGGCGCAAAGCTAATCTGGCACTGTAATTGAACTATCACGGTCGATCCATCTCCTGCAACTGGTGCATAGTCATTAGATGACGCCTCCAAAATTTGGGAAATACGGCCGTCGGACTGAATGAGTTAAGACCTCGAGAGTGAGATCATCAGTGTCACCTAAAACACCGATGTAAGAATCTGTTTCTTACATACCTTTTGTCTTTGTAGTAATCATATTAGAGTTGGTCTTCCGCACACACCTGGACATCAACACAACCTCCATTTTGGCCAGGGTGCAGATCATGGCCTCTTACACACCTCTTTCTTTCCTGTCTTTGGACGGAAAAGCCGCTGTATCACACACGTGTGATACAGCTTGAGCGTTTCACGAATGTGTGATACAGCCCTGGGGCTAGTTGCATGAGCGAGTTTAGTCCTGCACCAGCCGCTATAGCGGCACACCTTGCTTAGTGGCTGGTGCAGGACTAAGCTCGCTCATACAACTGGCCCCTGGTGCGTAAACGGCCACGTGTGCACACAGTTGGTACAGAGATACCCCTTTAAACTTTAAATCTACTCAGCAGGTCCAATATCTGTTTGGGAATATTTTCTAGCATCCCCCCTCATGGGGGGGGGGGGGGGGAGGACTGGATATTCTCAAGCGAATGGCGGGGCGCCTGGGGGTAGTCCCTACTGCTTTATGTAGTAGGTGTTCAGTGGAAGGCTCAAAAGATCTAGTGAGCGAAGCAGTCACAAAAAGGACAGCTGATGTCCTGATGACACAATGCAAGCACACCAGCCTGGAATTCATTGGCATTAGCACGGCATTCTCAGAACTGAATGAAAAATTATGTCCTTGGAGCTAATCTGATTGAGTGCATTTTTTGGGTTTGGGCGTCGCCTTTGTTAAAAGTAAAGTATATATATACTTAGTATAAAGTATATATAGTTTTGTTCTATAAAAGATCGCCAAAGTTCTAAAGTACAAAGTTACTTAGTGTTGTTCGAAACAACAATACTGGAGACGGCAACGTCATGACAGATTTTAAATTACGTCATAAATCTATTATGTATAAATGTATATTCCTTTGACGTCAGTCATGTCTGGCTTGATCCAGGTCGCAAGATGTCTTCTTGATTTCTTTTACGAAAATAGTGGAGGAATGAAAACAAATACGTTATTGGTCGGAGGGGTTCGCTGCACAGACCCTTGTTAGCCTTCGTGAGGTCAAAGGAACCATTGTACCCCTCAGGCCTTCGGCCTTCGGGGTACAATGTTTCCTTTGACATCCCTCAGGCCTACAAGGGTCCGTGTAGCATACCACTCCGACCAATAACTTATAATATATATATTTGTTTTCCTCCCAACGTCACACGACCAGTCACTTTAGCGCTAACCGTACCATGTGACTGTGATATTAAAAAACCCTGTAGCGAAAAATGGCGGACGTTTAGTAGCCCTCTCTATGACGCATCTTGGATGCCAGTTTTGTTCTATAAAAGATCGCCAAACGTTCTAAAGTACAAAGTTACTTAGTGTTGTTCGAAACAACAAGCACACTCAGTACTGGAGAGGGCAACGTCATGACATATTTTAAATTACGTCATAAGTCTATTATGTATATGTATATAAATGTATATTCCTTTGACGTCAGTCATGTCTGGCGTGATCCAGGTCGTAAGATGTCTTCTTGATTTCTTTTACGAAAATAGTAGAGGAATAAAAACAATTACGTTATTGGTCGGAGGGGTTCGCTGCTCGGACCCTTGTAGTCCTTCGGGAGGGGTGTTTCGAACAACACTAAGTAACTTTGTACTTTAGAACGTTTGGCGATCTTTTATAGAACAAAACTGGCATCCAAGATGCGTCATCAAGAGGGCTACAAAACGTCCGCCATTTTTCGCTACAGGGGTTTTTATATCACGGTCACATGGTACGGTTTGCGCTAAAGTGACTGGTCGTGTGACGTAGGGAGGAAAAGAAATATATATATATAGTGGGTAGACCATCGAAAACCGATGATGTCATTGTGCATGACTTCTATTTGTGGGTGCGGGCGTGGCTGGCCAAGCCAATCCTGGAGCCACACCTGCGAGGGCAATGGGGGCACTAGAACGTAGCTGTGGGGAGAGTCGACGCTGTCTTTCTGCGAGCTCTGGCACTGGCGATCCGTTCGCGCCGATTGTGTTCAAAGAGCGTGCAGGCTTTCCTGGTGGCGGCACGCCAGCCTGATCTGTCTTGTGCTTGTGCTTCAAGTTCCTTTACCGGGAAGACGCAGTACTTGAGGTTATGCAGTCTTTGAAGCGTTTCTTTGGCCGTCCTTGCTTCCTGTGGCCTTTTGAGAGTGCACTATACAGTAGTTGGCGTGGCATGCGAGAATCATCCATGCGTATGACATGACCTGTCCAGCGAAGTTGTGTCTTTAAGATCAAGGCTTCAACACTCACTAAGCCAGCATTATCCAGGACTTCCAGGTTTGTCACCTTGTCTTGCCATTTAATGCCCATGAGTGAGCGCAGGGATCTCAAACGTTCAAGCTGTTTGAGGTGCTTTCTGTACAGCGTCCATGACTCACAGCCGTAGAGGAGGCTGGGCTTGCCTTGTAGACTTTAATCTTGGTGGAGAGCTTGACGTTGTTGGTATTCAACATATGAGTGCGCAGACGACCGAGGGCTTGGCTGGCTTTGCTGATGCGAGCTGCGATTTCCTTGTCGATAGTACCGTCAGAAGAGATGATGCTCCCCAGGTACCTGAACTGGTCGATAGTCTTCAGCTCGGTGCCTTCGATATACACTTTGGGTGTGTGTGCGGGGGCGGGGGGGGGGGGGGGCTCTTGTGCCTGGGGCTGGTTGGTGCAGGACCTCGGTCTTGTTGAGCTTGATTGTGAGGCCAAACAGTCGAGAGGCTTCCGAGAACCTGTTGACGATGGTCTGGAGGTCAGACTCCGTGTGGAACCAGTTCAAGGGGATGGTGATGGAGTCTGCCAAAGACGTGCTTGGACCCAAGCAGAGGGTACACCAGGATTGGTTTGATGAGAACAATGAAGAGATCAACAAGCTACTGGAGCATAAGCGCAGTGCCTTCATCGAGTGGCAGAACGACATCAACTCCTTGTTCAAGAAAGACCGCTTCAAACACCTCCAGAGAAAAGTCCAGAGAGAGCTCCGCAACATGCAGGACATCTGGTGGGACAGCAAGGCAAAAGGACTTGAACACCTTGCTGAATCCAACAACTCCAAAGAGTTATTTCAGCGCAATGAAAGCTGTCTACGGCCCTGCCAGACCCAGCACAACCCCTCTCTTTTCTTCCGACGGCTTCACCTTGCTGAAGGACAAAGGCAGCATCACTGAGCGCTGGAGAAAACACTTCTCAAATCTGCTGAACCTGCCTTCCACTGTCGACCCCGCGGCCCTGGACATGATTCCCCATAAGCCGACACTGGATGACCTTGACCTCCCGCCTACCCTGGACGAAGTCAAGAAAGCGATCAACCAGACTAGCTCCGGCAAGACTGCAGGCATGGACGGCATCCCCGCAGAGCTCTTCAAAGCAGCTGGACCTGAGACCCTTGATGCCTTCCTCAACATTCTGACATGCATCTGGTCAGAGGAGAACATGCCACAGGAATTTAGAGATGCTACATTCGTCTCCCTGTTCAAGAACAAGGGCAGCAAAGCAGACTGTGCCAATTACCGAGGGATCTCACTCTTGTCCATTGCTGGCAAGATCCTCGCGAGAGTCATCCTCAACCGCCTGATCAGCTCTGTATCTGAGGAAGCACTCCCAGAGGCTCATTGTGGCTTCAGACCCGGCCGCAGCGCAATCGACATGGTCTTCTCTGTGAGACAGGTCCAGGAGAAATGCATTGAGCAGCACATGGACCTCTACGCTGTCTTCATAGATCTGACCAAAGCATTCGACACCGTGAACAGAGAAGCGCTTTGGGTCATCCTCGCAAAGCTCGGCTGCCCCAGGAAGTTCACCAACATCATCTGCCTCTTCCATGATGGAATGGTAGGAGTTGTCCAGTCAAACGGCGACACATCCGCACCCTTCGACATTTCCAACGGTGTCAAACAAGGTTGTGTTCTTGCCCCCGTGATGTTCAACCTGTTTTTTTACGTGTGTCCTGACCCATGCAGTACGTGACCTTGAGAAGGGAGTGTACCTGAAGTACAGACTAGACGGCTCTCTCTTCGACCTCCGTCGACTGAACGCCATGACCATCAAGAGACTGATCCGTGAGACCTCAATCAGATTATATATATATATATATTCGCCCTCTCAGCGAGGGCTTCTTCAGGGGATTGCCCAGGTAACAGGTAACTAGGTAACAAAACATAATTTACGTGTGAGAATGTAGTGCGTCAAAAAAGATACAGAATGTACACGCATGCACATTCAAATTCTAAAGTAACGTAATACTTTTACATATATAGACTAAGGCACAAAAGCACGTGCACAAGTTCGTGATATTAGTGCGTCATTACTGATGACATAAAACTTTTATGAAACATGAGTATTGACACTCAGTGTGAGGAGGAAGAAATGTCGCAATGAAATATTTATAATAATAGCGTCATCATCAACATTAACACCATCATCATTAGTAGAATTGTCAAACGTGCAGTCGAGAAAAATCTAAAAATCACACACACAATTACAATGTTCGTATTATGCTTAGTCCGAATTAAAATACACGTGCATAAATTCTAGTACGTCATTCCTGTCAGTCCGGAAGACAGCAATAGTTAATGACTCATGAACATGACGTACTAAATAGAAAATGCATCTAAAATATGACACATTACTATTTTTACTGTTGCGTACATCATCATCGTCATCAATATCGGTAACATACTCAGAACTCACACACAAACAAAACTGACAAAAACATCAAATGTCGTAGAAAATCTCATGCGAACCATAAGGGGGGAGGGGGAATGGGGGGGGGGGGGGCATAGATCTTCTAAGTTCAACTTGTCACGAATCTCTCTCTCTCTCTCTCTCTCTCTCTCTCTCTCTCTCTCTCTCTCTCTCTCTCTCTCTCTCTCTCTCTCTCTCTCTCTCTCTCTCTCTCTCTCTCTCTCTCTCTCTTCTTTCTCATACCCACACACACATTTATAAAACACCAACTTCTAGGTTGCAGTAAACAGCACGTGCGCAAGTTCGTAATACGCCATTGCTGATGACATAAGAAAATCATGTATTATTGGCATGGTCATGCAATGTTAGTAAGGTATCTATATTATATAAATATACTGTTACGTCATCAACAACATTAACGTCATACTTAGAACTTGCACACATGCATTTACAAGAAAACTGAAGGCTTAGAAAATCATATACAAACATGCGATGGGAATAATAAAACAAACAAAGTTTCGCCAAGGTGAGTGAGGCAGAAAAAGGGAAATCTATCCCCCTCTCTCTCTCTCTCTTAGGACGTAGCGGGCCACTCCGGCGCTCCGGCGACCGCCGGAGTACTTTTTGGACCAAAAAAAAAAAAAGGAGCGAGAGAGAGAGAGAGAGAGAGAGAGAGAGAGAGGAGAGATGATGCGACGAGAGAGCACTGGAGTGAGGAGAGAGAGAGAGAGAGAGAGAGAGAGAGAGAGCAAACCTGTCGTGGTGTCAAAACTTTGCAAGTGTATTCATGTTTACCAAAAATCGCATGTTTGCGCCAATAGCTAGCTCAGTGCACCACTTAGCAGTGGCTGGTAAACAGAAAAGTGTCAAAATCGCCGGCCGGCCAAAAACGAAAGCTACTTGCCGAAGTGCATCAACACAACACTGACTTCTGCACCACCAGCTCCACCAATTTAGCAGTGGTAAAAATACAGAAATAAGAAGGACATGATGCACCACTAGCAAAAGCCGCACGCCGACTCCAAACGGTAACAGCCTCAAGTCATGACACATTAAACGAAGCAGAACGACCTCCCAATAAGAACTTGAACCAACTGGCATCGAAAATATCTTATTTCTACGCGCCACACCGCAACCAATACAAGGTCCCCTCCCCCCCCCCCCCCCCCCAAACAACGGGGGAAAAGAAAACGGAATGAACCAGAAACAGAAAAACCGCCAGACTTTTGAACTATGAAATCATCATAGGACCAGCACACACATGGGTGGGGAAAAAAGAAAATAAATGAGGACGAAAAACCTCCCACACTTTCAAACAATCCTACTAGCCGCATTCATCTTCTCCAATGGACTGAACCCTACGATATTCTTTGAATGGGTCTACTTCATGGGCCTTTGCAGAGACAAGGGAGCAAGGAAACAACTAGAATACCTCTTCATATACTTTAAAGAGGGCAGATACAGCAAAGCTTTGTACGCCTACGACATCATTGATCAACGGGCGCTCGAATACTTAGACGGAACCCCGAAACACCACAGACAACCACGGAATTGTCCCACCAACAATCAAAACTAAGGACACGACATAAAAAGAACACACTAAAACTCTCCACTAGCCTTTCCAAGTTATAGTGTGAGCGAGAGTACATCCTCTTGAAGAATACAAAATAAACCACAAAACAAACTACCATAAAACCTAACAACAAAGGTTTACTCAGTCAACAAAAACAAAAGGGTCAGCACGCTGATGAAGGCAGCCCTTAGCCAATAAAGGCTTAAACATGCCCAAAATACACCTGACAGCTAACTCAAAACGTGACTGATTTGTGAATTGTCATATGGGTATACGGCTGGTCATCACAAGCCATCACACAGTGGTGTGCCGATGTACCAAAAACAAAAAAGATCACGTATGCACGAGGCTCGATTGAACCACGTCCAAAAGTCTAAAACTGACTCACTCAACTTGATTCGTGTTGCCAACAACTTTAATTGTGGCTTCTGCAGCACGCAGGCAAACCGTTTTTAGGACATTTTCTGAGCTGGATGTGTCAAGAAACCAATCATAAAATCATAAATCAGTCCCTCGAGTGAGGCGTCTTTCTGTCAGAATTCAAATCAGCCGTTGTCAAACCTCTCCTGAAAAAGTCGAATCTTGACCCCAACCAGCTAAAGAACTATCGCCCCGTTTCAAACCTACCCTTGCTGTCCAAAGTTCTTGAGAGAGTCGTTCTGACATAGCTCACTAAATATCTACAGTCAAACAATCTCGTCCATCCACTTCAGTCTGCTTAACGTGCTGGGCACAGTACTGAAACTGCTCTCCTCTGTGTCGTTAATGGCCTAGTAAGTGCCTATGATGAAAACCTGAGCTGAGTTCGTGCCCTGTTAGACCTATCAGCTGCGTTTCACACCATTGACCACTCCATCTTGCTCCAGCGTCTAGAAAACTACTTTGGTATTTCTGGTAAGTTCTACTCTTATCTATCTTCCCGTCAGATTAACGTCTCTGTCAAGAACGCTCTTTCTGAAGCTGCTGCGCTAGAGTTTGGGGTCCCCCAGGGCTCCTTCCTGGGCCCCATTCTATTTACGCCGTACACTCAGCCTCTGTCTCAGGTTATCGCATCACATTCAACCGATCATCACATGTATGCGGATGATACACAACTTCCGAAATCTGCACCCCCAAACAGCTCCAGTCAGGCTATTTCAGATGTTCAAAACTGTATCTCAGATATTAAGTCCTGGATGTGTGAAAATAAACTCCAGTTAAACGAGGGCAAGACAGAAGCTCTTCTTATCGGTGCCTCTCGACTGCTGCCCAATTCTCCTGACTCTATGCGCATTTGTGACGCACCTATTCCATTTTCTGATTCAGTTCGCAATCTTGGCGTTTTTCTTGATAAAGATCTTCAAATGAAGGACCATGTAAATCATGTCTGCAAAATTGCTTTTCTGGAATTAAGACGTATCAGTTCTATCCGTCATTACCTCACCACTGAATCTGCCACCGAGCTGTCATCATTTTAGTCTTGTCCCGCATTGATTACTACAATTGATTACTTAGCTGGCCTCCCTCGGTCTCTCATTCAGAAATTGCAGTGAGTTCAGAATTGTGCTGCACATCTTATCGTCCACGCCTGACAGCATCAGCCCATCACTCCTATCCTGAGGCAATTTCATTGGCTGCCAGTCAAACAACGAGTCTCGTACAAAATCGCCTGTCTGTGCTACAAAACTATTAACTACTCTACCCCTGCCTATCTCGTTGATCTTCTTCAACTATACACTCCCTCCCACTCCCTCCGTTCAAGTAGTGACACGGCGCGCCTTCTCATAGTCCCTCTCTGCAAACAGAGGTGACCGTTGTTTTGCGCACGTTGGACCTCAGTGTTTTCTGGAACTCTCTACCCATAGATATTAGACATTCTCCCTCATTCACTGCCTTTAAATCTGCCCTAAAGACCCACCTGTTCGATACCGACCACAAATCTGACAGCTCTACTCCCGGTTCGACCAACGCCGTGAACACCAAGCTGCTGACACCTTATGAAAAGCTGTGCCAATCAAAGGTGAACCCGCAGTCGCAAGCTCTACTCCTCGGCGACTCAGTCATCAGGTTCATCGATGACCGGAAAATGTCAGCTCCGGATTTTACAGTTCAGAACATGGCGGTGTCAGGTCTGTCTGTCAGCGACCTCATCAAGTGGCTTGACACCCGCCAGCCTGTCCGACATGTACACCACGTCACCTTTTATGTCGGAATCAACAGCTGCCGCAAATTGAATGTTCCGGTCACATGCAACACGTGGCTGCAGCTCATCGCCGGATCTGCTGGCCACCAAGTTCCCGCAGGCCACTCTACAGGCGTCCACCATCATGCCGCCCTTTGGTCAACGCCACCTCCTGTTTGCAGCCGCCGCTAAATCCAATGACAACCTCCACGCGGCCTGCAGGAAGGCTGATATTGCCATCGTGGACCACACCGCCACCTTTCTGGCCAAGAACCACGCCCCCCGCCAGGCCCTCTACCGGGACGGTGACAGAATGCACCCCAGCGCTGAAGGCACAAAACGTCTGGCCCTCAATATACGCTACGGTGAATACCGGCCCTACGTAGCTCCACGAGATCATGCCAACTGCAACTCTGCGCCCGGTTACCAGGCACGCAAACCCCATGGCTCTGACATGACTGGAGGGCGCCCGGCCCGCTTGGCATGGCGGGGCCACGGGGTGCGACCCGCTCAAGTTAACAACTCTCAGAGTTGACTCGGCCTCTTCAGGCAGTGCCGCCGAAACTCGGCCAGCTGCCAGTCGACCCTTCGTCCCCGAACCCATGTGGCCAGGCGGAACAGCAGTCACTGATGTTCCAGACAACTGACTTCCCGCCTCTTGTGACTTCATCTGCTGCTAATGCCTGGGCCCCGACTGCTAGTTGTGACAACCAAATTCCCATTGAATTAGTAATGCAAATTGCGAAACTTCTTTTCACTGCTAGACAGTGTACATCGCGAGAAAACAAATAATTAATTCTCATTATATAAAAAAGATTCATGTCTGATGGGCGCCACATTCCGACCCGTTGCCTGAATGGTCCTTGCTGGTGTGCGTATTTTGATTGTTTTCCACAACCTTCTTTGGCACTGACCGGGGAGGGATGTGGGAGACGGCTCGGGTTGCGCCGGTACGGGCTGTCCTGGCTCCGGGTCGGACTGTTGTTCCTGTCATATATCAACCCGAATAAGATTATTCATACAGGACTGATGTCATCCAAATGCTCAAATTTATGATTATCAATTGATTAGTACTACAGAACTCTATTGCTGTCGTAACTGTGAAACGTGTGTAGTCATTTGATTGCGACGTAGAACCGGTATCAAGTCTATATCCTTCAATATTGACGCTATACTCAAAGTGATTTTTAAACTCAATTTGTATCTGAGAAATCGGTGACTTACTGCACGATATAGATTCATGTACGTTTTCTGACATAGCTAACGTGTCTAATGTGTGACGTCACGACGGAGTCTCAACTACGTTTAGTTCGTATTTGTTGTGTGATAGACCGTAACGGATCAGTGACACCCAGTGCGTGCGCCTCTTTGTGCGACAATCAGTCGCGATACAATCATACAACATAATCCTGTTACTAAGAGGTTCAGGATTAGCACTTGACACCTGATGACTGATCAGTGTGTGATGACTGGCTTAGTGGTCAATGTGGACACACCCGCGTCGGAATGCGCGTATTATTATGACAATTGCAGCGCTCTGTGACTTTACAAACTGTGTTAGCCTGTGTATTGAACAAGAGTGCACAACTTAGTCGCTATTAAAGTGATTCTTATCACTGACTGTGGCAGTAGCAAATAGAATAAGATTACTCTGGTACGCTTCATCGCGTTTTGTTTTTAGCAACGGTACGTTGCACACGCAGAGACCTATATATCTGCAGACTTTTTCATTTACATCTACGATCCGCTATCTTTTTCTTCCTCTTTTTATCTTTCGCGCATGTTTTAGTGCTGTGTTTTGACCACTGATCTGCATGCCACATTGTGACACTTTGTTATTGTTGTTTAAACTATCATTTAGTTTGTTAGTATATTTGAAACTAGTATTTGGTTGCGAAGTTACCTGACATGTTTACTAGTGTCAGCGATCATTTGCTTAGAATAGGCCACCTCAATGTATATCACCTTTGCAGTAAAGTATCAGACGTTACAGTACTACTCAACCAACCCTCCCCATATCATATATTTGGCTTTACAGAAAGTAGGTTGACAGAGAATATAAGTAACCAAGCTATCACCATACAAAATTTCTCCATTCATAGGCGAGATGCTTCAGTGCCTGGTCATACTGGCATTTGTGCTTATGTTCACAATACTATTGCTAACAACGTAACACGACGATGTGACCTGGAATCCACCCATGTGGAAAGCCTGTGGCTTGAGATAAAAGCAACCGCCAAGTCAACCCCGACCTTCGTATGTTTTATTTACAGAAACCCCGCAGCTACAATGTACTGGTTTGATGATTTTGTTGTAATGGTTGACAAAGTACAAAACTCCAAGGGTGATATACATATACTCGGTGATTTTAATGTTGATTTATTGAAACCTGGCAACACGTCATGGAGATCCATGATAACGTTCTTAGGCCTTACACAAGTAGTTCAGTCACCCACCAGGGTCACTGCTACTTCATCCACATTAATTGACCATGTTTATACCACCAACGACAGTGCCCTTAGCAATGTCTATGTACCCAGCACGTCTGTCAGTGATCATTTTCCTATTTGTTTTCATTATCTGCGAAGTTGCCAAAGAAACTTCATAAGGAGCATATAACCATTCTCTACAGATCATTCAAAAAATTTAACCAAGATGATTTTTTGCATGAACTTTCCCAAACACCATTTTCCGATGTGTATAACTATAACGATCCCAATGTAGCGCTGTCCCACAAGTTGTTCCTCGGTGTTCTTGACAGACATGCCCCGAGGCGCACTAAGCGTGTTAAACATCCCACTGTGCCTGAGTGGCTGACGGATGAGATTAAAACTGCGATAGAACTAAGAGATCTATTGAAACAACAAAAGAAATTTGACGAGTACAAAAAACAGCGAAACCTAGTTAAATCATTAGTACGTAAAGCACAGAGTCAGTATGCTGAAAAGATTATTGCGGACGGCAAAGACATACGCAGCGTGTGGCAGGTGATTAACACATTTACTAAAGGACAATCTAGCAAATCAACGAGTGTCCCCCCGCACCTCACAGCTGATGTATTTAATGAACACTTTCTTAACATTGCGAAAACCCTGTCACAGACGAACACCAGTGAGCCAGGTGAATACGTATGTTCAGAACAATTGAAACAGCACAGTCAGATAAACGCCGGTAATACTTTCTCAGTTCCCCTAATGACCGTCCTTGATGTAGGAAAATCTATAACCAACATGAAAAGTAAAACATCTTGTGGTGTAGACGTATTAGCAGTAAAATCCTGAAAATTGCGCTCCCTTATATTGTTGAATCATTAACCTTTATATATAACCTTTCGATTCAAAAGAGCATGTTTCCCGATGAATTGAAAATAGCAAAAGTTACTCCTCTACCGAAAAGCAAAGATCTGAGCGACCCAAGTGAGTACAGACCTATTTCAATCTTATCAGCAGTGTCCAAACCACTTGAAAAGCATATACATAATCATTTACTTCAATTCCTGGAGAAAACCCGTCTTATTAGTACTGCACAATCAGCTTTTCGGCCTAAACATTCGTGTCAGACAGCCTTAACTCTCATAACCTACAAATGGCTTACTGCCATAACTGAGTCCAAACTTTCAGGTGTAGTATTTCTAGATCTTAAATAAGCCTTCGATCTCATTAACCACTCAATCTTACTAAAGAAGTTACCTTTATATCACATTGACTCAAATGCAGTCGCTTTTCTCTCGTCCTATCTCTTAGACAGAACGCAGAAAGTGTTCTTGAATGGTAAATACTCAGCGAAAGGACTGGTGACCCATGGTGTTCCTCAGGGATCCACCCTAGGCCCGTTATTATTCAACATCTTTATAAATGACCTTCCACTGTCAATATCACACCTCGACACAAACTGTGCACTATTTGCTGACGATACATCATTACATGTATCTGATAAAAATGTTTCAACCGTGAGCGCTGTCCTCCAACATAGTTTAGATGAAGTGTCGACTTGGTGTGAAGAAAATCATATGATTATTAGTATTCCTAAAACGAAAAGTATGTTGGTGACAACACGCCAAAAGCATCAACATGGTTTGCAACCGCTTGAGCTGTCCCTTCACTCTCAGCCCATAGAGCAAGTGTCAAAACATCGTTTGTTAGGAGTGACAGTCGACGAACAGCTCAGCTGGGAGCCTCACATAGAAACTGCCTGTAAAACTATTTCGAAGAATCTCTTTTAATTATCCAAATTAAGTCGTATAGTTGACATTGATGCTCGAAAACTATTCTTTAACGCACACATCAAGACACATTGTAATTATGCTTCCAATATCTGGGACGGCTGTGGAGACATTCATTTGAAAAAAATTAATTCCCTTTACCGGCGAGGTATTAAGCTTATTCTTCCTGGTTCGTCCCCTACTGATGAAAGACTGAAGGCCCTTAATATTCTACCACTCAGTAAACAATTGGAACTTAATAGATGCTTACTTGTGCAAAAAATTCTAAACGATGCCGCCCTCCCTATCTCCGTGAGCTGTTTTCCCACACGAATAGAGAGAACACGAGGAACAGCTTACTCCATCTCCCAAAACCGAGAATCGACATCTTCAAATCTAGCATATCATTTTCCGGTGCTAAGTCATGGAACAACTTTGCCCTCTCATTTAAAGTCTATTTCAAAGTTATCTATTTTCAGAGCTCGCGTCCATAAATATCTGCTGTCGATGTGAATGTTCTATTTTTCTGCTTAGTAAGTTGCTCCAGCACAGCAGATTGCTGCAGATTATGTAATAGTTTGACTGCATTAACATGTCAGGTTCATACACGTATATATACTGTTTTAATTCTTTTTGCATTTTATTTTTTATTATTATTTTTTTTCTTTCTGATGGAGGGGGGGGGGGAGGAGGGAGGGGGGGGGGGTATTGGTACTTATATATATTTTATCTTTTGCTGTATCGTCTGATGTATTTTTATATGTGTAGAGTAGCAGGACAGTTTGGAAGATAGGCATTGCTATGCCTAAAACTTTTTATCCTGAATAAAAACGTTTCATCATCATCATCATCTCCCACTAACCCTCTCCTTTCTAGAACTAGTAGACGATGCGGTCACAAAAAGGGCAGCTGATGTCCTGATGACACAATGCAAGCTTACCAGCCTGGAATTCCATGGCATTAGCGTAGCAAGAGCATTCTCAGAATTTAATGAAAAATAATATATATATATATATATATATATATATATATATATATATATATATATATATATATATATATATATATATATATATATATATATATATATATATATATATATATATATATATATATATATATATATATATATATATCGTGGGGGAGCCCCCTATTATGAAAATCAACCCTATTATGAAACAGTGCCTATTATGAAACACCTTGCTCCCGGCGAAACGGAATAACTTTTCCAAATTCCGCCGGTGCAGTAAAATAGAGCTACTTCAGTGAGCCTTATTTCCGGTACAAGAATGTCAGGCGTGATGAAAACGAAAACACGCCGAGAAAATGTGATTTTTGACCCTTCTGCATCTAATTTTTCTCCATTTTGAAACACCTACATCAGCATTCAGTTTTGTGATTTTTTTTTTTTTAAATAGCCACTCTTGTCATGAAGAGCAATCTTCGGACATCAGATAACCAGCGGCAATCGTTTTGGTTCTCTTTCTGTTGATTTGGAGGCAAGCATTTTCCTGGAGAGGTATCTTGTTCCTAGTATGAAACACAAAGAGCACCTAATATGAAACGTGTTTCATAATTAGAACAGTGTTTCATATCACAGGGCAGGGGATCTAACTGTTTGTCTGTCCAGCGCTGTGATTCCCCTTGGTTTGAGTACAATTCTGCCAGCGCTAGCCTCACCTATCTGGTTTGTGAGTGTTTCATATCAGGAGCAGTGTTTGTCTAGCGTATATATCGGAAACCATCCAGCCAGTTTGTTCCAAATTTCAAATGTTGATACTTTTACTCAATACTGAGTATCCCACACCAAGATCATGTCACTTTGGTCAAGGTCAAGGTCACAAGGGCGATCGCGGGGGCTCATGACGTTTCTGGCTCTTGTTGACACAACTGACATATATTTATTTGACGTTTGGGGTTCCTTGTAATTGAATTAGGAAAGATTCAGAGCAATATTTGCGTCTAGTGGTAGTAAAGAGAATAAAACAGATATGTCAAAAACCATGTTTATGTCGCTACATCACTTCAAGATGACGCGCACAGTTGTCAGAAATGCTTTCAGACACTAGACAAAATGGCGCATTACTGTCTGCGGGGAGGGGGTGGGGCTAAAAAGTTGTTCCAAGAGCAAACCTTGTTGGCTCAGGTGTGACAGCAAATGTGAAACATTATAAATGTAGTCACCAATCGTCCATGCAGCCGCTCTTCAGCCGTCGTGTGTGTATGCGTGCGGTTTGTATGGGGCAATTTCTTAGGGGCTATAACATTTACAGACTTCAAACTCGACACAATTGTTGTTTACAATAACAACTTTACCTACATATTTCACCTGTAGAAAAGGTCAAGGTCATCCCAGGTCGATGTGTTTCTAAAGATTAGTCATTTTTTGCAGACAATTTTTTTTCAAAAGTTAACTTTGGGAGCAAAAGTTTGAAAGTACGTAAGTATGCATTTTATACCCACGAATACTATTGCGAATGACCTCTCTTTACGGTATCGGGCAGTTAAAAAAAAAAAAAGAACGTGCGGGAGATTTCGTAGACCTTTTCGTGGGAACACTTCCTGTCGGCGGAGTCACAGTTGCTGAGAATGTGAAGAGAGTGAGGACCTACAAATGCGCCACTTGTTCATTATCAAACGAAGGGCGGGTGGTGCTGGTACGGTGCGGGTGGGAGGTCGCGGGAAGGGGGCGAGAGGTCTGGAGACCTTTTCACGACGGACCGTTTACAATTTCCAAGAAGAGGCGCTGGAGTGTGTGTGTGTGTGTGTGTGTGTGTGTGTGTGTGTGTGTGTGTGTGTGTGTGTGTGTGTGTGTGTGTGTCGGGGGGGGGGGGGGGGTTCCAAACTCCCCAAAATGGAAAATTACACATTGAAAAATATCCTGGGAGCCGTGCACCTTGGAACACCCTCTCCCCCTGAATTTGCTTCTGAATATGTACATAAACCTGTGTCGGTAATGCTAGCTTGTATCAAGTTTTACTCAGTTCTGAGGTGGAAAAACTAAATACAGTAGCTTTTATTCCCCCATACATAGAACATTTTCAACACACTTGCTGACATGCCTGCCCTTTGACCTTTGGAAGGAGCCAATAAAATTAATATGCATAGACAGTTTAACCCATAGCAAAACATTTCCACTGAGGTCTTATTGCAAAGTTCACATACGAACTACCTGTAATAAAAACGTCCTAAAATAAAAGCCTTCTTATTTCTCGTGACCTTTGACCTTAACGAGAGGTTAACTTAGTAGAACTGCAAACAAACGTTGTATCATCAGTTTTCTCTTTGGCAAGTTTTAAAATAAGATTATAACTATTTTCTTTACAAATCGCCCGTTATCGACCTTTGTAACCTTGACCTTTCAAGGAGGTCAGCGCAAGTGACAAACCGGCAAAGCTATTGTCAAATATGATCACTGTGCCACTTAGAAGTCTGTGGCTCTGATAGATGGTCTCTCAGAAATTCAAAATGATAACATCTGTCACAATTGGCTATACACATAATGATGGATGGATGGACCAATAGTGGACCAGTGGCGGATGACTCATTATATTTAACTCACTGTTAATATTAAATGAACCTATAATGTATGTTAACCATCTCGCATGCCTTAATTTTCAACAAAATGTAAGTGAAACTTGTGAAAAGGACATAATCACATTGTTTCATAATAGGAGACCTAGTGTTTCATATTAGTCAAATGGTGCCTAATATGAAACAATGTGTCACTTTTTTCAAACTGGAACTGCTTCTGCATCGATTCCAGTTTTGAAATTTGGCTTTGTCCATCAATATAAACTCTATCAAACCTGGTTTCTTTGGACGGTCGCGCGAGACGTTTGTGCTTAAAGGTTTCATACATGGGTCTCCTCCCCTATAATATATATATATATATATATATATATATATATATATATATATATATATATATATATATATACACATACACACACACACACACACACACACACACACACACACACACACACACACACACACACACACACACACACACGTCGTTTCTCTGCAACTTCGATCTTTTTTCAGACCAAAAATGAAGTAGCAGTGAATTAACGCACTTGCCGCCAGGTTCGGTCACAATTTGAGTTTATTATGCTATTCACGTGACCGTCACTAAAACGACAACAGCGGAATTAAATCTCCGCAAACTTTATATATATAAATAAATCGAATTTTGATTAATGACATTTGAATTTTGCACTGGATATCAAGGACGTAGCGGGCCACTCCGGCGCTCCGGCGACCGCCGGAGTACTTTTTGGACAAAAAAAAAAAAAAAAAGAGCGAGAGAGAGAGAGCAAACCTGTCGTGGTGTCAAAAATTCGCAAGTGTATTCATGTTTACCAAAAATGTTGCCAGTACATTCCTTCTGCGAATGAAGATAAGTAGCGGCTAATCTCTCTGTTTGTTTGTCTATTTTGACAAAGGATATTTACCCGAAATATTAATAAATATTAATATTAATATTATTGGCAGCGACCACAACCTCGTCCTTACTAGCCTCAAGTTGAAGCTGGCATTGAAACGAGATAGCAAGAACCCTCGCATCAGATTCGACCTCCAGAAGCTAAAAGACCCGGAAGTAGAAGAGCTCTTCCAAGCCCAGGTGGGAGGCAGATTTGCAGCCTTGGCTACTTTGGACTGCGACGTAGACACCCTTGCTGGAAATATAAAAGAGGTGTTACTTTCTACAGCAGAAGAAGTGCTGGGGAAGCAGAGGAAGCGCAAACAGCCCTGGGTCACCGATGACATCCTCGATCTCTGTGATGAGAGGAGAGCCTGGAAGAAAAAGAGAGGCCAAGACCTCACATCAGCAAACAAGTACAGACTTGTCAACAAGAAGATCAGGAAGAGGATGAAAGAAGCCAAAGAAGATTGGATTGAAGACCAGTGTTGTAGCGTGGAAGAGGGCATGGCAAATGGCAACAGCAAGAAGGCTTATGAAACGCTAAGGACCCTCACCAAGACTCAACAGCGAACAGCCACAGTCATCGAAGACAGCAGCGGCCAACTCCTTACGGAAAACACTGTTGTACTAAACAGATGGACTGAGTACTGCCGAGACTTGTATAACTACAAGGCTGAGCCAGACACCAGCATCCTCCAAAACAACCAGGCTGGGGCCAGGAAGGCTGAAGACCTGCCAGTGTTAGCTGAAGAGGTGGAAGCAGCCGTACGCGGCCTGAAGGGAGGAAAGTCTCCAGGTGTAGACAACGTACCTGCTGAACTGTTGAAGCATGGAGGAGAAGTAACAACGAAGGTCCTCACTACACTCTGTCAAAAGATCTGGGAGCAAAAGAAATGGCCAGTAGAATGGACACAGTCTCTAGTGATCCCGCTCCCCAAAAAAGGAAACCTGAAACAGTGCCAGAACTACAGAACTATCAGTCTGATAAGTCACCCTAGCAAAGTAATGCTTAGAATCATTCTCAACCGCCTCAAAACTTTCGCCGAGGAACTGCTGGCAGAAGAACAGGCTGGCTTCAGAGTTGGAAGAAGCACTGTAGAGCAGATTTTCAACTGCCGCGTCCTGATCGAGAAACATCTGCAGCATCAGCGCGAACTCTACCACAACTTCATTGATTTCAGGAAAGCATTTGATCGCGTCTGGCACGACGGACTCTGGCAAGTCATGAGATCGTTCAACATAGAGGAGGGACTGATCCAAATGATAGAAGCGCTTTACAAGAACGCCTGCAGCGCGGTTCTACTTAACAATCAGTCAGGCGAGTTCTTCAGGACGACGATCGGTGTCCGTCAAGGATGCCTGCTATCTCCTGTCCTTTTCAACTTATTCCTGGAGAAGATCATGCAGGAAACCCTCCACGACCACCATACTTCAATCTCTATTGGTGGCAGATCCCTGTGCAATCTTCGATTCGCAGACGACATTGACCTCATGGCAGGCAGCAATAGTGAGCTCCAAAACCTGACAGACAAACTTTCAAGTAGCGCAGGGTCTTATGGCATGGAGATCAGTACGGATAAAAGCAAAGTGATGATCAACACCACAAGCGACAGCAGCAGCAACATTCACATGAATGGCCAAAAGCTAGAAGAGGTCAATAGCTTCAAGTACTTGGGAGCCACCCTATCCAAAGACGGTAGTTGCATAGCAGAGATCCGTATCAGGATAGGTACAGCAACATCCGCAATGGCCAGGCTGGACAGGATATGGCGAAGTAACTCCATCAGCTTCACCATCAAGTACAGGCTTTACAAGTCCCTCATAGTGTCTATTCTACTCTACGGCTGTGAGACTTGGACACTGCTTGCAGACTCAGAAAAGAAAATCCAGGCCTTTGAGAACAAGTGCCTGAGGAAGTTGCTCCGCATCTCGTACCGCGAGCACAAGACCAACGAATATGTACGGAGCATCGTCACTTCCCTGGCGGGCCCACATGAACCCCTTCTGGCAACCGTGAAACGGCGCAAGCTTGCTTGGTTTGGCCACGTGACCCGACACAACACCTTGTCCAAGACTATCCTCCAAGGCACTCTCGAAGGAAGTCGTCGGCGAGGTCGTCAGAGAAAGAGTTGGGTCGCAAACATAAAAGAATGGACCGAACTCGAGATGTCAGACTTGCTTGCCACAGCCCAAAATAGAACTCAGTGGAGAGCACTGTCTGTTGCTGCTGCCTTTCAGTCCCCCCAACGCCCAGTTCGGGCAAGGGACTGATGATGATGATGATGATTAATAAATAATTATTGTGTTGTACCCGTCTTTTCTAAGCGTGTTTCTTTCTCCGTTGGGTACTTCTTTGCATTTTACACGCTTGGCAGTCACCTTTTTGGTCTGGATTACCAAAAATGGCATGTTTGCGCCAATAGCAGTGGCTGGTAAACAGAAAAATGTCAAAATCGCCGGCCCAATAACGAAAGCTACTGGCCGAAGTGCATCAACACAACAGACTTCTGCACCACTAGCTCCACCAATTTAGCAGTGGTAAAAAACAGAAATAAGTAGGACATGAGGCACCACTAGCAAAAGCCGAACGCCGGCTCCAAACGGTAACAGCCTCAAGTCATGACACATTAAACGAAGCAGAACGACCTCCCAATAAGAACTTGAACCAACTGGCATTGGAAATATCTTATTCCTACGCGCCACACCGCAACCAATACAAGGTCACCCCCCCCCCCCCCCACCCCAAACAACGGGGAAAAGAAAACGGAATGAACCAGAAATAGAAAAACCGCCAGACTTTTGAACTATGAAATCATCATAGGACCAGCACACAAATGGGCGGGGAAAAAAAAGAAAATACAGGAGGACGAAAAACCTCCCACACTTTCAAACAATCCCGACTAGCCGCATTCATCTTTTCCAATGGACTGAACCCTACGATATTCTTTGAATGGGTCGACTTCATGGGCCTTTGCAGAGACAAGGGAGCAAGGAAACACTGAACTAGAATTACCTCTTCGTATACTTTAATGAGGGCAGATACAGTAAAGCCTTGTACGCCTACGACATCATTGATCAACGGGCGCTCGAATAGTTATACTGAACCCCGAAACACCACAGACAACCACGGAATTAATTGTCCCACCAACAATCAAAACTAAGGACACGACATGAAAAGAACACACCACCACTCTCCACTAGCCTTTCCAAGTTATAGTGTGAGCGAGAGTACATCCTCTTGAACAATACAAAATAAACCACAAAACAAACTACCATAAAACCTAACAACATAGGTTTACTCAGTCAACAAAAACAAAAGGGTCAGCACGCTGATGAAGGCAGCCCTTAGCCAATAAAGGCTTAAACATGTCCGAAATACACCTGACAGCTAACTCAAAACGTGACTGATTTGTGAATTGTCATATGGATATACGGCTGGTCACAGTCAAGCCATCACACGGTGGTGTGCGATGTACCCCCCCCCCCCCCCTAAAAAAAAGATCACGTATGCACGAGGCTCGAATGAACCACGTCCACAAGTCTAAAATTGACTCACTCAACTTGATTCGTGTTGCCAACAACTTTAATTGTGGCTTCTGCAGCACGCAGGCAAACAGTTTTTAGGACATTTTCTGAGCTGGAAGTGTCAAGAAACCAACCATAAAATCATAAATCAGTCCCCCGAGTGAGGCGTCTTTCTGTCAGAATTCAAATCAGCCGTTGTGAAACCTCTCCTGAAAAAGTCGAATCTTGACCCCAACCAGCTAAAGAACTATCGCCCCGTTTCAAACCTACCCTTTCTGTCCAAAGTCATCTTGAGAGAGTCACGTTCTGACATAGCTCACTAAATATCTACAGTCAAACAATCTCGTCCATCCGCTTCAGTCTGCCGCTTAACGTGCTGAGCACAGTACTGAAACTGCTCTCCTCTGTGTCGTTAATGGCCTCCTAAATGCCTATGATGAAAACCTGAGCTCAGTTCTTGCCCTGTTAGACCTATCAGCTCCACTCCATCTGGCTCCAGAGTCTAGGAAACTACTTTGGTATTTCTGGTAAGTTCTACTCTTATCTGTCTTCCCGTCAGATTAACGTCTCTGTCAAGAACGCTCTTTCTGAAGCTGCTGCGCTAGAGTTTGGGGTCCCCCATGGCTCTGTCCTGGGCCCCATTCTATTTACGCTGTACACTCAGCCTCTGTCTCAGGTTATCGCATCGCATTCAACCGATCATCTGATCACATGTATGCGGATGATACACAACTTCCGAAATCTGCACCTCCAAACAGCTCCAGTCAGGCTATTTTAGATGTTCAGAACTGTATCTCAGATAGTAAATCCTGGATGTGTGAAAATAAACTCCAGTTAAACGAGGGCAAGACAGAAACTCTTCTTATCGGTGACTCTCGACTGCTGCCCAATTCTCCTGACTCAATGCGCATTTGTGACGCACCTATTCCATTTTCTTATTCTGCAGTTCGCAATCTTGGCGTTTTTCTTGATAAAGATCTTCAAATGAAGGACCATGTAAATCATGTCTGCAAAATTGCTTTTCTGGAATTAAGACGTATCAGTTCTATCCGTCATTACCTCACCACTGAATCTGCCACCAAACTGGTCGTCTTTTTAGTCTTGTCCCGCATTGATTACTGCAATTGATTACTTAGCTGGCCTCCCTCGGTCTCTCATTCAGAAATTGCAGTGAATTCAGAATTGTGCTGCACGTCTTATCGTCCACGATTGACAGCATCAGCCCATCACTCCTATCCTGAGACAACTTCATTGGCTGCCAGTCAAACAACGAGTCTCGTACAAAATCGCCTGTCTGTGCTACAAAACTATTAACTACTATACCCCTGCCTATCTCGCTGATCTTCTTCAACTCATTATACACTCCCTCCCACTCCCTCCGTTCAAGTAGTGACACGGCGCGCCTTCTCAGAGTCCCGCTCTGCAAACGGCAGAGGTGACCGTTGTTTTGAGCACGTTGGACCTCAGTGTTGTCTGGAACTCCCTACCCATAGATATTAGACATTCTCCCTCATTCACTGCCTTTAAATCTCCCCTTAAGACCCACCTATTCGATACCCCAATGTAGCTCGCGCGCAGTTCTTCGTCAGTGGCTGTTGATGTACCTGTGTGTTTGTCCGTCTGGTGTGTGTGTGTGTGTGTGTGTGTGTGTGTGTGTGTGTGTGTGTGTGTGTGTGTGTGTGTGTGTGTGTGTGTGCGTGCGTGTGTATTGCAGAATCATTTGTTCCTCTGGCTTTATGACCCCCTCCACTCCCACTCTTTATTTGTAAAGCGCTAAGAGCTTATTTTAGTATAAGTGCTATATAAGTAGCCATTATTATTATTATTATTAAGAACCAATGTGCTTCAAAAATCCCGTGCAACACAAACGTCTGCTGTCAAAGTTGATTCAGGAGATGCAAAGCTTTTGTGATGAATATTTCTTCATGTATTATATCTCTTTTTAAATTTTGTTTCGCAAATCTCATCTACAACAAACGATCTTCAACTCTGACATGTCACAGTGTAATCTTCTAACTACAGAAAGGCGAGTTTGTTTACTAATTGATTGGTTTCCCCATGACCACTGACATGAAGGATTTAAACAATTGTGACATTTCCCAATTCTTGATTCCAAGCCAGCATATCATAGGTACGTCTGTCTTTGGATGTGAATGTTGTTTCTTAGTAAAATAGAGTTAACATTTTAGTATCAATAAATAAGCGTCTGGTCGCCATCGTCCCTCAAATAGTTTCCGACTTTCCGAAACCGCCGGACTACTTTTCTCATGCCCGCTACGTCCCTGGATATTGTGCAGCACAAAGTAAAATCCAGCACTCCTTTGACGTTAACATGCAGGCGTGTTGGCATCCATCTTGTTGCTAGAGAAGACAACACATTTGCTGTTTTTTAACCGTCACCAATCTTCTGGCAAAATTACTTCCCTTTGATACGATCATTGATGGGAGTAAATCCACACTTTTGACACTTACCCTTTCCAACCTAGAGAGATAGTAGTCTGTCAAACAGAATGAGAGTAATTCCTTCGTGGAAGGAATTCTTATGTGCGGGGAGTTCTTTCTCGTAAAAGAAGTGACATCCTGGTACTACATTTTTACTCCGGAGTAAATCTGTCGTGGAGGGTAATTCCCTCGTGTGACACCGGTAGTGAGGGTTTAACCCATTTAGCCCCAGCACCCTTCAGCAGGAGATGGATTGAGCGTGATAATTCAAGGGTAATGTCAGACGAGCTTGGCGCCTGATGACGTCAAGCTCACCTGGCACTACGTTGAATTATGATAATCGATCCATCTCCTACAGCTTGTACACAGTTGTTACATAACACCTCCAAAATTTGGGAAATACGGTCGCGGAATTATATGGGATAAGGCAGGTATAAGGACTACTCACGACATCCGTCCTCGTCAGAATGATCTCCGCAGTCGTCCCTTCCCCGGTCATCACAGTGCAAGCCTAGCGGAATGCATTTGCCGTTTCTACACTGAAACTCTTGTTCGCCGCAGGTACCGGGGGCTGCAAGAAAAATAGACACGCTTTATACACCATAGACGATAATGTGAGAATCTCTATTCTTTTTTCTTTTTTTATCTTGAAGGCCCACTACCGCCGTAAATGTTCAAAGATAAACTTCTGTTACAGTTGGGCCGGTACGAAACGCTGCACGCAGGTCTACTGGTCTAGTAGCTATGGTTCATTCAGACACAGGACAATCCAGTTCAGCACACATCGTCTGTATATCAAGTAACCTGACAATGACTCTACTTCGTTCTAGAAATACAACGCTGTCAGTACGAGAAACGGCTAAAAAATAGATTTACACGCTAATGGCCGACAGGCGCCAAGCTAATCTGGCACTACCCTTCAAATATCATGGACCCATCTCCTGCTGTAGCGAGTCGGGGCTGAATGGAATAAACACATTCTACCCCAGGACCGAAATTCCCCCAATATTGAAGTTGCCCTCTGAGGGACTGTATTACAATTCTAGAGACGGATCATTCATGATGGTTCAAGGGTGGTGCCAGAATAGCTTGGCGCCTATGGGCGCCACGCTATTCTGGCACCACCTTGAACTATCATGCTCGATCCAAGTCTTGCTGTGGTGTGTCGGGGCTGGGTGAGTTAAGGCTCTCTGCTCCAGGCGGTTTTGGGTGCTCAAATTCGCTGATGCGATGGGTTCTAGCACTAAATCTGCTCTTTTCCTTTCTGTCACAGCCAGTGTGAGTATGGATATGTAAAACGAAGGTTTCCTGCATTTTGTGCGCAGTTCTGTGAAATTCTTCAATGTCCCAAGGAGACTTGGAGCAGAAACATCGTTCATTTTATGACATTCAAATTTAATAAGTTAAATTAGCCCCGCTTTTGTGCAGCATTATTGTAAGCCATACTAAGAACATTGATAAAGGCGGTATTGCGAGCTGTTAACCCTTTGTCGCCTGCAGCATGTCCATGAAGTTTCGTGTTGCGTTTTTTTGCGTATTTTAATGTTTTTGTTTGTGTTTTATTTTGTTTGTTGTTGGTTTTCTTTTGTGTTTTTTGTGCTCTTTTTCCCCCGTCGTTTCTTTGTTTTGTTGCTGTTTTTGTTGTTTTTTTGTTTTTTTTCTGTTTTGGTTTTTGTTCTTCTTTTTTTTTTTTTTTGGGGGGGGCGGGGGGGGGGGGGGGGTTGTTGTTTTTGGGTTTGGTTGATTTTTTGTTGTTTTGTTGTTGTTTGTTTGTTTTTTTGTGGTTTTTTTTTTTTTTTTTTTTTGTTTTTTGTTTCTTGTGTCAATTGCGTGCTGATGTAATATATAAATAAGAGATAAAGACTGATAAGCATAGCATTACATTGTTCTTTTATCTTTCAAGTATGGGTATTTTTCAATGACATGTTTATTTCACAACAGTGCTAGTGTTTTACTCTGAGTCTTGTCAGCCTGACTGAAGTAAAATTAAAACATAAACCCCAGTAGCAAAGCGTCCTAGGACCCATGACGACCGCAGTGGGCCCTCGCAATGCCGTCGTGAGCCCGACCACCCGGCTTTGCTAACTGGAAATGCCCCAAAGCATAATGAGGCTGAGGAGGCCACGTATCGTTTGATATTCTAAGTCGAACATCACAGATCTGAATAACGAAACTGTTTTCGTTCCTCCATTATATTTGTCAAAGAAATCAAATTGATGGAAGGTCACTGAAATAATTTCTCCCTGCGAAAATAGTTGTCATGACCTGGATCGCGCGAGACATGACGTCAAATATACTATATTGTATCTGTACTCTGACCTGTTGTTTTTGTAAGACTAAGCACAGTAGATGTATACAAACCACACATACCCTCCTGGTCCGAGCTATCTGTACAGCCTTGGGTAAGACCGCGAAGCCATGACGATACACAGGTACCGTCCTTGCATCGGAATTCGTCCATCTTGCAGTAGAGGTTGCCTGTTTAACGGGAAAATAAATAGCACATTCTTGATTTTTATTATTATTTAGATGGGCTTTGACCCCCTTCATTAGTTCATTAGTTGTTATTTCTTGCAAATCATCCCCCTCCCCCCCCCCCCACACCCGCCCACTCCTTTTCCAAAACGAAACAAATAAATAAAAACCGCTTGGGAGAAAAAGGAGTTCCTCTCCTCGTTTATCTTCTAGATTATAAAAGAGTTTACTTCTGTCCATCTGTTCACAATGGACTCTCTCTAACAGGATACGGGTTGTGACGGACGAGTTATTGGACTCTCCCTAACAGGAGGACACGGGTTCCCAATGCGCAAAAGGCCATCGGGGCCGCCGCTGGCCCGCGCACGGACGCGCGCTGGCCAACGGCGGCTGACATCGGCCCCGACGGGCCTTTGCCGGCGCACTGGTTTGTGGCAGACGGGTCATTCGACCGTCATCCGTCTGCCACAACCAAGGCGCGCTAAATTCACGTGCTGCAAATAAATATTTGCAGCACGCGGGTTAGCGTGCCTTGGTTGGTCAGTTCAGGGCTAAGCTTTCCAGGCCGAGTGAGAACGAACGGCCCTAACGGCGTATGTGTCCCAAGTGGGACAGTGTGGCCAGTGGACGCAGATTGTGTTTTTGCCATCTTCGTTTATTCAAGACCTAAACCTGGATGTCCCAGGAACATGGATTCAAAATGTCGTCAGCAAGAGGTATAGATCCTCATGAGCCCCCGCAACTGCGGGGGCTCATGAGGCTCTATACCTCTTGCAGCTGGGTGGTGTTCAATATATTGGCGATATATTTATACGTTCCCGTCCAAACTGGCATTGCCCCGCCTTTGTGGGATAAACTGATACAGTTTTTGACTTGACTTGATTTGACTAACGGGTGGATTATAGGGGAGAGAGACAGTCGACTACTGCTATGGAGAACGACCTGAACGCCGATCTGTTCAGAGACACTGCAGTTGGGGCACTTTGATTTACCAGGAACTTTCAACGGGCATACGGCCGTATCAGTGAAGTAGAGCGCCTTCTACTTTCCTTGCGTTGTACACACGCCCGGCAGCCACCCTCTTGACTTAGATTTGTCAGTAAATCGTCAGTCGTATGTCTGTTTGTCTGTCTGTCAATGTCTTGCTCTGTCAATGTCTGTCAGTGTCTGTCTGTCTGTCAATGTTTGACTGTCAATTTAGTATGTCTGTCTGTCGGTCAGTGTCCGTCTGACCATACCTGTCTGTCTGTTAATGTCTGTCTGTATAAGTAAATTTGTCTGTCAATGTATGTCTGTCTATATATGTCTGTCTGTCAATGTCTGTCTATCAATATCTGTAAATGGCTGGCTGTCGTCAATGTCTGTTTGTCGTGTCAGTCAGTCAGTCCGTCCGTCCGTCTATCTGTCCGTCCGTCCGTCTCAACATGTAGGCCTCTCTGTACTTACCACAGCCGTTTTCGTCCGAGCCATCTGAACAGTGTTGGGAGCCATCACAGAGCCACGCCAGACGCCACAGACATTGTCCATTGCTGCATCGGAACCATCCCTTAGGGCATTCATCGTACACTGCAATAGAAGTTCTCCATGATCACAAGTAGGTCAGACAATTCACAGAATTCACATATTCATCGTGGATTCAGCCAGCCCGCTCAATCCGCACGGTGCCCATGTGAATTAAAGTATCTTGGTGGCATGGAGTGGCAATGCCGGTTTCAGGTTCCTCAAAACGAAAATGGGTCAGCTTCTACTCCTGGATATTCAACCCGTACCCCAATACGCAAAAGGACTTAGGGCTGACGTCGGCCCGGTGGCCTTTTGCGCATTGGGACAGTGCCAGTGGACACAGATTGTGTTTCTGCCATCTTCGTTTATTCAAGACCAAACTGATAAACCTGGGTGTTCCAGTAACATGGATTCAAAATGGAATCAGCATGAGGTATAAATCCTCATGAGCCCCCGCAACTGCAGTTAGGTGGTGTTCAGAATTTCTCGGCACTGAACGGGTTAATGTTTGGTTGGTTGGTTGGCTGGCTGGATGTTGGTTGGTTAATTGCTTGGTTTGCTTTGATTTTTCTTTGGTTTGAGTTTAGTTCTGTGGCACACAAAAAAAAAGGTTGCGAAACTGTTTTCAGTTTCACGAAACTGAAACTTCCCCCCCCCCCCTCCCCCCCCCCCCCCCCTCACGGATGTTGGCCCACTTGAGGAACCGGAAACAAAAACATTAGTGGTCTAGCTTCTATTCATATTGACCATGAAATTTAAGGGTGGCACCTGCCACTCTAGGTTGTCAAAACATTCTGGTACCATACTTCAGCTATGCCTAATTAACCCTTATCATTGGGAATACACCAGTGTGTGAAATAAGTTTGACTAAAATAGTTCAAGGGTAGTGCCAGAATAGCTTGGCGCCTCTAGGCGCCAAGCTATTCTGCCACCACCCTTGAACTAAAGCCATTGGTCTATATCCTTATCTGTAAGTACTATAATGTAGCTATAATTTGGCATTGTACAAATTTGAAGCTTTAAGCCTCAGTATGATATGGGTTAAATGTGCCAAGACTGAAAGGTTTCAAGAAATCTTACCGCAGTCATCCCCAAAGGGTACGCACGTTCCATCGTAACACTGGTACTCGGCAACAGGGCACACGTTGACACCTGAACATTAACATTTTAAATCATTTGTCATATTATTTTGGCGATGGCATGTCTCGCGAGATATTTATGATTTGAATAAACCCACTATTAAATCTCTTACCGCGCGCTTGGCTAGCCTCTAGAAATGATTCTCGGATCAACGGCCAAATACCCCTGAAGCATACAGACGTGAATGAGCATCGAGCATTACGCTGAATTGCAAGCGCTAGATCCTCATGACCTCCCGCAAAAAATGCCTGAGGCCCTGGACGGGGTTATTATGTTAAAGCAAAAGTAGGCGCGGATCTAGGGGGAGGGTGGGGGGTCCAGGGTCATTTTCCGGACCCGTTCCCCCCCCCCCCCCTCCCCGACCCAAAATTCTTTAAAATGCTATAACAAAGTCTCTTTTGGGGTAGTTTGGAACACCCTCCCCCTCCCCTCCCCCTTCCTCCCTGTTTGAATTTTTTTTTTTTTTTCGCTTTCGACACACAAACGTTTCTCTCCCACCCCCTCATCCCCCACCCCACCCCCTTTACTTTTAAGATAGCATATAGTGTTGTAAGTCTTAAATTATATACCTTTAAATAATTTTTAGATTTCTTAGACTAATATGCGTGTGTGCTGTGTGTATATGTTCTTAGTGGTGGTGATGGTTGCAGAGGAGCGTGTGCGTGTGCGTATTAGTGTGTGATATTATTGTCAGGTTTTAAAGCTTCTTACATGGTGTGTAGTGCATAGATTATGTGTGATAGAGAATTAATTGTTTCTTATTGTTGACTGTGATATTTGTAACGACACCAACACACATTCCTATGCTTTATTTTTTAAGGCAAATGGCAATAAACATTATCTTATCTGTCTTATCTTATGACCTGTATAAAACTCAGTCGCTTACCTGGACAGAATGTTTGAAGAACCTTGTCAGACAGAGCCCTCAGTTCTACAAATGCAGAAAGCACGAACAGATTTTCTCCCACAGGCTCACTAGCTATGACCTCCAACTCACTCTGATCTACATTTCCGACGCCAAGGACCACCATCTGAATGCCCGCTTCAAATTTTGCCTGATGCGCTGCAAAGATGGTTTTTCTGGGTTCCTGGGAAGCTCCATCAGTGATGAGGATGCAGAGATTAGTAACATTCACGCGGTCTCCGTTCTCGGGTGTAAACATCACAGTTCTCACAAAATTTAGAGCGTCACCTGTGTTGGTGCTTCCGTGGTGATGCGGCATCTCCTCAATGGCCTCCAAGATCTGGACCTGAGTGACACAGTAGTGTAATTGACTCAGAATCTAAATTTTCCTTAACTCATTTAGCCAGACACGTGTATTTCCCAAATTTTGGAAGCGTCATCTAACGACTATGCACCTGTTGCAGTAGATGGATCGAAAATGATAATTCAAGGGTAGTGCCAGATTAGCTTGGCGCCGACAGGCGCCAAGCTAATCTGGCACTACCCTTGAATTATCATGGTCGACCCATCTCCTGCTGTAGTGCGTCAGGGCTGAATGGGTTAACCCGTTCATTGCCGAGAAAATGTCAAGAGGCATGGGTCCTCATGTGCCACAGCAGTTGCGGGGGCTCATGAGGATCCATGCCTCTTGCTGACACCCCTTTGAATCAATGTTCCTATGACAGCTAGGGCTTGTTGATGTTAAATTGTCGAACACTGCAGAAACACTGTTTCCGTCAACGGGCACTGAACGGTTTAATTGGGAGATTTTCAACTACATCTCGCTGCTTCCATCAGTCTCTAAGCTGACGAAGGCAGGGGGACATTGTTGAAAATTTCTTAGCAGTAACTTAGATAATAATCTGATTAACCTAAGACATGGATCGAGCATGATAGTTTAAGGGTGGCGCCAGAAAAGCTTGGCGCCCAAAGGCACCAAGCTTTTCTGGCACCAACCTTGAACTATCATGCTCGATCTGTCTCCAAAGAATTGTGATACGGTCTTTCAGAGGGCAACTTCAAAATTCGGAGATTTCGGTACTGGGGTAAAATGTGTTAAGAAAGCGAGATGCCGTGGAAAATATTCATAAATAAGAAAGCTTAAATGTGGAGTTAGTCACACACTTTTTCATGTTAACCTTTTGTGCGTACAGTTTTATAATCCTGTGAACAATACTAGTCACTGCAAGCCAATCCCAAGGTACGGGGGAGTGGGGGTGGTGAACGGGCGGGGGCCGGGGGGGGGAGGGGGAAGGGGGACGGGGGGGGGGGGGAAGGAGCGGGGGCGCTGGTTTAATCCGAAATCTGGGAACATTACTTCTCGTACTGCACCTTTGTTATGTACCAGTTGAGATGGAACTGAAGGTAGACCTCAGTGCTAAAAGCCACGAGACCGACGCGCACTTTGTGGTCGTCTATACTCAGCCTGAAGACGACATCTATGAGGAACTGTTTCGTGCGGTGGAAGTCCACTTGACTCAGGCTGGTTGAGGTGTCCACGACAAACACCAGATCTACAATGCCGTCTTCACAGCCTGTGATGACTCCTGCTGCCCTTCGCTGTAAACTCGGCTGCGTAGCTTCCCTTCGCTGTAGAAACCTGCTCTGTGTAGATTCCTTTTGCTGCAAAAACCTGTTCTGTGTAGCTTCCCTTCGCTGCAAACGCCTGTTCTGTGTAGCTTCCCTTCGCTGCAAACGCCTGTAGTTCTGTGTAGCTTCCCTTCGCTGTAAACGCCTGCTCTGTGTAGCTTCCCTTCGCTGCAAACGCCTGCTCTGTGTAGCTTCCCTTCGCTGCAAACGCCTGCTCTGTTTAGCTTCCCTTCGCTGCAAACGCCTTCTCTGTGTAGCTTCCCTTCGCTGCAAACGTCTGCTCTGTGTTGCTTCCCTTCGCTGTACACGCCTGCTCTGTGTACCTTCCCCTCGCTGCAAACGCCTGTTCTGTGCGACGGTAACTTCATTTCGCTGTGAACGATAGCTCCGTAAAGCTTCCCGGCGCCGTAAACGCCCGTTTGGTGCAGCTTCTTTTCGCTGCAAACGCCTGCTCTGTGAAGGCTTTAACATGTGGGTAGGCATGTTATCTCCCTGGCTTTGTCCAAGATCTGTGTTTCTCTCCAAAAATTCTTTCTTTTTTTGCTTCTCGTCCGCTAACAAATAATAACTGATATATTCGTTCACAGATGTGGGCAGCTGTTTCTGCTGTACGTGTCTTTTGTTTGCAATTACAGACAAAGCCACGACGTCTTCCTGGGTCGCCCAACGGTGTGCGTTATCTGAAGACTCTGCCTTACTTTGTTCAGGATCACCTGCTTCCAGTGTCTCTAGTTCAACCACTTTGTTCATCGTAACTTTGTCCACAGCCTTCAGAGCTTCTTCTTTCTCAGGTGCATGTGGCTGTGCACTGTTCCCATTATCTGTCTGACATCTATCTTCCTCAAAAGCCTGTGTGTTCACGTTGCCCACGGTATCTGTTTGACGTTCCTCCGATGTGACATGTCTGATCATATTTTCATGCCAGGAAGTATTCTGGTTTCTGTTGGGTTTTGACAATGGGTTCTCTGAAATAAACTGTTCGCCATGCTGATGTTTCTCATGTTTTGCAACAACGAATAGAAAGACACAGAACATCCAGAGACAGAGCCTAACGATTGCCATTGTACGATGTCTTCACACAAAACGTACTGACTCTAACTTTCTAGTACGACGGCGATCTCTGCATAACCGCCTGTCCGAATTCCAACGTTTTAATACCTGTAGGCTTTTTCGTCCATGCATGCAGGACCGAACCTCAAATAAAATAATGGAAGTGTCTGGCCACCGTGGACACGCTGCCTACTGAGAAGAATGTCATCGGGACTTTCGTCGGCCCGTCGCTGGCTCGCGCACAGATATTTTAGAAATGGGACTGGCAAGCATACCCTAGGGCTCATTGTCAACAGGACGCCTAAGAACGGTTCGATATGATATTACAATCAACGCCCTACCAGCCTGCACCACTCATTTCAAGAGGTATAGACCATCGTGTGTCCTTGCAGGCTGCGGATGCACATGTGGATCTGTGCCTCTTCCTGAACTACTGTCAAACCGCTGTCCTCGTGCGGAGGAGGTAATCGATCGTTCACTTTTCGATGAATGACGGGACACTGGATGGGATCCGACATAATTGCTATGGCTACGCGATGTTTCATTTATGAGTCGTGTACTAAAATGTCTCATTTGCTGTGGTGTTAGAAATGTAGAACACTAAGTTGCACGCGTGCAAGTCGAAAGTGGTTGTAGGGGAGCTGAGGAGCTCATGCCCGAAAGGTCGCAGGTTCGATACCAGTTTGGGTCACGATTTGTTCAGACCCTAGTGTTTGAAATCACCCTCGTAATGTAAATAAGATGTTAACTCATTAGAGACGTGCCGTATACCGATACGCGGCTATTCGCCCCGTAAACGTCTACGACAAGTCTCAAATGAGTTAAACCCTAAACGTTTAACCCTTTGACACGTCTTATCGCGATGATTCATTCAGAACAGTTGAACAAGTGACTAAGCTAGAAATTAAGCACCTAGCGTGAAATCCACTAATTGCTATTCTAACTGAGCTAACCCCAAAAGGTCGTGACATCAAAGTCCCCGCCGGACTGTCACTGACCCATCAGACGGAGAGGTCAGAAAGGTACAGTGCACTATACTGGAGTGGACGATGTTGATATTCCAGCCCCCGCGTACAGTTAGCACTTCGATACTCTCTTACGCGTGAACCCAGACCCTCTCATTCTATCACACCTAACTCAGCAAAATACGCAAAATAACCTCTTACTAAGCATTGATCCATCAACAAAAGAATACAAATTTAAAGTCATATCCTCAGCTCCAACATCTCTGTCTGACAGGCTGAAATTAAAAGAATCTTTTTCAATACAATATTTCAAGGACGGCTTAGTTACAAGGGGGGAGGGAGGTCCACATTTTCGTTTGTGATCTTCAATCTGACACAAAAGGCCTCCCCGAAGATTTGGAGGGTGGGGGGGGGGGGGGGGGGGGGGGGGGGGAAGGGGCTAACTGACGTTGTGTGTGTGTGTGTGTGTGTGTGTGTGTGTGTGTGTGTGTGTGTGTGTGTGTGTGTGTGTGTGTGTGTGTGTGTGTGTGTGTGTGTGTGTGTGTGAAAACTCGCAAAAATATCAAACGGGACTTTAATATAGCATTTTAAAGAAATTTGGGTGTCGGGTGGTGGATTCCAGAACTCCTGGAACCCCCCCACACACACACACACACGCACCCACCACCCACCCCCACCCCGATCCGCCCCTAAATTTTACCACTTTATGTGGTGTTGTATGGCAAGTCGCAATAATTGGATTAAACCTGCCTTAAATGGTAAACTTCCGTTGTTGTGTTTGTGCCGGGTTTTTTGTTGTTGTTGTTGTGTGTTTTTTTTTTTTTTGGGGGGGGGGTTGTTTGTTTGTTTGTTTGTTTGTTTGTTTGTTATTTTGTTGTTGTTTTTTTTTTGGGGGGGGTTGGGTTTTTTGTTTGTTTGTTTGTTTGTTTGTTTGTTTGTTGTGGGGTTTTTTTGGTGGGGGAGGGGGGGGGGGGGGTTTGCAAGGACGTCAGGTCATTATTTCAGTGTACAGTGATTTGCTTCTTTATCGTCAAAATCATGCAGGATCACTCAAAGTGTCAATGAATGGACGTCCCCCAGAAGCAAAATGTCACAGTCTTCGGGCCCACTGCGGCCGCCGTGGGCCCGGGGACCTTCGCTTACTGGGTCCTGTACGAATCAAACCTGAAAACATCGCCACCGAGCAAACAGACAGCCATCAAGAATTTCATCTTTACCCCATATTATACTGAGCTAAAAGCTTCGAATTTGTACACTGCCATAGTGCAAGCTACATTATAGTACTTGCAGATAAGGATATAGACCAATGGCTTTAGTTCAAGGGTAGTGCCAGAATAGCTTGGCGCCTAGAGGCGCCAAGCTATTTTGGCACTATCCTTGAACTACTTTAGTCAAACTTATTTCACATACTGGTGTATTCCGAATGATAAGAGTTAACGCCTTTGGGTGTCGGTAGTGGTGTTTGTCGCGAGGATTCCTGCTGGAATCATTGCGACCAAAACCGCTATCGATATCCCAAGTCTATAATGCACAATAAGAAAAAACGAATGGAAAATCAAACAGAATTTGCATCACAACGTGGTTTCACACATCATGCAGAACGTCTGGTGGCCACCACTGCATTTACACTATAAGAACCTTGTTCGATTTTCTGGGCCTTATTTAGGATGAAAGCAGACTTTTCACACATGAAAAGATGAATATCCTCTTTGAAGTGTTCCTGAAACGATATTTGTTTGGGCAGAGGTGCGCCATTTGATGAGTTTTATGCCGAAATGTCTCTGCGAATGCTTGGAGAGAAAAAAAATTGAAATTTACTGAAACGCCTCTTAACGTGTAAGGTGTGCGTTGCAATGGAGCTGTTTGACGGTGTGCTTGTTTCGCGCCAACGGTCACCCCCGTAATTTTCACGATTGTGTCACGTCCTAATTCGTGCAACAATGTTCAGAAAACAATACGCTAAAGTATCTTTCAAAATGAAACATATACTGAGGAGCAAACAAAATGCGACGTTTCTGGAATCGTCAGAAACACGAAAGTGTTTCTGATGATTCGAAAACTGCGGCATTTCTTTCGCTCCTCAGTAGAGATGATTTTACGACATGGCAAACTTCAACAGGCAGCACTGTCCGTCACTATATTACGACATACTAAGAACATTTGTAAAGGAGAGTCGATAACTGTTAACCATCTACTGCCTGGAGTAGTTCCCTTTAACTCATTCAGCCCCGACACACCGCATCAAGACATGGATTGAGCATGATAGTTCAAGGGTGGTGCCAGAATAGCTTGGCGCCTATAGGCGCCAAGCCGGATGCCACCACCCTTGAACTATCACGCTCGATCTGTCCCTAGAATTGTAATACAGTCCTTCAGAAAGCAACTTCAAAATTTGGGGATTTCGGTCGTGGGGTAGAATGAGTTAATTTCAGCAGATTCCCGTGTGTGCCGCCAAATACTCCATACTGGCGTTACCATTACATACCGTTATCATTAACACATTCTGCCCCAGGACCGAAATCTCCCAATTATGAAGCTGCCCTCTGTATTACAATTCTAGAGACAGCTCGAGCATGATAGTTCAAGGGTGGTGCCAGAATAGCTTGGCGCCTGTGGGCGCCAAGGTATTCTGGCACCACCCTTGAACTATCACGCTCGATCCATGTCTTGCTGTGGTGTGTCGGGGCTGAATGAGTTGAAGGTGATTTTCAGCCTTGGTGGGACTATTAATTTGAAGATCGATAGTGATAGTCCCAGAGAGCGGAGCAACTATAAAACACATGAATGTTTCAGTACAATAATCATCATTGTCACAGGTTTATTGCTATTAAACTTATTACTATAATTGTTGTCTGTAATGTTGTTGGCGGTTTTGAAGGGTGATTCTGTGTAGTTGGAGTGGTAAGGTTAGGCTGTCGTGATAGTCTCATGCTGTTGATGTTGTCATTCTGGATTCGGTAGTCTTGTATTTAGTTAAGGTTGTAATTAATCCTCTCTCTCTCTCTCTCTCTCTCTCTCTCTCTCTCTCTCTCTCTCTCTCTTTGTGTGCGTATGTTTGTGGTTTGCTTTTGTCCTGTAGTTTGTAGTTTGAATGTCTCTCTTCTGCCAATAACTGACATGTCATTGACATCAGTAAGTTTTTCATGTATCCGAACTACTAGACCAGCAGGTCTCTCTCTCTCTCTCTGTTTGTTTGATTGGTTGGTTGGTTGTTTTTTTCCTACAGTTTGTAGTTTTAATTTGTCTCTTCTGCCAATAACTGACTTGTCATTGCGGGTTTTCATATATCCGAGCTACTAGACCTACAGGTTTCTCTCTCTGTATGTCTGTCTCTCTCTGGGATATGTAAGTGTATTCCTGCAGGAATCATCACACTAGAACTAGTGCATCGACAATCAAAATCAAAATGTCACGACCATTACTGGAAATGAGCTCAGTCATATTGTATGCAATGCCAGCAGGCTGGCACAAGAAAATACATGATCCGTGGTTCTATAACCCGTGCGCGGGCCAGCTAAGGCTGACGTCGGCCCAAGGACCTTTTGCTTACCAAGAGGATTGTCTTTCCCAGGGCTAATTTATATTCAGCAGTGCAGACAGTAACGCAATCGGGAACAGCGCGGTCTGACTTGATGGCTTACGGGTGCTGCGATATACTGAGGCTGGTCGAGTGCCATTTCCCTGAGTGACACCGTGTCCCTTTCATGCTGACATCGCGATGCGTTTGATTAACCCGTTTAACCCCAAGGCCCTACAGCAGGAGACGAATCGACCATGATAATTCACGGGTGGTGCCAGATCAGCTTGGCGCCATCACTGGCACTACGCTTGAATTCTCATGGTCAATCCATCTCCCACAACGGGTACAGAGTCGTTAGATGACGCCTCCAAAAGTTGGGAAATTCAGCAGTGGGATTACATGAGTGCTTTTGTCCCTTGTGCTTTGGTTCCTTTTGAAAGCTGAATGTGTACTTTTGTACAGCTGTGTTCCACTTTCAAAAGTAAGAGAACAACAGACAACAGAACTTGCTTACACGTGAGTTTTTATTTTTAGAAGACCACAGAAATTCAGTTTACATTTCAGAGCTAAAAGTAAAACCCTAAAACACATAAACGCAAGCTCATCTTTAGATCATCAATGTACTACTGAAGAAAAACGTGCTGACGTGTCATACACGGATACGTGGCGAATCGCCGCGTATCCGCATATGGCGCATCTCCAATGAGATAATCCCAATCTCAGGAACACGGGTATGAATTGCTTAGCAATGGGCAAAAAAAGTCATGAGCTGCCCCCTCACAAACACACGCGCTCAAACACACACAGACAAAATACTGTGTGCATCCAACACAAGTTAAATTACATGATTGTCTACCTGTTGACTCATTATCATGATTATCAATGTTAACCCTCTTAACCCCATGGCTGCATTTCCAATCTTTTTGGAGGCGTTGTCCAACGACTATGTACCAGTTGTACGAGATGGATTGATCATGATAATTCAAGGTTAGTGCCAGATGAGCTTGGCACCTGAAGGTTCCCGGGGCTAAATGGGTTAAACTGAATCAGTATCATGATTTATCATTATTAAATTAGGTTCAAGAATGTTCTTTTCACACATACAGTTCAAGGCCAGTTGACCATGTTAGTTCAAGGGTTTTGTCAGAATAGCTTGCCGCAGAGGTGCCAAGCTATTCTGGCGCCACCCTTGAACTGCATTCTGATCCCAAATAAAAGATACAGCTAGACCCTGACATTTTAAAGAGAAAATAAAAAATGTAAATTTGTCACCTGTAGGCTGTTCTGATCAAATTTGACACAAACATGGTATAAATAATTAAAACAAGGCTTTGGTGCCGTAACATGTGTAGCATAGTGATGATATGATATCTCCAAATCTGTAATGTAGCCTGCACTGGACAATAAGCAAACTGTTATAGTTCAACTGTTGTAGTTTAAAGGTGGTGCCGGAATAGCTTGGCACCGGAGGCCCTTCAACTATCAGTCAAATTCATTTTGAGCAATGGGTGCATCAGGATGATGAGGGTTAATTTAACCCATATCATTCGGAATACACCAGTGTGTGCAATATGGTCGACTAAAATAGTTCAAGGGTAGTGCCAGAATAGCTTGGCGCCTCAAGGCGCCAAGCTATTCTGACACCACCCTTGAACTAAAGTCATTGGTCTGTATCCTTATCTGTCAGTACTATAATGTAGCTTGCACATGGCAGTGTACAAATTTGAAGCTTTTAGCCTCAGGATGATATGGGTTAAAGCCACCATAACAGAACCCAGGGTCTAAATCAAACTTTTACAACAGAATCTGTTTTCAGCTATAAAAGACAGATTGCTCTCTCAATTAACACATTACATCCTGAGGTGGATTTTGAAAAAGAAAAAAATCCTTATTGTCCTATGAAGGCTACATTACAGATCAGGAGATAGATCAACTGTTTTAGTTCAAGGGTGGTGCCAGAACAGCTTGGCGCCTCAGGCGCCAAGCTATTCTGCGCGCCACCCTTGGGCTAGCAGTCAAACTTGTTTCAATACTCACAAACCAGATAGGTGAGACTAGCGCTGGTAGAATTATACACAAACCAAGGGGAATTACTCAGCGCTGGACAGACAAACAGTTAGATCCCCTGCCCCCGCCTATCAGACAACCAATCGCCAGCCCACAGAAAAATACGCAGGTATAGAACCAGACGATCATACCTGCGTATTTTTTTGGGGGGGGCTGGCGATTGGGTGCCTGATAGGCGGGAGCAGGGGATCTAACTGTATGTCTGTCCAGCGTTGAGTAATTCCACTTGGTTTGTGTCAAACATGTTACAAGCAATGGGTGCATCAGGATGAAAAGAGTTAAGAGCAGGGTAAATAGTATCCCCGGTCATTAAAGACTGTTATTTAGGTTGCCATAGCCACCTAAATGATGGTCTTTAATGTCAGGTGATATCTCATACGGGTGGTCACTCTAAACAGGTTCTACTGTGTGTACAAAGGCATAAGGCAGCATATATGAGAAATATGCATAAGCAACATAAGCATCTTCTACTGTATATAAAATAAAGTGACACTGTAAAACAAAAAAGTTTGTAAATAAGGATTACATTAAAACACCAATATAAAAAAAAGACGGCAAGTTGTTCAGATGTACAGAACACGCAAAAATAAAAACGTACGACAAATCACAATTGCTGGGTGCTTTTCTTCTGAAGCTTTGGCAAAATGAACACAAGGAAATAAGGAAATGTCTCGAATTAAAATTCTCTGACCAGTTCTGTTCATACACAGACTACATTACTGCAAAAGAAAAAAGCAGGGGAAAGATATGTGCATGTACTACAGTTAACCCTTATCATTCGGAATACACCAATGTGTAAAATAAGTTCGACTAAAATAGTTGAAGGGTAGTGCCTGAATAGCTTGGCGTCTCTATGTGCCAAGCTAGTCTGGCACCACCCTTGAACTAAAACCATTGGTCCGTGTCCTTATCTGCGAGTACTATAATGTAGCTTGCACATGGCAGTGTACAGATTTGACGCTTTTAGCCTCAGCATGGTCAACAGATACTGCCTAACCCCATTATGCATGCAGCCACCAATATCACATGCGCACAGTAGAATGTGGGGGGGGGGGGGGGTGTGTGGTGTGTGGTGTGTGTGTGTGTGTGTGTGTGTGTGTGTGTGTGTGTGTGTGTGTGTGTGTGTGTGTGTGTGTGTGTGTGTGTGTGTGTGTGTGTGTGTGTGTGTGTGTGTGTGTGTGTGTGTGTGTGTGTGTGTGTGTGTGTGTGTGTGTGTGTGTGTGGGTGGGTGGGTGGGGGGTGGGTCACGGGTTGCAGCGCACAGATCACGGGACAATAGCGGGCTCATGAGGATCTATGCCTCTTGCTGAAACCCACTTTGACTCCAGGGGTTTTTCAGTGTTGAATTAACCAAGACTGCATAAACGCAGTCTGCATCATCTGACACTGAATGGGTTAATCCCGATTGTGTATGCTGCCACCAGTGCTGTTCACTATACCAGTGGCTGCATGTAAAACCAGGTTAACCCTTTGGCTGTTGGTATTGCTTTTTGTCACAGAAATCATTGCAACAAAAAGTGCTACCTCCAATCAAAGGATTAATTAATGTCTGGACTGAATGAAAACATGACTGAACACTGCACATTATATACCCGAATATAAGAACATACATGTACATAAAAATAAGTACAATATAGTATACAAGTATGTAAATGTGACCTAAATTATAAATATTTTATTTGTTGCAGGTGCACTGCAAAAAAAATGCCCACAATTAAAAGGCAGTGCGAATACAAACAACTGAAATTTAAATAACACTTATAACTGAAATCATCTGTCATAAACTAAAACATGACGATATTGGTTACCCTTATACACTGTGATAAGACACACTGGCGTAGGAACCAAGAGGGGGGGGGGGGGGGGGGGGAGGGAATACCCACCTCCCTGGAAAAACTAGGTGGCAGGAGCAATCCAGACCAAAAAGGTGACTGCCAAGCGTGTGAAATGCAAAGAAGTACCCAACGGAGAAAGAAACACGCTTAGAAAAAACGGTACAACACAATTTATTAATATTTCGGGTAAATACCCTTTGTCAAAATAGACAAACAAACAGAGACATTATTTGCTACTTATCTTCAGATGCAGAAGGAGTTGCCACATTCCTTCTGCATCTGAAGATAAGTAGCAAATAATGTCTCTGTTTGTTTGTCTATTTTGACAAAGGGTATTTACCCGAAATATTAATAAATTGTGTTGTACCGTTTTTTCTAAGCGTGTTTCTTTCTCCGTTGGGTACTTCTTTAGGTGGCAGGAGGGTGGGCAAGAAAGTCTTTGAGCTCGCCCCCCCCCCCTCCCCCCCTAGATTCGTCACCCCCATCTCTTCCCACCCGAGACAAAGCCTGCACCACATCTCTCCACCCATCTCGATGACGATTTGCACGGATTGCGGTAAAAAGTGTCCTGCAGAATCCGACAAGAATACTTGCCCATTTTTTTCCCCCGAAGAAGTCAAGCCTGCTACAGTTCCAAATCGATTTTTCTCAGTGATTAGAAGAGGCCCAGAACACAGAAAAAGCGTCCTGCTTCGTCGTCGAAAACCTTATCGATTGTTTCTGTGCATCTACGCATTCTACGGCATCCCAAAAAGGTGAGTTCTGCCAGAAAAATTTCTACTGCATGTTGAACTGACAGCGCATATGCTGAACCGAGAACTAGTACTACAGCAGCAATGGCGTTAGATGAAATCATGTGTATTCGTACATAATATTAGAGACTGGAATATTCGGTTTCAAGGACATTGCCTCACTGACAGTGACACTGACTGGATCGGCGCTTTTAATTTATCGTCGCTGACTTAATGAGGAAGCATCCTGACCTTTATCAAACCACACTGCACTCTAAGTCTAACTCTAAACTTCTTTTTTATTGCCACAAATCGCTGACAGCAAGAGCCTGTAAATCAATAAACGACAGGACTATAAATCCATTCAGTCACAACTGAGGAGGATCGCTGTAATAGGAAGAAGATAAATGTCCTCATAATGTGATGCTTGGGGACATTATTTTCTTAGAGGTGTTGTCCTATGGACATCCGCTCCTAGGAAATAACGTCCCCCTACATCACCTTGCAAAGACATTTTTTCTTTTTGCAACCGCCATGATAGCTATCATGGATGGCCCTTACCTGAGCGTTTTCTGCAGTTCTTGGAAAACGTGTCCATACTGCCCCACATCAGACGCCAGGGTAACGGTGTGAAACTTAAGCAAAAGTGTAAAAAAATAAAAGTGAGCCCCCCCCCCCCCCCCTTCCTACGCCACTGAGACATAAATGAAAATACTCGCCCAGGTTGTCTTCCTCCATTCACTACGCTGGGTAGCAAATCAAGGGAGACAATCAGTATGAAAAATACTTTCAAATTACTAACAAGAGTTGCTAGTTCCTGAAACAATTTGTTTTGTAAGTAATTGTTCAGACTAGCAGCACTTGTTAGAAGAGCCAGTTGTTTATTTTTTCACAAGTACTTCAAACTAGTGCATTGATATACAAATGACTGCATGTGGGCCAACTGCAACAGATGTTGACAAAATTACCTTTAGCATACTCTGTAGTATCAATGAGAAATTTTGTGCCATCATCAAATACAAAAAGAACATAAATTAAAGCTGCATGCTCCTCATGAAAAAAAATTCCTGAGTTCAGATCACAAGACACATTCGCACATCTCAACACTTTGGCCGTCGTGTAGCAACCAAAAGAGCTACCAACAGCCAAAGGGTTAAACCTTTTCAGTGCAGTTCACACACACACATGCAAACAAGTGACCCAACAATATCAAAGTTCTAAACATGATATACATATTATATCTTTGCACACACTCACTTGAAGCGATTAAGTGACCAGACAACATCAAAAGTCTAAATATAATACACATATAAACAAGGACAGAAAATCACCCCCACCCACCTCACTCCATCCCCCCCATCACTCACCCCCTTGCCCGTCCAAAACTCTGCAAGACCCTCAAGCCTCAAAGCAAAATCTTAAACCCCATGACCAGCACCAGCCACTGCAGGCAAAAGGGGGAAAATTTCTTGAAGTACAGCAATTAACACAGTACAGCATATGAAACAACACCAGTAACCACACTACTGCAGTAGTATATACAAATCTATCCAGACCAAAAAGGTGACTGCCAAGCGTGTAATATGCAAAGAAGTACCCAACGGAGAAAGAAACACGCTTAGAAAAGACGGGTACAACACAATTTATTAATATTTCGGGTAAATACCCTTTGTCAAAATAGACAAACAGAGAGATTAGCCGCTACTTATCTTCATTGGCAGAAAGAATGTGACCCAACATTCTTTCTGCCAATGAAGATAAGTAGCAGCTAATCTCTCTGTTTGTCTATTTTGACAAAGGGTATTTACCCGAAATATTAATAAATTGTGTTGTACCCATCTTTTCTAAGCGTGTTTCTTTCTCCGCTGGGTACTTCTATACAAATCTAGCACTTGTGCTACCAAACAACATAGGTGCACTGCTGCACGCACACAAAGCTATCGGGATTCAACATTCATTTTTCACCCAATTGACCTATTGGGTGGGAGGTGACAAGCTAATCTCGCACTTCCCTTCAACAATTAACCCTTTTAGCCCCAACACCCTACAGCAGGAGATTGATTGACCATGATAATTCAAGGGTAGTGCCAGATTCGCTTGGTGCCTTCAGGCGCCCAGTGAATCTGGCACTACCCTTGAATTATCATGGTCAATCCACCTCCTGCGACTGGTACTTAGTCATTAAGTAACACTTAAAAAATGCACTCATGGGGCTAAAAAGGTTAAGGTTGATCCATTGCCCACAGCTTTTTCATCTATAACCAACAGACGCATAAGGCGCAAACGTTATTACTGAGTTTTTAAGCTAGATTTTTGCCCGTTTAATTACTCAGGAATCAATGGCCCTGGGCCAAGATCGCCCGCAGTGGCCCAGTGCATGGTCATGTGTGGGCCCACTGCGACCGGTCAGCCCAAGGATCTTTGCTCCTGGTAGTTTCACAGTCAGTGCCATTATTCCACATACTAGTATATCGCAGCATCAAGTCGAAAGTGAATCAGCCTATGGCTCCCTAAGACCAAACAGGATTACTTTCCTTTTTAACCCTTGTGCATGTAGCCACCCATACTGTAAACAGTACCGGTGCCCGCTTGCACATGGAGATTGATAAACTATAAATTCTGTGTTACAATAATGTAAAACAGAAATAACATGGTAGGGAGCTGATGGCACACTGGTAAAGCATTCTACTGAGGCTGACCAGTAACATGTTTTGCAACAGTTTGAGAAATAAAAAACTTCCTGTTAAAAGTCAAATTGCAACCCTCTCAAGTACAAATGTTATGTTATGATAAAGTAAAATCTCAGCTTCTCATGTACAAATTTCCAGGTAAACAGAAGTAAGTGCATGTAATAATGAAGACAATGTTCAACCTCAGACGTACCAATTCCCAAGTAAACCGACATATTAAAAAATCAAGACTTACCGGGATGATCAAAGCATGCGTAAAAATTGGTCACATTTGATATGTGCACATCTGTGCAGCAGAGAACAGATTTCACAGCACAAAAATATATCCAGATGTACACAGGTTTTAGTCTGTGATCTTGGACCTCAGGTCTACCAGCATATATATATATATATATATATATATATATATATATATATATATATATATATATATATATATATATATATATATATATATATATATATATATATATATATATATATATATATATATATACTCCCCTAAAAACCTTCTACCATATTTACACTGATCTGGATGCATTTTAATTAGTTGCTGCTGCACATACCCAGTGTACAAAGGCCATTGAGCTGATGTCAGCCGCTCTTGGCGAACACACGGCCGTGGGTAGGCCAAGAGCGGCAAATGTCAGGCCGATGGCCTTTTGCGCATTAGGCATCCTTCTCTCATTTTCATCCTTTGTGTGCTGGGTTGAGATTTTGCACATTACAAAACAAGGCTGAAAATCACAGACAGCAAACCTTGGCTCTCAAACCTTCTTCTTGCGTGGTAGTAGTACTGCCATTTTCCAATCTTTTGAGTATTGGTTTGTAACTTTTTTAGAGATTTTAACCAGTTGGCTCTCTGTAGTGGCTTTCGTTTCAATGATTCCCACAGGAATGATCAAGATCTTACTTGCGCATGGGCCCCCATTTCACCATTTTTGTCATCTGCTGTATGCGGGTGTGCAGTTTTGGAAATGCTCTGTAGTCTAAATAGCCGTAAGGTCAAAAAACCAGACCAGCACATATTCTGCTTGAGCAGTAGTACTTCCAATTTTCCATTTCCTTCTGCTGCTTATCGATCACCTCAAACCTGCAGTCACAATTGACGAGGTGAATTCCGTTGTCCCTGGTGTATTTTCCTATCTTTTTTTATCACTCAAGTGTTGGTCTACGATTTTGGACCTTACTGTTCTACACTGCTCCCCAAGGGAATATACAAAAACGGGTTGCCTTGGACAGGATGCTCTCCTTATACATGGTCTTCTAAGTAACAGAAAAAAAACCATGAGACGAAACATAGGTGATCTGCTTAGACAGGATTGGCCTTGCGCAGGGAGTCACTTCAACAGGTTTGACCGAATTTTAACCCCTTGGCTGTCGGTAGCCCTTTCTGTGCAGGAAATTTCTGCTGTTAACCATTTAGCTCTTTTGATGGAGGTGGTTCCTGCTGGAATCCCCTCCACCAAAAGAGCTAAATGGTTAACAGCTTGTATATTTCACTGCAGTGTTAACTTCCAAGACAAATTTCTCATGCGAGACATTTCAGTGAGACAACTGAGTTTTCTAATCTTAACCACAGACCACCACACAGCAGTCTAAATCCATCTACTTGCGTCGCGCCCGCTGGGCTTCAATCAGCTGCTGCTGCACGTCCTTCTCTCTTTCCACCTCTTGGCGCTCAGGCGTCGAGAAGCCGAGCGAATCCAAAAACACCAGCAAAGCTTCAACGTACTCGTCTGGGTGATGGTGAAAGTGACTGACGTGCGGGGAATGATCCCAACACTTGTGGCTGACTTTTATTCCATTGCATCGCCATTTCTCCATGACAGTCTCGATGATGTCGGCCACGCCGATGGGGTCAGCCCTCGAGTAGAGGAAGAGGGAGGGGATGCGCAGGTGGTTGTCATGGAATGCTGAAGATGACTGCAAAGAAATGTACAGATGTTGATAAAATTATACACTGATGAGCAAAAGAAATGCAACATTTTTGGAATCATTGGAAACATAAAGTGATTCTGATGATTCAAAAATTGTTACATTACTTGTGCTTGTCAGAACAGATGTTGAAAGCAACAACAAATTTAATTTTAATCAGGGGTCAAACCCATCATTGGACTAATACGAAACTATTGCTACTGGCATGTACATTTGTATTTGTATGTCCAGTCCAATGTGGACGATTGGCCATGAATATGCAGTCAGGGATCATTTTTGTAGCGCGCCCTGCGCACTTGGCGCATAATTTCCCAAAATGACCCATAAGATTTTGAGGTGAGGGGTCAATGACCCATAGGCTTCTGTAGGCAACGGGCCCTTTTTTAAGTCCCTTCTATTTATAGAAGGGACTTTTTAGGACGGGTCACGGTGGGGCGAATTTAATAGCATGTCCATGATGTCAAAGGCGGGCAGGCTAAACCTCTAAAAATTGAAGTAACGAGATAAAAATTACGTCATGTCTGGTTACGCTAACCTCGCTGCTGAACGTACATTTGGCACAAAGCGCCCTATGTGCGTATGTATGTATGTGCATATGTATGTATGTGTGTGTGTATGTATGTAAACAAGAGAATCTCTGATATTTCTATACACACAAGCTTGAAACTTGGCGAAATATTTTCTTAAGTGGGTGGCTAAGAGAGCCTCTGAGCATATTGCAATTGAATATCTCATTGAAGACATAAACAACCGTTTATAGGAAGTCCATTGACTCAGATTAGAGTCCGTAATTTTTGTCATATTTACTTGAACTTTTGCACATAGCTAGTTTGAAGAAAGACATTGGACGAGTTCGTTAGCCAGCTTTGTATCCTTTCAACTTCTTTAGTAAAAATTAATTCTTTTCAGAACATATTAAAACACTAAAATACCTTTACTTCTAGAGAAAGTCAGACAGTGGCGGTGACATAAAAGAGGCAACTCCGTCACCACTGACATAATACACTAAATATATCATTCTCTCTCGTGCACACGGCTCTCTCTCTCTCACACACAAACATTCATTTTTCTCTAAAAGGTATTTTTTCGAAAAATACTTACCGATGACATGACTCGGAGGACCCTCCCTCCTGCCCCGCTTGCCACTTTCGAGCGAAGTATCAGACTGGCCGGTCTCGTGACCGGAGCCGGTAAGGCGGGAAACGGGAGACAACTCTCGGCCCCTCTAGGGGGGTTCCCCGAGTGCCTCCCGGGTTGTGTGGGCACACAACGGGTGAGTAGGCTAAAATTGAGCTAGTAGTAGACATTTCCACAAAGTCATGTCATCGGTAAGTATTTTTCGAAAAAATACCTTTTAGAGAAAAATGAATTTGTTTCCTCAAAAACATTACCGATGACATGACTTTGTGGAAGAATTGCGATGAGGAGGAGGGTGCCGCGCAAACTTCTTAATGGTAAACAGCGCCGTCCTCCCAGTCGCAAACTCCCGACAATTTTAGCGAAGTGCATACCTACGGCGCCGGTGGCGCCGGGAGGGAGTGTTGCGCCACAGCGATGTCCCCCACCAGTGCGAGATTCTCTCGTTGGCCTGCCAGGTCCCTGAGGTAGAAGCGGGCGAATACAGAGTCAGTCTGCCAGCCCACAGCTGCCACGATGTCCTTGACAGTGCAGTTTCGATCAAACGCGAGGCTTGTGGCCATGGCTCGTACCTCATGTGCGCGAATGTGCAGCCTCTTCGCTCCCTGCGGGGAGATATCTTGATACGCGGAGCGTATAACCCAGCGGAGCCAGGATGAGATCGTCTGGGCTGTTATGTCATTCCTGCTGGGTCTCAGAGGTAGGAAGAGGCGCGAACGCCCTCTGCGGAAGGCTTTAGATCGTCGCAGATAAACTCTAAGGGCGTGCACGGGATCCTGTTGCCTGGTCTCCTGAGACAAAGGGTTGGTTCTTAGTGGCCGTAAGGTGATAACCTGAGGCGCAGTCAGAGGAGACCTGTTCTTGGCAAGGAAGGCAGGGTCAGTGAGGAGTTGAACAGACCCGTCCACTCGGAACTGTAGGCAGGTAGGCCGCGCCGAGAGTGCGTGTAGCTCACTCACCCGAGAGGCGGTAGCAAGGGCCAGCAGGAAGCACGTCTTTCGTGTCACATCTGCGAAACGGGCCAAAGGTAAGGGTTCAAATCTGTCAGAATTCAACCACGTCAGCACCCAGGGCAGGTCCCAGCGGGGAAGGAGTGAGCGGTGTGTTGGGCGCTGGATGCCGAAGTGTCCCATAAGGTCGGCTAAGTCTTTGCAGGCGCCCGGGTCTGGGTGTCCAAGGTGTCGATAAGTGTCAGCGATCATGGACAGGTAACCCCTCACAGTGATGGGGGCCAGGCCTATGTCTCAAAAGAGCCAGAGGAAGAAGTCCGCCAGCTGAGGATTAGTCAGTTCCGTGGGGGACAGGCCGTGCTCAGAGCACCAGGAACACAGGACTCGCCACTTTCCCTCGTAGACTCGAATGGTCGAAGGTCTGCGGGCCGCAGCGATCGCCTCCACTGCTGCACCCGAGTAGCCTCTAGCTCCGAGGGCTTGCCGCACAACCTCCAGGCGTGAAGGAGGAGCCGCTCCGGGCAGGGGTGGAACAGCGGCTGACGCGGTTGCTTGAGCATGGTGCGTGGGGCGGGAAGCAGCAGGGGCGGGTCCGTGGCGAGGCTGAGAAGGTCGGTGGTCCAGGAGCGGTTCCAGGCAAACGGTGCAACTAACAGTAGGACCGCCGAGCAGCCCCGAAGCTTGAGAAGGACTTTGGGTACGAGAACCGTCGGGGGGAAGGCGTAAGCCACAAGGCCGTCCCAGGGAATGGAGAGCGCATCGACAGCCCAGGCAAGGGGATCGGAAATCGGGGAGACGAAGAGAGGCAGCTGATGGTTCCACCTCGTGGCGAACAAGTCGACCTGGGGAGTCTCCCACCGGGCACAGATCATCCGAAAGATGTCCTGCCGAAGGGTCCATTCCGTGTGCAAGAGCTGGCCGCGGCGAGACAGCGAGTCGGCTAAGACATTCAGGTGTCCGGGGATGTGTCGGGCTCGAATGGTAATACCCCGGTCCTCGCACCAACGCATCATCCGGTAGAGGAGCATACAAAGGTCGGGAGAGCGAGTGCCACCTTGTTTCTGGATGTAAGCCACCACAGTCGTGTTGTCCGAGAGGACGAGCAGCTCCTGGTGTCTGAGGAGATCCTCCCAGAACTGCAGGGCTTGCCAAACGGCCTGCATCTCCAGCCAGTTGATGTGGGTGTGCGCTAGGTCCGCGGGCCAGGGCCCCGAAGTCGAGAGGAACCGAGGAAGGAGATGAGCGCCCCACCCAGTGAGGCTGGCGCCGACACAAAGCGAGGTCTGGGGTGGAGGGGAGGCCAGGGGAACTCCCGACGCTAGCCAAGAGTGGTCGGTCCACCGACGAAGATGAGGAAGCAGCATCTGGGGCACCGGAACCAATGTCGTTAAGTCGCCTGACGACGGGCGCCAATGGAGTAGAAGATGCAGCTGGATCGGCCGGGAGTAGAGACGACCTAGGGGGATAAGGTCGGCTGCGGCGTTCAGCAGGCCCAAAAGCTGGAGCCAGACTCTGGCGGGGGCCACGTCCTGTCGTGCTAACTGACCGGCTAGATCCGCAATCTTCTGGATCCGGGGGGCCAGGAGGCGCACCGTGTTGAGGTCGGTCGCAAATTCCATGCCCAGGTGCACGAAGCGGCGGGACGGAGAGAGATCCGACTTGCCGTCGTTCACTACAAAGCCCAAGTGTGCCAGAAGCAGCAGCTGCGCATCCCTGTCCGACGCGAGCGAGGTCTCGGACTGGTTGCGTAGGAGGAGGTCGTCTAGGTAATTCAACGTCAGACTGGAGGATGACTGTCGGGCCTTGGCGACTACGGCGTCCATCAGCCGGGTGAAAACCCAGGGGCTGAGGTTGAGTCCGAACGGGAGCGCACGAAACTGGTATACTACGCCGTCGATCGCAAACCGGAGGAACTTCCTGGAGGCCTGGTGCATCGGGACATGCAGGTACGCATCTGAAAGGTCCAAGCTGACTGCGAAGTCCAGAGGCTGGACCGCGGCTTTCAGGGCTCGGGCAGTCTCCATCCGGAAGGAGGGGGCCGTAATGTACTTGTTCAGGGCCGAGAGATCGATAACCGGTCGCCATCTCCCTCCAGGCTTCAGAACGATGAACAAGCGGCTGTAGAAGGCTGGGGAGTCGGGGACGCGTACCACCTCCGTGGCGGCTTTCCTCAGGAGGGAGGAGACCTCTCCCCGAAGAGCGGAGGCCTTCAACGGGTCGCTGGGAACCTCGGTCCAAAGGGGGGAGCGACGCAAAGGAGGCAGGCTGCGAAAGGCGATCCGGAGGCCGGCCGAGACGGTGTCGCAAATCCAGGGGTCGTCGGGAAAGAGTGTGAGCCAATTTCCGCTGAAAAAGGCTAGCCTCCCACCGACCGGAGACCCCGAAGTAGTCGGTGGGGGCAAGGCTGGGGGGCAGTCAGGCAGCCCGCCCGCGACCCGGTCGCCGGTCGGGATGGGGCCAAGCGGGGGCACGGGCCCTGGAGGGTCTAGGATGGCCAAAGGCGGGAGCCTGCTCAGGGGCCGAAGCAGGGGCTGAAGCGGCAGAGGGTCTAACCGACCGCGAGGCGCGACCCCTAGCCTGGCGGGAGGACGGAAAGCGGCGGGGAGGAGGAGCACTCGCAGGCCAGCGGTCGGGGTTGGAGGCTCGAACGGAGGACCAGGTATCGCCGAAAAGCAGGGGACCACCCAGCGGAGCACGACGAAGCTGCGCATGCAGGTCAGGTGGTATCCCTCGGCAGGCAAGCAGAAGGGTGTCTCGACGCTTCAGGTCACAGTTGGCGGAGGCAGCCATAGCGTTGACCGACGAGTGGTAGGCAGCGCGGTTGGCGACTTCCGCTAAGACGAGTAAATCCCCAAGGAGAGGCGTGATAGAAGGATGCCAGGAGTCTTCCACACGACGAACCAGGGCTTGAGTGAGCAGCTCCAGAAACCCAGCGCAGGCTAAGGTGTTCCGCACCAGGGACGCAGTCATATCCAGGCCACGAGGAAGGGAACGGCGAAGAAGAGCGGAGCCGCCAGCTTGCGACACGGCAGGGGGGGTCCATCGCAGGAAGAGGGATGGAGAAAGCCTGTGAATGGCCGGCATACCAGTCCCGACGGAAGGCGATGTCCAGGCCAGCCGGCCAGCGACGATCGGAAAAGAACACCGGCTCTCGAGACGCGGGAAGTTGCAGGTGCGCTGAGAAGGCATCTCGCAGCTCCTTAAATCCAGGCGGCTGGGGAAGCGACTTGAACCTCTTAACTTGAAGCTCGGCATCCACAAAGGCAGAGACCTTCCTCTTCAGGGGGGGAGAGGCTGGGCAGGAGTCCGCTGGCAGAGTGGCCGCGATGATCCTGGCGGCTTCATCCAAAGCTAAGAGGGTCTCCGCACGGGACGACGACGGAGGGGTCGAGGGGACATCATCACCGACGTCGGCGGGCGAAAGGGAGCGACCATCCTCATCCAACAGGGCTGAGACGGAGTCCTCGGGCAGCAAACTGAGGGCTTCTTCGTCCAGGAGGCGGCGAGAAGGCGGGCGAGGCACCGAGGAAGGCCGAAGCTTGGGCGGGGACGCGTGACGAACCTCGCGGGAAGCCCGGGAACGAGCCAGCAGCGACGACGGAGGCGGGGATCGCCGAGGCGAACGCGAGAAGGAGCGAGGAGGGGTCCTGTCCGGAGCGCGGGAACGAAGTCTGGACGAAAGACGGCGGACAACCGAAGAGGGGCGCCGACCACGGGAAGAGGGCCGATGATGGCGGTGACGCGGCGAACGCAACGAACGGTGCGAGGGCGAGCGCGACCGCGCACGCGACGAGGAGTGGCGGGGGTAGCGGCGACGATCCCGGCAGGGGGAATGATCCTTCCGGCGGCGCTCGAGGGGCGAGCGCGAGTGTCTAGAACTGACGGTGGAACGGGATGAGTCGGGGGCGCGACTGTGTCGCGTAGGTTGAGGCTGACGTCTCTCCTGACCGGACTCGGTGAGAAGGGCTCTATGCCGGCGTACAGATCCTCCGGAAGGATCAGCAGGCTTATCGTGGAGAGAGAGAGGAGGAAGGCCATTCAACGTGGGACGGCTCGTGGCGGACTGCTGCAGGCCGGGCTCAGTGAGGCGGGCGCTCTGCCGGCAAACAGACCCTCCGGAAGGGTCAGCGGGCGTGGCAGCAGTGGCAGTCCTCTGGTCAGCGAACAACGCAGGGTCCCGACGAGCAATCCGTTCCGAGAGGCCGAGGCGAGGAAGGGCGGTCGTTACCACAGGGGCGGCGGAAGCGGCAACAGGAGTCGGACGAGAGGTAGCAGACGGAGGTCGCTCTCGCCGGTAAAAACTCCAGAGGTCAGACCAACGGATCTCCGGCCAGGTCGCACAGACATCGCAGAGATGGTCCGAGGCGCAGCCCGAACAGGGGAGGCAGACCGCATGGTCGTCCGTCGGCCACTGCAAGTCGCCGCATTGAGAGCAGGTAAGCATTTGGGTCCTGCAACAGACAAAGGGCACAACAAGGTCGCAAAGGCAGACAAGGGGGCCTAGCCCCAAACAAAGGTACTCCAAGCGCCGTGACCACCGGCGCGTGAAATAGTGGCTACACTCTCCAAGGGCTAAAGGGCCTTTAAGGTAGACGAATGGAGCGTGGGTGCCCAAAGGCCCTACGAGAAAAAGGAAACCCTAGCCTCTAAAAGGCAACATCTACTCGTAACAGTGAAGCACAAAAAGGAGAGAAAGGCGACGTCCCTCGAGGAGACTCGTTAAAAAGGTCGTGCAAGGCGCCGGAACGTAAGCTCAACTGCTGGCGCCCATGTAGTAACAAAGCCGAAAGGGAAGCCCAACGGTAGCCGGCTCTCGGCCCGAGGGCCGGCTGTGGGTAGCTACCACTACCTTACCTCCGAGACGAATCGGGAACGGGGGGGGAAGGGTAGCCAAACACCTCCACAGCCCAGAGGAGAGCAGCAGAATGACGCAAGCAGAGGCAGGCAACGAGAAGGCAGGTCAGCCCTAGAAGGCGGCAGAGCACACGAAGAGGCAACGAGCGTAGGCAAGAGGAAGACCGGTCGAAGCAGCGCGAGAGCCAGGCCAGACACGTCTTCTCTGTACGAGCGAAGTAGCAAGACTGGCCGGTCTCGTGACCGGAGCCGGTAAGGCGGGAAACGGGAGACAACTCTCGGCCCCTCTAGGGGGGGTTCCCCGAGTGCCTCCCGGGTTGTGTGGGCACACAACGGGTGAGTAGGCTAAAATTGAGCTAGTAGTAGACATTTCCACAAAGTCATGTCATCGGTAATGTTTTTGAGGAAACAAATGCGTGCATCTCCAGGAGGAATAGATCCTCATGCACCTGAAGGGCGCATGAGGGTCTATGCCTCTTAGAGATGTTTGGAGCGCGCTCATGCACGCACATACACATCGACGCACTTTCAGAAGAGCATGCAGGTGACCCATGTACTTAGTATATAAAGTCAACCTGCTTTCACACAAATTATAGCAAGACTGAAATTGTACCATGAAGTTCAAGTTCTGTCACCATTTTCTCAAGCCGATGAAGCAAAAGTGAAACTCATAATTATCACGTAAAATATAAAATTACGTAAAAACTAAAACTTACGTCATAACAAATGACGTTTGACAAATCAATGACGTGTATGTCTTGTGCCCCTTATAGAACTCACCGACGCATTGGCAGATCTGCGAGACTTTTTCAATAGGAAATAATTCAACATCAGAATCAGGTCAAAGACGAAAAGTAGAGACCATCGACAGCAAAGACAACTCTCATATAAAAGGGACTTTTGGGGTTATGGTTCATCCCATCTTGTTTCATGTGCTCCTAAAGGCCCACCCATCTTTTTTTCTCCCCGTCACCCCAAGCTCCTGCTTATCAATATTTCTGCAGCTGGCGAGAAGGTGCCCGCATACACCCCACCCCAGCTTTTCGATATTTCAGCAGTTGGTAACAAGGCGTTCACACACTGCCCCCCACCCCCCCCTCTTTGCAGGTGGAGGAATGGTGCTCAAACACATTTGGCCCATCCCATTTGACCCATTGGATTTGTACTCTGCAGGCCAACGACCCATGAGCGTAAATTTTCAGAATGAACCTTGTGCAGACACAACTTTGATGCAAGTGGATGGCTCATGACTCTCTGTCTCTTGCTGGCCTAAGTCATATACTGATAAGCAAAACAAATGCAACATCAAGGAAATTGTCACCAACACTGAAGTGATTCTGACAATTCCAATGATGTCATTTCTTTTGCTCATCAGTATATTTGTACACCACACGCAGACAGGCTTAGACAGCAATGAATCTGAGGTGGTTCCAGACGAGACTTGATTTTTAGTGACCGCAGGGACTAGGACACCAAAAAAAACCATTTACCCTTCGGTAATGTGACGTGACAGACTTTTCAAACAGTTTGAGGTACATCTCAATCGTCTTGCGAAGGACTGTCCTGGATATGTGGTTCTTGGCCAAAACATTGGCGAAACCACGTGGAACACCTTCAAAGTCCACAGGGCTGTCGAAAACCTGCAACGGTCACCAACAGGAGGTCACTACAATTGCCAATACAAAATATTCACATTTGTCTACAACTGTGTTAAGTTTACAGCATCTATAATGAGCCCATTTAACCTCACGGCTGCATTTCTCAAAATTGGGAGGACTCATCTAATGCATAGGAGGTGGATCAACCATGCTAATTCAAGGGTAGTGCCAGATTAAAAGAAAAGGGGAGACTGCCAGTGCTAATATTTTAGGAAGGTTACAAAGTAAAGTAGATAATAGCACTGTCAGGGGAGAGAAGTGTGCATGATCGACCAGTGATCATAGATCTACTGTGGCCAAAGCACAAAAAAAAAAAAAGAGATAGGAAAGAGAGGGGGTGCTAAAAGATTGACTAAAAGCAATGCATATGGAAGCCCCCTGAAGGGGGCGTATCACATATCCCACTGTTCCAGCCACTCTGTGCATGGAAATTTAAATCTAGGTCCCCCCCAAGGGGGGTCCAGATATTTAGCTGGTGTGGACAGCTGTTTCGGTCTTGGTGACCTCTTCAGCACACCATCGGCGATACTAGAGAAGGCAGGAATTTCTGCCTACCTGCAATGACAACCACATTTTACTGTGGTGTCTGCAGGGGCATACATTCCATGCCACCACCTAGAGCTAAATCTCCATGCACCCTAAAAGAGAACCTACCAAAAGGGGGGAAAGGGTTGCAGTCGATATTGTAGTAGTAAATGAAAAGAAAAGGGGAGACTGCCAGTGCTAATATTTTAGGAAGGTTACAAAGTAAAGTAGATAATAGCACTGTCAGGGGAGAGAAGTGTGCATGATCGACCAGTGATCATAGATCTACTGTGGCCAAAGCACAAAAAAAAGAGATAGGAAAGAGAGGGGGCGCTAAAAGAGTGACTGAAAGCAATGCATATGGAAGCCCCCCGAAGGGGGCGTATCACATATCCCACTGTTCCAGCCACTCAGTGCATGGAAATTTAAATCTAGGTCCCCCCAAGGGGGGTCCAGATATTTAGCCGGTGTGGACAGCTGAGAAAAAGATAGGAAAGAGAGGGGGCGCTAAAAGAGTGACTGAAAGCAATGCATATGGAAGCCACTCAGTGCATGGAAATTTAAATCTAGGTCCCCCCAAGAGGGGTCCAGATATTTAGCCGGTGTGGACAGCTGTTTCGGTCTTGGCGACCTCTTCAGCACACCATCGGCGATACTAGAGAAGGCAGGAATTTCTGCCTACCTGCAATGACAACCACATTTTACTGTGGTGTCTGCAGGGGCATACATTCCATGCCACCACCTAGAGCTAAATCTCCATGCACCCTAAAAGAGAACCTACCAAAAGGGGGGAAGGGGTTGCAGTCGATATTGTAGTAGTAAATGAAAAGAAAAGGGGAGACTGCCAGTGCTAATATTTTAGGAAGGTTACAAAGTAAAGTAGATAATAGCACTGTCAGGGGAGAGAAGTGTGCATGATCGACCAGTGATCATAGATCTACTGTGGCCAAAGCACAAAAAAAAGAGATAGGAAAGAGAGGGGGCGCTAAAAGAGTGACTGAAAGCAATGCATATGGAAGCCCCCCGAAGGGGGCGTATCACATATCCCACTGTTCCAGCCACTCAGTGCATGGAAATTTAAATCTAGGTCCCCCCAAGGGGGGTCCAGATATTTAGCCGGTGTGGACAGCTGAGAAAAAGATAGGAAAGAGAGGGGGCGCTAAAAGAGTGACTGAAAGCAATGCATATGGAAGCCACTCAGTGCATGGAAATTTAAATCTAGGTCCCCCCAAGAGGGGTCCAGATATTTAGCCGGTGTGGACAGCTGTTTCGGTCTTGGCGACCTCTTCAGCACACCATCGGCGATACTAGAGGAGGCAGGAATTTCTGCCTACCTGGAACAGTGGGATATGTGATAGTGGCTGAAACAGTGGGATATGTGATACGCCCCCTTCGGGGGGGCTTCCATATGCATTGCTTTCAGTCACTCTTTTAGTGCCCCCTCTCTTTCCTATCTCTTTTTTTTTTTTTTTTTTTTTGTGCTTTGGCCACAGTAGATCTATGATCACTGGTCGATCATGCACACTTCTCTCTCCTGACAGTGCTATTATCTACTTTACTTTGTAACCTTCCTAAAATATTAGCACTGGCAGTCTCCCCTTTTCTTTTCATTTACTACTACAATATCGACTGCAACCCCTTCCCCCCTTTTGGTAGGTTCTCTTTTAGGGTGCATGGAGATTTAGCTCTAGGTGGTGGCATGGAATGTATGCCCCTGCAGACACCACAGTAAAATGTGGTTGTCATTGCAGGTAGGCAGAAATTCCTACCTCTTCTAGTATCGCCGATGGTGTGCTGAAGAGGTCGCCAAGACCGAAACAGCTGTCCACACACCGGCTAAATATCTGGACCCCCCTTGGGGGGACCTAGATTTAAATTTCCATGCACTGAGTGGCTGGAACAGTGGGATATGTGATACGCCCCCTTTGGGGGGCTTCCATATGCATTGCTTTCATTCACTCTTTTAGCGCCCCCCGCTTTCCTATCTCTTTTTTTTTTTTTGTTGTGTGGCCACAGTAGATCACTGGTCGATCATGCACACTTCTCTCCCCTGACAGTGCTATTATCTACTTTACTTTGTAACCTTCCTAGTGCCAGATTAGTTTGGCGCCATAGGGCGCCAAGATAATAATGTGGCACTATCCTTGAATTATCACGGTCGATCTATCTCCTGCTGTAGTGCATCAGTGCTAAATGGCTGTTAGTAATGTTTTTTGTCACAGTGATTCCTCAACAGTTATCATCTCGACATAAAGCACTACTTACAGAGACAAGCGAGGGTGTGAGTGAGCATGCGTGGGTGTGGTAGTGTTATTAAAAGAAATAGTTAACCTTCTTTTCACTCGTTGACATGCAGCTAATGACAACAGTGTTGTGCAGAAAAAAAAAGGTCGCTTTGTGTCTTTTTGTGTCTTTTCCATCAAACTGTGTTGTAAGTAGAAATCAAGGGTTTGACAAACTCTTCTTTTTAAGTCCCCTCTATTTATAGATGGGACTTTTTAGGACAGGTCGCTGTGGGGCGAATGTAATAGCATGTCCATGATGTCAAAGGCAGACAGGTTAAACCTCAAACAATTGAAGTAACAATATACAAATTACATCATGTCTAGTTATGTTAACCTCGCTGCTGAACATACATTTGGCGCAAAGCGCCATATGTGCGTATACATGTATAGTATGTATGTATGTATGTGTGTGCGTATGTATGTAAACAAGAGAATCTCCGATATTTCTGTACACACAAGCTTGAAACTTGGCGAAATATTTTTCTTAGTCGGTGGCTAAGAGAGCCTCCGAGCATATTGCAATTGAATGTCTCATTGAAGACATAAACAACCGTTTATAAGAAGTCCGTTGACCCAGATTAGAGTCCGTAATATTTTTCATATTTACTTGAACTTTTGCATATAGCCAGTTTGGAGAAAGATATTGGACGAGTTCGTTAGCCAGCTTTGTATCCTTTCAACTTCTTTAGTAAAAATTAATTCTTTTCAGAAAAGAATTAATACACTAAAAAACCTTTACTTCTAAAGAAAATTAGACAGTTGCGGTGACGTAAAAGTGGGAACTCCGTCACCACGCAGAAACTGACATAATAATGTAAATATGACGTCATTCTTTCTCGCGAGTGTGGCTCTCTCTCTCTCTCACACAAACATGTGTGCATCTCCAGGAGGAATAGATCCTCATGCGCCCTCCAGCCGCATGAGGATCTATGCCTCTTGGATATGTTTGGAGCGCGTGCACGCACGCACACACACATCAATGCGCTTTCAGAAGAGCATGCAGGTGACCCTTGTACTTAATATAACATGTAGAGTTAACCTGCTTTCACACAAATTATAGCAAGACTGAAATTGTACCATGAAGTTCTAGTTTTGTCACCATTTTCTCAAGCCTATGAAGCGAAAGTGAAACTCATATAACGTAAAATATAAAATTACGTAAAAACTAAAACTTACGTCATGACAAATGATGTTTGACAAATCAATGACACGTATGTCCTGTGCCCCTTATAAAACTCACTGACGCATTGGCAGATCTGCGAGACTTTTTCAATAGGAGATAAATAAACATCAGAATCAGGTCAAAGTCAAAAGGTAGAGACCATTGACAGCGAGGACAGCTCTCATATAGAAGGGACTTGTGGATTATGGTTCATCCCATCTTGTTAAAGTGTAGGCAGTACCGCCATGAAAAGTGCATTATCCTGTAAATTCAACTTACGGGCACCAAATTTCAGACACAGCTAGCCGTCAATACGCTATTGGTAAAACCAGTAGCATGTCATCAAGATTTTGCCTTGGAACCATCAACAACCAAAAAAAATCATTTGTGACGTCATTTTTTTAAATGGCCATTTTACCACCATTGCTTTTTAACCACAGCTAAATAATGTAATTTGAAAGTTAGGAACATTTAGTTTTCGCTTTTGATTAGTTTGATTATAGTGGAATATAACTGTGATTGCTGACATGAATACCAATGACGAATGGCCACCATTTTCAAGATGGCGCCTACACACCCTATGTTTTTTTATAGTTTGGGGGGTGGTAAACAATATAGGGTACCAATCGGCTGAGGTTAACACAAGCAATAAAATAAATATATATTTGGATAGCCAGATAATTGCTCTTTTCCAAGCCAGTAGGATATCAGTAGGAAAAGTGTACAAGTTTTGCATGAAAATTAATTATTTCTTGTCTGCGCTTTCGTCAGTCTCTTTTTGAAATCATTCAATATACCATATTTCAATATTTCAGACCACAGTGAAGGAAGTGTATGTCAATGAGTATTGCAAGACAATGATTGTGAGGAATGAAACTAGACTGTAGTATTGATATAATAACGCGCTAATTATTGGGCATCGGACAAACATGGCCACCATTTTCCAAATGGCCACCGATCACTCATCTGTAGCCTCAGGAAATAGGTTGATGTGCACAATGTGCAACCAAAATGACTTTGAGCCAGTTATTTTTTAAGGAAAACAACATGAATATAAACTAAGCTACCCCTGTTTATATTTGCGAGTACCAATGAGGTGTAACAAGGTGTTAATGACAAGCTAGGTTCATCTAGGCACCAACAAGACGCTTTGAAGTAAATAAGGGCATACTACCATTGCAACACATGACATAAAAGACTTGTTTCATTGTCAGCTGATTTATTATTTGTCACTGTATTATCAAGCTATTAGCCGTCTTATAAATATAAGAACCCAAACAACCCAAACACTTCCCATTTCTCAACCGTTACATCTTACTTAACCTGCAGTCTGTTTTTGGCTAATATGACACGTAACATTCATCTTTTGAACATTACAAGATTGACAATTACAGCCACATATACAAAAAAAAACTGATAGGACTTACAAATTAAAACAGAAACGGTATTCGCAACTTATATTTTACTCTATTACAAGATAAAATATTATGAACCTGTGTCATGCTGCATCCTCTGAGGTCCAGGTCATAGCTGCCATATTTCCCAAAACTTTTGAGTAAGTCATGTCTCTCAAATTACTGAATAATTTATGATGATATTATGTATTTGAACAGAAATATAGGAAACGAACAATTTGTTGATAATGTAATAAAGGTCAAGGTCACAACGGCTTAAGTGCACGCAAGAATTTAAACCAAAGAACCAATTTAATCTAAGTTTAAGATGATGATAGTGCTACTCATAGCAGATTGTTTGATGTTAGAATCAGGTTCTCATCCTCAAGGTCAAGGTCATGGCTACCATATTTGTCTTGGCACTTACTGCAGGCTTCTGCTCTCAAACGACTTGACCAATATGATTCAAATTAAGGTAATGATACTCCAAATAAAGCCAAAGCATAATCAGTCTGATAATTTCAAATATATTGCCCGGACAAGAATATATTACTTACAAAGACACATGACCATAATGACCTTGCATAAAACACACTCTTTTTAACATTCCTATCAACCCTTCACATCTGATTCAGACTGACCCTGTCGTTTCACCTATGTCGAATACTAAGACCAAAAGCAAGTGTTTAGTTAATGTGATTACCATGACCTTGACCTCAGAGGAAGCAACATAATGCTTGTCTGTGACACTTCCCTTAATGTAAGGATTCTCATCACCTAATGTTTGAGGCAAATCTGCCCACTGTTTTCAGAGATATTTGAGGGGAGATCTACACCCCTTGAAATAAAACATGGCTGCCATGGCCGTGACCTTTAACTGGGAAGGTAGTGTCAGAATGTTTGTATATAACATTTTTATTTTATTATCAACATAAATCATTTGAAACAAATCAGTCAATTACTTTCTGAGATCTTACATAAAAGACAGAAAAATAAATATGGCCGCTGTGACCCTGACCTTAGCGATAGCAGCTTAATTTGTTAGACTGACATGTTATTTAACAAAGGACTATTGTCAGCTTAGCTTTGAGCTAAATCGATTTCATGGTTGCGAAAAGGAAAAAAGCATTGACAAAAAAAAAGAAGAAAGAATACAAGATCACAAAAATTCAGACATGTTAAATCCAGTAAACAAAGGTCATCCATAAGTTGAGTCATGTACCAGTATTATCAACAAGAATATATACGCCACCTCCGGCTGTAAAGTGTTGAACGTTAAGTCAGAGACAGATGAGTTTTTTAAAATGTTATTTATCACACTTACTGGCATTTTCTGACATTATACCACTGTATACTGTATGCTTAGTTGGACCTAGACATTTGTCATAACGATCAAGATTCAGACACGTTTGTCTAAAGTATATGGTGATGTGCCGTATAGCAATTGAACTCTCGCGACCTTCACCTTTTATGGAGGTCATTCCATTTGGGACGTTTAAACAGGTCTTACTATCACCATGCCAAATCTAAAGTATGTGGTTGAACCAGTTTCTGATAAAACACCTGCATTAACGTTTACCACCGTCAAATAATAGTAACTATGATCTTAATAACAGCCAGTAACTGGCAGACCCATGTACAAACAAACAAAACCTGTACCATTTGCATACACTCACACTGTCATTCAATTGTAGCAAAACGCATTTTCATTCCATATAATATGAGTTGGCTGCAATCCTGATATAACTGAAAAGTGTCTTTAAGAGTTTTCTCTCCTCATTTTAACTGTCGCAGAAAAGTGAATATTACCAATCGAAACTGCCTTAAAAACTGTACACGACTGCCAAATTTCATAAGTCTGGGACAAATTTGCAGTATAGTTTGCGGTACTGCCTAGACTATTATGGGGCGGTCCGTGGCACAGTGGTTAAGGCGCCTGCCACCAATGCCAAAGGTGCGAGGTTCAAAAACGGGTTCCGGCGTCGGACTTTTCTCCTCTGGTAAGTGTCACCGTTAATTCGGGTGGACCGTCAGGGGTTCTTTTTCCGGGTACTCCAGTTCTTCCACACCCCCCCCCTCCCCCCACCCACCACACTTTGGTACTGGTTTCAGGCCACTTTACAAATTTCAAATACAAGCGATCAAAAATCTCTGTAACTTCAGTAGCTGAACTGGCCCTTCGTCTGTCTTGTACTGTGTTTGTCTTAAATGGCGTAAAATCCGTGTCTGTTACGTGAGTGTGCGTGTTGGGTTTCAGTTCGCGGCGCTTTGAGTCGATTCGCCCAAAAATTGAGAAAACGCGCCTATATAATAACGGTATAATAATGGTATTTATTAATATTATGATGAATTTGAAAGTCAATTTTCCCCACTGATATGATGTGGAGAAAGAAATCAATGTTATCTCACTGGTAAAATGCTATCCCGAACATTGTCAGGCTTGTAAATCATCTAAAGCTTTTTATCAGTGAGTGCTACATGTATAAAAGATCCCCCATGTCAAAAAACAGGTTGTTGCCTAACAAACTGTATGTATGCATGTGACACAAAAAAATGTCATTAACCCCTTCACTGCCTCTATATATAGATTTTTGTTTCCAAACGCTTCTTTATTTGGAGACCAAAAGTCACAACCATCCAAGAAACGTGGATACAAATTGGTCTCAGCAAGAGGCATTGATTCTCATAAGCCCCTGCAGTTGCAGGGGCTCATGAGAATCTATGTCTCTTGCAGTTGGATCATGTTCACTGCTCCTTGACAAGGAAGGGGTTAACAGCGCATGGGATCTTCTTCAAACTCTGGCACCTTCATTTTCAAAGATTCTAGAGACGTCTTCTATATCTAGGTCATTAAGTGAAAGAGTCGAAGATGAGCACATGTACAGGTCAGCCTCAATATGGGGGCACCAGGATTCTGTAAAATCAGACCATGTTATTCACTATCTCATTATCAAAGAGTTGAATTTACACATACTTGTGAAGAAAAGTCACTTGGCAATCAAACGGTCCCCAGGCTGATGTCAGCCTTCACTGGCCCGTGCACAGTTGTGCGCTGGCCACCTAAGGCTAACGTCAGCTCGAGGACCTCTGCTCAGTGAGTATCCCAGCAGGAGCCAGAAATATCAGATATATACCTCAATATATTTGAGTACACAATACTAAGAATGACCTGCATCCATGGGTGACGGCGCAAAAAATTGAAATGACTAAAAATGGTCGACAGACTAACTACGCCCCATGATCCATGGCAAACAAGAGACAAAAATTCTCATGAGCCCCTGCAGATGCCGGGGCTCATGAGAATTTATGCCTCTTGCAGACGTAACAGGCTGGCTGATGGCTGTTCTGTCTGAACCAAACAGATGAAGTTCAGCTTTCTAGAATTTTGAAAAAGCTGAATCAGTCTCCAGGGCTGAAGACAGTCACCCATGCCTGCATCTGAAAAACAGACACACTAACCCACCTGTCCCACCATGCGCTCGCTAATGTTAGTGAATTTGTCCTGTTCCCGGAGCTTGACCAGCATCTCACCATACAGGTAGCCACCCACGGAAAAACCGTGAATCAGAAGAGGTCGAGACTCAAGGCTACTGTCCTGCGTGAAAAAAAAAAAGTTTTTTTGTAAATTCCAGTAAGTACTGGAGGCAGCATGAACAAGAGGGTTAAGTCTTTGCCTACTAACCCTTTTAGCGCCATGGGTGCATTTCCCAAATTTTGGAAGTATTTACTTAACGACAACTTGAAGGAGGTGGATTGACCATAATAATTCAAGGGTAGTGCCAGATTAGCTTGGCGCCTTCAGGTGCTAAGCTAATCTGGCACTACCCTTGAATTATCATGGTCAATCAATCTCCTGCTGTAGGGTGTTGGTGCTGAAAGGGCTAAGTAAATTTTCTACCAGGGTATATTGTGTACTCTGCCACTAAGTAATTTTGTTTAAAATTCATTTCTGAATCCAGTGCACATGCGAAACATCAGCTTGTAACAATACATTCAGCGCTAAAAATAGCCAAGCACATGCAGTGCAAGTGAACCTTGGCTGGGCGGATCTTGCTGCCGATAGTGTGCTATTTTAACTCTTTGCCTAGGAATGTTGACTTCTGCTGACGCGAGATTACTTCTAATCTTGCGCCGGGTTAAGTCGATATCTGTAGGCAAAGAGTTAAAATGAGCCATGTATGGAGAATGCCCCCAAAACTATGTAAATCATCAGCCAGATGCAATTTAGGCTGCGCACGGCTGTGAGGACCAACCGCAGCTGACATCTACCCAACAGCCTTGCACATACCATACTGGGGCAGTAACAGCACGCTTCAAATTGTGATGACAGAAAGTCTCAGCAAATCAAATCTATTACTATTAATGCAATTTGTGAGGTTATAGCCAATGACAGCTTGTAATTAGTATTGCGTCAGCCAACAAAATGCAGGCATGCTTATATAACCTGTTAAGTGACGATATATTTTAAATTTTGACCCTTCAACACCATGCCGACATGACCTCAAAATGATCATTTGCATTTCAACCCCATTCACAGCCACTTTCTAAAACGGGAGTCTGTGTACCCATGAGATTCACTGCCAGATGACCTTGTCTGCATGTAGCACATGGAGATAAATGAGGTAAGCATGCAGTATTCATCCTCATATGCCCCTGCAATTGCGGGGGCACACGAGGCTGTATGCCTCTTGTACTCAAACTTTTTAGCCTCGGATCCCTACAGCAGGAGATGGCTTGACCATGATAATTCAAGGGTAGTGCCAGATTAGCTTGGCGCCTTCAGGCGCCAAGCTAATCTGGCACAACACTTGAATTATCAAGGTCAAGATGTTTCCTGCAACTGGTACATAGTCATTAGACAACACCTCCAAAATTTGAGAATTGGGACCTTGGGGCTAAAAAGTTTAAATACTGCTGGCCGTGTCCCATCCAAAATTTGGTAAAAAGGAAGTTATTAACTCATTTAGCCCGACGGCATATTTCCCAAATTTTGGAGGCGTCATCTAATGACTATACACCTGTTGCAGGAGATGGATCGACCATGATAATTCAAGGGTAGTGCCAGATTAGCTTGGTGCCGACAGGCGCCAAGCTAATCTGGCACTACCCTTGAATTATCATGGTCGACCCATCTCCTGCTGTAGTGTGTCAGGGCTGAATGGGTTAAAGGAAGGAATATTTTAAGTAGAAAATGTAAAACAAAAACAAGATGGATTGAACCATAACCCACAAAGTGCCTTCTGTATGAGAGCTGTCCTCGCTGCTAAGGGTCTCTACCTGTTGTCTTTGACCTGATTCTGATGTTGAAATATATAGATCTGCTATTGAAAAAGCCTCGCTGATATGACCTTGAGCTGTATAAGGGGTGCAGTGCATATATGTCACTGGTTTGTCAAACGTCATTCGTCATGACGTATTTTTCGGGTTTTTAATTTTAGATTTTACATGATATGAGTTCACTTTTGCTTCAAGACTTTAGAAAATGTTAACAAAACTAGAATTTCACAGTACAATTAAAGTCTTGCTATAATTTGTGTAAAATCAGGTTGACTTTACCTATAGCTACATATATATACTTAGTACACCTAGATGCTCTTCTGAAAGCACGTCGATGCGAGTGTGTGTGTGTGTGTGTGTGTGTGTGTGTGTGTGTGTGTGCATGTGCAAACACGCGCACGCACGTGTGAGAGAGAAATAGATAGAATTACATCATATCTAAAGTATTGCGTCAATGTCTGCGTGGTGACTTAGTTGCTTCTTTTACATCACTGCCACTGTCTGACTTTCTCCATAAGTCAAGGCTTTTTACTGTTTCAATTTTTTTCTGCAAAGAATTAATTTTTACAGAAGAAGTTGAAAGGGTACAGAGCTGTCTAACGAACTCAACCAATGTCTTTCTCCAAACTAGCTATATCCAAAATTTCAAGTAAATATGACAAAAATTACAGACTCTAATCTGGGCCAACCAACTTTCAATAAACAGTCTTTTATGTCTTCAATGAGGCAACCAATTACAATATGCTCGGAGGCTCTCTTAGACACTCCTTGAATAAAGTATTTCGCAAAGTTACAAGCTTGTGCGTATAGAAATATCAGAGATTCTCATGTTTACATTATGCACACAAACATACATACGCACATAGGGTGCTTTACGCCAAATGTACATTCAGCAGCGAGGTTAGCGTAACTAGACATGACATCATTTTTATGTTTTTATTTCAGTTGTCAGAGGTTATCTTCCCCATTACCGCCTGTGTTACCATCAGACAAAAATCAGATCATCAAACAAAAATCGTTACCGACAGCCAAAGATTTTCAATGAACCTTAGGTTTTACCTGCAGTACACCTAACAAGTTTTCAATGCGCTCCTGCGATCCACTTGGCCACAAAACATGCTGAGGAGGCACCTGGACGGTGAGCACGTCAAACCCTTTGCTCAGGTACAGGTTCCCGTATTTGTTGAGGTGACGTCGCTTCGCTCGCATCCATCCGAAAAGCACTGCCAGGGGGCGTTGTTTGCCATCTGCATCTGTGGCGGATCGTAGTTCCAAGGTGCTGCTGATTCTTTCAGTCTTCACGGGAGGCAGTCCTGATTCTTTACGTGCTGGCACAAAACAGGCTGCCGCAATCTGCAAAGAGGAAAAAACTGTGAATGAGATTTAAATAAAATATTGTCACTGTCAATATCATTACTAAGAAGTTGGTTCTTTTCATCTTGCCACAAGTCAACCTTTACCTCATCATGAAAAGGAAAACCCAGTAAGCCATTATACAGGTCAGCCTCATTATATCACAATTTCTGTGGGCCATAAGGTAAGATCACATTATTCACATGTGTCAATTTAATATGGGGCTAAATTTACCCAGGCTTATGAAGAAAAAACAAACAGTAAGTAAAACGTCCTTTGTCAATCTCCAGCCTTAGGTGGTCTATGCACAGGCAAACTAAGGATGGAGACAGCCACAGGACATTTCACTCATTGGGTGCCTAGACATACCCAAATGCTTTATATCAGATTTTGTGAATTCCAAGGTGCATAATACTGAGGCTGACCAGTATTTAACCCAACTAGCCCCAAGGCCACATTTCCAAAATTGTGGAGGTGTCACTTAACAATTTTGTACCAGTCGTAGGAGATTGATAAACCATGCTAATTCCAGATTAGCTTGGCACCTTCAGGCTCCAAGCTAATCTGGCACTACCCTTTAATCATAATGGTTCATTCATCCCCTGCCGTAGGGCTTTGGGGCTGAATGGGTTAAATATTACTTTCTTTATCAATCTCATCAATACATGAAAAAACCCTAGGTACATTTGTATCACCAAGTCTTCAACATGCATACATTGTATCATGCAAAGAAAAAGAAACAGTATGCAAGATATTATCAGGACAACAGTTACAGCTCACAGTTGTGCATTTTAAAAAGTTCTACAGCCGTTGTCGTCCTGAGGACCTCTTGCTCAACTAAAAATGGGTTACCATAACCTACAGAGATAGTGGTGACCTTACCATATGGCCCATGATAACACATTTTATCTTTTATCAGTGTTTTTACTTGGGACATGTATTACAAGCTATGACTAGAATTCCCCCACACCCCCATTTCCAAAATGTAAGGTAATTACATGAGTGACAGAAGATTATTCAAGTACATCTGTACCAGACGTTAGGGATAAGGTGAGTGAATGTGTTTATTATTTTAACATTTTCAAAAAGAGACATTCAACATGCCTGGACCCCTCCCACCCACCCACCCCCTCCCCCTCCGCACGGCCCCGCCTCTTGTGTGTGTGTGGGGGGGGGGGGGGGGGGAGAAGGGGCCGGGGGGGGGGGGGGGAGAAGGGGGTGGGGGGGGGGGGAGAAGGGGGCGGGGGGGGGGGGGGGAGACAGGGGGAGGGGGGTGGTGGAGTTAAGCATTATGGGCAAGAGTAGGAGGATGAAGGTGATGGGATGTTGCCGTTTAGTTGATTGTTGGTTTTCAAACAAATATAAAGTGAATGGACCTCACCGAGCACGCGCCACAAACGCCACGCCCCCTAGCAATTGTTGCTGGGTGCCACAAGCATTCCTGTCCCTTGGCCTCTGGCGGACGGATAGCGCGCGCGATTCGACTGAATGCGTTGCAAATTCTACAAGCCTACATTTATGCCAGGACACAAATATATGTCAAAAACGGCTCTAGATCCAGGCAAAGCAAGTTTGCGTCAAGTTTCATCGATGCTGTTCGTATTTATCACACAACTGGCAGTGATTCCGTTCAAGTTGCATCCGTGTTGACCGCCGGTCGCAGATCTAAGAACGCGGCGCCGATCCACACAAACTGTACGTGGAAAATGAGCATCAGCAAGCACAGGTCACAGAAGCTGTCAGTGCCTGCAGAGCCGGGTAGGTGTTTTTGTTACTGGTGTTGCTTAAAAATAAAATAGCACACTTATCCGAGCCATTTTTGTCCATCTTGTCTCATCGTAGCAGGATGGCAGTGCTGCTCAGCGCTCTCTATTGCTGGTTGTGTTCAGGGTCAGGCTGAGCCGATTACTTTCACTCACAAATAGAATCGATGTGTGTGTGTGTGTGTGTGTGTGTGTGTGTGTGTGTGTGTGTGTGTGTGTGTGTGCGTGCGTGCGTGCGTGCGTGCGTGCGTGCGTGCGTGCGTGCGTGCGTGCGTGCGTGCGTGCGTGCGTGCGTGCGTGCGTGCGTGCGTGTGTGTGTGTCATTGGACCGCTTCAGAAATATCTTCAGTATTTCAAGGCTGCTAAACTGTTTGACCCATGTGCCTAATCGACTGAGCTGCAGGGGCATGCCACAAGCCTGGTGAGCAGCAATATGAAAAGGTACCAAGATTGCATCTGTCCCAATAATAAAACCATGGTGTGCTAGCCAGGCCATCAGAGAAGCGGACGAAAAGGCCCATAACATGCCACACCAACACAAGCAAGAAGTAAGCATTACCTAAAATAAAATCAAAACTATTATTAACTGGTAAATTATATTTTATTCTGGAATATAAGTGGTTCACATGCCAAAACACAACACACAGAGAAATAAGGGTTCAGGTCGTAAATGGCTGATTTACAGTGACACTTACAATTTGATAGCATAGGAATACTAGATTCAAAACTCATTTTCATTTTATTATGAAGTCTTCAAAATTTCTCAATCAGCAAAGAGTGAGAAACAGTATATCATGTGGCTGTGCTACAGCTGCATTAACATACGTTTGATTTTTGGTAGGTGCTAAAAGTCTGCCCTTTTTCACTATACTTGTGCTTAAAAAATTGACTATTTGGCATCAAAATTGACCCCAAAAAAAGCCAAAACCCAAACATATGTTAATGCAGTGTAGAACTGGAACAGGTTGTTTAGTTGTCTCTCATTTTTTCTCACAAAGTCCACTCCAAATACTTCTTCTTCTGCTGGTTGCGTCTGCACACCTTTAGTTCTTTACAGCCTTGAGATGAATTCAGATTTTCAAATTCGTGATCTGATCTCCTCCTCCAGCTGGTCTATCTTTATCTTCTAGCTTTCTATTTAAGAATTTGCACTCTGCAGTGATGGCCAGGTAGTCTAATGGTGAAATCCCTAAAAGAGAAATTTACAAAAATTATAAACAGTATATGTTTATGATTAACTTAAAACGTCAAAAGTATTTCTAATGCTGCACTCAATATTTGTCCACAGACCAGGAGACTGAAAAGAGAGCCAATGCCAGGGAATCAACAGGGTCGCTGACGCGTGTCATAACGAGGTCCCCAGTTGATCTCCTACAAGAACTGGAACGTCTTTGCTTGACCAGTTAAGTGTCCAAATCCTGAGAAACGTGAGGAAAGAACAGAGAACTGACCACTTCTAATCACTGGGTAGAGGGAAAAAACAAACAAAACACAAACAAAAAAAAACTAGCAACATGAAACTTCCACATAGATCTAAATAGAAAAGCAAACGTTTCTGACAAATGTCTTGACAGAATCTGTTCACACACTTTTTTCTCAGCTGCAGCCACATTTTATGTAAACGACATGAGGACACTGCCAAAAGTAAATATTTAGAAGTACTTCCTGACAGGCGCAGCATTGTGGTTAATCCAGTTTCTATTTCTAGGAGCAACTCAAAGTGTGCGACAGTGGCCATAATCAGGCATAATCAAAGTCAAATGCCCACCCGCATCCAGAAATTACACCATACTCGAGGCATGTCAGTTACCAGGATTTTGTGTGAAATTAGCTGACAACACCAGCGTGGGACTGAAGAAATCATATTCCAACCACACGCAGGTGCAAGGCCAGCTAAATATAACACGTTATTGTTTTTACCCAAAGGGATGTAAATGTATCGCAAATCACACCAGACATTCCATTCATGGCATCACTGTTTCACACTGTCAGCGTTCTACAAAGAACAAAGAAAGTCTGACTTTGAAAGTGAAATGTCATCACAGAGTGTAAGCGAAATGTTAGGTATGCACCTCTGCTGTTATTGTCAGCATATATACACAAAGATATCCTTGCATCATTGTTCCATTGCCCCACACTTGCCAGCTACAGTGTCAGGTGTATGTTGCAAGACTTGATCTTCCTGCGAAGATTTTACAGCCGGAATCTGTACTGCCCACATTTGTGAGCAGTCTGGATTTGTAGGTAGGTGACTCGTCTGCTGGAATGGGTAGGGGTGCAGCTCACTGGGTTCGCCATCCCACAAATGCTGAGAAGAAAAACGTTGCATGAATATATGCTCATCATAAATAGATCTGATTAAATGTGTTACTGTAGAAGTGATGTGTCGATTTGTGCTTGTCGTGATTTGTTACAGTGAGTGAGAGAGTGCAAACTGAAGAAACGTAAGGGCATACACCTTTGGTTATGGTGTTTCTGGAGAGTTAATTCCATATTTAAAATCACACATCCCAACTGAGTGTGCAGATCAGTGTAGCGGCACTGCCTGATGATAGCAAGTGATTGCACATTATTGTCGGCCCACAGTACGCTCCGGCCATGATAACTCGATCGCTGAATTATGTACCACTTCCGCAAGTGAATTGTAACCATTTTCAGAACAATCTAGAAAATGACACTTACCGCATACAAACAGCTCTGCGTTTGCTCTTGTCCTCTAGGGGGGTAGTATCCCGATGTTGAGATGATCAGTGTGCGGTCTAGTTCAGTTTTATTCAGCCCATTGCGTTTTTTTCGGGAGGGAAAAAGGCCAAAAGCTTTTCTTTGATGGTTTTAGGGTAGCTTTCGTCCCGATTGCAGGTACCGCAAAGGCAATGCCTAACCATTTCAGTGAAATGTATACGCACAAACAGTATCGCGCTTCGCTATTTCCTTGCTTAGTTACGGGAAGGCTTGTGGCACCCAGCAACAGAACCGCGCTGCGGCAATTTTTTTCTATTTTCTGATTGGCTGAAAATGCGCACAGCGGTGAGGACCATGCAAAGTACAACATGTACTGGTATATATATATACCCAAATGAAGGTATGCAATATTCCCTGTACAAACCCAGAAAACATACACCCTAACCTTCACCTCCCATTAACTGTCACATTTGTGTCTACCTTAGATTCCTCAGTACTGTCTGCATACATAATTAATCAACAGTCCCTTTGCACCTCCCAGAATATGAGCCCAGGAGAAATCAGACAGTTTCACAGAACTGAGATTTATTGTACATTCAGTATGCCTATGCAGGATTTCTTCTAGATTAGGCGTCTTTGAGCGAAGACAAGACTTTGCTAGCCATGAAATGTGGCTGTAACACTTAGCCAATACTGTTTTGCTGTGAATCACATACAACATGCAGGAAATTTAGGCTCGGATTGGCAAAGAGCGGTCAACGATTGATTCTTGATCATATAGTTGTTACAATACAACTTTTTATTTTTGCGAAAACAATACTGATTAAAACGATCTCGCAATATTCATGAAAACTGCCTATGGCGCACGATGAAGCCAGTCACGGTGCTTCGGAAAATGGTCTGCCATGTCGTTTCAATAGTTAGTATAATTATTAAACTTTGTTGTATCAACAGTAGATGCATATTATTCAAGTAAAATCCACTTTTATAGGGCGATTTAACGGAAATAATTTATTTAAAGTTTTCCTGCTCGCACTGCCGCTTATCCATGGTGACACGCTGTCTTGCCCAAAACGCTTTCTCGCCTCTTGCGATTGAGAGCAGGCTAGTTTGGGGGAACTCGCGACCTTGGTATTGGTAGCTCATAATGGTAAATACTGATAGGTCAATACTATGTATTATTCATCATTTATTGTTACACTGTCTGCGTTATTCAGCTTTCCTTATTCTCCTTATATCGCTCACTCTTGCGGAGTGCTAAAATCAGACTGCTATTGCACAGTATGCATGTACAAGTCTATACAAACAATTTTGCACTACCATAGCCCCAATGCCTTACAGCAGGAGATGGATTGACGATGATAATTCAAGGGTGGTGCCATCTGGCACTAACATTGAATTATCATGGTCAATCCATCTCCTACGACTGGTACGTAGTCATTAGGCAACACCAAAAAAATTGGGTGAATGCACCCATGGGGTTAAATTTTGGACTATCAATGTAGCATGGTCACTTCACCTCCGCAGTGTGAACAATGCAACCACTCCTATGTGCCGATCTGTAATTACTCCTATGTGCCGATGGCAGGGGTCAGTTGCACGAGTTAGCTTAAATTCTGCACGAGTTAGCTTAAATTCTGCACGAGCCACTAAGCATGATGATCCAAGATGCTTCGCCATAGCAGGGCACCTCATTTAGTGGCTGGCGCAAGACCATGCTCACTCAAGCAACTGGCCCCTGAACACAGCGTTATAACTTTTTTTTAAATCACACAACAGCACACATATGGACCAACCCTGTCTCCAGATGAAATTGTGCTTAGGCAAAGTGACAAATAAAAGTGGTGATACTGTAAATCAAGTAGCCAACACATTGTGCAAAAGCTTGTTGCTCGTTGTGACTGTGAGCTGCTGGGTAAAGGCCAAACACATTGGTAAACAACCGGTGGCTGCGGATGTGAGCGCAACGCATTTCTTTAAGGGCATCCTATCTCAAACAAGGACTGACCACGCGTTTGTGGTACCTGACGATCGATTACAACGACTCTGACAGGCATCACAAATGTTTGGTCTTTCTACGTACTGCACGTACACAGACTTTACGATACGGAACACCGCGATCATCCACGTGTGTGTGTGTGTGTGCGTGTGCTGTCATTAGTGTGTACTCACGTTTCCAAACTGAGAGAGATGCCGGCTTCGTCTGAGAACAACCGCCATCTTTCCTGTTGCAGACGACGCGAAATGGCCCTGCTTACTTTCTGAAGATGACAAGCTTGTTATGTAAAGTTGCCTTGACGGCAATGTCGTATCAGTCAGCGACAGAACACAGTCGCGACTAAACACGGACACAGGTTTCTTATTGTCAACATGCAGACAGATGTGGCCCGCGCACTGTGAGCGCGCATCATCTGATTTCTAGGTCACATCTGACCAATCAGAGAGAAAACGGTCGTCCTCTGACCTTTGAAGTAACGAGGTCGGCACTCCGCTTGCACTAAAAAATCATTATGGAATCTCTTTGATCGTAACATGTGGGACTTTGGATCTCCTCTCCATGGTTACCGGCTAGAACAGAATCAGAATGAAATCTATCACACTGAATCATAGAGAAGATCCTCGGTAGTCGCCTGTGGTGGGTTCGCGACTGACAGATATTTGATAAATATAACTGGGAACTAGTACAACATGATGATACTAAAACTATGGTATCACTTTAACCCCTTCTATTTATAGAAGGGACTTTATGCGGGTCGCGGTGGGGTGAAAGTAATAGCATGTCCATGATGTCCGCAAAGGCGGGCAGGCCTAAACCTCTCACAATTGAAGTCAGTAACAAGAAATGAAATTACGTCATAGTCACTGGCAGCAGTCTAAGTCTATGCTAACCTTGCTGTCACGTTGAACTTGACGTACCATTTGGCGCGAAGCGCCGGCCGTGCCGGACGGTGTGCGAATGTACTGATGTATGTGTGTGTGTGCGTATGTATGTAAACAAGACTGAGAATCTGATATTTTTCTGTACACACAAGCTTGAACTAAATGACTTGGCGAAATACTTTCTTATGAAGATACTCACAAACCAGATAGAGGCTAGCGCTGGCAGAATTGTACACAAACCAAGGGGAATCACTCAGCGCTGAACAGACAAACAGATCTAACTGTTTAACAGGGGATCTAACTGTTTGTCTGTCCAGCGCTGAGTGATCATCCGGGCCCTTGGTTTGTGTACTTTCTTAAAGGGGTGGCTAATGAAAGACTGACTCCGAGCTTATTGTAATTGCCAGGAATGTCTCACTGATTTAAAACTGGTATAAGAAGTCGGTTGACCCAGATTAGAGTCCGTAATTTGTGTCATATTTGCTTTAAATTTGGGATATAGCTAGTATGGATCATAAAAAATTAATTCTTTTCAATCAGAAAAGAATTAAAACAGTAAAAACAGTATTTAAAAAAAAAAAAAAAACTTGACTTCTAGAGAAAGTCAGACAGTGGTGGCGGTGACGTAAAACTAGAGGCGGCAACTCCGCTCTCTCTCTCTCTCTCTCTCTCTCTCTCTCTCTCTCTCTCTCTCTCTCTCTCTCTCTCTCTCTCTCTCTCTCACTCAGCCTCCATGCGCGCCCTCCAATAGGCATAGATCCTCAGTCATGCGCCCGGAGAGCGCATGAGAATCTATGTCTCTTGGAGATGCCGGTTTGACGGCGCGCGCATGCACGCACTAACACGCACACACAAAATGACACACATCGTCGCGCGTTCAGAAGAGCATTCAGGTGTCCCGATATAGCTAGTTTGGAGAGAAAGACATTGGATGAGTTCGTTAGCCAGCTTTGTACCCTTTCAACTTTTTCAGTAAAAATTAATTCTTTTCAGAAAAAGTTAAAACAGTAAAAAAAAATAATAATAAAATAAAATTAAAAAATTGACATCTCTCTCTCTCTCTCTCTCTCTCTCTCTCTCTCTCTCTCTCTCTCTCTCTCTCTCTCTCTCTCTCTCTCTCTCTCTCTCTCTCTCTCTCTCTCAAATATGCGTGCATCTCCACGAGGCATAGATCGTCCTCGAGTCATTAGCCCGGAGGATGTTTGGAGCGCGCGCATGCACGCACGCACTGACACGCCCGCACACCGGCGCATACACACACACATCGACGCGCTTTCACTCAGAAGAGCATGCAGGGGTACTTAGTATAGCATGTAGCTAGGTAAATTCAACCTGACAAATCATATAGGAAGACTGACTGAAACTGTACCGTAAACTTCTAGTTTTGTCACCATTTTCCCAAGTCTTGAAGCGAAAGCGAAACTCATATCACGTTAAATATAAAATTACGTAGAAATTTTTATTTTATTTTTTTAAACCAAAAAAAAACGTCATGACAAATGACGTTTGACAAACCAATGACGCGTATGCACTGCGCGCGCCCCTTATAGAGTTCACTATGGCGTATTGGCACATCTGCGAAGCTTTTTCAAAAGGAGATATTTCAACATCAGTCAAGTCAAAGACAAAAGGTAGAGTGAAAGCCAGAACTAAATATACAAAGCCCCTTTTCACAGCGGTCCAACAGCAAAACTGGCGAAACTATACTCAGTCGAAAACTGAGGTTAACACTGTATACAACTACTATGTACATTGCCGGATATAAAATCATGCACAAATAAATAAATAAATAAAACAATGAAATTCATCTACCAACTATAATGTGCAATTCCCGCTGTCGATTTAAATCAGCGAGTACTCAGTCGAGACCGGCCTTAGCGTTGGTATCCTAAAATGAGGACATTTCCTTGCCAGTGTCAAGTACCGGTAGTATTTAGGCTACTGGTACATGCCCTCGCTTGCGATTTTGTTCGGTTTGTTACAGACCGAATACTATATTTAGGTCTGGCGCTGGAGAGCCTGCCGTATGGCTCAGCGGTCTATAGTTTCAGTTTCGGCAAGGTTAGCAACATTGGGAACAAAGGCAAGAGTGGGAAGTGGGTGTGTGTGGGGGGGGGGCGAGGGGGGGGGGGGAGGAGGGCGGGGGAGGGGGAAGCCCTGCCCGGACTAACCCAATCAAACAATAACTTAATCAGTGATCATCGCAGTGAAAGTAAGGCAGTGGAATACGGGGTCAGCTTCACTTATTCCGACCACTGACAACACCCATTGATCCCAAGAATAAAGTAGCACGGTATTCGACCGTAGGAATAGGTACACATGAATTATTTTGTCAGTCCTATTCACCGAATTTCAGTCCGGCAGATAAGAAACCGCAATACAAACTACAGCCTAGTTTTCTTAAATCAGTCCACCATGACTAAAAAGCCGGCACGTCGTGTTCATGTTATATACTAGTGGTCAAAACGTAAGGGCCAGTTTTCATCGCAGACGCACCGACAACACCACACAAATAATGTAACAATACTTGGAGTCAGTACTTTGCTAATTTATTCAGTATCAATTTCATTTAAAGTTTTGAGTAAATCAAGCAATTGTAACAACAGCAGTACGTTAGAATGTTCACCCACCCCTCATTTGAAAAGTTACACAATACTGGTTCTAGTCAGTAGCGAGTGTACCCACCGTTTGCAGCCAAGCATTCAATGCAGCTTTGACGCATGGAGTTCACCAGGGTTCGGAGAACATGTTGTGGGATCGCTTCCCACTCTTGATGCAGGAACTGAGTCAGCTGGGGGACGCCTTGAGGTGGGCGGGGGGGGGGGTGGTTGCTGACTACACGTTGCCCCAACACGTCCCAGAGGTGCTCGATGGGAGCCAGATCAGATGAACGAGCTGGCCGCTCCATCCTCATGATGCCCCGTTGCTCAAGGTACTCATCCACCACACGGACGCGATGAGGTCGTGCGTTGCCGTCCTGCAGAACAGCATTGTCGCCTATGGCTTGGAGAGCTGGCTGGATGAGGGGCTGCACAATCTCGTCCCGATAGCACAGTCCAGTCAGGGAGCCTCGGATGACGTGGAGGGGAGTCCTGCCTTCCCTGCTGAAGACTGCCGGAGCCTCCTCCGTAGCGATCCACCTCTTGGACGCAAACATCCGTTAATCGCTCGCCCTGGCGTCTCCAGACCCTCACCCTGCCGTCGTTGAAGGACACAGTGAACCGTGACTCATCAGTAAACAGAACCTGAGTCCACTGGAGTATGTTCCACCACACATGTTGACGACACCAGGCAACCCGGGCTCTGCGATGAGCTGGAGTGAGGGGTATTCTCACTGCTGCTCTGCATGAAGCCAGGCCAATTTCGCGCAGACGTCGGCAGACTGTGCTTCTGCTGACGTTAACGTTTGCAGCTTGCATCAGTTGACGTCGCAGAGTGGTTGACGTGACAGTTCGGTCGCGCAGAGCCGCCACACAGAGGTATCTGTCCTCCCTTCTGCTGGTGCAGCGCGGGTGTCCTGAGCAGGGTCGTCGTTCTGCCCTTCCAGCCGTTGGAATCGTGCAATCAGCCTCTGGATCACTGAACGGGACACCCTAAGACGTCTCCCACCTTATCGTCCGGAAATTCCATCCTGCAGCCATGCTAGCGCCCGGCCTTGATCTACTGGCGTTAGGCTTCGTCGTGGTGGCATGGCTAGGAAAGTGACAATTATGCCCCTTCTGTACCGGTATTTGTAGCGAAACAGAGGTGTTCAGTGTTCACGACTGACCCCTTTAGCACGTGCATCACGACTTTACCGAGTTTTTCCACTGCCTGCCTTTGGTACGCGTGCCAATATCGCAAAGCTTTTCACAAAAACTGACGATGTTTCACGTGCATTTGACACGTTCGTGGAAATTGATGAATTATTGTCTATTGTTCCCTGTACAGTGGACAGTCTAAGGTCAACTTTTAACCCATTTGGATCGAAAAAACATTGTATTTTATTAGCGTACTTGCGACGATAAACAATGACACAAAAAAGTGGGGTGGCCCTTAAGTTTTGACCATCAGTATATAGATTCAGCCACGGTATAAATTGATTGGAACCGCACCAGCCAGAGGCGGCTTAGATTTTCATAAGCCCCTGTGCCGCCTTTAAAGGTTCGTGAGAATCTGTTTCGTTTCTAGCTACCCCCACCACCCATAAAAAGTGCACTGATTCACAATGCCCAACTGCAAGAGACATAGATCCTCATGAGCCCCCGCAGTTGCGGGGGCTCATGAGGATCTATGTCTCTTGCTGAAACCACTTCCCCAATTTATATCCATGTTCCTTTGTCGGCTGGGCATCTCTCAATTAACACAAAGAAGTACCCAACGGAGAAAGAAACACGCTTAGAAAAGACGGGTACAACACAATTTATTAATATTTCGGGTAAATACCCTTTGTCAAAATAGACAAACAAACAAACATAGAGATTAGCCGCTACTTATCTTCAATGGCAGAAGGAATGTGGCAACTATCTTTCTCCGTTGGGTACTTCTTTCTCAATTAACACAAATTTAAGAAGTGCAGTCTGCGTCCCGTGACTGACAGTGAAGGGGCTAAAGGCTCTCCAAGACGGTGTTTTATGAGCAAATGAATAGAACTCTATTGAATTTATTAGCAAATTAGCGTAATTTCTCCAACGTACGCGTGTCCCAACTGCTGACGTTAGGCCGGGCTTACACACTTCGAACATCCCAATACGCAAAAAGCCCTCGGGCCGACGTCGGCCCGATGGCCTTTTGCGCACTGGGACGCGGCAATGCGGACTAGGGCCAGTACTAGCATAGGCCCCTAATAGTACGCCGAGGCAAAGAACCTCCGATGAACCCTCGCATCTGCGGGGTGTTATGAGGTTCTTTGCCTCAGTCGTGCAGTTGGGTGGTGTTCGCTGCATTTTATTTATTTATTTATTTATTACGGCAGTGAAGGGCTTACAGGAGCCGATAGGGGGAGGGGGGGGGGGGAGGCAGGTTTTCAAGGGTTCAATGGTCGAGTTGCACGTAATTGTCAATAGCCTGTCACAGTTCCAACGACTTTGCATTGAGCTATTTTTTGCCCCGCCGGCGCCGCAAAACTGAATCGCGCTGCAACGCAGAGGGACAGTTGGTTGGCAGTTACTACTGGCCGGAAATTTTTTCGGCAACTGGAGTCAGACCACCACCACCCCTTCCTCTCCCCCCCCCCCACCCCCCTCTCCCCCCCCCCCACCACCACCTCACCCCTCACCCCCAACCGCCCCCACCCCCCACCAAAAAGAAAAAAAAGGAAAAAATAATTAAAATATATCAAAGTCTCTAACTTTTTCTTGTACATGTCTTTAACTCATTCAGCCCGCCGACGGTCGTATTTCCCAAATTTTGGAGGCGTCATCTAATGACTATGCCGCACCAGTTGCAGGAGATGGACCGACCATAACTGATTCAAGGGCAGTGCAGCCAGACTTTTGCTTGGCGCCGCCGACAGCCGCCAAGCTAATCTGGCACAACCCTTGAATTATCATGGTCGACCCATCTCCTGCTGTAGGGAGTCAGGGCGGCTGAATGGGTTAATGGAATTGGTAACAGACAGGCACTCAGTGACACTGACCTGTACACTGACTGACAATGACGCCTACTAACCCTCCTCCCGCCCCCGCAACCACCACCACCACCACCCCTCCCCATTTTAAAATGTCACAATGTATTACATTTGTGACCAGAAGATTATTTAAAGTACCAGACGTTGGTTAGGGTGAGTGTGTTTACCCGACCCCTCAATCGCTGTTTTGTTTTCGGTCACTAACCAGTGCGGCCAGTGGGAACTGAGGTGTGCCCTTTGAGCGCCATCTGTCTTTCTGGTACCAAACATAAGGCTGAACTGCGACGCATACGATAAGCCAGGGTAGGATTGATCAGCAAGTTTCAGAAATCCGGGCCTGCCAGGACGGGTGGATTACGGAGCGTCGCCGTGCTGTCACCGAAAAAAAAAAAGTCGGTACAGGCGGCCTATTTGTGAACGTGCGGTAGGCTAGGCCATCGTTTGGCCCTCAGTAACTGCAGAGTTATCAGACACGTAGTGCATTATCACACTGTGAACGTGACAGTGGAGCAATGTCCACACTTGACGTCGCTGTACATTATGTGTTGTTTCTTACCAGCGCGGCCATGAACGGTCCTTGGCCAGCTCAGTTATCAGTGATCTAGTTAGGGCACAATGTGAGAAAACCGAGAGTATGTTAGTTATGACAAGAGTTGTGCCCATGACTCAGACTGACGTCAATAGGGTTTGTAGCATCAAAGCTCCTATCAGATATAATGTACCGTCTTTGGTAGTATTCAATTGACGCTCTGACTCAAGGGCACAACTCTTGTCGTAGCTTTGGTTTTCTCCCCCCCGGTTAGGGTCGACGATCGAGAGCCTAGTCAGTTATCTCACAGCCGGGACCGGTAATCCTGACGCAGAACTAACTGAAACGACCTTCTCAGGGCAAAGAGAAATAGGCATAACCCCTTCACTTCTAGAGGTCGCAGCCGGGATTGTGTTTCGGATTTTTTTTAATTCAGCGCTGAGCCCCAGCCGGCGGCCAACTTGGAACGTACTTCCTAAATTCCGGAGAAAGACATGGGTTATATAAGAGACCTGATGCATTCTTTTTGAGAATGCAGATTATCGTCTTGGTCTATACCTGCGTATTTCTCTGTGGGATGCGCTGGCGATTGGGTGCCTCATAGGCGGGGGCAGGGGATCTAACTGTTTGTCTGTCCAGCGCTGAGTGATTCCCCTTGGTTTGTGTACATTCTGCCAGCGCTAGCCTCACCTATCTGGTTTGTGAGTAACTTGGAACGTGAATACAAAGTGGAGTCAACAATTGCATGTGCCCTGGGGCTCATGAGGATCAATGTCTCTTGCAGCTGGTTTGTGTCCAGTTTCCTCGGTACTGAATGGGTTAATAGTTCACAATATCTAACATTATAAAGGATGCTCTTGGGCACATCATGTCTTGCAATAATGCTACCCACAAGCACAAACTTTAACTTTTGTTAGAGAGTCCGAAATAGCTCAGGCGGTTAAGCGTCGGAACAAGAGAGCGTAGAGAATCGCCGGGTCGTGGGTTCGAATCCCCGTCCCGGCCCCGGTAGCTGGACTCACAATCCAGGGAAAAAAGACGGGCTTGTTCAATAGCACGTCCGTTGAAAAATCCTGGTAAATCAAAGTGGTACAGTTGCAGTGCGCCTGAATTGATCAGTGTTCAGGCCGTACTCCATAAGCAACAGATTTCCCTGTCCCCCATAACCCGCCCGTCAGGGCCGTCCATTATCACTTCGGTGGCGTGGACGTTAAAACCCCGAACTAACCAACCAACTTTTGTTAGTTTTGAAATCTGAATATCGTAATATAAAAGGATTCAGTTCTGCTTTTTTCCTCCTTCAGTTGTACTTAGGAGAGTTACTCTATTTCGCACAAGGGTCACTCGCAGCGCTGAAGGGGTCATCTTCGCTATTAGCATGTCTGGGCTGGATGAGTTAAACCTGTCGTGATAGCTTTAGCCTGTCAAGTCGAAAACTCTGAAGGTCACAAAACTCCCATGTCAACTTAACGACCTTTTCAAGGATATCCACTTTAACGTGCATTTGTACTTTTGAATGAGGAGTGAATTTGTATGCTGTCGGTACTTTACTTAGTTAATTTCAGTTAGTTAGATTATCTAGAAGTAAAGCGCTCTGAGCCTTTCATGTAGGTATATTGCGCTACAGAACAGTTATATTATTATTATTATTATTATTATTATGTTTTCAAGTTCTTTGGTGTTAACCCTTCACTGCCTGGGATCATAGATTTGCCTTTCCATCCGGCGTAAGTCTTTGCTAATTGAACGCCAAACACTCATACCCGTACAAAGAACAAAGATCCAGACAAAGCGGCGGGTTCAGCAGAAGGCATAGATCATCGTGACTCTCATGTCCACGACATAATCCAACCGCAGGAGACATAGATATCATCAGCCCCCGCAGTTGCGGCGGGGGCTGGTGAAATCTATGTCTCCTGCGGCGGTTGGACTGTCAGCTTTTCCTCAGCGGTCAAGGGGTTAAAATAACACAGTTTAAAAATTTATTTTAAAAAAAAACAAAAAAAAAACCAGTCCGCGTGTCCTTCACTTCCACGAACAGCTTCAGTGAAACAGATTTACCAGGCAATGCGCTGATAATAGGCTGGCCACCGTGAGCTGGTACAAGTAACCTCGACCTATCTCACCGTTCCTCTGTATTTAACGTCACGGTTAACCCTTTCGAGTTCGCTGGCAGGAAAAGGTGAACACCACATTATGTAACTGCCACACTGGTTGTCTCCTCGAATCGCCGCCACCGCTAAAGGCTTCCTCACACGGAGAAACGAAACGAAACATTTCGTCGAAATGTCCGCATTTCAGACATTTCTCCAACATTTCACCGTTTCACGAAATGCGAAACGACACATTTCACGAAATAGAACTTGTCCCTATTCGCGAAACATTTCGCCGAAACATTTTACCCGTCGCCCAATCAGCGCCGTCCGCTCGGTCACACCCCAATCTGACGTCATTCAAGCCCAAACACTGAGGACTGCAACGGTAAAGCGATGCCGTGGAGTCAGGTCTATTATGGCTAGAATTGCGTGATGTGACGCGCGATTCTGTAAGATTTAAGCGGAAAAATCATTTTCGAAATGGAATCTATCAAGTATCATCACTAAAGTACCACCAAAATATGATTTTAGGTCAGTTTTCTAAACCCCACTTTCATCGGCTGCTCTGCGAAGCCGCCTACAAGATGGCCGCGGCTATCGCTTCGAGACGGCGGCATCCTCGATTCACTTGAACCAGCCTTGTTTACGCATTCAAAAGCGCTTACGTTTATTCGATATGGTCGGCAATTCACTTTAATTGTGTAAGTGAAGGCACACATGTCTTATATGTTTAGTTTTTAAGCGTCAGTAGTCAGAAATATGACCCGATATCCACCGATACAAACCAGAGCATGTGTCAGTGAACAGTTACTTCCCCTGTACCAGGCGAAAATGAATTTTCACCGCGTTTCTGCGTGTGCGGAGAAGGCATTTCGATGCAATGAAAATGCCGGTTTCGTTTCTTGTGCATTTCGTTTCTCAGTGTAGGGAAGCCTTAATCAGCGGTGGCGAATCGAGTGACACCGGCAACCAGTGTGCCTAACTGAAAAAGCCATAGATCCTCATGGCGGGCGCCGGCCTGCAGATGCTGAGGATTACGAGGATCTATGCCTCTTGCAGGCTAGAGTCCATCGTGTGTCTCTGTTCAATGCAGATGGACAGTTTTCCTTTGGGTTGAATTTACAATGATGCCAAACGACTTGAAAACAGAACGTGGCCGGCCACTGGCAGAGGAGGGGTTTAACCTTTATCATTCGGAATACACCAGTGTGTAAAATAAGTTTGACTAAAATAGTTCAAGTGTAGTGCCAGAATAGCTTGGCGCCTCTAGGCGCCAAGCTATTCTGGCACCACTGACCCTTGAACTAAAGCCATTGGTCTATATTGTTATCTGTAAGTAATTATAATGTAGCTTGCATAAGGCAGTGTACAAATTTTGAAGCCTTTAGCCTCAGTATGATATGGATTAAAGCGATCTGCTCCACGGCAGGCTGTGATTGCTAGAATTCGCCAGTAAAACGGGTTGCCAATGTTGTCTTGCCTCAACTAAGACTTTTCTAACCTTCTTTTCATAATCCATAAAAATTAGGCACACTAGAGGTTCCACTGTCGAGCCGCACAACAGAAGGAACTCACTCCTGAGTACGGGAGAGAAGAAGAGCAAAAGATTCAGTATTTTATTTTACGACATTAACCCTTTTCATCCTGATACACTATTGCTTGACTTAAAATAAATTTGACTCTGACAGTTCAAGGGTGGTTCCAGGATAGCTTGGCGCCTGAGGCGCCAAGCTATTCTGGCACCAACCTTGACTGAACTAAAATGGTTGATTTGTCTCCTAATCTGTCATGTAGCCGTCATAGGACAACTTCAATTTTTTTAAATTCAGCCTCAGGATGTAATGGGTTAAAACTTCATAATAAAATTAGCCCTTCTGCCCAACACCATTGAAAGACATACTTAGACCATTTACAAAGGAGATATTACAAACTGTTAACCCTTCACTGCCTGAAGTAGGGTCGCTTTAAAGATAATGGTTTGAAGGCTGTGCTGACTGTCCTTTGATTGTTCTTCTTAAAGCGACCTGCTGTACGGCGGACGTTGTTTGCCACAAGGTGTTCTATATGTTGACTTGCCTTAGGTAAAACTTTCTACAATCCTTTCACAAACCACACGGTATAAGCCTCACTGACGACGGTAACCCCCCCCCCCCCCCCCCCCCACCCCTTTGTGTGCAACGGGGAACTCTCTTGCTTCGCAAAGGAGAAAGAGAGCAGAAAAGTGACGTTTTTCATTTTACGACAAACAGCTTCACAATTAAACAAAATGTAGCCCGTTCAGTGGCGGCTGACGAAATACTGTGATTCTACAATCTTCGTTAATTCAAGACCCCCACTGAAACCCTACACTGATGTCCCAGTAAATAAATTCCAAGTAGTGTCAGCATGAGGCATAGATCCTCAGGAGCAAGTAACATGAATTCTAAGTAGCGTCAGCAAGATGGATAGATCCTCATGAGCCCCCGCAGTGCCGGATCAATCAGTTTCCAAGGGGAGGGGGGGTGCTCAACGACAATGTAAAAACTGTACACTGTTGTAATTGTGACGGTACAGTGAAAATAGGGGGGGGGGGGGGTGCTGCAATAACATTAAAGCACCCACCTCCTTCTCGGACCATGTTGTGGACTGGCAGTGAATTATTATTATTATTTAAGCCGAGGGGGTGTGCTGTAGTACCAAAGCACCCCCCTGGATCCGGCCCTGTAGGTCCGGTAGGGCTTTTCCTTGAGGTGAGACCTCGGTGCTACCGGCAGCCAAAGGGTTCAATCGGGTCTCGTTATCTTGTACGTGTCAGGCCCATATCAACAGTTTCGAACGTGCCAATAATATCACTTGTTGATAAATGACGATCTTATATACACGTAAAGTTATTGTGAATCTTGAGTGACTGACCTTGTCGTCGCAAACCCCATCAACTGTTTTGTCCTTAACCCTGTCACAGCCGTGCCACTGCGAACCCCACCTACATGCAAGAGCTAGAGACATAGATCCTCATCATGAGGATCCCTCATCATGAGGATCTATCCTCTTGCTGACATCATTTTTACCTATCATGTGCGCATCGTCGGACAACTACATTGTCCCAGGCAAATCTGCTTTGGTTTCGGAGACTGACATATTTTTTAGCAGAGCTCTGCGGAATAATGGTCAGTAAACATGTCACACTGCAGGGGCGGATCAGTTACCTGGAAGGGGGGGGGTCAACACTCTCACCACTTGCCGAAATATCAATGAGGGGGATGTGGGGGGGGGGGTTCCAACCTCTCCAAAAAAGGACTTTGTTGTAGCATTTTGCAAATTTTTTGGCCGTGGGGGGGGGGGATAACCCCTGGAACCACCCCCACCTCCACCCCACCCCCAGATCCGCTCCTGTATGCTACTGGCTACCTCCCTCGATCCGCTGCGCAGGAAAACAGGGGCGGTAAACAATGCAAAAACATGCTGTTTCTCAGTAGCAGTTCGATTCAAGTAACTCATTCAAAATGTGCCGCCTCGGGATACGCGGCTTATGCCGCGTATCCGGAGGCACCATACACGTCTCGGCGAATGAGTTATGGTTTACATCGGTTCTCATTATCGTGAACTGGTCAGTTTGTATCAACAAATACTTTTTCAAACAGATCGACGTGCCGATATCACTACTTGATTGAAACATAAATAACTTTGACATGACCTGAATGTCTTTTTAATCTATCACATGACCACATGTGATGAAGGATATATACATGTATATACAACAGACAATAAACGTTAACTGTTCGTAATATCTCCTTTGTGATAAATGTTCCTGGTCTGTTTTACGATAATGGAGCACGAATGGACCTTATCCCTTTCCCTGCCACTGGGTGCATCCCAATGCTCTAAATGAGGCCATCGGGCGGTCGACACTGATCGACACGATGGCCTTTGCGCTTGGGATGTCAGTTTCGTTTCTGAAATCGTCAGGTTCGTTCATTCCGGCAACGAGTAAAAGCCACCACTGTCCAAGAGACATGGATGCAAATTGGTTTCAGCAAGAGGTATAGATCCTCATAAACCTCCGCAGTCGCGGGGGTTCCGCCCATGAGGATCTATACCTTTGGCATTTGGATCGTGTTCACTTCTTCTCCGCGACGGTGAATGGGTTTACTTTTGTTAAAGCGATCAACCTCCTCCAATACAGTGATCGTTCATAGTCTTCAGTTATTAATGTTCTTACATGTACATATTTTAGGCTAATTAGTCTTCCTCTCCTGAGCTAAGCGAGCCAGACAGGCATAGAAAGGGAAGTAAGTCGGCCACTACTGTTACGTGGCCGGGGTGTGACTGAAAAGAAGGGTAGAAAGTCTTAGTTAATGCAAGACAACCTTGAGAATCTGTTGTGTTTTTTTATTGGCGATTTTTAACACTAAAAGAATTTAAGTTTATGTTCAATGTAGTGACATAACTGTTTTTAAACTGAGAAACTTCGAATTGGTGCCGGATGAGACTGACTCGGCCACGATGATATTTCAAGCCCGTGATACACTAACAAAGTGTCACATTTTTTGCTTCACAACATAAACAACATTAGACACTCTCTTGAAAACTCTAGCAATCAGCAAACTATCCCATACAGTTGTTCTGCGATGCCAGGATTGAAGAAAACGTTTGGTAACATATCCAGCCTGTGCCTGTGGGTCACGTTATATATTCAAATGAGCCGGTAGGTGAGGCAGTGCAAGGACCGGTGTTTTTTAAAAAAAAAAAAACATCTTCTGCCTTCTTTGGCATTTTGTACAGAGGCAGTATGCTGGAATTTGCTTAAAATCTCTTGATAGATGAGAAGAGACATGTTTGGTGCTTTGATTCATACCAAACTAGGCTTAACCAGCGGACTCTTTTTGTCCTAGTTTGAGTT
>BTPG01000006.1:89493034-89810989 GCA_036245525.1 Semisulcospira habei
GTAACCCTAATAAAACTCTTTGTACAGGTCCATCAGTACCAGGACCAGCAGATTCCGCAACAGTTTTTTTCCCTCTGGCTGTTCATGCTCTCTCTGATCAACCGGACTAATTGGAGAGAGCGCGAGTGGCGAGTGAGAACGAATGTGTACAGTCAGTTTTTAACTGAATCAGATGTTACTGTGTGTGTGTGTGTGTGTGTGTGTGTGTGTGTGTGTGTGTGTGTGTGTGTGTGTGTGTTAGTAACTGACATCAAGACAAATTCCAATGTTTTTATTGTTTTGTACATGGAAACATATGGCAATAAACTATCTTATCGTATGGAAGGTTACAAAGTAAAGTAGATTATAGCACTGTCAGGGGAGAGAAATGTGCATGATCGACCAGCGACCACAGATCCACTGCGGCCAAAGCACAAAAAAAAAAAAAAAAAAAAAAAAAAAGACAGGAAAGAGAGGGGGCGCTAAAAAAGCGACTGAAAGCAATGCATATGGAAGCCCCCCCCCGAAGGGGGGCGTATCACATATCCCACTGTTCCAGCCACTCAGTGCATGGAAATTTAAATCTAGGTCCCCCCGAGGGGGGTCCAGATATTTAGCCGGTGTGGACAGCTGTTTCGGTCTTGGCGACCTCCTCAGCACACCATCGGCGATACTGGAGGAGGCAGGAATTTCTGCCCACCTGCAAAGACAAGCACATTTTACTGTGGTGTCTGCAAGGGCATACATTCCATGCCACCACCTAGAGCCAAATCTCCATGCACCCTAAAAGAGAACCTACCAAAAGGGGGGAAGGGGCTGCAGTCGATATTGTAGTAGTAAATGAAAAGAAAAGGGGAGACTGCCAGTGCTAATATTTTAGGAAGGTTACAAAGTAAAGTAGATTATAGCACTGTCAGGGGAGAGAAATGTGCATGATCGACCAGCGACCACAGATCCACTGCGGCCAAAGCACAAAAAAAAAGAGACAGGAAAGAGAGGGGGCGCTAAAAAAGCGACTGAAAGCAATGCATATGGAAGCCCCCCCGAAGGGGGGCGTATCACATATCCCACTGTTCCAGCCACTCAGTGCATGGAAATTTAAATCTAGGTCCCCCCGAGGGGGGGTCCAGATATTTAGCCGGTGTGGACAGCTGTTTCGGTCTTGGCGACCTCCTCAGCACACCATCGGCGATACTGGAGGAGGCAGGAATTTCTGCCCACCTGCAAAGACAAGCACATTTTACTGTGGTGTCTGCAAGGGCATACATTCCATGCCACCACCTAGAGCCAAATCTCCATGCACCCTAAAAGAGAACCTACCAAAAGGGATTTAAATTTCCATGCACTGAGTGGCTGGAACAGTGGGATATGTGATACGCCCCCCTTCGGGGGGGCTTCCATATGCATTGCTTTCAGTCGCTTTTTTAGCGCCCCCTCTCTTTCCTGTCTCTTTTTTTTGTGCTTTGGCCGCAGTGGATCTGTGGTCGCTGGTCGATCATGCACATTTCTCTCCCCTGACAGTGCTATAATCTACTTTACTTTGTAACCTTCCTAAAATATTAGCACTGGCAGTCTCCCCTTTTCTTTTTATCTTATCGTATCTTATCTTATCTATCCGTTATGGATAACTCTACTGCTGAGAGAATCTCAATAAAGTTATTTCGATTCTCTCACTCTTAGATTTATTTATTGTGATTCTCTCACGGAACAATTCCTTGAAGCACCTCTTTGTAGATTTTTGTTTGCAGAACGATTGTCATTATTGTGTAGTGCTTTCGGATATATTGCGCAGTAACCCCGATAAAACTCTTTCATCTGTCTTATGTTTCCAACGCAAAACAATTCTCACATAATTGACATTTCTGGTTGGTCGGAGCGCGTTCAATAGAATGCACATTATGTGCTGGCGGGCGGACCCCGAATTCTGCCACAGAAGTAACAAGAAGGATTTCATCCCGAAGTCTACCGTACTGAATGTCCCCGAAAGAAAAACGCATGCGAGCTCCAAACAATACGGTAGACTTTGGAATGAAATCCTCATCTTGTTTTAATCTTGTGCATTTTTTGGCATTTTGTACAGAGGCAGTATGCTGGAATTTGGCTTGAAATCTTTTGATAAAAGAGAAGAGACATGGTTGGTGCTTTGATTCAAACCAACCTTGGCTTTGGCCTAGTTTGACTGAGTTGCCGTGCGTAACATATTTGAGGAGTGTACCAGATTTGGCAAGTCTTGGGTGTAGGGTTGGTACATAATCAGCTTCATTCATAGCCAGGAAATAAGACGGCTGGTGTCCTGATCTGTCCTCTTCTTCCGGCTTCTTCTCCTTTTGTGCATGGCAAATGTGCAACAAGTGGGTGGTAGTCTTATTTAGGTGATTGCCGGGATGACTGGGACAGAGTAAGGCTAAGGCATTCAGTTTAACATATGGGACTGTAGTGATGGCCAATTGTGATCCAAGGCCTGTCAGTGACTCTTTGAACAGTGTTCCTGCACTCAGCCGCGGAAGTCCGTCCAGAACTGAGAGATTTAGCCGAGCCTGACTCGATCACCCTATTGCCTCTACGCCTCAGGAACACAGACCAGCAAATTAATAATTTACAAGCTCGTACTGTCCGCATAGACCCCTGCAACCTGTCTATGAGACTCTATGCTTCTGACGTTCACGTTCACGTTCTAGCATATCACGTTCACAGCAAGACCACGTACAGGCGCAGATGACCCCATTGTTAGTGGGAGCTGGTTCGCACGTTCGAACTGAATGACCAGGCACGTATCAGTAAGTGCGATAGCACTCCTATCAGAACACACTCACCAAACAAAAGTGGGAAAACGTGAAGATCTTCAACAGGACACCATGCGATAAACAAACAACACTGAAAAATACGCGCAATCAACTTCAGATATGGTAAGGTCAGTCTGTAAGTGAGTGAAGTTCTTGCGTAAAGCAGGGCTGCGTGCTGGCACCGACCCTCTTCACCATCTTTTTTAGCATGATGTTGAAGCAGGCCACAGTGGACCTCGATGATGACGATGCAGTGTACATCAGGTATCGTCTCGATGGCAGCCTGTTCAACCTCAGACGACTGCAGGCCCACACGAAAACCCTAGACCAACTGATTCGTGAGCTGCTTTTTGCTGATGATGCTGCCCTCGTTGCACACACAGAGAGAGCCCTGCAGCGCATCACGTTTTGCTTCGCAGATGCTGCCCAGCTCTTTGGACTCGAGGTCAGTCTGAAAAAGACAGAGGTCCTCCATCAGCCGGCACCCAAGACAGTGTATCGCCCTCCTCACATCACCATTGGCGAGTCTGAACTAAAGTCAGTGCACCAGTTTACTTACCTTGGCTGCATTATCACGTCGGACGCCAAGCTGGACAAGGAGCTTGACAGCAGGCTGGCAAAAGCGAACAGCGCTTTTGGGCGACTTTTCAAGCGGGTGTGGCACAATCAACAGCTGAAAACAGGCACCAAGATCAGCGTGTACAGAGCTGTGGTCCTCACCACCCTGCTGTATGGTTCCGAGTCCTGGGCCCTCTACCGCAGCCAACTACGACTCCTCGAACGCTTCCACCAGCGCTGCCTGCGTACCATCCTGGGCATTCACTGGAGTGACTATGTCACCAACGTCGAGGTCCTTGAACAGGCTGAAACTGTGAGCATCGAGGCTTTGCTGCTGCGGACACAGCTCCGCTGGGCGGGGCATGTCTCCAGGATGGAGGATCATCGCCTACCAAAGATCACCCTGTTCGGCGAGCTTGCTACTGGACACCGTGACAGAGGGGCACCAAAGAAGAGATACAAAGACTGTCTCAAGAAGTCACTTAGTGCCTGCCAAATTGACCACCACCAGTGGTCTTCGCTTGCTGCGGACCGTGACACCTGGCGCTCCACCATTTACAAGGCAGCTGTCTCCTTTGAGGACTCTCACAGAGCTAGCCTTAAGGACAAGCGGCTCAGGAGAAAAAACAGAGATGCCGCAGCTCAGAACCCTGGCCATACCTTCCCCTGCAGCCACTGCGGTCGAACCTGCCTGTCTTGGATTGGCCTCCGCAGCCACGAACAAGCCTGCAGACGTCGTGGGCAACTCCTATAAAATCTTCGTTCGCGAAGTCAAGCCAAGAGAGAAGTTCTTGTCAGATCATCCGACAGCGTGATATACACACGCCTCTATACTCTTTTTATATACTGACGAACAAAAGAAATGCGACATTTTTGGAATCATCGGAAACACTAAAGTGTTTCATATGACTCCAAAAATGTCGCATTTCATTTGTTCATCAGTATACTGACTATAATTGCAGCTGACACAGGTGTTAGTTGTTTAACTCCTTCCTTGCCACTGGACGCCACTCAGTTGTGTTTCTGAAATCTGTTAACCCGTATCATACTGAGGCTAAAGCTTCAAATGTGTACACTGCCATATGCAAGCTACATTCAGTATAGTACTTACAGATAAGGATATAGACCAATGGCTTTAGTTCAAAGGTGGTGCCAGAATATCTTGGCGCCTAGAGGCGCCAAGTTATTCTGGCACTACCCTTGAACTATTTGAGTCAAACTTATTTCACACACTGGTCCAAGGAACAAGGGTACAAAATGGTTTCAGCCAGTGGCGGCACATATCGGCCTCACGAGCACCTTCAACTCCCGAGAGGCTTATGAGGATCTTGTAGCTGGGTGGTGTTTAGTTTTTCCTCGGCGGTCTTACATGTTTTCAGTCGACGTGGTATAAGCGTGTACATCTGAAGGCTGACTTTGTGCTTTTATGCAGATTACGTTGTCTCGGCGATTGCAACCCCCCCCCCCCCCACCACCACCACCACCACCACCACCACCACCCTCCCCCCAAAAAAGAAATAAATAAAATTTAAAAAATAAATAAATAAATAAATAAATATAAAAATAAATAAATAAAAATTAAAAATTAAAAAATAACAAAATAAATAAATCTACTGATCTCGCATCAGTGACGCAGGAACCACGGAAGAGGAGAGGGGAGAGGAGGGCAGGGGTGGTGTCCCCTACCCAAAATATTTTGACAGCGGGCCAGAGCATCCCCCCCACCCACCACCCCCCCCCCCCCACCCCACCACCCCCTCCCCCGTCCCAATAGTTTGGTAAGAATCCATTTTGCTTAAGTTACGTACGTTGTGTGTGTGTGTGTGTGTGTGTGTGTGTGTGTGTGTGTGTGTGTGTGTGTGTGTGTGTGTCATTGTTTTCAGTTTCAAGGCTGGATGACTACCCTTCACCCCTCCCCCCAACCCCCGTCACCCTCCCCCCCCCTCCCCCCTCCTCCCCCCCCCCTCCCCACCCCTCCCCATCCCTTTCACCTCCGCTCTCGTCAGTCTTGTAACTAGAGGAATATGCAAATTGTCACGGTTGAGAACAAATTTTTTCACGTCAGCAAGAAATGTTCTGATTGTGCCAAATGCCGAGCCTGTTTAGCCTGACTAATTGGTTCCAGGTTGGGCAAGAAGATTACGGCGTTTGGCATCACATTGGAGCTGTCATGCTCTTTCTTAAGATGTTTACACCATCTGCAAGAGGTATAGATCCTCATGGGCCCCCGCAATATGCGGGGGTTCATGAGGATCTATACCTCTTGCTTCGCTGGACGACGTTTTTTATCGCGAGTTTTAAGAATGGAGAGTTTGACTACACAGATGTACATTGTTTTATATTCAGTGAACACGGTGGAGTCACATTGGAGTTATGCCGCGGTCTTCATTCACTTATTTATCTACAAGAGACATAGATCCTCAGGCGCCCCCGCAGTAGCGGGGCCTCATGAGGATCTATGCCTCTTTGCTGGTTGCCTTTTATCGCCGATCAGAAGTCAGTTTGGGATTCATCAAGGCTTATAAAGGAAATCGTCCCAAGAAATACAACATCGGTTGGCAGTCACCTTTTGGTGTGTGGATTGCAATGAAGGTGAGTCAAGAGAGCACTGCGGATTGAGGCGGCTCATGAGGATCTACACCTCCTGCTGACGTTATTTACATTGGCGTACCTCATTATGGAGAGCCGGATTTATGCGTCTTTTCTTTTACTGCGTATACTTAGACTGGGGAGCACAAGGGGAGGGAATCTAATTTCTGGCAAGAGTTTCAGTGCCCCTGACTCCCTCCAAGCGTCAATTGTTATTAACCCGTTCAGTGTCAGCTGCGGGGGCTCATGAGGATCTATACCTCTTGCAGCTGGGTGGTGTTCACATTTTCTCGGCACAGCACGGATCGGGATAAGATGAACCGTATTGCCGCATGCATGAACATTAGGAACTTTTCAGTGTGGCCTATGAACAAGCATCCACTGTCGGCACATAAATTGAACATCCAGGTCAAGCCAACTCAAACCACGTAAGCTGTCATTTGACTATTGACAATAGTATTGTTTACACTGTAAACGCCCACGCACGCACGCACGCAAGCACACACACACACGCGGGCCCACACTCGCACACACACACACACACACACACACACATTCACACCCGGCCGCTCACACACATTCACACTCGCTCACATACACGCACACACACTCACTCACACATCTAAATTAATAATATCAACAACAATAATAATAATAATCATAGTCATAATAATATAAATAATTATGTACAATCATAGTCATGATGATCATCTATCACACAACCATACAAACACTAAAAGCAATCAGCTTATTGCAAGTGAGCCGCAATAGTAATCTAATAATAATAATAATAATAATAACAATATCCTATTTGACGCTCCGAGTCTGGGGCAAGAAACTTTGATTCTCTCCCCTGTAGGGGAGAGTAGGGCGCTAGAGGGACTACTAGTGTTGTTGTGTGGCCCACCCACTCCATGGCTCTAACCATCATAAGATGTGCATCACCGAATCAGTTAACCCATTTAGCCCCAACGCCCTACAGCAGAAGATGGATTGACCATGATAATTCAAGGGTAGTGCCAGATGAGCTTGGCGCCTTCAGGCGCCAAGCTCATCTGGCACTACCCTTGCCGTGAATTATCATGGTCGAGCGGCCATCTCCTGTACTAGTAAGTGGGACAAAGTCACTAGGTAACACCTCCAAAATGTGGCCTGAACGCATCCGTGGGGTTAAATGGGTTAATTATCAACTGGAATGCGGTCCGTGGCGCAGCGATAAAAGCGGCAAGAGGTGCGAGGTTCGATACCCGGTTCCGGCGTCGGACGAGTTTTCTCCTCTAGTACTGAGTGCCGTCACCATTAATTCGGGCGGAACGTCGGGGGTTCAGTCTTTCTCCGAGTACTCCGGCTCTTTCCTCCTCCCTCCTTCCTTGGTATTGATTTCAGTCCACTTAATCAAATTTCAAAATATAAAAACGATTTGAATTTCAAAAAATAAAAACTTCAGTAGCTCGCTTGAGCTTGCCCTTAGCACCAGGTGAATGTTCTGTTCCGTTTATGTACAGTGTGTGAGGGAATGCGCGTGATTCACGTGAGCGTGCTTGTTGGGTTCAGTTCGCGGTTATGTCCTGCACATTGAGTTATATTATAAATATGAGAAATGCGCCATATAAATGGGTGTACACATTGTAAAGCACGTGTCACTTACTGCCGGAGTTCGCCGCTCTCGATCTCTGTCAAGCTGTTATGATAATAATAATAATAATGCATAGCATTTATATGGCGCATTTCTCATATTTATAATATAACTCAATGCGCAGAATGATCATAGTCATCCACCCACTGTGTTACGCTTCCATTGCCAAAAGGTCTGACCTCCAGACCCAAGCGGGACCGTTACTGAAGTGTATCGTAGGACTCGGGAAGTTCCCTACATTGCCTAGCAGCGTCGGCGCGTCAGCCGCCACTCTTAAGAGGAAAACGTGACCAAAGTCGTATTTTGCAGACGACTTGGCATTACTGTCCCACACTCATCAACAAACGCAGGACAAGACCACGAGGCTTGCTGACATCTCGTCCCAAGTGGGCCTCACCATTCACAAACAGAAAACAAAGACAATGAGGCTGAACACAACCAGGGAAGAACCAATCTTGCTTGCTGGCACCCCGTTGGAGAAGGTGGAGTCCTTCACCTATCTCGGGAGCATCATAGACAAAAAAAAGGCGGCACTGATGCAGATGTCAGAGCACGAATCGGTAAAGCCAGAGCAGCCTTTCTCCAGTTAAAAAAAGTGTGGAGTTCCAGAGAGCTGTCACAACACACCAAAGTCCGGATTTTCAACTCCAATGTAAAAGCAGTTCTCCTATATGGAGCAGAGACTTAGAGATTGACAAAAACCACAGTCAACAGAGTACAGACCTTCATGAACAGTTGCCTTAGAAGAATTTTGAAAATCCACTGGCCAGAGAAGATCAGCAATTTCAGACTCTGGGACAGAACAGAGCAGATAACAGCAGAGAATGAAATTGGGCGAAGAAGATGTGGATGGATCGGTCACAGCCTGAGAAAGCAAGCTTCCAGTATCACTAGGCAGGCATTGTCATGGAACCCCCAGGGAAAGAGGAAAAGAGGTAGGCCGAGAAACTCCTGGCGTCGAGACCTCCAAGCTGACATCAAGAGACTGGGAACCACCTGGAGTAGAATCGAAGGAGAAGCACAGGACAGGAGTTGCTGGAGGTCTCTCGTCGACGGCCTATACCCAGGTAGGGGTGACAGGCGTAAGCTAAGTAAGTGACCAAAGTCGTAGTATTTCAACTCAGTACGAAATACTGAGTCAGTGCCGTTTCAACACTTTTTTCTTCATTTTTCTTCCTCTTTGGAAACAAACAAAAAACAGATTCTGGTGAACGGTTTCCTACAGTGATGGCAAGAGTTGATGTTATTGCTTGTTATTGTCAGTCTGTCATTACAAAACAGCGAAATGATATATCTCCCTATGAGCGCTTAGTCCCCGTATCATCCTCACAAGATGGCCGCCACGACTGGCGTGATGACGTCAGCTTCCCGAGCCCTTTACTGAATTCAGTTGGGCGGATCTGGTCAGATTGACATCAAACCCCACCTGACACTGCGGACTGTCTCCCTCGATTCGCCAGTGTGAACCCTACCCTCACAAGAAAAAAAATGAGTGAAGAGAAAGAAAGGAAGATATATTGAAGAAAAGCCGAGGCAAAGAAGCGGGAAATAATGAGAGGCTGCCAGACACACTGGATGTCATTGTCTTGTGATGCAATATCTGCTGCATGGTTGTCCCGCCGAGAGTTACTTACGGACTTTTAAAAAAAAATGTTTAACGGATTTTGACGGTCAGTGGCAAAGGCTGAGAAACGCGAACCTGATCAGTGCGTGTGTTGTAAGCCAAATGGGCATGCATTCAAATTTTCTTTTGTTTGTTTTTGTTTTAGGATTTGTTGTTGTTGTTGTTGTTGGTGGTGGTGGTGGTGGTGGTGGTGGTGGTTGTGGTGCTGCTGGCTTGGATGTTTTTTTGTTTTTCTTTTGGTTTTTTTTTTTGTTTGTTTGTTTGTTTGTTTGTTTGTTTTTCGGTTGTTGTTTGTTTTTGTTTTTGGTTTTTTTTGGAGGAGGAGAATTGTTTGTTTGTTTGTTTGTTCGTTCGTTCGTTTGTTGTTTAAGGTTTTGTCGTTGGTGGTGGTGGTTTTGGTTTGTTTTGTTTTTCTTTTGGTTTCTTTTTTTTTTTTTTTTTTTTGGTGGGGGGAGGTGGTTTTGTTTGTTTGTTTGTTAGGTTAGTTGTTTGTTGTTTGTTTGTTTTGTTGGGGGATGTTTAGATCTCAGCATTTAGATCCAGAGTCAACAGCGAATTTATTTTCAACCTTTCAGTCATTAATTTTCATCTACACAGGAAACGCACACACTCATTATATAACACTGTTTGTTGTAAACTATTTTAATAAACTCTCTAGGGCTGTATACATCGTCCGGACAGAATTGTAAGATTACTGCTCAGCTTTCATGTTATGTCTGCCTGCATAACACGGTGCCGGCGTTTCATGATAAACTCTGCTACCTCCAATTCACTCACACTGACAAGGAAACTTTTAATATCTGCAAGGGGTATAGATTCTCATGAGCCACCGCAGCCTGCAAAACGTCTGCAAGACATCGATCCTCATAAGAACATTACATTCCGAGTGCGGGGGCTCATGAGGATCTATGGCCTTTTGCTCATTGGTTCCATTTAGTTCCAGCATCAATCTGAACAACTGTCTGCTCATATATGTGCGGTATACCTCACTCATTCGGTGAATTGCAGTCGTTTCATTTTTGGCGAATTCGTTTTTTAGAGAGGCACTGGTTTACATGCGGAGACCCCACACGGTACAAAGGTTAGTGAGAATGTGTGACTCCTGAATGTGTTGTCTAAATCTGTGTTACTTTTAGGGGGGGGGGGGGGTATTGGTTTACAACTCGGATAGTGCAGTGGTGCCTTTGCTTGCCGCTTGCCTGAGCAGATTTACGACCGAAGCAAGCATAGCAACGAACATGTCTTCCACTGAGTGGGAGTGAAGGCAACGGAGTCACATCACACAGACTAAAGAACGGACTTCTTTGCAGCAGTTGCACACTTGATACCATGCCTCCTCAGTAGTGAATAAAAGGAGGTAACCTGTGTGGCGGGAGTTCACTGAATATATTACCTTGTCAGTTCAGCCTGCGACAGAGCTTTTCAAGCGGGGTTCCGATAGAGGCTGCAGAATTCGCAGCGGCCTGAACTGGCGTACGACTTCCTCCATTGGAGACAAGGTATACGAAGTGAAATCCTGCCACACTGGTTACCTCCCTCGATCCGCTACGCATGCGTAGAGGATCGAGGGAGGTACCCAGTGTGGCAGGGTTTATACGTTGTCTGCAAAGGAGTAGGCCGACAACTTCATGTATACGCCGGTTCAGCCTATGCACTTTTTAAACGAGTTCCGATGTGAACGTGCGTATCTGGTGTTTTAGTAGCTCAGGTCAGACCGCTTAGCTGGCCTGATTCTTGCGAGTCAAGGCGGCAGCAAAGTTAGTGGCCTATCTTCTTGCCTGCCTCTAAACTTTGCCGGATGCGAGGCAGCGGGTTTCTATTCACTGGACCAGGCCGGAGTGGACTGGAGACGGGATTCGATATTACAGCTTGACTCATTAGTGGATTGTGCACGTTATACTCGGTGCCTCAGGTGTGTTTACAAGTTGCTTGCAGACTTACTGACTTCAAGTTGTACGTGCATTTTTTTCAGACTTGATCATTCGTTTTGGACCTTATTATAATAGTGAAATTTGTCGCGTGCTTGCCTGTGATTCAGTTAGGGACCGTGTGTGTGTCAGTGTGTGTATAGTGCCGGTGTCTGTGTGTGTTTGTGGGGGGGGGGGGGGGGGGGTTGTGTGCGTGCGGTGGGCCACGGTGCCGGTGTGTGTGAGTTGTTACTACGGAACAGACTTGCTACTGAACAGAAAGTGTGACGAACTTGTCGCCCGATACATCAGTGTATTTGTGTGCATGTTGGTGATCATAATTTCTTGTAGGCGGCAGTGTAGGACGTGTTCCTAGCGTTGACTGAGTCATGCCGCAGTTGTACGAGCCTTGAGGTTACGTTTACGCCGAACGACAACCAACAACGACTTGTAAAAGCGCAAAGTCACCGCGGCCACCAAATTGCACCATAAGTATCAGTAGAAAACACTCTAAACACTCCAAGAGGCATAGATCCTCATGAGCCCCCTGGGCTCATGAGGATCTATGCCTCTTGGAGGTGTTTGGAGCGTTGGCAGATGCTGGCTATCTACAGCCAAGACTAGACTTCGCGCTCGTTTGTTGTTGGGAGACCTTCATGAGAGAAAACGAAACGTCACAACTGTGACACATCTTGACGTTTACTAGTAGCCTGGACGAGGTACTGATGTTCCAAGTAAAACAGGGAGAAGTGGCCGAAAGGATGCTCAGGCCATGTCATGTTTATACCAAAGATATAGCGTAGACAGTGTAGCCCCAGTCTAGACTCTTTGGTTATACCATTCATAGGCCATACCATAGAGGTTATAGACAGGCAGCCCCTGCTCCACTACCCCACGCCCCCTTCAGTCCCCCCATCCCCCATCCCCCTCGACCATTCGGCAGCTTTCTTAACTACTGATCTGTGTATAATAGCTATTGAAATCGGTAAAGGCATGTCTGTCACAGAATGTTGCAGACTTCAGCTTACAGGCTTTGAACTGGGAGAAAAAAACGGTATACATTGCCAGCATTTCTAGATTTTGATCTTTACAACCATGTTTGTTAAAGCGCTGATGCTACCTGCTGTGACTTGACAAAAAACATTCAACTGTTAACCCTTTTCATCCTGATACATTATTGCTTGAAATAAATTTGACTATGATAGTTCAAGGGTGGTGCCAGAATAGCTTGGCGCCTGAGGCGCCAAGCTATTCTGGCACCACCCTTGAACTAAACTGTTTTGATCTATCCTTAAATGTAGCCTTCATAGAAGTACCCAACGGAGAAAGAAACACGCTTAGAAAAGACGGGTACAACACAATTTATTAATATTTCGGGTAAATACCCTTTGTCAAAATAGACAAACAAACAAACATAGAGATTAGCCGCTACTTATCTTAAAGATAAGTAGCGGCTAATCTCTATGTTTGTTTGTTTGTCTATTTTGACAAAGGGTATTTACCCGAAATATTAATAAATTGTGTTGTACCCGTCTTTTCTAAGCGTGTTTCTTTCTCCGTTGGGTACTTCTTTGCATATTACACGCTTGGCAGTCACCTTTTTGGTCTGGATTGTAGCCTTCATAGCACAATAAGCATTTTTTTTAATCAGCCTCAGGATGTAATGGGTTAAATAAACTCAGTCATTTAGATTATACTGGTCCTGGATTTTAGACCTTATGGCTTAGCCATAAGGTCCAAAATAACATACCAGCACACAATAATATAAGGAAAGGTCTGAAATCGCTGACAGACCAGCACACCCCCAGTTCCTTTTTGTGTGTGCTATATTTGCACTTGATGGTCGCAGAGATGTGTGAAGAAAGTAAGTCTGCTCTGTAGTGTAGCAGCGACCTGAGCTATAAAATCTAGCCTTTAAGTTTAAACCCTTATCATTCGGAATACACCAGTGTGTGAAATAAGTTTGACTAAAATAGTTCCTGAGGGCCAGAATTGCTTGGCATCTCTAGGTGCCAAGCTATTCTGGCACTACCCTTGAACTAAAGCCATTGGTCTATATCCTTATCTGTAAGTACTACAATGTAACTTGCATATGGCAGTGTACAAATTTGAAGCTTTTAGCCTCAGTATGATATGGGTTAAACCCCAGCCAGTGCCAGCCAGTGCCAGATTTTGCACCTGAGTTCTGGTTTCATGCATTGCAGTGCATCTGATGGCTGCAGATGCCTGATAAGTGAACTAGCCTTCAATATTCTGCAGAAGTTCTGTAGTACTAAACATCCTCTATGAACTGTGTGGTTCCTGGAAGGCAAATTTCGGACTTTATTTGAACCCCTTTGCTGCCAGGAAATATTGAACACTATCTAACTGCAAGATGTAGAGATCCTTATGAGCCCCAGTGACTGCGGGGTCTCATGAGGATCTATGCCTCTGGCTGAGACCAAATTGCATCGATGTTCCTTGGATGGTTGTGAATGTGGGCGTTGAATGAGGCAAAGATTTCAGAAACAAAATAAATACATCCAGCAGCATGGAAGGTGTTAAGTGATCCCTTCACTGCAAGATGTGTTTCTAAATCTTCTATTAATATAATTTAAAGCGATATGTACAGCACCAGCTCATGAGGAAAATGTGTTGAAGGTGGTATCTCTGAAGGCATTTATCATCATCCTTCAGCAAGAGACATAGATCCTCATGAGCCCCTGCGACAGCAGGGGCTCATGAGGATCTATGTCTCTTGCAGTTGGGTCATGTTGAATTTATTTCGTGAGTAAATGGGGTTAATTTCAGATTAGGCTACACTGCATTTGATGGCCAGAGATAGTTCGTAAAAAAAACCAAAAAAACCGTCAGTTTAGAGAAACTGGGAACTTTGCTGGCACAGTATTTGATGCTCAGAGATATACATTGAGGCAGGCATGATATTTGTGAATTGTGCCATATTTGCCCGTATTTCAGTCCAAGTGCTCATAATTAGTTCCATACTCCATTAATGTCAGTGTGTGTTGCTCCACAGTGCCTCGCATTTGATGGCTGCAGACAGGTATAGAGTGTGAACCAAAGGCTGGTGTATTGAAAATGTTTTCACCATGTGTATTAACCCATATCATACAGAGGCTAAAAGCTTCATATTTGTACACTGCCATATGCAAGCTACATTATAGTACTTACAGATAAAGATATAGACCAATGGCTTTAGTTCAAGGCGCCAAGCTATTCTGGCACTACCCTTTAACTATTCTAGTCAAACTTCTTTCACACACTGGTGTATTCCGAATGATAAGGGTTAATGTACAGTATTTATTTTTTCCAGTCACTTTAAAAACAATACAATGCCTTGTTTTTCAGTAACTATAGGAAATGTCACTTACTTACTTTCTCCACGCAGTGACAAGATAAGTAGGGAATTGTATGTGTTTGGTTGCCTATTAACCCCTTCATTGCCAGTGAACACGATCCAGCAGCAAGAGACACAGATTCTCATGAGCCCCCTCGAATGCGGGGGCTTATGAGTATCTATACATCTTGCTGAGACCAATTTGTATCCATGTTTTTTGGGACGGTTTTGGCCTTTGGTCTTTTAACGAACCAAGATTTCATAAACAAAACTGTACGTACAGTGTACATACAGTGGCAGGGAAGGAGTTAATAAATTGTAACTGTTTTCTAAGCGTGCTTCTTTCTTTGTTGGGTTATTCTCTACAAGAAATGAATGTTTTACATTAACCCATTCGGCCCTGAAGCACTACAGCAGGAGATGGGTCGACCATGATAATTCAAGGGTCGTGCCAGATTAGCTTGGCGCCTGTCGGTGCCAAGCTAATCAGGCACTACCCTTGAATTATCATGGTCGACCCAATCCCTGCAACAGGTGCATAGTCGTTAGATGACGCCTCCAAAATTTTGGAAATACGTGCGTCGGGCTGAATGAGTTAACACACATCGTAAAAACGCATTTCTGTGTCCCTCAGCCCTTGACTGACACAAGCGTACGTGAAAACTGCAGGAACTTGACTGTACAGTTTTGCCGGTGACGCTGTAGAGCATTGCGAATGCTCTGAGAACTTAAGGTAATCCAGACTTTACTTTTCATTTGTGCACAACATTGTTCATGGTGACAGCAGATACTGTTTACTGCAGCTGTGTTAGCAAAAAAAAAAAAAACACGGAACTAGAACATGTTGCCAGCCCGTTAAACTGATCAGCGTCCAGTCCCCAGTTGCAGGAAATTTGTCCAGACCAACGGCCAACTGTCCTGCATTGCAGCGAGATTTTCAGTTGTGTGTGGGGCTAAAAACAGCTTAAACCAGATCGCCGTTGGGACTACGACAAGCAGATAGTGGCAAATCGACCCAGCTTTCTAGGAAACTATATTTCCGGCAGTGATAGAAGAAAAACACATCATAGTAATTTTGCCAGCACTAAAGCCGCGGTGTAGAAGTGAGACAGCAGTCAGTCCGGCTTTCCTAGAAACCTTGTTCCAGACGCGAGCTGGGCTGTCTCAGGGCAGGGCTGACCGATTCTAGGATATTTATTCAGTACCTGTCTTGGAGCCGTACAGCGCACTCACCTGTGAAAATGAAACGGTAAGGTACCTTTGATGTCTCGACTAGACAGTACATAACTTACTAGATGTGTGCCTGTCAACGGAGTAGATCCTCAGGAACGGCACCCGCACGCGAAGCGCTGCCTCCCATGCGCAAGAGGCATAGATCCTCATGAGCCCCCGCATGGCGGGGGCTCATAAGGATATATGCCGCTTGTTGGACTCATTCACATCTGTGTCCTCAGGACGGTTGATTTCATAAGGCGAGTCAGTCGCGGTCTATGTTAGTACTGAGTTAATCGTACATTTACCACCACACCCCACCTTTCCTCGTCTAGTACCTGAGGTTCTGTAATGTACATGTAAATGAGTCTAGGAAGAGGCTCTGATTTATGAGGACCCTGGCATCATGACACGCTGCGGCATATGAAGGTCTTTGTCTCTGGTACGGCTAGTAATTTCTCACAGGTCAATTGGAGAACTGAAACTTTAAAAATAAAATGCCGTAATGGACACAGCAAGAGGCATAGAGGCTCATGCTTTAATGGCTCATGAGGATCTCTGCCACTTGCAGATGGATGGACTTCCAGGGGCGGATCTGAGGGAGAGGAGCCAGGGTCTCCCCCCCCCCCCCCCATTTAAAAAAAAAATGCTGTAAGAAAGTCCCTTTGTGGGAGTGTTTGGAGCCCCTCTCCCCCCCCCCTCCCCCTCCCCCTCCTACCCCCACCCTCCTTTTGACATTTTGGCTAGTTTTCACTCATTCTCTCTCCCTCCCCCCCCCCTTTCCCCCCCCTCCCCCTCCCCCCAACACCCCCTCCCCCCCCCTTCCCCCCTCCCCCTCCCCCCAACAACCCTCCCCCCCCAAAAACACCCACCCACCCACCCACCCACCCACGCCCCCACCCCCACCCTGCTTTTCGACCCCTGGAAGCAAGGTAGGAGGTTGTAGGTCCCTTTTGTAGGAGGTTGAAGGTCCCAAACAAAACTTGGTTGGAACTCCCACCCACCCACCCACCCCCACCCCCCACCACCACCACCCTCTCCCCGAGGTAACTGATCTGCCTCTGACACCCCCCTGCCCCTGACTTCGCTGGCAGAGAGAGGTAAGACTAAATGGCACTTGGCATGTATCCTTGATTATATATAGACTCGGTTCTTTCTGCTTCTGTGAATCTGTGTCGGTGTGTCAAACCGGTCAGTTGATTTCGAGTGTTATGAGGTTGTTCGCTTTCCAGTTAGTAAAAGGTCCTCGGTCTCTCGTCGGAAGCCCTTGGCAGGGTTGTACGGCGTGGGCCAGTGGCGGCCGACTCAGTACGGCCCCATGATCTTTTGCTACTCAAGTCAGTCGGTTATTGGCGCGTACTACACTGTGTAAATATGTGCCGTTAGATGTATGGTGAGCATTACTATCTGGCAAGAAAAGGAGTACCTTAACCCATTTAGCCCCGACGCACTACAGCGGGAGATGGATCGACCAGGATAATTCAAGGGTAGTGCCAGATTAGCTTGGCGCCAGAATCTGGCACTACCCTTGAATTATCAAGGTCGATCCCTCCTGCGCCTGGTACATGACGCGTCCAGAATCATTTGGGAAATACGGCCGCGGGATTAAATGGGTTAGGCTGGAGTTGTCGTGCTTGTTGTTTGTAATGGTGTTGGTGTTTTTGGCGGTGGTTCTGTGTGGTTGGAGTGGTTAGGGGAGGTGGTGATGGTGCTGGTCTTGTGTTGTTGGCGTCGTCTCGCTTCTGAATTCAGTAGTCAGTAGTTTTGTATTTGGTTATGGTTGTGATTAGTCATCTCTCTCTCTCTCCGCAGCGAAGTTCATATGAAAAAAGTAAATTCTCTGTATCGTCGAGGCCGTTAAACGCATATTTCCTGGCTCAGTGGACCCGCCCTCACAGACAAAAGAATCAAATCTCTTAAATTGCTAGCTTTAAACGAACAATTCGAATTTAATCGGTGTGTATTAATGTAGACGATTCTACACGAGCGAGCCCCACTCTGTTACTCATTTGCGAACTCTGGTTTTAGATAATTATAGACAAAACACGATAAACAGGTCGCTCCACCCACCAAGAACAAGATTAGATATATATAAAACTAGCCTGGCCTTTTCAGGTGCAAAAGCATGGAATAATTTACCCCAGCATCTTAAGTCTATTTCTAAATTTAGTATATTTAAGGATCGCCTTTATCGCTTTTTACTTTTAAATTAATACCACGATTTAATTCTTCTCTATTAATGTTGTACACTCAGAGACATGTTCTAATTACAAGATGACATTCAGCTTATGTTGCTGTTATAATGTTTGTTTGGTTGGGGGGGGGGGGTGTGTTTGTGTTTGTGTGTGTGTGTGTGTGTGTGTGTGTGTGTGTGTGTGTGTGTGTGTGTGTGTGTGTGTGTTTTGTTGGGTTTTTTTTTTGTTGTTGTTGTTGTTTTTTGTTGTTGTTTTTTTTTTTTGCTTTGCCTTTTATGCTTTTCGTACACTTTAATGTTCTTGATACTATGTTTGTTTGTTTGTTTGTGTTTAATATTTTATTTTGTTGCTCGATGTATATTTATGTGTGTAGAGTAGCAGGATACAGTTTGTAAGAGAGGCATTCGCATGCCTAAAACTTTATCCTGAATAAAAACGTTTCATCATCATCATCATCATCATCTCTCTCTCTCTCTCTCTCTCTCTCTCTCTCTCTCTCTCTCTCTCTCTCTCTCTCTCTCTCTCTCTCTCTCTCTCTCTCTTTCTCTCTCTCTCTCTCTCTCTCTCTCTCTCTCTCTCTCTCTCTCTCTCTCTCTCTCTTTCTCTCACACACACACACACACACACACACACACACACACACACACACACACACACACACAGTCTCTCTCTCAAACCAAATACATTTACCGTTGTAAAATAAAAGTTCATTGTCGTTGTCTCTTTCCTCCGTCCGTCAGTCCATCCATCCATTCAGCCGTTGACTCCTATCACGTGTGTGTATTTCACTTTTCCTTGTTTCTTTTGAGCAAGGATGAAGCTCGGCAAAAGAGGGATGGGGGAGGGGGCGGGGAAGGGGGGGGGGGGGCTGTATGCGGGGTGTGACGGTAATGATATACAGAAGGAAATGCAGAAGCGGATTGCACTGAGCTAGACTAACAACACACTGAACCAGATAAAACCGCCAATATTTAATGTAACATGATGGTTTTGTCTGCTTGGTCAGGTTGCTTCCTTTTCGCATCGGCTCTTATCAGTGGTTCATAACAATCTATGCTCTTGCAGAAAATCAGTGATTCCTTCTTTTTTCTGGCAAACATTCGACGCCAGATCGACTACGTGAGTCGAAACGGCCAGGAGCGATAACAAACAAGAGACTGATGTGTCCGAAAATATAAGTCAAAGTTTCTGCAGAGAAATCGTTGAACATACCCCTATTGTCTCATCTACCGATACTGATGAGAAACAAAGATATTTAGCAAGAGACATAGATCCTCACGAGTCCCCGCAAACTGCAAACTGCGGGGACTCATGAGGATCTATGTCTCTTGCATATGTGGCTTTTTTTGCAATTCCTATGATGATGAAAGGCGTTCTTTGTTGGAATGCTTGCCGAAAAAAATCAAGTTATCTGTTACGAAGTTCATGCTTTTAAAGAGTCTCCGGATAGTGTGATATCTGGAAAGTGTGTGTGTGTGTGTTTGTGTGTGTGTGTGTGTGTGTGTGTGTGTGTGTGTGTGTGTGTGTGTGTGTGTGTGTGTGTGTGTGTGTGTGTGTGTTAGCCGGTCTGTGATTTTAGGTTCGAAGCCATAAGGTCTAAAATCACAGACCAGCACACATCTTTCTATTGTTCTATTCAAGCTGTATAAGTTCCCATATTTTCTCCTTTTAAATAAGACCATTAATTCTTTATTATTCATTTATTATTAGTGTTTCACAATTACTCAAGACTATCTACATTAGGCGCCAAGCTGTTCTGGCACCACCCTTGAACTATCGTGGTCGAACGTTTATCTGTAGAACTGGTTCGTCAGTCTTTTTCAGGCGTCTGCTGCTCTCAAATTTTAATTTGGAGACTGTTGAGAGCGAATAGCTGAATGCCTTTAACACTCATCATGCAGCGAACTGCTGGGTTGTATCTGTCATCATCGCATATTTTCTGAGATTTTTCTGAGAGCCAACCGTTTTCATGTGTTAATGGCTGTAGTCAAGGGGTTATTAATTTTGTGATGATGTAAAAGTAAACGGTAATTGTTTCTTCAAGCTGTTTGATTGTTTGTTTGGTTGCTGGGTTGGTTGGTTGTTTGCTTGGCTGCTTGGTTGGTTGCTTGCTTGGCTGCTTGGTTGGTTGCTTGGTTGGTTAGTCGGTTTGTCGGTTGTTTTTGTTTTGGTTTGGTTTTTTTCATGTTTTTGTGCAGGTTTTGTTTGTTTGTTGTTGGTTTTTTGGGGGGTTTATGTTTATTTGGGGGTGAGGGGTGAGCGGGGGTTCGTTGCCATTTGTTTGTTTGTTTGTTTGTTTGTTTGAATATACTTCTTATGTTTGTTTTTTTACTTAATTTGCTGCTTGTCATTTTACAGCCTTTTTGGGCTTCTTTGCTCATTCTTTTGTTTATTTGTTTAATAAGCGCGCGGTCACCTTTAGTGTGTCAGTATGTGTGTGTGTGTGTGTGTGTGTGTGTGTGTGTGTGTGTGTGTGTGTGTGTGTGTGTGTGTGTGTGTGTGTGTGTGTGTGCCTTAGTTGGGTGTGTGCGTGTGTTTCTTCTGTTCGTTCATCAAGCCGCCTGTGCACCTATTCGTGTCCTCTTCTCCTGTGGAATGCGTTTTCCTCCACTCTCTGCCATAGTATATCACGATCCCAGCAACCACTTAAACTCGCAGACTTTACTGACTTGAAGGAAGCAAGAGGCATAGATACTCATGAGCCCCCGCAACTGCGGGGGCTCATGAGGATCTATGCCTCTTGCAGCTGAGTGGTCTATTCGCTGCAGAACAATTTATGCCTACCTTTTGCACCTCTGTGCGTTTTTGGACCGATCTCGAACAGTTGCTAGAAAATGTGTTGACAAGTGCGCGCTGTGAAGTATAGCAGCAAGTATACACAGCCAGCTAGGTGTTCGCTCGATCAGGCGTCCGCTGACGAGTTTAGCACACACTGGGCAGACTCCTGCTTTTTCCCACCTCTTACTCCCAGACAATTAAAAGGCTAATAATAACCTCGACAGACTCTTTTTGTGGGGGGTGTGTGTGTGTGTGTGTGTGTGTGTGTGTGTGTGTGTGTGTGTGTGTGTGTGTGTGTGTGTGTGTGTGTGTGTGTGTGTGTGTGTGTGCCTGATACTGGAGAAACTCAAATTATTATTTTACGCACTAATGTGTTGGTTGATTGCTTGATTGGCTGGTTTTCACCAGTGCCGGAGTTATCAATGCCAACAGACATATTGCTATGCTGAAAAGCAAGTTGACAGCTAGTCTGCCTTCCTGGTTTTCACCATTGAGTTATCATGCCAAAAGACACATTGCCATGCTGAAAAGCACCGTACAAGAAAGGGTATTCTTTCTAATCTTTCAAGCTTGGGGGGGGGGGGGGGTGACTTGACACAATTTTATGTCAAATGCTGAAGTAGCCACGAAAAAAAATGATGTGTGCTTCTAGGGACATAGGGCGGTACATTGCTCAGTCTTGAATCTTGAGTCACATATCATGTTCTTTCAGTCCTTCCTTCCTTCCCAGCCACGACACTGGCAGGACGACAGGTTGCAGACGACGACGGCAGACACTAGTGAGGTTGCGTCTGCGAGAGCAAGGTCACAGCGGACAACATAATTTCTGCAAGTGTAAGCTTGCATAATCACAGACAACACGCCAAACGTCTAACTTCTATAGTTCCTCACGCCCGGGGCCATAAGCATAGACAACACTCCAAACTATCTCAACACAGACATAGACATTCCTAACATCTCAAAGAGGCATAGATCCTCATGAGCCCTGCGGGCTCATGAGGATCTATGCCTCTTGGAGATGTAAGGAATGTTATCTGTGTTTATGGTAGAACTGAGCTGGTTTTCCGCCGTGATGCCGTGAGTCGCTCTCTCGAAAACCCCAAGAGTATAGAGGCTATGCTTCCACTATACTCTTTGTATATACACTGAGAAGTTGAACACTGCGACGTTAAGACTGACCTACGCGTATTTAGTTGTACTCAGCAGAAGGGAAAAAATGAAATTTTAAAAATTAAAATTTTTTTTTAAAAACTATTAGGCCTACCCTCTTTTCTGGTCTGTGTTTGAGAACGCTCACTTTTTTTCAGCGGCGTCAATCAGCCCTCAGCTATTACATGTCACTCCTTTACTCCTCCACGTGTTTTAGTGTTTTAACCTGTTGCGTGTCGGTAGTCGGTAGCGTGTCCTGTACTTGAATCATCGCGACAAAACCGCTACCGACACGCAAGGAGTTAACTTTTGGTCTGACGTCAGTGCTGGGGTGGTGTATGCATTTTTGTTAACAAAAGTTCAAGAAGATCTGAAGAAAGTAATCAAAAAAGCGGGTAGGTGAGGGCCTTTTTTTTGTTTGTTTTTCTTCTTTTTTTTTTTTTTTTTTTTTTTTTTTTTTGGGGGGGGGGGGGGGGGGGGAATGGTGGCTGCTGACATGGAATGAATGCGCATTACAAGTCGACATCGTCATCATCACGATCCAGCTTTTACTGAGTGGAAATACCGCTGCGCCACCGCGTGCGCAACCGGCCATTATCCGATTTAAATTTCTGTTCGTAATACCTGTTTGTTATAAGCGAGTCAGCTATAACTGAAGGTTTGTCAAGCTGGTTCGACATTGCAACTAAGGGACACAACCTATATAGTTTCGGTGTTGTGTTTCATCACCATTAGACTGTAGTTACTTCCCTTATCTCAGGCTCTGGTGTTCCGTGTCCTGCCACGATGTCTTTGCTGAAACAAGTACGTGTATTTGAAACGAAGTACGAGAATGTTGAACATTGTATGCCCCCAACCCCAGTAGGGAGTGAGGGGGTTTCCAAACACCCCATAAAGGGACTTTGTTATTGCATTTTAACACCAAAAAAAACATTGGGGGGGGGGGGGGGACACATGCAGCACCACCCCCACCCCCAGATCCGCCTCTGTGTATGGTTGGGTTGGGTTGGTTTGGGTTACGTTGGGTTGGGTTGTGTTGTGTCGTGTATTGCTTTGTTTGGTTAGGTTGGGTTGGGTTTGGTGTGGTGTGGTTTATTTTCTTTTTCTCGTCAGCAAGCTTTGTTACAAGTGTTACTTTGTCACACAGATCATTGTCATTGTCACACTGCTTTCCACGGTACACAATTCAAGATTCGACCTGCTGAGTCCAAAATTCGGCTATCGCATACACCGACTTTCTGTCTCTGATTCCAACCATTACGTTTCATTTAAATTAGCAGTTGATGTGAGTGCCGCAGTATTTGAATGTTTCATTTCATCTGTAACAGGCATAGATTCTCATGAGCCCCTGCGACGGCAGGGGTTCATGAGAATTAATGCTTCTTGTTCAGTTAGCCCCATCGGCTCCATTTACATCCCGACTAAGGTGTATAGCGAGTTAATTTTACTTTTGGAGGTGTTCCATCCCAACTTGCAAGAGGCATAGATTCTCACGAACTCCTGCAGTAGCTGTGAGAATCTGTGCCTCTTGTAGTCACACCCTAGCTCTGACTTACATCCTTGGATTGAGGTCATCAGGGTTTAAAGTTCAAACTGGAGCCATAACGGTTCCTCTCAGTATGTGTCTGTGGGTTACGGCCGGTCCTTGATTGAGAATAATATAGGCCGCCAGTCTAACTGGACCCGCAACTACCAGAAAACGACGTGATTACTGAGGAGGACACTGGGCGCCGCAGTGAGCCACATAGATAGGTGATTAACCCCCTAACTGCCGACTGAGACAAAAATGAACACGGCCACCCGCCACGCACCTGCAAAAGGCATAGATCCTCATGAGCCCCAGGAGTTGCAGAGGCTCATAAGGATCTTTGCCTCTTGCTGACACCGCTTGGTGCCCATGTTGTTTGGTTGTCTAAGGGTGGGGGGGGGGGGGGGCGACGTTTGGATTACGTTAACTCATTCTACCCCAGACACACCACAGGAAGATAAGGATCGACCATGATAGTTCAAGGGTGATGCCAGAATAGCTTGGCGTCTATGGGCGCCAAGCTATTCTGGCATCACCCTTGAACTGTCATGGTCGATCTGTGTCCTGCACTGCAATGCAGTCTCGGAACAACGGCAATATTTTGGGATTTCGGTCTTGGGGTAGAATGAGTTAACACAGATTTCAGAAACGCAGTGTACATCTGCGTCCACTGCTAGTGGCCATGAACGAAAGCTCCTAAAACTATCGCAATCTGAAACCACGTTAACGGCCACTCCGCTTGAGGGACGCAGATGTGAATATACGTATACAGCAAGAGGCGTAGAACCTCATGAGCCCCTGCTGTAGCGGGGGCTCATGAGGTTCTATGCCACTTGCAGTTGGACGTTGTGATGTGCACTTTGTTGTAAACCGTATAATTTATTAAACTAAACATGATCCCATTTTATGCTGAAATCGATGACAAAAGGTGCATGTCCCAGCACTTCAAAATCTGTTTCATAATTTGTTTATGTTGCATGTCTGAGTCACTTGTGTGCCGCGCTACCTTACAGCTGTGTAATTGACACTTTTTCAAGTACTGTTCAAATGAAGTGCAATACACGCCTTTTCGATTACAGTACCCTCCCTCCCCCTCCCCCTCCACCCACCCCCCCCCCCCCCCCCCCCTTTACCAAAAAAAAAAAAAAAAAAAATCCTTTAACAATGCTTGTTGCATATCACGCATACATATAGGCCTACCGTGTTTTGGAACATCGACTTAGTGGTTCTCTTGGAGGGAGGGCTCTTTGAACCACTGACAGAAAGTTTTAGACGATCCATAAACCTAAAAATAGTAGGAATACTGCATTTGTTTCTTTAAGCTTACTTACTTACGCCTGTCACCCCTACCCGGGTATAGGCTGTCGACGAGAGACCTCCAGCAACTCCTGTCCTGTGCTTCTCCTTCGATTCTACTCCAGGTGATTCCCAGTCTCTTGATGTCTGCTTGGAGGTCTCGGCGCCAGGAGTTTCTCGGCCTACCTCTTTTCCTCTTTCCCTGGGGGTTCCATGACAATGCCTGCCTAGTGATACTGGAAGCTGGCTTTCTCAGGCTGTGACCGATCCATCCCCATCTTGTTTCTTTAAGCATTAAAGCAAATAACGGACCGTCACGCTGTTCAAATACCCATTGCGGTGAAGAGTGGTGTGGGTTTGAAAAGCCCTCTCTCGTTCTCAGCCATAAGTTTTAACCCTCTTGTGTGTTCAGCCACCGGTACCGTACACAGTACCGGTGGCTGCATACACAAAGGGGTTAAATTTCTATGTACCGTGGGTGTGCCAGTCCAGTGAAATTTATAAGGGGGTGTAGCTTCATTCAGCATTCTTGGGTACGTTTATACGTGCATGTATTTGGGATATGTGTGTGTGTGTGTGTCATCCATGGAAACCAATATGCAGGATGTGGCCGCAGCGCTGAATGGGTATGTTCATAGAGAAAACCACCCAGATGCAAGAGGTATAGATCCTCATGAGCCCCCGCAGTCGCGGGGGCTCATGAGGATCTATGCCTCTTGCTGAAACCACTTTGTATCCACGTTCCTTTGACGGCGAGCGATCTTTGACGATGAATTTACAATGATTATTTTTTTACACAGTGAGTCCGATGTTTTTTGGAGAAAGGCGCTTGATAAAAACTATGTTTTGCTATTATTATTATTATTATTATTATTATTATTATTATTATTATTATTATTACAGTGTAGTATTAATATAAACAATCAGCGTCCGCTTTCAGTGAAGGGTTTAGCACTCACATGCAAGACACTACGACCAGAAATGCTAGGAACGGTTACAGGAATATAGGTTGTGTTCCAAAAATCCGTCATGTAAAGAATCACCTATGCAAAAAGCTCTACCCACAGTCAAAGAGTTGCTTACACTTGTTGTCTCCCACGATTCGCTACCCCTGAACAACGGTGCGAATCAAGGGAGGCAACCAGTGTGAGGCGGTTTGAACAGATGAGGTGATGAGGTACAGCAAGAAAGGAAGCAGGCCTGGCCATTGTTTGTTTACTTATCTTGTCAATAAATGGCTCCCAAAAAAGCGGTGCAAGTTTCTCCATTCTTCTCTGACAAACAAACGCACAGCTATGTGTTAACTCATTCGAGGCGAACGGCATCCGGAAACGCGGCTTCAGCAGCGTATCCGGATGCCGTTCGTCTCGAATGGGTTAAGCTTCTAATTTCCTATATTCATCATTCCGTTTTTGGCGGAGATTTTCTATTTTCAACCCTTATCACTTGAACTGAAGTTCTGGATGGTTGGATAGAGTGAGGGTTGTTTGAATTGTATGTGTTTGATAAATGGATGGGTGGTTTTGCCCGTTTGTCAGGGCGTGTGGGTAGCTAATGGATAGTTGAGTGGGCTGGTGATGTTTGAAGGAAAACTGAGTGGGCCACCGCGTGACGTAAAATCCAGGTGACTGCCAAGCGTATAAAATGCATAGAAAATTCCAGCAAAGAAAGAAACACGCTTAGAAAGTACACAAACCAATGGGAATCACTCAGCGCTGGACAGACAAACAGTTAGATCCCCTGCCCCCGCCTATCAGGCACCCAATCGCCAGCCCACAGAGAAATACGCAGGAATAGAACAAGACAATCATTTGCATCCTCAAAAAAGAATGCATCAGGTCTCTTATATAACCCATGTCTTTCTCCGGAACTTAGGAAGTAGGCAGGAGAAACATACATACACAAACACGAAGGTGCATTACTATTATGTGGTCGGGTAACTACGCTTAGAAAGGACAAGTAAAACACAATTTATGAAATTTCTTAGAAAGAAACACGGTTTGAACAGACAGTTACAACACAATTTATGAAATTTCTTTTATAAGAACCCAACGGGAAAAGAAACACGGTTTGAACAGACAGTTATAACACAATTTATTAATATTTCGGGTATTTCAAAACAGTCAAACCAAAAATTATAGAATTCAGTCGCTGCTTATCTTATTGCTGACAATATCCGAAATATTAATAAATTGTATTGTGCCTGTCTTTTCTAAGCGTGTTTCTGTCTCAGTTGGGTACTTGTCTGCATTTTACACGCTTGGCAGTCACTTTTTGGTCTGAATTTATGAAATTTCTGGTCGAAGATAAAAAATCCCCAATTTTTTTAGTTGTCCCCAGAAGACTGTATTACAACTCAGGAGACAGATAGACCATGATGAGGGGCAGTTGAAAACACTTATGAACGTGTGCCTGCTAACGTGGATTGTGTAAAGAAGGGTAGAAAAGTCATAGTTGAGGCAAGACAACATTGAGAACCCGTTGTATCGGCATTTTATCATCAAACCCCACCCTAGAGCAGATCGTTTTAAGGGGTTTAGAGCAGCCAATAGGCAACTGTTTTGACACAAGAATGGTTCCATTTTCACTTAACCTCGAACAGTACCTGAGCACGTCTAACCCTTTGGGTGTCGGTAGCGGTTTTAGTCGCGATGATTCCGGTAGGAATTATAAATCATAAAACCACTGCCGACACCCAAAGGGTTAGGTAATGTGCATTTCAAAGCATTCTTGCGTCAACCTTTGCCTTCGACGTTGGGTAAGATTATATTGCAGTGCGGAAAACATTCAAACAACATTCTCTCATCTTTTATTCTATTGACAGAGTGAGTGTTGAAAGCAACGCATTTCCGTCTATGCCAAGAACAAAAGCAATATCTAGGCGATGAACATTCAGGTCGGAAAGTGCAGTTACACATACACTAACGAGCAAAAGAAATGCGACATTTTTTGGGAATCATCGCAAACACTAAAGCAAAAGAAATGCGACATTTTTGGAATCACCGGAAACACTAAAAGTGTTTCCGACGATTCCAAAAATGTCGCATTTCTTTTGCTGGCCAGTATTGAACATTTCTTTTCTTCTTTTCACCTTTTTCTTTCCGCGGAGAATTTGGAAGGAGAAGCAGGCTTGAAGAGAAGCATGGGAAAGTGCAGAGGATGAAATGAGTTAACAAGGTGGAATTCATTTCATTACAACAGAACCTGCTTTGAGCGGCCGCCCTTGTTAGATACCAGCTGACATTAACTCATTCTACCCCAGAGCCACCACAGCAAGATAAAGATCGACCATGATAGTTCAAGGGTGATGCCAGAATAGCTTGGCGCCTATGGGCGCCAAGCTATTCTGGCATCACCCTTGAACTATCATGGTCGATCTGTGTCCTGCACTGCGATGCAGTCTTCGGAGGACAACGGCAACATTATTTTAAGGATTTCGGTGTTGGGGTAGAATGAGTTAACCCATTCAGTGTCCGTTGACGGAAACTGTGTGTCTGCAGTTTTCGTCAGTTCAACACCAATAAGCCCTAGCTGTCCAAGGAACATATATTCAAAGTGGCGTCAGCAAGAGGCATAGATCTTCATGAGCCCCCGCAGTTGCTCGGGCTCATGAGGATCTATACCTCTTGCAGTTGTGTGTGTTCAATTTTCTCCGCACTGAACGGGTGAAAGACCGTAATTTAGGTGGCTGTAGCAAATGGAAACATGTTTGTGTTACACATGTTTTCTGAAGGACTCTGATAATAAATTGACGATACAACAGGTTCTCAATGTTGTCTTGCCAAGGATAACATTTTCCTACCCTTCTTTACACAATCCGTGTGAGTGGGCACACGTTAGAGTCCGAAATAGCTCAGGCGGTTAAGCGTCGGAGCAAGAAAGCGAAGGGAATCGCCGGGTCGTGGGTTCGAGTCCCCGTTCCGGCCCCGGTAGCTGGACTCGCAATCCAGGGGGAAAAGACGGGCTTGTTCCATAGCATGTCCGTTGAAACGACCTGGTAAATCAAAGTGGCACAGTTGCAGTGCGCCTGAATTGATCAGTGTTCAAGTCGTACTCCATAGGCAATAGATTTCCCTGTCCCCCATAACCCGCCCGTCAGGGCCGTCCATTATCACTTCGGTGCCGCGGACGTTAAACCCCGAACTAACCAGGCACACGTTAACAGCAAAAAATTCTACTGCCCTTCAGTTTTGCGGCGCATCTGTGGAACTCTCCTACGTACCGGCAGAAGAGGCAGAAAAATCCTACGCAAAATTCATTTCTTTTACGGCATTCAAACTTCATACGTTTAAACGACCGACTCAGGCAGTAAAGGGTTAATGATTGTCTCGCATTTCAGTAAAGATGGAGGGTTTGGGGAGGAGGAGGGGGGGGGGGTATAAACCCTGATCCCGGGTACCAAAACCAAAACACGACTAGGAAAAAAAGGCCGGAACAATAATCTTCGCATATAACAGCGTGCTACACGACCGAACATTTTTGTTGTTATCAGTCCGAAGTCAGTGTATAACGTATAACGAAGTGTGTTATAATGAATAACTTCGCTCTTCGAAGCAATTTACATTAGAAAAGTATTTCGGGACTTCTGAAAAGCCTTCAGACTAGTATCCGACCTTATAAGCCAAGTCGACTGAAGAGGAGAAATTCAGGTCTTATGATACACCACGCGAAAGGCTTTCGGGCCGAATTCGGCCGCAGTTGGCCCGCGCACATCGTGTGCGCGGGCCCACTGCGGCCGAACTCGGCCCTACAACCTTCGCGTACTGGGAAGTAGTTATTTTATTGTATTGTCTATAAATGTTCTTAGTTATGTCTTATAATAACGCTGCGCAAAAGGGCTACGTGAAATTATGAAGCTTGAACTGATGTCGCAATATGAAAGACTTTTCTGCTCTTGTTCTCTTCTCAGTGTACGCAGGAGAGTTCCTTCCGTTATACGGAAGTGAAAAATGTCTTACATATTTGTGGTCTACTCACATGGATAAAAAAAAGTCTTAGTTGAGGCAAGACAACATTGATAACACGTTGAGTGGGCGAATTTTAGCAATTAATCCATTACATCCTGAGACTGCATTTTTTTTTTTTCATTTGCTTATTGCCCTATGAAGGCTACATTACAGATTAGAGGATAGATCGACCATTTTTGTCCAAGGGCGGTGCCGGAATAGCTTGGCGCTCAGGCGCCAAGCTATTCTGGCACCTAACCCTTGAACAATCATAGTCAAATTTATTTCAAGCGATAGTGTATCAGGATGCAAAGGGGTAAAGCCTGCCAAGGTGCAGCTCGCAGCATTATTGTAAAACATACTAAGAACATTTATAGAAGAGATAGTATTAGTCGATCGCTTGAAGTCCAGCACTAACTGCAAAATGGTCCGGCCGTGAGCAGAACGTCGGTTGGGCCTGCCGTTCACACTGGTTGCCTCCCGCGATTCGCTACCGCTGTCGCGGTAGCGAATCGAGGGAGGCAACCAGTGTGGCTGAAACGCTATGACTTGTTTACTCTGTTTCCAGTCTCACTGCTTGACATAACCGACCACTTAGTCGCATAATGCAACTATTTTGATTATACCTATTAGCGAAGAGGCGTGTGTTTGTGCCTGTATTACCCTCATTATTTGGGACCTACTCTCGCCGTGTTTACAATGCTCAGGGCACCTTGAGGAGGTGGTAGTGTTTTATGTGTACCAGTGCCGTGGTGACGGGTGGGGGGAGGGGGGGGGGGGAGGGCGCAGCGAATCGAGGGAGACAACCAGTGTGTGTGTGTGTGTGTTGTGTGTTTGTGTGTATGTGTGTGTGTGTGTGTGTGTGTGTGTGTGTGTGTGTGTGTGTGTGTGTGTGTGTGTGTGTGTGTGTGTGTGTGTGTGTGAATACAGGGGCGGATCAGTTACCTCGAGGGGGGATGTCCAAACACCGCAGAAAGGGACTTTGTTATAGCATTTTATTTATTTATTTTTTTTTTTGGGGGGGTGGGTGGTTCCGGGACCCCTCTAACCCCCAGATCCGCCCCTGGAATATGCAGTGTTCATCGCTCTCCTATTCACTGTAAAAGTCTGTAGTTGCGCTGCACCACATCCTGCGGACTTAGAGAAATTCGAGGGAGATAACCAGTGTTGGGAGGGGGTAGAGTTGGGTGAGGGGAGTAGAATCAAGGGATGGGGAGGGAGGATAGCGTGAAGAATCGTGGAATGGGGTTGGGAAGGGGGGGGGGGGCAAGGTGGCAGGGGGAGGAGATGAAAACTGGCCTACTGGCGTAAGCTAAATTATCTATGATTGTACTGAGTGTGTGTGGTGACCGTGCGCACTCTGTGGCGCAGCGGTTCTCTCGCATTTCAGTAAGAGCCCTTATAGGAAGGGGGGGGGGAGGAGGGGGGGTGGGGGGGATGTATAAACCCTGAGGCGGTACCAAAACCAAAACACGACTAGGAAAAAATGCCAGAAACAATAATCTTCGCTTATGACACTTGACAGCGTGGTGCACGACACAACATTTTTGTTGTTATGAGTCCTAAGCGTATAACGTATAACGAAATGTGTTATGATGTATAACTTCGCTCTTCGAAGCAATTTACATAAGAAAAGTATTTTCGGGACTTCTGAAAAGCCTTCAGACTAGTATGCGACCTTATTCGGCCGTACAACCTTCGCGTACTGGGGAGTTATCACGTCGGACGCCAAGCTGGACAAGGAGCTTGACAGCAGGCTGGCAAAAGCGAACAGCGCTTTCGGGCGACTTTTCAAGCGGGTGTGGCACAATCAACAGCTGAAAACAGGCACCAAGATCATCGTGTACAGAGCTGTGGTCCTCACCACCCCTGCTGTATGGTTCCGAGTCCTGGGCCCTCTACCGAAGCCAACTACGACTCCTCGAACGCTTCCACCAGCGCTGCCTGCGTACCATCCTGGGCATTCACTGGAGTGACTATGTCACCAACGTCGAGGTCCTTGAACAGGCTGAAACTGTGAGCATCGAGGCTTTGCTGCTGCGGACACAGCTCCGCTGGGCGGGGCATGTCTCCAGGATGGAGGATCATCGCCTACCAAAGATCACCCTGTTCGGCGAGCTTGCTACTGGACACCGTGACAGAGGGGCACCAAAAAAGAGATACAAAGACTGTCTCAAGAAGTCACTTAGTGCCTGCCAAATCGACCACCACCAGTGGTCTTCGCTTGCTGCGGACCGTGACACCTGGCGCTCCACCATTTACAAGGCAGCTGTCTCCTTTGAGGACTCTCACAGAGCTAGCCTTAAGGACAAGCGGCTCAGGAGAAAAAACAGAGATGCCGCAGCTCAGAACCCTGGCCATACCTTCCCCTGCAGCCACTGCGGTCGAACCTGCCTGTCTCGGATTGGCCTCCGCAGCCACGAACAAGCCTGCAGACGTCGTGGGCAACTCCTATAAAATCTTCGTTCGCGAAGTCAAGCCAAGCAAAGCAAAAACTGGGGAGTAGTTATTTTAATCAACCTTATATCAGATGATTTGGCTCCCAAGGTTTACACGGGTAAACAATTCCACACAGCCCCCTCCCCCTTGCCCCCCCCCCCCCCGCCCCTCCCCCCACCCCCCTCCCACCCCCCCCCCACCCCCAAACGGTTGCAGTGCGTAATTGCTTCAGGCTGAAATCGAACGAGTATTTCAGTGAAAGGTTCGTCAAAATGCCGTTGAACCGGCTGTGAAATTTCAGGTTAAGTCGCAGTTTCCAATCCACCTGTCGGCAAAAAAAGGTTATTTGTTCTGCAAATGATGCCTTATGGAGAAGACAGTGCCTTAACCCCTTTGTGCATGCAGCAACCGGTACTGTAAACAATACCAGTGGCTGCATGCACAAAGGGGGTTAACTCATTCTACCCCAGACCCACCACAGCAAGATAAAGATCGACCATGATAGTTCAAGGGTGATGCCAGAATAGCTTGGCGCCTAAGGGCGCCAAGCTATTCTGGCATCACCCTTGAACTATCATGGTCGATCTGTGTCCTGCACTGCAATGCAGTCTTCAGAGAACAACGCCAAAATTTGGGGATTTCGGTGTTGGGGTAGAATGAGTTAAGTAGGTCACTGGCACCATGGGCAATAACTGAGGAGTGTAACGTAAATTGCTCCAAGGAGGCATGAGCCACTTACTTTCTCAACCGTTAATCAGATAACAGTTTTATTTCAAGTGTCACTGAGATGCGGGAGGCTGATGGGCTGTATTAGCTCATAGACCGTGCTCGATTAAAGTAGTGCCTACTTCGCTGAGATCAGTGTATTGACAGCTCAAGGTTAGTATCTGATTAGCTTGGCGTCTTGACAGGTTCCAAACTAATCATGCACTACCATTCAACTCACATCGTCGATACTGACTTTTTTGTTGTCTGATAAACGACCGCGCGACGATGAACACAAATTATAAATCAAAGCACTGTCCTCAATCTGTCACAGTCGATACATTTCTTTTTCATTTTTTTCTTTTCTTTTATTTTGCAGTAAGTAGTGTTTGATAGGCGATTCCGTGAAAGTAGGAACAAACTGACTCTGGACTTGAAAGAGAATAACCACCGTTTGAAACGGGCACCCACTCCACCAATTCAGTGATGCCAGAAGTGAGTGAGTTAAATTGCGATCGCTTATCAGATGATGAGGCCATTTTGCAACATAACCCCTTCAATTCCTGAACCAAACGTAAAGGCAGTCGGGCCGTTTGTAACCCGTACAGTCGTGACAAACTTCAACAGGAGTTGACGGGTCGACCATGATAGTTTAAAAGTTGGTGCCAGACTGACAGCTTGGCGCCAAGTGGCTTGTTCTGACAAGGGTTTGGAATTATGGACGGTATATCGACGATATTACTGGGGTCACGTTTACGCCGAACGACTTCCAACAACGATCGAGGGCGAAGTCAGGGCCGCGGACAACACTCCATCAAATCTCCAAGACTGAGGTGACACCACGTCTGAAAACCAGCTTCAACCATAAACACAAACAACACTCCAAACATCTTCTATGCCTCTTGGAGATGTTTGGAGTGTTGTGTATGCTGCTGTGAGGATCTATGCCTCTTGGTGATGTTTTGAGTGTTTCCGAAGCGTATGGTACAAGCTCATTATCCACCGTGATTTGGCTCTCGTTCGTTGTTTGGGAGTCGTTCGTTGAAAACAAAACCTCACTAATGTACCGATGTCAGAAGACAGTTCTATCATGAACATCATGAAGATTGAGATCTAGGGTTTGTGTGTTTTGGCTTTTTTGTTTGTTTGTTTGTTGTTGTTGTATTTTTGTTTGTTGTTGGTTTTTTGTTTGTTTTTTTGGTTTGTTTTTGTTTGTGTGTTGTTGTTTGGGTTTTTTTGTGTTTTTGTTGTTGTTGTTGTTGCGGGTGGTGGTGTGGTGGTAGGTGGTGTGTGTGTGTGTGTGTGTGTGTGTGTGTGTGTGTGTGTGTGTGTGTGTGTGTGTGTGTGTGTGTGTTGTTTTGTTTGTTTGTTTGTTTTTGTTTTGGTGGGGTTTTGGTGCGTTTCGGGTGGGTTTTTGGTGGGCTTTTGTTTGTTTGTTTGTTTGTTTGTTTGTTTGTTGTTGTTTTTGGGGGGTTAACATGCGAGGTTGTGATGCTGCCTCACCATAACACAATCTAGGTCTGTTTACAAGTAAATCTGAACTTCTAGAGGTTGAATTTGACTTTCCCTCTTCATTGCCACTGGATGCAGATTGTGTTTTGTAAACTAAATTCAACGTCTAAATGAACCGTCACAGGAACATGAACACAAACTGAAGTCACAGAGGTGTACCAGCAATAGGCATAGTTGTTGTTGCTGCTGCTGCTGCTGTTCTTGCTGCTGCTGTTTTGTTGTTGTGGTGGTGGTGGTCAGTGGTGGTGGAGATGGTAATTGTGGTTGTTGTTTTTGCGGTCAGTGGTGGTGGTGTAGTTGTTGTGGTCAGTGGTGGTGATGGTGGTAGTTGTGGTTGTTGTTGTTTTGGTCAGTGGTAGTGGCATTTGTGGTTGTTGCTGTGGTCAGTGGTGGTATTGATGGTGGTGGTTGTGTGGTTGCTGTTGTTATGGTCAGTGGTGGTGGTGGTAGTTGTTGTTTTTGGGGGCCCGTTTTTACCGCTGATATAAACTTTAAACCGTCGGTGAACTTAAAAATAATCGAGACAATATGATAGGCTAACTCAAAACCACTTTAAAATGGCTTGCTAAAACCATCACAGAAAATGACCAGAATCTTGCCAAATCTGACCATCACAGTACTACTTGAAAAATCCCTCTGCCTGAGGCACATCGATATCAAAACGGCCAGCAAGAGGAATAGATCCTCATAAGCCCGCGCATCTGCGCGGGCTCATAAGGATCTATACCTCTTGCACTTGGGCTGGGATCTTTTTTAAATTTCAGAGTGAATTTCAAGATTTTGTTTTGATTTTTTTTTTTCTAGTTAGATGCTCATTCTACCCTGAGTAAGAAAAAAAAGCTGACAGTTGTATTCCCGCCTTGTCTAAACCCACCTGGTTTATGTCTTCAACGGTCGAGAGAAAACGCCCCAGGTTTGATTTGTTTCACGCTAAAGTGCAGCAGTTCGCACACAACTTTTTGATTCCGATCAACTGTTCTTGATTCGCACTGGCTTCCGGCTGGATAGGTCAAAGTCCTTGCGCTGATTGGGTTTCACGTGCCGAGGGGATGACTTAGGAAAGGAGCACCATTGGACTTCAGATATATAAAAACCCCACCCGGGTCTGCCCTGGGGGACTTGGGTGGGGTTAGGTATTTTTTAGTTCCCAGGGTCACCCTGGTCAGCCCCACAGGGTGGGGTTTTCTCTCTATTCTGGGGCATGTGTTTCTGTCTACCCTTTGTTCATTCACCTGTGTTTGACTTTTTAAAACTCTCCCTACTGTCTGCACTGCCTGTAGCTCGATATTGGATGTGTGTTGCTAAATGGTCTTAGCTTTATTTAGGCCCCATGTGTTAGGTTTATTTAATGTATTTGACCGGCCGGCGACATACATTCAATGTTCTGTTTATTTTTTTTCACAAGCAGTGCAGGCACGTCCTGAGAAAGCCTTGTTGCTGTCGGGATGTTAAGCAATGTACAATCAATCAGATATATAAAAATAAAATAAAAAATAAAAATAAAAAAACATTGTGCTGCGTGATGCACGTTTACTTGGCCGAAAAACCGAATTGCACGCCACCAAACTGCAAGATAACTTAATACTAAAACACTGGACTATGACTCCCGCTGGTTTAACCCGTTCAGTGCCGAGAAAATGTGAACGCCACCCAACTGCAAGACTCGTGAATCTATGCCTCTTTGCTGACACCACTTTAAATCCATGTTCCTGTGACAGCTAGTAGTCTTTTGGTGTTGTTTTAACGAAGATTGCAGACACACAGTCTGGAGAAGCTGACATTGAACGGGTTAAACAGATTACATTGTGGCACATTGTTTTATGTTCATTGTTCTATGTTCTTTTGGCCGACTGGGGTTCTTAGGCTTTAAAGCGACCTACTTAACTCATTCAGCCCGAGGCACGTATTTCCCAAATTTCGGAGGCGTCATTTAATGACTATGCACGAGTTGCAGGAGATGGATCGACCATGATAATTCAAGGGCAGTGCCAGATTAGCTTGGCGCCGACAGGCGCCAAGCTAATCTGGCTCTACCCTTGAATTATCATGGTCCACCCATCTCCTGCTGTAGTGCGTCAGGGCTGGATGGGTTAAAGCGACCTACTTAAGGCGGTAACGGGCTAGCTCCTTAATAATTGTTCTTAGTCAGTACATGTAGTATGTCCCGCTGTTCTTCTGAAAGACAAGATCTGCGTCGACCGACACTGAAGAAGTTAAACTGGCAGCGATTTCGATACCACAATTTTGCCCGCTCGCATTGAAGGGGTCACTTAATAATTTGCCTGCGCAGTGATATCTGCTCCGCAACAATTTTGCACGTGCTCGCGCGTCAGTGCACTAATGCGCGCGACTGACATCTGATTGAGATGCCGCATGGGTAATTGTGCTAATGATTTGATCATGCCAGCGCTTTGAGGATTTTTCCTTGCTTAGCAAGCGACATTCTGAAAATTAACACCCATCATTACGGCTGATTGACTTTTCTCAGTGTGTGCTAGTCTGCAATGATTTTCAAAATTAAAAGGGTCCAGGCAGTGTGCTTCTTATGCAATTTTGGACGATCTTTTCGGGACGTGCTGCAGGCAGTAAAGAGTTAACTAACCCCTTGACTGCCGAGAAAAACTGAGCACGACCCAACTGCAAGAGACATAGATCCTCATGCGCCCCCGCAATTGCGGGGGCTCATGAGGATCTATGCCTCTTGCTGAGACCAGTTTGTTACCGTGTTCCTCGGAAGGTTGTGGCTTTCGGTCGTTGAATGAACGAAGATTTCTGAAACAACATATCCGTACAGTGGCAGGGACGCGGCTTATAGTTGCAGTATCTCTTTGTTCATCGTTCTTAGTGTGTCTTGCAATAATGCTGGACTAAATAGCTAACTTGTGAAGTTTGAACGTCTTAACCCATTCAGGCCCTGACGCACTACGGCAGGAGATGGGTCGATCATGATAATTCAAGGGTAGTGCCAGATTAGCTTGGCGCCTGTCGGCGCCAAGCTTATCTGGCGCTGCCCTCGAATTATCATGGTCGATCCATCTCCTGCAACTGGTGCATAGTCATTACTGAGATGACGCCTCCAAAATTTGGGCAATACGGCCGTCGGGCTCAATGAGTTAAGTTAAGTTAACTCATTCTACCCCAGATACACCGCAGCAAGATCTGGATCGACCATGATAGTTCAAGGGTGATGCCAGAATAGCTTGGCGCCTACCGGCGCCAAGCTATTCTGGCATCACCCTTGAACTATCATGGTCGATCTGCGTCCTGCACTAGAGTGCAGTCTTCAGAGGACAACGGCAAAATTTGCGGATTTCGGTGTTGGGGTAGAAGGAGTTAAGAGTCTGTTGTGCTCTTTTTCAGTTTTCCATTGCATTGGAGCGTAGCAACGTAGGGCAGTCCCACCGACTGGCTACAGGGGCAGTACACTAGGAAACATTTATTACCTGTGCCTGCTCACTTGCATTGTGAAAAGAAGGGTAGAAAATCTTAGTTTAGACAGGACAACATCGAGAAAGCGTTGTATGGCTTAACCCATTCACTGCCGAGAAAAATTGATTTCCTTCCTACCACAGTGGTGGCTCAAGAGATTCTAAGCCTCTTGCTGAAACCACTTTCAAATGCGCAAAAGGCCATCGGGCCGACGTCGGCCGCCGTTGGCCAGCGCACGGCTGAAATGCGACATTTTCAATTAATCACCGGAAATACTCAAGTGTTTCCGTTGATTCCAAAAATGTCGTATTTCTTTTTATCGTCAGTGTAGATACCCGGGAAGAACGTATCATTTCGCGATTAGAGAAGAACCGAACGGAGAAAGGAACACGCTTAGAAATGACAGTTACACACAGTTGTGTTGTGACTTTCATTTCTAAGCTTGTTTCTTTCTCCATTGGCTTCTTCTCTGCATTTTACACGCTTGGCAGTCACTGACCTTTTTGGTCTGCATTGCGTGATTGAATGATATAGACTTGTGCCAACTCTAGCCAATGCACTGTTCATGACTCTGTTTATGTGCAGCCTCTGCACCTATGATGTCACTGAGAGGGCTTCCAGCCAAAAATGACTGACCTCCTTCGCGGTGTTCACTTCCCATATCTAGGTGTTGCACTGTGTTGATAGTCAGTGGAAGAGGCTGCTATCCATAGCATCGGCGGTCCAACTTCCTGACTTGCTTGAACGCAATGCCACGCGGCATACACGCCCCAAAAACCCAGACGCCGTCCAGACTGATTGCAAATGGTATAGACGATTATAGATCCTCATCAGCCCCGACCGGAGTCGGACCGTCTTGAAAATCTGTATAGGCGTCTTACTCGGCATAAATCAAATTTACATCTGTGTAACTGTTCCTCAAGCGGAAGCGTTGTATCGGCCGTAGCCTACGATAGTTTCTTTTGAAAACACTGTAGGACACGTATGATATGGGCCACGACAGTTCAAGGGTGGTGCCAGAATAGCTTGGTTCTTATAGGCGCCAAGCTATTCTGGCACCACCCTTGAAATGTCTTCTTCGCTCTTGTGGCATGAACCCGCGTGGTCTTCAGAGGAAAGCTCACAACTCCAGGAATTCCGACCCAAGGGCTGAAAGCGTTAACCCGTTGAATGCTACTGACGATACCGTTCGGCGGAAAAGACGCATAGTTACGCGACTTTTCCGCTGAACGGTATCGCCAGTAGCAGACAGAGGGTTAACTTTTTTTTTTTTTTTTTTACTGACTGAAACTTTATTCATCAAGGATTGAGATATTAGGCGGGCAGGCCTTTCTTCCAATCTGTCCTTGCTACATCTACTGACATACAATAACAGGCGAAGTTACATTACACTCACACACAACATCGAAAGTAATGCGAATTACATCAGCACTACAAACAGCAACAATGATGTAACCCATTCAGCCCTGACGCACTACAGCAGGAGATGGGTCGACCATGACAACTCAAGGGCAGTGCCAGATCAGCTTGGCGCCTATCGGCGCCAAGCTAATCTGGCACTGCCCTTGAATGACAGAGGGTTAACATGTTTCTGATTTGTAAAAAAATGCTTGCAGAAAAATGTTCACGCTTGCCATATTCAACAACGTATGATAGCTACGTATTGCCAAGTTACATAAAGGATAGGTGCGTACTTGCGTGCATTATGGCTCAAAGCACTAGACTATTGTTTTCGTTGACCTTGTGTAAAATAATCCTCGAGCACTTTGTTTATTTGACGTCTGTCTGCCAGTGGGCGGTAGGTAAGCCTGCACTGATATAGGCAGATTTGAGTTTATGGGGCGTTTCAGATAACAAACCCTGCAACTGGTATGGTGGAGTTATTCGAACGTTGTATGGACGGTGCCTACTTTTAGTACAAAAACTTGAATATTGTGGACATTTATTTATTTATAAAATTTATTTATTTATCTATCTATCTATCTATATATCTATCTATCTATCTATCTATCTATCTATCTATCTATCTATCTATCTATCTATCTATCTATCTATCTATCTATCTATCTATCTATCTATCTATCTATTTATCTATCTATCTATTTATTTTCATTGATTCATTTATTTACCATTCATTCGTTCGTTTGCTCGCTCGCTCGTTTGCTTGCTTGCTTGCTCACTCGCTTGCTCACTAGTTCGTTTGTTCGTTCGTTCGTTTATTCATGCATTTATTTATCATTTTATTCATTCATTCATTCATTTGCTCATTCAGTCAGTCGTGTCCACGAAATTAAAGCGCAGGAGTCTGACGAGTGTTAGAGTAATTTTTTGTCGTCAGAGTCGTTGTACAAAACTGTAGAACAGTTTTCCATTTTACAGTTTTTTTTAGCCGTCTCGGTGCGGCATTAAGATAATTGGAACACGGCTGACTATTTTTAGAAACACTTGAACTGTGTGCTACCTGCCATTTTGGCCCAGAAGCACATGCCAGCGCGGAATTAAACTTCTGAAGTCTGAAGGGCGTTTCCGCTTCCGGTGGATGAGTCCGATTCACAAGTATCCTTAGCGTTAGAACAGGGCCGTCACTCCCCCGTGCAATGACGAAGGAGTGACTGCCCTTTTTTTAACAAGACGATTTAGTTACTTTGTTGTACATTGCTTAACGTCACCATGACAACAAGACTTTTTCAGGACGAGCCTGAGCTGCTTGTAGGAAAACAAGATGGAATGAACCATAACTACAAAGTCTCTTCTATATGAGCCATAACCCACAAAGTCCCATGTGCTAGGTGTTCTCTCTGTCAAGGGTCTCTACTTGTTGTCTTTGACATGATCCTGGGATTGAAATATTTCCTATTGAACAAGATGAGAACAAGATGAGGATTTCATCCCAAAGTATACCATTACTGTTTGGAGCTCACATGCATTTTTCTTTTAGGAGCATTTAGAGTTGTTCATATTTTTAAGCTGATCCTTTTCCCTCCTCTCTAAGCCAACCGCTGATCAACACACACCGGCGCACACAAAAAAAAAGGCGGACACACAGCGCTTCCCGCCATTAGTACTCTCTGTGAGCTGGTGTAGCGACAAGAATTCTGAAGAAGAAGAATAGCATGAGCAGCAAAATGACGTCACTATAAGCTTCACGTCATGGTATCGCTAGTCCCACAACACCGTATACACAGTGACGAATTGGATGTTTGACGTCACTCATCCAAAAGGCACGCAAGGGTGTCTTCCACATAGCCTCTTCCAGGGCTGACTGTTTCGTTCCACACAGCCTCTTCCAGGGCTGACTGTTTAATGGGAGTATAAAGTCGCTCCAAAACTTTCAAAAATGAATTCATTGTTACGTGGTAGAGTCGTAGTATGATAAACACACCGGACGCACGCACGTAAGGTTCTTTTTAAATAGACTTCATTCAGCTGCAACCAGTCACACGTGGCTTAAGGATGTAGACAATACTGGAGTAACAGTTCCAACAATATTTTAATTCAGCGATGCGATCTCCACACAATGAATTTCCCGCATGCACCAACACTGATACAAAGTCTTTTCTGCAAATGTCCACACTGGCGACACAAAGTTCCTCACACAACGTATACCACCGTTACGCTGCGTCTCTCACAATGTACACCCTATACGGGCCACGTACCTACGATAAACTGTGTCTCTACAACTGGCAATGCAAGACAATGTACACACGTGCTCTCCTAGCACCAACTTTATATAGTAAGACATCTTTCTAGAATAATCCAAAGAATTTACTCAACGCAACCAATCAGAACGGAACACGTAACTGAAACTCATTAATATTAATAAAAGAAGAACTTTCTGGAATAAACTAAAATAGTCTACAAAAATTCGACTGCTCATTTAAGCCCCAAATCCTATTGTGTAATGACGTCTCACAAAAGTATGGTAAACCGTTCATGACCTCTCATGACACTGAAAGAACGGCTGCTAAATTCACGCGCATAGTAAACAAACTATGACTAAAATTAATACAATGTCACAAACTGTTCCTTATACTTCAACGTCACATGTACGAGGTCACTAGACAGCGCGATTATGCTCGAACCTTCTAGTTCATTCTCAGCTAATCTACGCAAAACAACAATCGACCGCTCTTCTCCGTGCGACTTTTCTAGAAGTTTCCGGACTAAAATTAGCGTATCATAACAAAACCGAATCCACTATCATGCACGAACGATAAAAAATCTCACTGAAAAGGTACGTGATTCGTAATCATGATAGCTCAAATAAACATCGGATCGTTTCCTACGATTAACACATGCATGCTCTCACAGAACAACACAACTACAATCGTAACATTCATTATCGTTCAAAAAGTTGAAGAGGTACAGCGCTACAAAATCATCCAATGTCAATCTCCAAGCTAGCTATATTCAAAATTCCAAGTGAATAGAACATAAATTACGGACTCAATGCGGGTCAACCGACTTTATATAAACGGCAATTTTTCACTTTAACGAGTCACCCAATTTAAATATGCTCGGAGGCTCTCCGAAATACATCTCGATCAAAGCATTTCATAAACTTTCAGGTTTGTACGAACACAAACACCGAGATACTCGTGTCTGGGGCGGTCCGTGGCGCAGTGGTTAAGGCGCCTGCCACCAATGTCAAAGGTGCGAGGTTCGATACCGGGTTCCGGCGTTGGACTTTTCTCCTCTGGTAAGTGTCACCGTTAATTCGGGCGGACCGTCGGGGGTTCTTTTTCTTTCTCTGGGTACTCCGGTTCTTCCACCCCCCCCCCCCCACCCACCCCCCCAACCCCCCCCCCCCCCCCACACACACACACACACACACACCCCACACTTTGGTACCGGTCTCAGGCCACTTTACAAATTTGAAATATAAGCGATCAAAAATCTCTGTAACTTCAGTAGCTGACTGGCCCTTCGTTTGTCTTGTACTGTGTTTGTCTTAAATGGCGTAAATCCGTGTCTGTTTCGTGAGTGTGTGTGTTGGGTTTCAGGCGCGGCGCTTTGAGTCGATTTCCCCAAAATTGAGAAAAAGCGCCTATATAATAACGGTATTATTATTATTATTATTATTACACACACACACACACACACACACACACACACACACATACATACATACATACATACAAACATAAATACATACATACATACATACATACACACGGCGCTTCCCGCCAAATGTACATTCAGCAGCGCGGTTAGCATAGCTAGACATGACGTAATTTCTATTGTGTTACTTCACTGTCAGAGTCCGAGGTCTGCACGCCTTTATTGTCACGGGCATTGTACTGAAATCGCCCCACCGCGACCCATCCCGGTTAAAAAGTCTCTTCTATAAATAGAAAAGACTTAAAAACCAAGAATATTGAATATGATGATTAAGAAGCAGGTTTCAGAACTATTGTTTAGCACGCGGAACCTTAAGGTCGAAATTCATACATTTAGGAATTGTCTTTTGATGACTACATAACATTTCAGGGAACAGATTGACCATGATAGTTCAAGAGTTGTGCCAGAATAGCTTGTGCCTGCAGGCGCCACGCTATTATGGCACCACTCTTGAACTATCGTGATCGATCACTGTCTTGTGGATGGAGCGTCATGACTGAATAGGTTTTGGTTGTTCCTTGGAAGGTGCCAAACTATTCTGACACAACCCTTGAACTACCATGGATCTATTCATGAGGTTTTTGAGAGCGTAAGTAGTGAAAAGGCTTGGGCTTTTGCTTGGAGGCGCCAAACTGTTCTGGCACCACCCTTGAGCTGTCATGGTCGATCTGGGTTTTGTTGGGTACCGTCATGACTGAATCGGTTTTGATATTTCCTTGCACGCGCCGGGAAGTTCTGGCACCACCCTTGAACTATCATGGTCGATGCATGTTATGTTGGAGAGTGTCGCCGGGGACATAATTATTCGATTTTTAGATTAGAGTTTGCATAGAGACGCTAAGCTATTCCTTGAATTATTATGGTCGATGCATGTCTTGTCAGTGCTGAGCATGTTTTAGATTTTTCTTCCATGTGCTTTACATGCAATTTACGCAACCACTAAGATCCCAAATGGCCTTTCATCACATGGTCGCTTGACATTTATTGATGGGCATTTTGATTGGCTGGAATGCTTACACGACGATTTTGTGCACAGCAGGGAACACTACCCAGCTAAGCCGATAATGCTTCCCTTTGATGGTATGTCCTCTTCTCGCAGCACGCGATCGTCTGCTGATATTATTATTGGCCATCTGGTTTCTGTCTTCTCCAATCAACAGCACCGTTATGTTTACGTGCAAGGCCGGGACCTCTAACTGCGTATGTACAAATTGTGTTTTTCCAACGGAAGCAAGAGGTCTGAAATTGATTAAAAGAAAGTTCTGGCAGTTTTTGTTTTGGTTTTTGTTTTTTGTTGTTTTTTGTTTTTGTTGCAAAATGCATCAGTCTGCAAGGGGCATTGATCTTCATGGGGCCACGCAGGTTGCAGGGGCTCCTGAGGATCTATACGCTAGCTGAGCAAGTTTCTCAATATCAGTGTTTTGCATATTCAGAAAAGACAATCAGACGTTGTGTCTGCACACTGCTGGCAGATGCGTCCAGATCGAATATTTCAAGCGACCTTCAGCAGGCAATAAGGGGATAAACCATTTAGCCCCAAGAATGCATTTGAACCGAAATTGTGGAAGGATCCCTTGACGACTGTGTATTAGTTGCAGGAGATGGATCAACAATGATAATTCAAGGGTAGTGCCAGATTAGCTTGGCGCATGATGGCGCCAAGCTAATCAGGCACTACCCTTGAATTATCATGTTCGATCCGCCTCATGCTGTAGTGCGTCATGGGTGCATGGGTTAACTCATTCGAGACGTACCTTATGCCGCGTATCCGGAGGCGGCAAGTCTCGAATGAGTTAATAATTCGCAACATCTCCTGCAACAGGTGCATAGTTGTTAGATGACGCCTCCAAAATTTGGGAAATACGTGCGCCGGGCTGAATGAGTTAAACTGATGGAGTTTGAATGTCGTACAATGAAAGATTGTCAGAGGCATAGATTCTCATGAGCCCCTGCGACAGCAGGGTCTCATGAGAATCTATGCCTCTCAGTGTTTTGCGGTTTCCTTTCCACATGAGAAGAGTTCCACCACTCGCACCAGAGGACAGCAGAAAACCTCTTTGCACGTGCCTACTCAAATGGATTGTTAAAGGCCCACGACCGCCGTAACTGTTCAAAAGATGCACTTCTGTAACAGATGGTTACGAAACGCGGCTACACACAGGTCTAGTTATAGTTCATTTAGACATAGGAGAATCTAGTTCTGCACACGCCGTCTTGATATCAAGTAACTTGACAATGACTCCACTCTGTTCTATGAAATACTTTTAACGCTATCAGTACGAGAATCCGCTAAAAAGAGTTTGACGCGCTAACCGGCGGCTGTTCAGAATAAATAAGTGCGATTACTCGTGTGCCGTGCTGCGCGTTCCAACTGTTGTTAAAGTTCATTAGGTGTGTCGACAAGGCATAATAAACACAAATGGTGCTGAAATGTGTCTTCAAATTTACGCGTAATTGTACTTTAAGAGGACAGAAAAAGTCTTAGTTTGACCGAGACAACATTGAAACCCGTTTTACAGCAATCAATGCCTGCGCTGGAACATATCACTTTAAAGGAGGCTAACGCCGATCAAGAACTTGCAGACAGGTGTTTTAGTTATTTTTCTAGTGGAGCGCTGAAAGATGTAATTGAAATGAAATAATAAACCTGTGTTGATGATGAGGGTCTGAGCTTCTTCCAGTCTGGGTGTTGTTCAATACAGCCACAATTGCGAAACGCTTTCTAGTAAAAAGATTTTCGATTTTCGGGTAGGTATAGCCCAGTCTCACAGAAATCAAACAAGATCATAAATAATAATAATAATAATAATAATAATAATAATAATAATAATAATAATAATAATAATAATAATACCGTTATTATATAGGCGCTTTTTCTCAATTTTTGGGCGAATCGACTCAAAGCGCCGCGAACTGAAACCCAACACGCATACTCACGTAACAGACTCGGATTTACGCCATTTAAGACAAACACAGTACAAGACAGACGAAGGGCCAGTTCAGCTACTGAAGTCACACAGAGATTTTTGATCGCTTGTATTTGAAATTTTGTAAAGTGGCCTGAAACCGGTACCAAAGTGTGGGGGTGGTGGGGTGGGTAGGGGGTGGAAGAACCGGAGTACCCGGAGAAAGAATCCCCGACGGTCCGCCCGAATTAACGGTGACACTTACCAGAGGAGAAAAGTCCGACGCCGGAACCCGGTATCGAACCTCTGCGCCACGGACCGCCGGATGATGGAGCAATAGCCGCATCACGTTCAACGCGCTCAGGGCAAACGTTACACTTTTGAGGCGTTGTGAACAGAGGAATGATAGTGTCTGTTCTTGCAACAATTGCTCTAACAATGTTTCGTCCTGATACAGTACTGCTTGAAATAAATTGTCTTTGATAGTTCAAGGGTGGTGCCAAAATAGCTTGGCGCCTGAGGCGCCAAGCTATTCTGGCACCACCCTTGAACTAAAATGGTTGATGTATCGCCTGATTTGTAATGTAGCCTTTATAGGACAATAAGCAAATTTTTAGAAATCAGTCTCAGGATGTAATGGGCTAACAAACATCATGCCAGATGGGCGTGCAGAAGGTATGGCACAAGTATACTTTTAGCGTCATAAGTCTGTTACTATAATAGTAATAGAATTATGTTAGCGTAGATAGCGCCATGGGAAGGTATAGCCCAAATCAAGAATGGTGGTGTGGACAGAGGATACTCTGGCCGTTCCACATCCAGATAAGATATGGCCACGCCATACACAGGTCTTCCGCGGGTTCCTACGCCATTTGTTCTTTTCATCGATGATCGTCGATGTAAACACGTTAAATTATTATTCCAAGAACAGAGACAAGGGCATCACACAGTCGATCGCCTCCAGGGCAGAGGCCGGTATGGAGAAAGTCATCGGGCTTTGGGCAGATTTGAAAGGACATGACATATTCATAGTAAACCACACCAATATTGTATTACATCGAAAGAAATTCTTGGAAGACTTCTGATTGGTGAGGTGGAGCGGTGTATGGGCTTTTCATAGCGCAGAGACTCCATCTTGACTGAACTGACCTATTAGATTGTTGGAGAGAGAGTTTTATGAGATCGCATTCGAGACGCGCGGCATTCAGATACACGGCTTCATACCGCATGTCCGAATGCCCTACGTCTCGAATGAGTTAATCAACGGATCACCCTCGCGCTTCCCCTCCGCCTTGATCAGCAGGATACTGGGGTTAGACTGAGTTAGAGTGGCTTTGAACACCCACACTTGGTTAAGCACTGATGTACGCACTAGTCGTAATAATTTCAAGCGCTCCGGAAGTTTATTACATCCGACTTGACGTTTACCGGGCACAGTGGGTTAGCTCCTTAGTGCATGCCACTGATTACAATATACCGGGGGCTGTTTGCAATAGGGGTGGTTCTGTTCAGACTGGCAAAGACTGCACTGCGTGAAGCATATTAGGAGGATGCCATGGTGTTTCCCTTTGCCGGAATATGATTCAATGATATGTATTATCATGGTAAAACGCTGTCGCTAGGTCGAAAAGGGTAGTCTTGGCGAAGAGAGCAAGAAATTGAAAAGTTAAAATTAAATATGCCTAATTTATTTTGAGTCTGCTTTCAATTCAAGCTCACCTGGCAACAGTTTAGAGGAGAAACAAATGGGAATTTCAGGCCGATCGCACAAGCGCTAGGCCTCTTTGGCTTTAATTAAAGCGCCATCGTCCACCCTAACCCTTTGCGTGTCGGTAGCAGTTTTTGTCGCGATGATTCCTACAGGAATCATCGCGACAAAAACCGCTAGCGACACGCAAATGGTTAACAAGTGTAAGGAATCGCCATTTTGTTTAACACTGCGAGTTGTCGTTGGAGGACAACCAAAGGAACGAAACCTTTGACGAAACTGAGAAATTTAACCCATCAAGCCCTGACGCACTACAGCAGGAGATGGGTCGACCATCATAATTCAAGGGTAGTGCCAGATTAGCTTGGCGCCTGTCGGCGCCAAGCTAATCTGGCACTGCCCTTGAATTATCATGGTTGAGCCATCTCCTGCAACTGGTGCATAGTCGTTAGATGACGCCTCCAAAATTTGGGAAATACGTGCGTCGAGCTGAATGAGTTAAAGGAGTGCCCGCTGTCACGGTCGTTTGGGTGAAAATGATAAACCCTTCCTCTGATAAAGGTTCTTGATCCTGAATCAGGCACTGCTCACGTGTTATCACGGTCAATCAATCGCCCGCAATTTGCAAGTGACTGAAAGTATAAGAGACCTCGACAAAAGTGAGTGAGAAAGTTCGAAGGAGCGATTTTTTTTTTCAAGTGTTTCACGACTGAGTAGCTACCCACCAAATAAATCTTTCTGTGATATCCCAGCTGCTGAGCGGCCCGCTCGAACTGAAAAGCAAATTTCTATCATAAACTATCTTCACTAAGACGAAAGCTTACAGCTGCCGGTGCGACTGAACATCCTATGTTCTGCGTAGAAAACCCCTCAGCCAAATCTACGTCGAATCTACCCGCAAAAGACATATATATAGTCTCATGAGTCTTATAGAAGCAAATTTCTATCATAAACTAAATTTCCCTGAGACTAAAGCCGACAGCTCTGCTACTGAAGATGACACCCCCCACCCCCCCCCCCCCCCACCCCCCCCCCCCCCCACCCCATAGAAGTTGCTCGTGCAACCAGATCCATCTGCGATCGGCACAGATTCTCATGAGCCCCTCCAGGTTGCTCAGGCTCGTGAGAATGTACACCTCTTGCTGACAGGGATCGGTTTAAACTCATTACATCTTGAGGATGAAATTATTATTATTAAGATGATGATGACAATGATGGTGATGGTGATGACTCTTTCTTTTATTTATATATTTTGTAAGATGTCCTTTGACGTCTGCGTCACATTTTTTATACATATCAACCGTGACAGTTCAAGGGTGGTGTCAGAATAGCTTGGCGCCTATAGGCGCCAAGCTATTCTGACACCACCCTTGAACTTTCATGGTCGATCCACATGCTGTCGTAGCTTTTCAGGCCTTTATGGGTTAACTGACATCCTCAGATGTAGGTAAAATAATCCAGAATGTCTTCCACAGAAGTATATGCGCAATTTATCTCAAAGCTCCTGAGTACATGATAACCTATGCCTCCTCCATCAATGAACGGTAAACGGCAGTTAAGTCAATTTTTGTGAAAAGCGAAATTTTCACGTATTTCATTGAAAATCTCGCTTTTTACGTGGATCCGTTTTTTTTGCGAAAAGCGAAATTTTTGTTCACAAACCAGGTGAGGCATACCAAGGGGAATTACTCAGCACTGGACATACAAACAGTTAGCGCCCCTGCCCCCTCTTATCAGGCACCCAATCGCCAGTCCACATAAAAATACGCAGGTACAGAACAAGACGATCATAATTATACATCCCTTTGTATTGAAAGTCCATGAAAATCTCGTATTTTAGGATGGGTTCATTTTTGTCAAAAGCGTGATTTTTTTTTTAATTCAATGAAAATCTGTCTTTTTTGCAAATGGGGTCCATTTATGGTGAAATTTTTTTTTTTAATTTATTATTTTTTTTTTTTTTTTTTTTGGGGGGGGGGGGGGGGCAGTGAAAATCTCCCTTTTTACAGAAAGGCCCTTTTATTGTGAAAAGCGAGATTTCTGTTGTTATGCAGTGAAAATCTCGCTTTTTACAGAAGGGCCCATTTTTGTTGAGAAGCGAGATTTCCATTGTGATACAGCGCAAATCTCGCTTTTCACCCCCCCCCCCCCCCCCCAAAAAAAAATGGACATAATGTCTCTAGCCTTCACTGGGCAGTATTGCCGCCTTATTGGAGTTCGGCTGCATTTCCATGGATCGACTATTAACTCTTTTGAGACGTGTCGCATCCGGATTCGCTGTCTAAGGCCGCGAATCCGGATGCGAAACGCCTCGAAAGAATTAACCCCTTCCATGCTACTGTACTTTTTTTTTTTTCTTCTGAAATCTTGGTTCATACAACGACCAAAAGCCAGCACCGTCCAAGACACATGGATACAACTCAGTTGGTCTCAGCAAGAAGCCTAGATCCTCATGAGCCCCCGCTGTCGCGGGGGCTCATGAGGATCTAGGCTTCTTGCAAGCTGGATCGTGCTCGCTTTTTTCCCTCGGCAGTGAAGCGGTTGAGAAATGAAGGGTACAGTGCCTGGCAGAGTAGCCGAGAGGTGTCATCATGTACGAAGGAGCAAAGCGAACTTGTTTTTTTATGACTTCCATGGTAATACAAGTTTTAGTTTATGTGGCTCAGGTGTACATCAGTCTTAACGACTGCCGACGGTCTGTTTAATCTGGATATCTAGTGAGAAGCAGTTATAAAGGATCTTTGACTTTCCCCGTGAAAGTTTACAATCTGGCGTCAGAGGCGGACAAGTTACCTGTAAAAGGTGGAGGGAGGGGATCCGTCTTTAATGTTTTTTTGTGGGGTTATTCCCCAAAGCTGACATGAGGTAGGAAACACGCACGCACGCGCTCACACACACACACGCGCGCACGCGCTCACGCACACACGCGCACGCACGCTCTCTCTCTCTCTCTCTCTCTCTCTCTCTCTCTTCTCTCTCTCTCTCTCTTTCTCTCTCTCTCTCTCTCTCTCTGCCCCTAAAATCACAGACCAGCACAATACAGATTATTTAATGAACCGCCGCAGACATGCTTTGCATGAGAACCACAGATGCAAATAAGTCCAACCAGAAGCACACAGATCCTTTGAAACCTAAATTTCAGAGGATTCCGTCAGCATATATATATATATATATATATATATATATATATATATATATATATATATATATATATATATATATATATATATATATATATATATTATATATATATATATATATATATATATATATGCTGACGGAATTTGCATCTGTGGTTCTCATGCAAAGCGTGTCTGCGGCGGTTCATGCAATAATCTGTATTGTGCTGGTCACTGTGATCTTAGACCTTAGGGTAGACGTTCAGGGGCATAGAGAGACGTATGTACTGTGATAACTGGTAACATTTTTGGCTTTACCCATGATGTCTATTTTGTTCCATTTTCAACACGTGACGAGTTGCACTCCGCCGCAGTCAGATAAAACACTAGACATATGACAAAACGGATTACCGTCCAAGGTAGGATATAATTATAGTGTCGACTTTCATCGGTGGTTTTATCCTGTGATTGAAAAACCAGTGCCTGGCAAAATATGATTTCATCTGTTATGGTGCATTCAGCTGTTGGTCCTGTTCAGAGTCCACAACTCATCAGACCTTAACCCATATAATAGTGAGGCTAAAAGCTTGAAATTTGTACACTGCCATATGCAAGCTACATTATAGTACTTACAGATAAGGATATAGACCAATGGCTTTAGTTCAAGGGTAGTGCCAGAATAGCTTGGCGCCTAGAGGCGCCAAGCTATTTTGGCACTACCCTTGAACTATTTTAGTCAAACTTACCTCACACACTGGTGTATTGCGAAAGATAAGGGTCAACCTCTTTGCTGCCAGCTAACGCAGATTGTTTTCATGAAATTCGTGTCTATTCAACATCAAAAGCCCCAACCGCCGAAGGAACGTGCATCATGATTGGTGTCGGCAAGAGGCATCGATCCTCATGAGCCCCCGCAACTGCGGGGGCTCATGAAGATCTATGTCTCTTGTTGCGGGATTGCGTTTACGGTTCATTGGCAGCCAAGGAGTTATAAAGTCCAGCATCGGAGATCAGCCCACAAAATGATTCCTTGCCTTTGCAGCCAGTGCGTGGCAAAATATGATATCATCTTCTACGATAAATCGAGATGTGTGCTGGTCTGTGATTTTGGACCTTACGGTTCTAGAGGCGATATGTCCAAACTCACAGATCAGTGCACGACGATACCTCGCCTTTGAAGGAAGCAGACAGGTGTTTTGCAGACAGTTTTATTCTCTGTGAATACTTATCACAAAAGATACCTCACATCAGTCTCAGTATTGGCATGATCCGTCTTGTTTGTTTGTCTGTATATCTCGCCTCTGTAAGAAGACTTCTTTGAGACGAATCGCTCTTCTTTTATGATTTATCAGCCAGCCGCTTCGATTTGCATGAGGCACAGATCCTCATGAGCCCCTGCTATCGCGATGACTCGTGAGAATCTGTGCCCCTTGTGTAATTGGCTGGCTTTGTTTACGGTTATGTCCGATTATCTTATGGTGGATGGTGCTGGAGCTTGGAGCTGTTTGTGTGTGTCTTTTTTTTTTTTTTTTTTTTTTTTTTTTTTTTTTTTTTTTTTTCCTGACGTCAAGGAAAATTTGATGGCAGTCATCTCTTCGCGTAAGGTATGCATAGCTCGCTCTCTCTCTCTCTCTCTCTCTCTCTCTCTCTCTCTCTCTCTCTCTCTCTCTCTCTCTCTCTCTCTCTCTCTCTCTCTCTCTCTCTCTTGTTTGTTTGTTTGTTTATTTTTGTCCTGTAGTTCACTTTCATTTCTCTCTTCTGTCAATAACTGACTTGTCCTTGAAATCAGTAGGCTTTTCATTATAAAAGCAACTAAACCATCAAGTTTCTCAACAGAAGAAAATAACCGAAAGTTTAGAATTGCTATTCTGGCACCACCCTTGAACTATCAGGTCGATTGATGTCTTCTTTAAGTGTGTCAGTACTGAATCCATTAGGAAGTTATAAAGTGTCTCAGTATGTTCTCTTATCGGCAACATCTTCGTCCATCATCGTTTAGCCATCTGCCGATCGCCTGTCACCACTGCAAGCTTTTATAATCTTGTATTTTGAACTAGTTAGATTAAAATATGATTAGATGTGACGTTACAAGATACGTGCTTACTTAACCCATTTAGCCCCACGGCCGCATTTCCCAAATTTTGGAGGCGTCACCTAACGACCATGTACCAGTTGCAGGAGTGATGAGTCGAGCATGATAATTCAAGGGTCTTACCAGATTAGCTTGGCGCCATGGGGCGCCAAGCTGATCTGGTACGACCCTTGAATTGAGCATGGTCGATCCATCTCCTGATGTAATACGTTGCGTCTAAGTGGGTTAATGTAGCAGATAAAGTATTTTCTTTCAATGGCGTTTCGCTCAAAGCTTAGTAATAATTCAGCGAGTCTCTCTCACCGCCTAGTCACAGCATTGCCTACACTTCTAACATCCCACTCTTATGACAAGAAACACTGGGAGATGAATTCTTTCACAAGTCTGTCATAGTATATCATAGTCTTGTCATACGGTGGGCCGTTGATAGTTCAAAGGTAGCGCCAGATTAGCTTGAGGGCGCCTAGCTAATCAGACACTATCCTAGAACTCGTAATGGCCTAACCCCGCCCCACCTACCCCCCCGTCCCCCCCCCCTCTCCACCCCAGCGTCCCCGACCTTACTCTTCTTGTACGCTGTCAAGGTTGCAAATGATTGGCTTATCTGTCATGCACCGTACCCTGCAGCTCTTAAGGGTCGATCTATCTCCAGCGTACGTGTCAGGTCTGAGTCCCAGTGAGCAAATGAGCCTCAGGCCGACGTCTGCTGCTGCTGGGCTGTGCGCGGGCCATACGCAGGCGGCTGACGCTGGCCTCTGGACCCCTTTTGCCTTCGGAAGTGTGTTTTGAAATGTGATACGGGAAGTGCTTGCCAGATTGTCAAAACATGGCCTCGCTTTCTTATCGGTCGTTGACACTGACGTTATCAACGGCAAATATGAAATTAAGCCGCATTACAAAGGCTGTACTTGCGCCACTGTTTAACACATTCGAGACGAACTGCATCCGGATACGCGGCTTTAAAAGCCGCGTATCCGAATGCAGTTCGTCACGAATGGGTTAAAATATTTTACATTGCATTCGTAAAGTTGAAGTCTAATCGTCTACATCGGTCATCGTCTACGGCACAGTAGCAAACATCTGGAGGGGAAAAAAGCTGAACATGAAATATTTGAAATATTTCACATGGCGTGCATTGGTAACGTGAAGACACGCCGCTTTAACCCTTTCCCTGTCACTGTATTATCACTGTAGGTACATTTTTTGTTTCAGTCTGAAATCTTGGTTCATTCAACGACCAAAAGACAACACCGTCCAAGACACATGGATACAAATTGGTCTCAACAAGAGGCTTAGACCCTCACGCAGTCACGGGGAGACTCATGAGGATCTTTGTCTCTTGCATTTGGATCGTGTTCATTTTTTTCTCGGCTGTGACGGGGTTAAGTCTAACCGTCACCTGGCTTTCTATCGGTCGTTGACATTTCATCTGCGGTAAATTTGGAACACTGGACCCTTTCACTGTCGGGGGAAAAGCGAGGAAAACTCAACAGCAAGACATTTATTTACCCGACCACATAATATAGTATTTACCCGACCACATATAGTAATGCACCTTCGTGTTTGTGTATGTATGTTTCTCCTGCCTACTTCCTAAGTTCCGGAGAAAGACATGGGTTATATAAGAGACCTGATGCATCCTTTTTAGGGATGTAGATGATCGTCTTGTTCTATACCTGCGTATTTCTCTGTGGCCTGGCGAATGGGTGCCTGATAGGCGGGGGCAGGGGATCTAATTGTTCTGTCCAGCGCTGAGTAATTCCCCTTGGTTTGTTATACAATTTTGCCAGCGCTAGCCTCACCTATCTGGTTTGTGAGCATCAACAGCAAGAGGCATAGAACCTCATGAGCCCCCGCAGTTGCGGGGGCTCATGAGGTTCTATGCCTCTTGCCCGTCCTGATTGTATCTGTGTTCATTGTGTGGAACTGCCACTGATGATATCAAACAAAGTATTCCTGGCCATTGACAAACGAACGCTTTGAAATATTTTATATACACTACATTGTGACAGGAAGGCACGCCGAATCAAAACGTCGCCTACTTTCTGTCGGCCGTTGGGTAACGATTTATCTACAGATCTAGCAAATGTTTGAAATATTTTTCTCAACATCCGTGAAGTGAAATCCGGTCTTCCCACTACTAGTGGAATGTTATCTTCTTTAGTCTCTCAGTCACCCGGGCCCTTATTACGCTTGAAAGTGGCACAGATTCTCATGATGAGTCCCTACAGCCGAAAGATCTGTCTGTTGAAGAAATTTGGATTTAGGGCCTGTGCTAATATTCCGAAGTGTCCAGTGTTCACATAATTATTACGTCGGTGCATGTTCGTGTCAAACAACTTCGAGAACGTTCTCCGTTCTGCGCGCTGTTAGGTGGTCTTCACCTTTTCTCGGCAGTAAACGGGTTAACGCATTTAGCCCCCAACACTCTACAGCAGGAGATTTATCGACCATGATAATTCAAGGGTAGTGCCAGATTAGCCAGACAAAAGTAGGTTATTGTAACGTGGCCTTGTACCTACAGCTGTGGAAGACATTTACATTACACGCTGGTTAGGTGTTGTTATACCATTTAGCCAGGACAAAGTGCAGCAGGAGATGGATTGACCATGATAATTCAGGGGTAGTGCCAGTTTAGACAAAAGTAGATTATTGTAACGTGGTCTTGTACCTACGGCTGTGGAATATATTTACATTGAATTCTGGTTGTTATACCATTTATCCCGGACGCAATGCAGCAGGAGATGGATCGACCATGATAATTCAAGGGCAGTGTCAGATTAGCTTGGCGCCATCAGGCGCCAAGCTAATCTGGCACTACCCTTGAATTATCATGGTCGATCCATCTCCTGAAACTGGTACATACTCGTTAAGTGACACCTCCCAAATGTGGGAGAGGTGGCTGTGGGGTTAGGGATACTCTGTTAGCTGTAAGCCCATACGGATTACAGTGTGTACTCGTAAAAGTTCGCAAAGCTAAAAAATGGGACATATTATTTTCCTTTACCCATCTGCTGAAACTCTAATGCATGGAACCTCTCCCGGCAGAAGGCGATTTACGGCGATTTAGTGGGGATTGTGTGAGAGACCTGCTTCATTGCTTGTAGGGCACAGAACCAGGTCAGGCAAATAAACCCTCGACACCTGACCTTTTCCAGCGCGCTTCACGTGCGATACAGAAGGCGCCTGCGGTGACCTCAAAAACAGACATAGCCCAAAACTCTTACCTCGCTTCCCATTAGTCCTTGGACAGGATTGTGATATTGAGGCTGTTAAAATAAAATCAGCGAAGAACCCAACAAAGAAAGAAGCACGCTTAGTGAAAACAGTTACAACATAATTATTTAACTCATTCTAGACGAACGGCATCCCGAATACGCGGCGTAAGCCGCGTATCCGGAAGCCGTTCGTCTCGATTGAGTTAATGTTTCGAAGAAAGAAACACAGTTACAACACAATTTATGAATATTTCGAAATATTAATACATTGTGTTGCAACTGTGTACTTTCTTTAGAAAAAAAAAAAAGACAAACAAGAATACACTTCGCTACTTAGTCGGTGCGTGTAGACGTGACAACTGTACAGAGGTTGTCTGTTGTAGACATTTCGCCGTTTTTCATCACTATTCCAGCCCTGTATCAGTTTATGCATTATGTGCGTTTACAGCGCAAAACAAGCACAAACGTTGCTGAAATTTGTCTTAACTCATTCTACCCCAACACCGAAATCCTTAAATTTTGCCGTTGTTTTCTGCAGACTGCATTGCAGTGCAGGACACAGATCGACCATGATAGTTCAAGGGTGATGCCAGAATAGCTTGGCGCCCATAGGCGCCAAGCTATTCTGGCATCACCCTTGAACTATCATGGTCGATCGTTATCTTCCTGCGGTATGTCTGGGGTAGAATGAGTTAAAGTCAGTTTAAGCCTAATGGCACTCTAACTTGAGCTGAATGTGTCGGCCAGATTGTTCGATTGCCAGGTTGTTGCTGAATGTGTGTGTGTGTGTGTGTGTGTGTGTGTGTGTGTGTGTGTGTGTGTGTGTGTGTGTGTGTGTGTGTGTGTGTTACAAGCGTGCATTATATGCATGAAATGTTGTGTCTTATTATTTTGTTTCAGTATTAATTATCTTATAGTTATTAATTATTATTGCGTGGGTGCCAGTGTGTTTGGGTGAATAATTATGTGCGCTTGTGTCTTGGCTTGACGTCATTTGTGTTTAACTCATTCTACCCGCGACACACCACAGCAAAATATGGCTCGACCATGACAGTTCTGCCACCACCCTTGAACTATCATGGTCGATCTGTCTCCTGAATTGTAATGCAGTCATCAGAGGAAACTCCAAAATGTGGGTGTTTCGTACCTCGGGCACAATGAGTTAACACTTAACGAAGGGTTTGTGTTTCTATCCCCCCTCGCCAACGATGTTTCAGTGACTGCGTCGCATCCGCGGTAAAGTATTCAAGGGCTGACATTGTATGATCACAGGACGCTTCTTCGTTACGCGCTCTTTGCCTCTCCGGTTACCTCAACCTTCTGCTGTTCTTAGCTTTGTCTTATCTCAGGTGTGTCTGTGCAACCATTCGAGGGCTGTTCGGTGATCTTATATAAATTAACCCCCTTCACTGTCAGGACGTAGCAAAAAAAACTCACTGAACATCTGACCGTGACTGCAAGAGGCATAGATCAGCGTCAGCGGGGGCTCATGAGAATCTATGCCTCTTGCTTATTGACTTATTAATGTGTTGCTGTAGCTGATTTGTTGCGATCAGTTGATGATGACGTTTTCAGAAATAAGTGAGCAGGAAAGGGGTTAATAAACTGAATTCTCAATGGATCGATCCGTCTGAAGAACACGGATGTAAATTGTGCGGGGGAAAAAAACAGGTGCAGGTATTAATGAAATCCCTGCAGACTGCTAGGGCCTCATGAGACCCCATGCGTCTCAGTATTAGATGTTTGACGTTCGATGAAAAAATGTGCGGAACCGGAAAAATAACCCCTCTTTCAGCGGACGTTCTGGGCCAATGTTGCTGAAGAAAATTGCCAAGTAAGCCCCCTATAGATCCTCAGTCATTAGCTCGTAATTAAAGGCTGCAAAGGCTCCAGACAATCGGGTGGGCGCCCGGCCGAGTGTGTGTCCGCAAGTCCGGCGTCCCGGCCGCTCGCCTCTCTAAATTAGAGCAAAGCAAATGCTTGGGACGCTTGGAAATACTTTAATAATAATAATAATAAATAATACCGTTATTATATAGGCGCTTTTTCTCAATTTTGGGGCAAATCTACTCAAAGCGCCGCGAACTGAAACCCAACACGCACACTCACGTAACAGACACGAATTTAGGCCATTTAAGACAAACACAGTACAAGACAGACGAAGGGCCAGTTCAGCTACTGAAGTTACAGAGATTTTTGATCGCTTGTATTTGAAATTTGTAAAGTGGCCTTAAACCGGTACCCAAGTGTGTGTGTGTGGGGGGGGGGGGGAATGGGTGGGTTTCCCTGCACGCGGGCGCTGGGCTTGTACAGGTGTTCGGTGTTGATCTCCTGAGAACAAAATAACATTTCTGAGTTGTGTTTCTGGGTCAGCGCTGTCAGTCGGAAAGAGTACCTGCAAGAGGCATAGATCCTCATGAGCCCCCGCTGACGCGGGGGCTCATGAGGATCTATGCCTCTTGTTAGATGATGGATGCAGGGTGGCTGGATTCAAGAGGATCTAAGTTTCTTGCGGAATCAGAAACGTCAGAAGAAAAAGAACAATTCTGGGTCGGTGCTGTCGGGTGGCCGGAATGCCTCAGGAAAGAGGTCAGGAGCAATTGAGAACGCGATTGTGATTGGCTTGACTGACTGACACACAATAGGTTGACGTTATAGGGAAAATAAATCCTACGGAACGTCTGACAGCAAGAAGATTATCAAACACCACATGCTGGGATAGAGAATTGAATTACCGTTTCGATATTACAGTCTGTCAATGTACTCTACATTATTACATGTACTAAACCATGAGGCAATGAAAACGCGCATTTTTCACCGTAGCGTTTTTTGTCTTAAATATGCTTTTGTTCCGTTTTATGTTGACACAGAAAAAAAGTTTTGTTAGAAAAAAAGTTTTGAAAGAAGTGTTATGACTTGTGTAAGGAGACTGTTTAGTCTTGAATATCTCACGTCGATGACTTATGACGTCATCATTGACCCTACTATTACGGGATTTTGAAAGTGAAATGAGAAGCATCTGTGTCCAATTTTGTTTATTTTCACCACAAGTGAAACCCTGTGTCCTCAAAGGCAGCCAAGGGCGATAACTCTTTCAAAATTTTGTGCTGGTAGCACAGACAGTAGGGTTCAACATCTAAAGTAAAAAAACTAAGATGTTTTATTTTGTTGTATGGATGGATCTTCGCTTGCGGGTACATTTACCGACACATTTCGCGTTTTTATTGCCTCTGAGTATACATACATTTAACAGTATGTATTATAGTCACTGTTAAACAAGACTGTTTACAGAGACTAGAAGAAAAGGATACACATTGTGGAAACTCTTGCCAGCGTTGGACAGTGACTAGAAGTGAAGTAATTGGTACACATCGTAAATCGTATTTCTCTGCCCCAGACTCTATGAGGCACTGCCCTTGAACGATCACCGTCGAGCTACCGACGCCAGACAGAAAATGATGCCAGCACTTCTCCATTAAGCTGAAGGTCCTCGGCCCGAGGATTTTCACTCAGTCACTGGAAGGAATCTTAACCCCATCCCTGCTGACTTGGTTCACATTTTGTTTAGTGCTGAAATCAGCTTGTTCATTTAGGGACCAAACTGAGTCACAACCGTCGGAGGAACACGGATACGAGAATGACCACGAAGAAAGAAGCACGCTTCGAAAAGACAGTTATAACACTTTTGTCTGGATTTTTTAGTAGTATGGATGTGAATTGATCTCAGCACGAGGCATAGATCCTCTTGAGCCCCCGCAATTGCGGGAGCTCATGAGGATCTATACCTCTTGCATTTGCCTGGTGTTCAATTTTCTCTCGGCAGTGAACGGTTTTAACTCAATCAGCCCTACGGCCGTATTTCCCAATTTTTGGAGGCGTCATCTAAGGACTATGCACCAGTTGCAGGAGATGGATCGACCATGATAATTCAAGGGCAGTGCCAGATTAGCTTGGCGCCGACAGGCGCCAAACTAATCTGGCACTACCCTTGAATTATCATGGTCGACCCATCGCCTGCTGTAGGGCGTCAGGGCTAAATGGGTTAAACCGTTCTGGAGCAGGACCTAACGTCTTTTGCCACCACAGTTGTGATTTCAAAGACGGCCGGAGGACCCGAGAAGGGTCTCGACAAATTTTGACCTGCACCTTGGCTGGAACTCGCAACCTATCGGGCGATTGTCCATCGACTTTTCCGCCTTAGCCACCCAGTTCCCTCTTCAGTATGTATACATTAGCGGTCTCGGGGTCAAATTGCTTTGGGACCCTTTGTCGATGTCTCCACATGTTTGAAATGACTTTCGTGGTTGCCAAAGACGTCGAGCACATTGGTTAACCCTTTGACTGTCGGCAGCAATTTTGCTGAGGCGATTCCTAGAAGGAACCGCCTAGACAAAAATCGCTACCGACAGCCAGAGGGGATAACGTCTTTCGTAAGCCGCGCAACTGTACATCGACAGCAGAAAGCAAGCACAGGGTCAGGGAGCCCGCGCAAGTTAAACCACCCTGACCGCGTCTCTTGTGAGATATTAACACGCTGACTGCCGAGAAAACAGGTTCATAACTGCGGAACTTCAAGAAGTGCATATCTTCATGAGCCACCGCAGTTGCGAGGACTCATGATGATCTATGTCTCTTACTGACGCTGCGTCATGCTTCCATGTTCATCGGACGGGTTGAGCTCTTTGGCGTGGAATAAGAAAAAATATTTTAGAAACACGGCCTGCGTCACTGGCAGTGGAGGGGTTAACTGCACAACTGATGATTAAACAACATCCAGCCCAACTGCAAGAGGTATAGATCCTCATGAGCCCCCGCGTCAGCGGGGGCTCATGAGGATCTATACCTCTTGCCAGCTCATTTATGTCTATTTTTCTCTGAGTGCTGACGGATTGTTTGTATGAAGATCAGTCGATGGCGATGCTTTCAGACGTAATTTCGCAGGGATGGGATTAATAGACTGAGTTCTCCTTGGACCCATCGACATTTTCATCGACACAAGAGACCCATCGTCATTGTAGGGATACTGATTCCCGAGGCCTGTGGATTCGGTGCCGATGCTTGCCGCAGGCTGTCAAAAGATGTCTGGATGTTCTCATAAAGCTGACATTTGTTAGCACCTGTAACGTGACGTTTCTAGCTTGTTGTTTTCGTGTGGCATGGCATTTCCCCGGCCTCCCCTAGACGTGCCAATCTGACCTTTTCGTTAGTCGTCACGTGGAGTAAGTTGCGAGAAAAACAATTCCTGACGGCCTATCCCAGTATCTTTTGCGAATCAAATGCAGGAATGGCGTCCACTTTTCGGTTATTTTCATTCCTCGCATCGTCCAATTCGGTAGTCGTACGCTCCCCCCATGACTCCAACGTTTTTAGTTCTTTTTTTTTTGTTGTTGTTTTCTGAATGTATACACACACCAATTCCTGGGCTCTGGCAAAGGCTGCTGTCATCAGCTCTCTTCAGCCAACCCCCATTTGGCTTCATCAACTGTTGTTATAGCAATGTTATGCGGGCATTATCTTCAGCCATAATAGGAGGGTAGGCGCTATTCAAATATCCATTATTATTATTATTACAATAGCCACGATAAAGCTTCCAATATGACAACTTTCACTCTCAGGTAGCAGAGATAAAATCGTCTGAAGTTTGAGCGTGGGCTGGTGGTGGGGTAATTCGAAGCAGCCACACACGCAGCCTTAAATTTCCTGAAGTCGGAATGTGGTCATCTAGATGGCGGGGTAACTGGAAGCAGCCACACACGCAACCTAAAATCTCCTGGAGTGCGCGCACCTAGATGGCGGGATAATTCAAAGCAGCCACACACGCAGCCTAAAATCGTCTGAAGCCTGAGTGTGGTCATCTAGATGGTGGGGTAATTCAAAGCAGCCACATACGCAGCATAACATCTTCTGAAGTCGGAGTGCGGCCACCTACCCGGTGGCGGGGTAATTCGAAGCAGCCACACACGCAACCTAAATTAATCTTCTGAAGTCAGAGTGCGGACCACCTACCTGGCGAGGTAATAAAAGCTACCACACACGCAATCCTCGCATCCTGCTGGGTGACCCTGGAAGCGTTTCAGCCCAGGAATGCAACAACAACAGCAGCAGCGTGATTTCTGGTTCCAACCACCTACGGGAGACATAGGTTCTCATCAGTCCCGGCAGGCCGATAGGGCTTTCTGTGCTCAGTATCTCTAGCGAACCTCAGTTGCGTCCGTATTGCGCGTGTGGAGCGAGTCAAGTTGGTCCATCATTCACACTGTGTTTAACCATAAGTCTATTACTGTCATAGTAATAGACTTACGGTTCAACCACAGCAAGGGATGGACCGACCATGATAATTCAAGGGTGGTGCCAGATTAGCTTGGCGCCTGACGGCGCCAAGCTAATTTGGCACAACCCTTGAATTATCACGGTCGGTCCATCTCCTGCGACCGGAACATAATCGTTAGATGACGCCTCCGAACTGTTGGAAATGCGACAGTGGGGTTAAATAGGTTAAGCTAGAGTTGTCGTGCCTGGTGGCGCCAAGCTAGTCTGGCACCACCCTTGAATCATCATGGTCGATTTATAATAATAATAATAATAATAATAATAATTACGGTATTTGTAATGCGCTTATCTTATAATAATTATAACTCTAAGCGCGCACTCACAACTCGCGCACGCATGCGCACGCTTTAGACAATGACTCACGTACCACAAATAGTGAAATACATTACGACGGTCAGCTTGGGACTCCAGTTGTCTCTTCCTCCCCGTGTGTACATAGTCGTTGTGTGACACCTCCAAAATGCGGACGTGGGTTTTCAATGGGTTAAGCACTTCGACTGCCGAGAAAAAAAAGCGAACGCAATCCAACCGCAAGAGACATAGATCCTCATTTTCTTTTCAAATCCGGCAGCACCACAAATATCTTTTATAGACCAGCTATACCTGTCGGGTCTAGTCTGAGTTGCTTACCTTATCAGGAAACTGACTGTCTGACAGACGAAGCTGGTCTTTTGAAGCTGAAGAGTCTACTTCCTGCAACAAACGCCATACCTGGCTCCGAACGACATATGTTTGTCTCTGAGGCTTTGCGTACCTTGAGCTGAACAAAGTGGGTTTTTTAACCCCCTCGACGTTACATGTTACTGTAACGCATGTTTTATTTCTGAAACCCGGCCTGTGCTTATTCTAAAACGAACAGAAGTTGCAACCGTCCAGAGAACTTCGATATAATTGGGGGGTGTCAGCAAGAAACATAGATCCTCATGCGCCCCCGCGACTGTGTGGGCTCATGAGGATCTATGTCTCTTGCATTTGGATCGTGTGTGAAAGGGTTGAATGGTTTTCTTTTCTTCTTTTTTTTCGGATTACTGGTGGTGAGGGGCTAGGGGTAGTAGATTGGATTCTGAGAACTAAAATCGTCTTACATGTATGCACACACACACACACACACACACACACACACACACACACACACACACACACACACACACACGCGCGCGCGCGCGCGCACGCGCGCACGCACGCACACACACGCATACAATTACGAACACACACGCACACGCACGGCGAATGCATGCACACGCACGCACATAATTACGAACACACACGCAAACACTGACACGAATGCATGCACACACATGCACACACACACACACACACACACACACACACACACACACACACACACACACACACACACACACGTGAAGTCCAAAATCACAGATCATATCGCGTGTGGATGGTGTTCGCATGCAACCTCATAAATGCCATTTTGGCGCGAAATCTCATTTGGATGCGGCAGCCTCCTTGATTTTCTTTTTATTTTCTTCAAATTTTCTAGCGAAATCTGGAACAGAAAATGGCCATAAGCACCTTGTAGAGAAAGCCTGCGTTTGTTTGGGTTGTTTTGTTGTTATTTATTTGGTTTTTGTTTGTTTGTTTGTTTGTTTGTTGTTTTGTTTGTTTTGGGGGGAGGGTTTGTTTGGGGGTTGTTTTTTATTTGGTTGATTTGTTGTTTTGGGTTGTTGTTGTTGGGTGTTTAAGGGGGGTGGGGTTGTTTTGTTTTGTTTTGTTTTGTCTCTTGTTGTTTATTGTTTGGTTTTGGTTTTTGTTTGTTTGGGTAGTTTGTTTGTTGTTTCTTTGTTTGGTTTTTTTGTTGTTGTTGTTGTTGTTGTTGGTTTTTAGTTGTTGCTGTTGTTTGTTGTTTTTTTGTTTGTTTGTTTTTGGGGGGTTGGGGGGGGGGGCGGGGTAAGCAAAATAAGATGGGACCCCGTTGTCTCTTCCTCCCCTGTTTGTCTTGGAAATCAAAATTGAAAACAGCGTCGGCTGGTCCCATGTACATTTGTCAAGGGAAGTCACTCAGCGCTGGACTCAGTAATTTCCCTTGTTATGTGTACCGTATCTACCTGCACTTGCCACTCGTATTTTGATTTGCAGGGGCGGATCAATTCCTTCCCCTGGGGGGTTTCCAACTTTTTGTTTCAGACGCTACCCAGCCCCACCCCACACCTCCACCCCCACCCTCCACGCCACCCCCACCACGCACCCCCACCCCGCTCCCCCGCCCCCACCCCCCACCCACATCCCACCCTCACAACAACTCCGCCCCATGATCCGCCTATGCTTTGTGACACTGAGAGGAGTTGCACATAGTTTTCAATAGCCAGTAACTGCCTGTCATAGTCCTAACAGTTTTGTTTCGATCTTTTATAAGCCCCACGCAAAAGTCTCGCTGCAGTGCAGAGAGACAGTCGGTTGGCAGTTACTGGCCTCGTCAAGTTTCCTGCATTCAGACGGCTGGTCTATCCCCTGCCTCTTGATTTATAATATGCGAAAGTTACTGTGCCCAAAAAGTATACCCAATGCGCTAAAGGTCATCGGGCCGACGCCAGCAGCCCGATGGCCTTTTGTGCACTAGGTAGAGACTCAAAGAGTGTGAGAGGCTAGCCTCTATTGACTCTTTAAGCCCTCAATAATAAATAATAATAATACCGTTATTATATAGGCGCTTTTTCTCAATTGTGGGCGAATCGACTCAAAGCGCCGCGAACTGAAACCCAACACGCACACTCACGTAACAGACACGGATTTACGCCATTTAAGACAAACACAGTACAAGACAGACGAAGGGCCAGGCCAGTTCAGCTACTGAAGTTACAGAGATTTTTGATCCGGCGCTTGTATTTGAAATTTGTAAAGTGGCCTGACTCGGTACCAAAGTGTGGGGGGTGCTGTGCCCGACTCGCCTGCACCATTGCGATGCCGAGGTTAGGCCACAAAACAAATCATCCTCTCAACTGAAGACTATCACCTCACATGATGCACGTAGGAATTTTCATTATCAATAGAGCTCATTCTTGCCCATCCCTCAGTCTGTCTACGGCCGTTCCTCAGCTTCTGTCTGGCAGAGGCGTGGATTCTCAGTAGTCATGGGCGCTGCCGGCCGCCTGCTGTCACGGTCACGTGAGAGTCTATTTGCTCAATGCTATAAATTATAATTACTTTCCTGTAAAGTAGTGCCTATGGCCCTAGTTTGAGGTTGGACGCTATACAAATACTCTTTATTGTTGTTGATATTGTTATTATGATTATTATTATCATCAGTCATCGTCGTCATCATCCATCATCATTATTATCATTATTATTATCATTATCATTATTGCTGGTGTTGCCGTTGTTGTTAGTATCCGCCTTATTTGTGTGCTGGTCTGTTTGGCTTTCAGCCGTAAGGTCCAAAATCACAGACCAGCACACATTTTATTGCTTCTCATTTAATCTGATAAACTATACCTCTGCTCAGTAGTGAGATCCGTTTTCTTTCAGTGTTGCTGGTCTTTGATTCTGGACCTTACGGCTTTAGGCCGTAAGGTCCAAAATAACAGATAAGCTCACATTTTATAGAATCGCATCTGTGGGGCTGGGAGTGAGGGGGGGGTGGATGAGGGGGGGGGGGGGCGGGGTAGTGGGGGCAGGGAGCAGGTATAACCTCAAGTCTGTCTAGTACATGACCCATGCCGACCGACATTCAGGTCTGTATCGCATGTCTGAGATATACACCGTTTTTAATCAATCATTTCCACAAACCCTTGCTAGCCGTTCCATCTTAGGCGGAGAATCGACACAATATAATAGGGCCAGTCCATGTTTTTGTGCAAGAGGCATAGATTCTCATGAGCCCCTGCTGCCGCAGGGGCTCAGGAGAATCTATGCCTCTTGCAGATGGTGTAGTATTCGGCTGACGGGCGAGTGTTTTGATTCGGACGCGGGAATGGTTTATCGAAAACTGCACGTGAAAATGCGAGCAGGTTTCTGCTAGATACAGGTTTGGGGTGTTGATTTGCGTATGTGGAATGTTAGCAGACATTTTACGCTAGGTTGTACAGTTCAGCTGGGACTACCCCTGGGCTGTTCTGGTCGATCCGTCTCCCGTGCCAAATCAATGACGGCGCTTAAAATGACATGCTTCACTCGTGTCATACATGTCTTCTGGTTGTTTGTTTGTTTGTTTGTTTGTTTGTTTGTTTGTTTGTTTGTTGGTTCGTTCGTTCGGCGTTCGTTCGTTCTTTCGTTCGTTCGTTCGTTCGTTCGTTTGTTCGTTGGCTGGTTGGTTGGTTTAGTTCGTTTGTTGGTTGGTTGGTTGGTTGGTTGGTTGGTTGGTTGGTTGGTTGGTTTGTTTTATGGTAGTGGTAGTCCCACACTTGTATCTCTATCGAAATTTTATGACTCTTATAGCGTCATGTTTGCATGTGGCGGCAATGAAACTGAAATACCGTGGTTGATTTCCAATTACACGCTCACGTAGGTAACAAAAGACAGTATAGTGCGCCTTATAACAGTAGGCTAGACGCATAAACAGGTTTGATTTTGTCATAATTATATGGTGCCACACGATTGCGGTCTCCAAATGCCTTTGACTGTGCAGATTCAAATTCAGAATACTTATTGTCCAACTGGACTGGAAATGTTTCTTTGGCTTCAAATCAAAAACAGGAACACGTAAACAAACCAGTAAAATATATATATATATATAATTTTAAATCCGAAAATAATAGCCGCTGTGTATCATGAAATGTTTATTGCATTTCAATGAGTGAAATCTATTTTCAGCAGAAGGACACAATAAAAACTATGTGACTCATATGCTTGAAATTCCCCTCAACAATAACTTCACTGAACCAAAACCGTGATATGAAAAGACTTTTCCGCTCCCACGCATACGTCAAAACACCTTCTCACATTCAGTCGGGTGTGCCGAATCATATTTTATTTCATTGTGTCACTTTAACTATGGACACAATGTTATATTCGTCTGCAAGAAGCATAGATCCTCATGAGTCCCCGCACGCATACGCGGGGGCTCATGAGGATCTATGCTTCTTGCCGTCCTCAGTTTTCACATCTGTGCGCCTTACCATTGCGAGAGAGATTAAAATCGTGCACGTATTGAACGCTTACAAATTAATACAATACGGTGGTATGTGGGCTACTGTGAGTGTTGACACAGGCATTATGGGAAATTTCGTGCCGCGTGCTCGTTTTGTCGGCGCCCGAATACTTCCTTATTTGGCACGACAGGGGCTCCATCGTAAGGCCTTTTCTCCGTTAGCCACAGACATCTGACCACGATTTTCTTACGACTACTTTACTCTGGGGTTCAGTTGCTGCCACTGAACAAGACACAGCGGCTGCTAGTGCCGAAAACGTGTTATTTCTTACAGTGAAATTTAATTAGTTGAAATTAGCTCATCTATGATAGATTAATATAGTGTGCCATATCTGAGCATGTGCGAAAAAAACCTAAACGTATGGCCGCAAACGGCTGATCTGGACTAGTTTTTACCCACAGGCACTCTTTTTCGTTCGCCTGTGCGTTCATTGAGGAATCTTGCCTCTTCAGTGTATGTACGAGCTACGGGCGCTGCATTTGATTGGCCGAGCTACATGACGTCAGACTGCGCGCCGTGAGAACATGTCGTCTGCTGGCTGCGCGTGTTGTGTGGGTAGGTGGGGATTTTTACGGCTAAGTCTAGGTAACTGCTGTGTCAGAAATTCGGCGAGCTGTGTGAGACTGGGCTGGACTGAATACGAACGGTCAAGACGAATAGAAAAATATCCTGCAAACACAACAATTGCAGTTACTCGTGCACTGACCGGGGTATTGAAAACGTTTGTGGATTTCCAGCAAACATCTCATTGTGAAGGAATTTCGATCATTAAGTCGGTCATCAGAAGGCGTGTGATGAAAACGTTTGCCTGATACTGAAATTCAGTCCGGCATCTCTACCAAAGTTTCGAGTGCGATCTCTAAAGGTGTACGACCTCTCTACTATCGCAATCCGTCAGATTAACACAAACAAACAAATCCGCCTGAGACTGACATGTGTCGGTTCGGCCAGACGAGTTATTAATTATCGTTATTGATAACCAGCAAGCTCTAACAACTGAAACGCAACTTTTAAACAAAAGGAAAGTAGGACAAACTGAAGTGACTGAGGCGGCTTGACGAGAACTGAACTACCTTCCAGTCTTTGATTCGACCAGTTGAAGACCGCAAACGTTTGTGGTCCGTCTGTATGGAAATCCCCCAAATCGTATTCTGGAAGTGTGGTAACGGTATATTGCTGTGTGAATGCGGTCCCCACTTATCTAGGGATCCATGTGCTATACGGACGCCGAGACTGTCAAGTTGTTCCAGCGATTCGAAGAAATTGAGATGGGTCACTGCGCAAAGTCCACGTCGGATATCTGCTACTATAAACTCAGGTAAAATATTAGATTTGAATTAAATGAACTTAGCTGTGACACACTTAGTGTAGTGTGCCATATCTGAGAAGGTGCGAAAAAATAAACTTCAACAACGATTTGAGTTGTGGCATGAACGGGAGTAGATATTTTGTGTTGACTTAACCCTTTTTCCTGGTTGAAAAATGCGAACATCATCTGCGGGGGCTCATAAGGTTCTTTGCCTCCTGCTGGCCAGATTCATATCCATGTTCCTTGGATTGATGGGATTATTCGATGTTGAATTTGCCTTGCTTTCAAAGACAATTTTGCGTTTGTTTGTTTGTTTGTTTGTTTGTTTGCTATCTGTCTCGATGTCAACAATAATTTATTGCCTTTGTCTGTATTTGCTACTTTGTTTATTTAATTACTGATTTCCTTGTGCACTTCGTTTATACTAATCACATTTTTGTCTTCTAACGAGCTAAAAAAAATATAAAAAAAAACACAAAAAAGCGACATTTTTGGAATCATCGGAAACACATTAGTGTTTCCGATGATTCCAGAAATGTCGCATTTATTTTGCTCTTCAGCATAGGCTTCCGTACCCCGCACTCATCTCTCGAAAGAATGCGGCTACAAAAACATGCTGTCAACAATCGGCCAAAGGTCGGTAGATGCTTGTGAGAAAACTTATATAGTCACCCGGAGATGTAAAAGCTGTTTACCTCCTAGATTGTGCACGACGGCCTGTGAATGACTCTGCACCATACGGTTCACATCCTAAGGCCCAGAATCAAAAGCAGCCCACGCACTATAAGTCTATCTTCATTTTCAGTCTCTTGCATCATGCATGAACTGACCACCCGACCGCCCTTATCTTCAAGAGCGGCAATGATATAAGTGGAACCAACAAGATGCATAGACCCTCATGAGCCCCCGCGAGGCGGGGGCTCATGAGGATCTATGCCTCTTGCAGATGGGTGGCGTTCTCTTCCTCCCACCTGCCGGCATGTCTGACCTCGAGATGCCTCTATCACCATATCCAAGTGCGAGGTCCTAGTGGTATATTAAAATGACACAGATGCGGTACGCCAGAATTGACCAGCGTTCAGATCATACTCCACAGCAACACCTGTCCCTTTGTCTCTCATAACCGGCCTAATAGGGCAGCCCCGTTACCACTTTTTTGCGGCGTGTACATTGAATGCCCCAAACCCAACTGTACAACGCCGAAATGGCTATGGCGCCTAATCACATTCAGTTATATGCGCTCTAGGCGCTAAAGTGCCTAGAGCGCCTATAAAGGTGATTAGGCGCTATGGAAATTGATATTATGATGAATATGTTTCATTGTTTATTAATATTATAAGTATCATCCTCATCATCATCATCATTATTATTATAATAATAATTATTATTATTATCATCAACATACTCATCATATTATTATTATTATCATCATCATCATCATCTTTATTATATTATCACGCCAAAGAAATAACCAGTAACAAAAAAAATAATCACATTTGGAAAACACAAGATACATTTTACTACATCTTTTCTTTTTTACCGATGAACGCATTAAGATAAGTACAGCTTTCTTGTGCCTCGAAAATGTCAGTGTAGTTTGAAAAGTGTATCGAAAATGTAGACAACTAATTTGTCCTTGAATCGAGACCAAAAAGGTGAGTGCTAAGCGCGTAAAATGCAAAGAAACTCCCAACAAGGACTGAAAAAAAACTGACAGAAACACGCTTAGAAAGGACAAGAACCACACAGTCTATTAAATTTCGGGTTAACATTTTTTTTCAACATGGACATACACTGAGACAAAATGAACTATATGTACATGAATTTGTCTTTTTCAGCCTTGAGGCCAGAAGTGATTTTGTCCTTGGCCTTCTTTCCTACTTATTCCATGCATTTAACCCATTTAACCCCCTCCCTCCCCGCCCTGCCGCATTTGCAAAAGTTTTGGAGCTGTCACCTGACGACTATGTAGCAGCTGCAGGAGATAGATCAACCATGACAATTCAAAGTAACCGAAAGCAGATACGCTGTTAGGTAGCCCGAAATAAACACGGGTAGACCTGGCGTGAGAACTGTTTGAGTGTTTTTTTTTTAACCCATATCATACTGAGGCTAAAAGTTTCGAATTTGTACACTGCTTATGCAAGCGACATTATTACACTTACAGATAAGATATAGACCAGTGGCTTTAGTTAAGGGTGGTGCCAGACTAATAGCTTGGCGCCTTTAGGCACCAAGCTATTCTGGCACTACCCTTCAACTGTTTTAGTCACACTTATTTCTCACACTGGTATATTCCGAATGATATGGGTTAATAATAATAATAAATACATTAATATTAATAAAATTGAATAATAATAATAATAATATCAATTTCTGTTGCGCCTCAATCACCTTTATAGGCGCTCTAGTCGCTGCAGCGCGTAGAGCACCTACAAAGGTGATTAGGCGCGATAGCCATTTCGGTGTTTTACAGTTGGGTTATGGGTCATCAGCTTCACCATCAAGTACAGGCTTTACAAGTCCCTCATAGTGTCTATTCTACTCTACGGCTGTGAGACTTGGACACTGCTTGCAGACTCAGAAAAGAAAATCCAGGCCTTTGAGAACAAGTGCCTGAGGAAGTTGCTCCGCATCTCGTACCGCGAGCACAAGACCAACGAATATGTACGGAGCATCGTCACTTCCTTGGTGGGCCCACATGAACCCCTTCTGGCAACCGTGAAACGGCGCAAGCTTGCTTGGTTTGGCCACGTGACCCGACACAACACCTTGTCCAAGACTATCCTCCAAGGCACTCTCGAAGGAAGTCGTCGGCGAGGTCGTCAGAGAAAGAGTTGGGTCGCAAACATAAAAGAATGGACCGAACTCGAGATGTCAGACTTGCTTGCCACCGCCCAAAATAGAACTCAGTGGAGAGCACTGTCTGTTGCTGCTGCCTTTCAGTCCCCCCAACGCCCAGTTCGGGCAAGGGACTGATGATGATGATGATGATGATATGGGTTTAATGTCCGCGCCACAAAAGTGTTCATGGCCTGCCCTTATAGACAATTTTGTTATTATTATTATCATCATCATCATCATCATTATATACAGGAAACAATTGCAAGAAGAAAAAGAACAAAAACAAACTTTTAAGTTAACTCATTCGAGACGTGCCGCCTCCGGATACGCGGCTTAAGCCGCGTATCCGGAGGCGGCACGTCTCGAATGAGTTAATTGCCAACAGCAGGAAATGGAACGCCAAGGCTGGGGAGGCGCCAACCGAATCAGAATTTTCAGTGGGAGGCGGGGGGAAGGTCAGTCTGTTTTGTTTTAAACGTGTTTTCCTCGTAAAAGAAAGACACAGTCACTATTATCGCATCCGACGGGGGAAAAAAAAATAGAGAAAGAAAACAAAGGAGATACAGAGGTGAAAAGAGAGGTAAATCAAATCAGCTTCAACGAAAATACCGTTGTTTGCATTTCCGCACTGTGATAAGACATGCCGTTTCATTTGCCGCTGAATGCTTGTCCTGTTTTCACGTCTAGACCGAAGCAACACCGGCGCCGATCCTAGTTTTAAAATAACTATTCTTGACTGAGCCAGTTGCGATTTTGTTGTTGAGCGGCCTATCCGGGCTTTACGGTAAACTTTCATGACAGAGCCTGTTGTTGCGAAAATGAATGCAGTCGCTTAATTTAATGTTTTCTTTCGCTTTAAGTTGGAGGATTACTTTACTACAAAATGGGGTCGTTAACAGAGCTTGTTTGAAATTGTACTGTAAGTGGATTTATTTTGGCTCTTATTTGCACTTTAAAGCCAACGCGTAGGCGGAATAGAGTCAGTGCTGGATTGTCTTACCTTAACCTCTTAACTACCGAGGAAAAAGTGAACACGGCTACAACTGCAAGAGGCACAGATCATCATGAGCCCCCGCGACAGCGGGGGCTCATGAGGATCTATGCCTCTTGCTGAAACCATGCGGATCTATGCCTCTTGCTAAACCAATTTGACTTCCATGTTACTTGGACGGCTGGGGCTCTCAGTTTGGTGTTAAATTAACAAAGATTTCAAAAACACGATTTGCTTCAAGTGGCAGTTCAGGGGTAAACTGCACTTTAAACATAGACGGAACAGAGTCAGTTTTGGACCGTGATTCCTTTGACTATGCTTGATGGGGGCTGATGAAAGGAAGAGTCATTATTTGATACTACTTCGCCTGTTTTTTTTTTTTTTCCGGACGAAAAATGATTTTTGTACATCTTCCAAATCAGCCAGATGGCACGCAGCTTTGACGTAAGGCTGTGAACTTTATATATTCGCTTTTTGCCGCTGGGTATCCGGATGCGGCACGTCTGGAATGATCTAAACAAGAGACAAACACTGCTGAGCTAACGTTCATTTATATGTTTTTAAGAGAGTTCAGTACAGACATCTTATAGCCGTTTCTGAATTACTGACACAAAACTAAAATCAGAGAATGCGAAAACAGACGCAAAGTCTTTTCAATTGCTTTCACTGCTGCCAGCTGAACCTTTACAGAAAATGTCCGCCTTCTCTGGATGGCCTAACTCGTTCCCGTCTTGTTGAATCGTTTTGCGTCAGAACGGCGGGATATTCTGTTTATTCGATAATTGAGGCTTTCGATCCGCTAACTTCCTCCGTCATTGCAAGCAAGTAGAAGAAAAACCACGTCGATCTCGGCCCCAGCAAGCGACATAGATTTTCATGAGCCTGCAGCCGCTTGCGGCTGCAGGCCCATGAGAATCTATGCCTTTTGCAAGATGGTAGGATCTGGTTCAGCAACTGAAGCTTTTCTGGTTCCACTTCTCCGCTTACAGCGCGCAAGGTAAGTCACGTGCCTCGCTCAGCAAATTATGCACGTGCACACGGTTCTGGCTCAGGTTTACGACATCCTCGCTTCGGTTTACTGCATTTTGCGACATCATCTTCTTCGGTTTATGGCATCCACCACACTGTGGTTGTGTGCGGAGCAGACGTGAAAGATCCATACCGTCTGGCTTAAAGGGACACGCCTAACCTTTTTTTAATGCTTCACTATGCCGAGTTCGCAAAAAGCTTTTACTGGGATTCAGTATACATACCCTGACTTGGACAGTGACCACCCTATTGTCCCACCAAATGCTTTCTTTCGTCCATTCAAAGCGAAAAGAGGTCCACCGGAATCTTGTGACTAAACGCCATGAAAAGATTGCTTCTAATAGGCGATGGTAGCTGACGTCATAACTATTCTATACGACCTTAGATCATCTACATAATTATAACCAATCAGAGAAAAGATGGCTGATAAACCAGCGAAGAAAACAAGAAAGTATCATCGACTTGCGCCGACAATGATAGACTCGGAATTGAAGTGAAGAAAGAGGAAGAAAGACAAGATACCCCTAAGTAGAACTGACATCGGACAAGGGAATATAGACATGTGGCAACGCGTAAAGCAAGAGCATGGCTTGACCGCCCATCTAGAATTTATCTCTTTCCTGCTGAATCAGTGAGTAATCTACGGTCTTTGTCGATCTTCCTATAGTTCCGCGAACGCTAGTGATTTTCAGAAATCATGATCTTCAGTAGAATTTATCTCTTACTGATTTCGCAAGATTTTAAACCTGTTTTATCACATAGTTACGTGCAGAAAGTGGGTATAAATACCAATATTGTGTTGCGTGTTTCCGAGGTGTAAACGGGATCAAAGGTCAAACTAGTCCGTGGACGCAGGCTCGCCGGCTTCAGTAGTTGCGAGTCACTGAAATAACCCACGCCCTCGTCACGACCATTAATAGTAATTATACTAGCAGGTTAAGCGGAACCCGCATTGTGATTTTGACAGCATAGCGAACATGGAAGGTTTATTCTACTTTTCTCGTGAAAAAATTACGTCAAATGGATGCCGGAAAACATCAGTACACGTGTACACTGACACGTGTGTAGACCAAACTGATGACCTCGTGACCTGCAGTATTGCGATACACTGATAGTCGGCCGGGTTCTGCCTTGTGACATAGGCTCATAAATATGCATATTAATTCAAAACAAGGCCGATGCAGACGATAAATCCGCGAGTCGGGTACAAAAACAATACACCTTCCAAACGATAAATTTCGACATTTTGCATTGTACTTACACCATAAAGCTCTAAGATAGTACACAAAAGAACCATACCGTCATACTGTCAGCAGTATCTGTTGCAGATAGCTTTCTGACTGTGTTGAGATGCTTGATCCTGGGGAAAATAACTTTAATTAAGATTGCTTCGATTTGCATGCTCAAAGATGTTGAGTTGACGATGTTCCTAGTAGGCCTAATGGATGTGGTTACGACGATAATGGGCATGATTTTCATCAATCGTAGTGTTGTTGCTGCTGCTGTTGTTGTTGTTTGATGATGATGATGATGATGATAGTTGGCAATGATTGAGGCGTGATGTTCAGTGTTGTCGTTGGCTGCTGTTGTTGACGGTAATGATAGTGTTAATATTGTTTGGGGCTATGCACCGATGTTATAAGGCTCTCAGATCATTCACCAACTATTTATAGGCGCTTTCAAAAGTTGCGAAAATCTTTAATAAAGCCTTTCGCAACCTTTGGAGGCGTCAATAAAGACTGTGTCCCAGCTGTAAGAAATGGATCGGCCGTGATAGCTCAAAAGTCTTGCCAGCTTAGCTTGGCGCCTTCCGCAAAGCCAGCCCAGCCACAGCACGAACAGGAGCGGCAAAATATTTATATCTCTCAGCTTTCAAGAGTCAATCTTCCCAGCACGCAAACGACTTTTGGCTGACGTCGGCCGCAGTTGGCCCGCGCACGGCCGTGCGCGGGCCAACTGCGGCCGACCCCGGACTGAGGGTCTTTTGCTAGCTGGATTGCCCACCTATGTTCTTTTACGGTCGATCACAAGGATTCATTCAGTATCAATGATTCGTTAGCGGAATGTACAAAGCATCCGGTTGTTCCTTACCTGCTTTTCTCCTTATAAATCCGTCTTTTGTTTCATCTGTTCCACAAGCCTGAGCCTGGTGTTTGCGGGTCATTGAACTGGGGATAAATCTATCCCTGAAATCGTTCCGAGATCTCTCTTTTCTGTAATGGCTTGTCCTTCAAACATATCATGCTTCAAAGCATGATATGTTTGAAAAAACAAGACATGACATACAAGAAAGAAATCAACTGATTTTTTTCTCTCCATATATCATCAGTCTAACTTCAAATGCACAATATTACCAAGGTCAGTAAAAGCAGCATCGAAGTGTGAGATGTATGAAAAACAAGACTACACAGAAAGCAGAGGCATCAAAACGATTTTTAAAGGTGTCGTCAGTCTAACGCCAAATGTTTTTTTCCACATCATGTTTTCCAAATGCACCATTCTTCAAAGCGTGATGTGTTTGAAAAACAAGACGCTACTGAAAACAGAGAGAACGATTTGTTTCAGATATCTTAGTGTAAAAGCAAATGCCTATAATATTACTGCGGTAAGTGAAAAGCTGGCAGAATGATACACTGGAAAGACAAAACATTAAGGAAACGATCTTTGGGATTTTTTTTAAGATGCCGCCAGACAAACAGCAAAAGTGCAATATCACCATTCCCAGTGGAAAGCGTGATATGTTTGAAACGTGAACATCACAGGAAGGAAGGAATTGGACCACGGAATTGGACAGGTATCGTCAGTCTAACACAACAGCAAGGAATATCATCAATAAAAGGAGTCAGCAGTTATGAACAGATAGGCCGGGGTTTCTGTTCCATTTCAAGAGGCATAGATCCTCATGAGCACCCGCAGATTGCGGGTGCTCATGACGATCCACGCCTCTTGTTGAGTACTTTATGTCAGTGTTTTTCAGCATGTAATAATCACCAATAAAAGGAGTCAGCAGTGAAGAACAATTAGACCAGTGTTTCTGTACGTCATCTCTTCGTCTTCTTTGTCTCAATGGTTTTGACGGAATCTGTTTATTGGACGGAAAGTAGAGCACCCGAGGACCTTTGAAAAATAACGCGAGCAAAATATTATGTTCAGTTCATGTTCCAAGCGCCTCATCCTTTTTTCTTTCTTTTTTTTTCGACTAACATACTTTTTCAAGAGGCATAGATCCTCATGAGCCCCCGCAGATTGCGGGGGCCCATGAGGATCTACGCCTCTTGTTGAAGTCATTTATGTCGGTGCTTTTCAGACAGATGAGATTCTTAGGGATTATTGTCAAACTCGTTTATTGTTCTAGCAACCTGTCATTACCCTATCCCTCTTCTTAGATCCCGGTATGCCAGCCCAGTGTCGAAACCTCGCAGAACCTTCCACATGCAAGAGACATAGATCATCATGAACCCCTGAAAGCAGGGGTTCATGAGGATCTATGCCTCTTGAAGACAAGAACTGGTCTCATTAACATCTGTGTAACTCCCCGATTGAAAAGGTGGGGGCGATTGGAGTTTCTAAGACGAGTGTGTCGACATACATCCTCATGAGCCATTTGCTGGCAAGAGTCGGTCGATTTTTTGCGTCTGTGTATCTCGTTGATAGAGTAAGTGCAAGAGGTTAGAGTTTCAATGTATCCGAAGGTTTGCTTGGCTTGGCATAGGTTTCGTTATTAGGCTCTCCCCTTCCTCTAGGTAGATGGAATCAAAATATACACAGTGAGAGAGGTGCGGGAAGGTGTACGGAAACACACACACACACACACACACACACACACACACACACACACACACACACACACACACACGCACAGAGAGAGAGAGAGAGAGAGAGAGAGAGAGAGAGAGAGAGAGAGAGAGAGCAACGCTGTCAAGTCAATGACCGTTTTACCTCAAAGGCTAAACTAACAAATACAGCCGAGTTTCAGTGTCTCGACATGTATCCCGGTATATCTGGCATAATAATGTACATCAGTGACCTACAATTTAAATACTTTAGTTTCAAAACAAAACTAAATCAATAAGGAAATGGAAAATGCGCATGGAGGAAATACACATGTAATAATTATTTTACAGACAATACTTAAAACAAAAAATCTGAGTATAAACGTGATTTTTAGAATGAAGCTATGGCTTTTAGGATCACATAAATTTAAAATAGCGATTAGTCTGTCTTACAAATCATAACTATTTCCAGTATGGGCTCGACATAGCATCAAGATATGTCGGGATAACGTTTTGTTTTTCCAAGGACGTGATTGAGAAAAAGGACTCATTTAATTCTCCCTCCCCCCCTCTCTCTCTCTCTCTCTCTCTCTCCCTCTCTCTCTCTCTCTCTCTCTCTCTCTCTCTCTCTCTCTCTCTCTCTCTCTCTCTCTCTCTCTCTCTCTCTCTCTCTCTCTCCGCGTGCTTCCTTCTTGACCTTGCTCAGGACATTAAAGTGTTTACTGGACAGGGACATGCCAATGACGAAATAAATATTTCTGATGCTTTCTGGCATTTACTTAGTTTAAACGTTAGAAGTAAACATTGCCGATCGTGACATCAAGAGCTCATGAGAATCTGTGCCTGAAGCAGCCGAATAAATACTATAAGTCAATTTCATGAAGAGCTTACAAACTACGATCAGGCCTCATTTATATGGTTCTCGAATGTTCTCGAACCTCCGAACTTTGTGACTGACACTTAGCGGCAGAGTGACAAATTACGTCAGTGGGGCGCTGCATGGGTTGTCAAGTAGTTGTCGTGTCAACAGACTCAGCTGTTTTCGGAGTGAATCATCCCTAGTTTGAGCTACATGAATGTTTGCGTCACACAGCGCTCAACGCCTATCTGCAAGAGGTATAGATCCTCATGAGCCCCCGCAGCTGCGGGGGCTCATGAGGATCTATACCTCTTGCTCAATATATGTACGTCTTTATTTCTCGGGCCGGAGTGGTTAGGGGTTGGCTACGGGGGGTGTTAATGGCATAGTTTACCTGTAGTTTGTTGTCAGTCCACCTGCCATGTTACCGGGGTGTACAGCAAACTACGCCCACCCTTTGGGGCGCCCACATTTTATTAGCGTTTGAGACCTTGTCTTTCGGTGCATGACCTTCTTCTAAATCCTTGTGTTAGCAATTCGTTGGTCGGTCAGTTTGTGTGCAGGGTTGGATCAGTTGCTTCAAAGGGTGTGTGTGTGTGGGGGGGGGGGGGGTCCAAACTACCAAAATTCCGGGCCCACTCACCCACCACCACCCACTCCCCTCCCACCCGCGGTCAGATCCGTCCTTGGTACGTTTGTTTATTTTTTATTTTGTTTGTTTATTAGTTTTCTTGCTTTTTTCTTTTTATCTTTTTTTTTTTCGTCGTTCTTTTTCTCATTCTTTCTTTCTCAGTGAACTGCGACCAAAACAGTGAGGTCAGCATTGTCTTGGCGCCTGGAGAGGGCTGAATATTACTTCTTCTTTTTTTTTTTCGGGGGTGAGGTTGTGGGGGGGCAGGGGCTGTTAAGAAGATCTTTCAATGCTCCCTTCTTTTTCTAACGCATATTATTGGTTCTTCTATGGCCCTTTTGCTGAATACGCTACACCTTTTAGGCATCGCTCTTAGGCACAGTCATGTGGACGGATTCCGAAGGCTATTTCCAGATGATTTGACCGTATGGGGGGGGGGGGGGTATCCATTAGCACATCATCCCTTATCCTCTGCAAGAGGCATAGATTCTCATGAGCCCCTGCAGCTGCAGGGGCTCATGAGAATCTATGCCTCTTGCTGAGTTCTGCCCATTTACATCCTCACGCGGAGTAAGATACGACTGGATGGGGGAAGTATGTCAACAAGAGTATGCGTTCGTCAGTGGTTATTTTATTTTCATGACCTTTCTGCACATACGTCGACACGAATGGGCTGTTCCGTAATTTTGGACCTAACGGCTATCGTGTGCTGTTCTGTGATTTTGGCCCTTGTGTTGAAAGCCGTAAGGTCCAAACTAGAATGGTTGGTAAAACTATGTCCACACCATTTCAGTGAGGGTTTTTTGGTGCTTGCATATTAATTTTTTTCCCAGAAAGAAAAACCGATTGAACGAAGGGATATGTGTAGTTTGTGCTGGGGAACCGCAAGGTCTAAAATCGCAAACCAGCGATACGTATATGCGGATAATAGAAGAGGTTCAAGTGTCCAGCCATCATAAACAACTTAGTTGGCCTAGTCGTTTTCGCCATTTGCGGTCATCAATAATGTGCAATGGCCAAAAAGGGAGGTGTCGGTAGCATTCCATGCGAATGCTGTTCCATAAATCTGCCGCTTGTCTGTTTTGTTGGCTGGTTGCTTGGTTAGTTTGTTGTTTGGTTGGCTGATCTAACCCTTTTAGCTCCAACACCCTAGAGCAGGAGATTGATTGACCATGATAATTTAAGGGTAGTGCCAGATTAGTTTGGCGCCTTCATGCGCCAAGCCTAATCTGGCACTACCGCCTTCAGGCGCCAAGCAAATCTGGCATTACCCTTGATTTATTATGGTCAATCCACCTCCTGCAAGTGGTACATCTTCTCTTCTTGGCTTGACTTCGCGAACGAAGATTTTATAGGAGTTGCCCACGACGTCTGCAGGCTTGTTCGTGGCTGCGGAGGCCAATCCGAGACAGGCAGGTTCGACCGCAGTGGCTGCAGGGGAAGGTATAGACAGGGTTCTGAGCTGCGGCATCTCTGTTTTTTCTCCTGAGCCGCTTGTCCTTAAGGCTAGCTCTGTGAGAGTCCTCAAAGGAGACAGCTGCCTTGTAAATGGTGGAGCGCCAGGTGTCACGGTCCGCAGCAAGCGAAGACCACTGGTGGTGGTCGATTCGGCAGGCACTAAGTGACTTCTTGAGACAGTCTTTGTATCTCTTCTTTGGTGCCCCTCTGTCACGGTGTCCAGTAGCAAGCTCGCCGAACAGGGTGATCTTTGGTAGGCGATGATCCTCCATCCTGGAGACATGCCCCGCCCAGCGGAGCTGTGTCCGCAGCAGCAAAGCCTCGATGCTCACAGTTTCAGCCTGTTCAAGGACCTCGACGTTGGTGACATAGTCACTCCAGTGAATGCCCAGGATGGTACGCAGGCAGCGCTGGTGGAAGCGTTCGAGGAGTCGTAGTTGGCTGCGGTAGAGGGCCCAGGACTCGGAACCATACAGCAGGGTGGTGAGGACCACAGCTCTGTACACGCTGATCTTGGTGCCTGTTTTCAGCTGTTGATTGTGCCACACCCGCTTGAAAAGTCGCCCGAAAGCGCTGTTCGCTTTTGCCAGCCTGCTGTCAAGCTCCTTGTCCAGCTTGGCGTCCGACGTGATAATGCAGCCAAGGTAAGTAAACTGGTGCACTGACTTTAGTTCAGACTCGCCAATGGTGATGTGAGGAGGGCGATACACTGTCTTGGGTGCCGGCTGATGGAGGACCTCTGTCTTTTTCAGACTGACCTCGAGTCCAAAGAGCTGGGCAGCATCTGCGAAGCAAGACGTGATGCGCTGCAGGGCTCTCTCTGTGTGTGCAACGAGGGCAGCATCATCAGCAAAAAGCAGCTCACGAATCAGTTGGTCTAGGGTTTTCGTGTGGGCCTGCAGTCGTCTGAGGTTGAACAGGCTGCCATCGAGACGATACCTGATGTACACTGCATCGTCATCATCGAGGTCCACTGTAGCCTGCTTCAACATCATGCTAAAAAAGATGGTGAAGAGGGTCGGTGCCAACACGCAGCCCTGCTTTACGCCGTTGAGAATAGGGAATGGTTCTGAGAAGTCATTGTTGAGTCTGACCTGGCCTTGCTGGTCCTCGTGTAGCTGGACAATCATGTTGAGGAACTTTGGGGGACAGCCAAGTCGCTCCAGGATCTGCCACATGCCTTGCCTGCTCACAGTGTCGAACGCTTTTGTTAGGTCGACAAATGTTACGTACAGCCCTTTGTTCTGCTCGCGGCACTTCTCCTGTAGCTGTCTCAGCACAAAGACCATATCGGTGGTGCTCCTGTTTGCTCTGAAGCCACACTGGCCCTCTGGGAGTTGGTCTTCAGCGATGGCTGGTACCAGCCGATTCAGGAGCAGCCTTGCAAGGATTTTCCCAGCAATGGACAGCAGGGTAATTCCCCGATAGTTGGAACAGTCAGACTTCTCGCCTTTGTTCTTGTACAGGGTGATAACGACTGCATCACGGAGATCTTTTGGTAGTGTTCCTTCCTCCCAGCAGCAGAGAAAGAGGTCATGGAGCTTGTTGTGCAGTGCTGTGCCTCCATGTTTCCAGATCTCTGGCGGTATTCCATCAATGCCTGCTGCTTTGCCACTCTTGAGCTGGTGGATGGCTGTGAGGGTCTCTTCAGCGGTGGGCGGTTCGTCCAATTCAACCTTTACTGGGAGGTGTGGGATTTGTAGGACGACTGCTTCTTGAACAGTGCGCTCAGCGCTGAAGAGGCTCTTAAAGTATTCCGACCAGCGGTTCAAAATGGAGGTATTATCTGTGAGGAGTGCCTGGCCATAGTCGTTAAGTAAAAGGCCCAAATTCGGGAAATGCGCCCATGGCACTAAAAGGGTTAAGTTGGGTTGGGTTGGGTTGGTTTGGTTCGGTTCGGGTCGGTTTGGTTTGGTTTGGTTCGACTTTTTTTTTTTTTTTTTTTTTGAGCGGTTTTTGTCGCAATGATCATGATTCCGGCAGCAGGAATCATCGCGACAGTAACCGCTGCCGACAGCCAAAGCCGGGGTTACATTTTGGTATCTCTTCTTTATTTCGAGCAAGACGCTATTCAGTTTTCTGTTACACAGCGCTGTTCTGTGATTGTGGACCTTACTGTTCAGTTGTAAAGGCCACCACACGTGCAGCACAAATTTCCGGTGCCCATATGACACGTGATTCAGATGTGTTTCATAACCCACTCAGGCATATTCGTTGTATGCACCTGTGAATCTCTTCACGCCGCTTTGGCACGTGCAATATGCTACAACTCAGTCCACGAACGAGCACCTGCTGTGTTAGTCCACCATAAAATCTTAGAGAAAGATATCTGAAAATAGCATTGCTTTAGTGCATTACTGTTTTGATATAAATCTGCTAATTATAACGTGAATTGTATTTGACGTTCTTTCCGAGGGCGCCCCTTGTAGGCAATATTTTACGTTTTATTTTTGTTATTAAAATCACCATTATTATTGTCGTTGTTGTTACATTATTATTATTATTACTACATTATTATTATTCAGTATAAATATTGCCGCATGGGTTTTGTATGAAAAGAAAACTAAGAAGAAAGGTTCATAAACCCTTCAAGTACATGATAAACGAAACACAACGTTTCGGAGCTGAGATCCTTCCGATGGTCATCACCAGAGGAAGGATCTCAGATCCAAAACCTTGTGTTTCACTTGTCATGTACTTAAAGGGTTGTCAGTCCCGCTTCTTCTTATTATTATTATATTATTACTCTCTCCCGCCCAGGTACACTGAGTCTGTACTGGGCGGCTGATGGTTCACTTGCAGAAACGTAATAATGTTCGCGTCGAAGGGCGCCGTCGGTTCGTTCCCTGGCTTCCTCAGTGGCGTCTTTCACAAAAGTTTTACTTTGTGTGCTGATCTGTGATTTTGGACCTTACGGCTGAAAGCCGTAAGGTCCAAAATCACAGATCAGCACACCGTTATTGGTCACTGAGAGGGATGGGGAAGTCCGCTGTACAAATAAACGAACCATCACATTTATCTGCCGGCATGCCGGTTTCGTCCTTGAAGCTATTTTTGATTTTTGAAGTTTTACATAAGAGCGACCACTTCACTTGAGAAGTTCCCTGTAAATTCAGGTCACATTCTTGTTCAAGCTTTCAGCAAGTAATTTGATTATGAATTATGGCTCCTTTTATAACTTGATATTGTAAACTTTGGATCTAACAAATCGCGGGGAATCCAAATATTTTTGTTGTTATATCCAAAGTTTGTTTTAAGCGAAGTAATTAATATAGAAAAAAAAGGTTGTCTGGATCTCTGTAAATGTGTTGTGTCCGACCTTGTAATTAATCAACGAAATCGAATGCAAATATTTGTTTCATTTTGTTTCGTTTCCAGTCTGGTTTGCATGGTTTGGTCAGTTTGGTCTAGTTTGGTTCGGTTTGGCGTTGGTCTGGTTTAGTTTGTTTGTTTGTTTGTTTGTTTGTTTGTTTGTTTGTTTGTTTGTTTGTATCCTTGTGTTGCGTTGCGTTGCTTTGTGGTTGCATTGCATTGCATTGCGCCTACTTTATGGGAGAACAAGTCCATGCTGATTATGAGGAGCAGAGTGGTAATACTGTTGATGATGACGACGGCAATGACAATAACGATGATGACGACGACGATGATGATGCTGACTCATCTTATTAATGTTTCACTGGTATGTGTGTGTGTTACAGGTGTTTGGTGGGCGCGGCCGGCCAGATGAACAAGGTTCACGTGGACGAGAGTGAGCCTGCCGGAGGTGAGTTTCCCAGCAGCTTCAAGCTTCTGGTAGCGGTCGGTGGTATTGATAGTAGACGTGATGAATGTCCCAGCCCAAGCATACTCTGAAAGTTTAGCGTGTAGGAAAAAAACTTGTAGATTTTGAGACGTGCTGCATTCGGACATGCGGCTCTATGCCGGTCGCGTATCCGGAATCGGCACGTCTTGAATGAGTTAATTACTGGTAGTGACGATGTAGGTCGATCTGAGCGGGGCCCATGAAGACCCGTGTTTTTTCATAACACATTCATCTTAACCCCTGGTCTTAAATTGTACGTCTGAAATCTGTGTAAATTGTACGTCTGAAATCTGTGTAAATTGTACGTCTGAAATCTGTGTAAATTGTACGTCTGAAATCTGTGTAAATTGTAGTCTAAAATCTGTGTAAATTGTATTCTGAAATCTGTGTAAATTGTACGTCTGAAATCTGTGTAAATTGTACGTCTGAAATCTGTGTAAATTGTACGTCTGAAATCTGTGTAAATTCAACGCTAAGAGCTTCGTTCATCCCATAATGGATACAAAGTGTCTTCAGTAAGAGGCATAGATCCTCATGAGCCCCCGCATTTGCGGGGGCTCATGAGGATCTATGCCTCTTGCAGTAGTGTGGTGTTCATTTTTTCTCGGCAGTGAAAGACATCATAGCTGGAGATTGATCGTTTAATGGTGGTGCCTGCTCTGGCACTACGGGCCTTGAACTATCATAGCCGATCCGTCTCCCTCAGCTGACACAAAGGCTCATGATATAGGCGCATCCCAGATCTGTAACAGTCATGAGATTATTACGCTGGGGGGAGTTAGGCTCCACAGGATATAGCACTTAAAACTTTTTTGTGGGCTTTTGAAAAAAAAATAACACTCAGCTTTAGCAATTGATGCTAACTGGTTTGCCCAAGTAGTTTAACCCCTTCACTGCCAAGAGAAACTGAACACAATCCAAGTGCAAGAGGTATAGATCCTCAAGAGCCCCCCCCCCCCCCGCATTTGCGGGGGGCTCATGAGAATCTATGCCTCTTGCTGACACCACTTTGTATGGATCCATGTTCTTTAGACGGCTGGGGCTCTTTGTCGTTGAATTAGCAAAGAATTCAGAATCACTTTCCGCGTCCGCTGGCAGTGAAGGGGTTTACAGTTTATTTTTTGCAGTCTTTATTTTCCTTTGCTCATGGCCAAGAAGTGCGTGAAGCGTCTTCTGCGCTTCCCTTCACTTCCTTTCGCTGATCGTAAAACGTGGCTTCTTTGGATGTAGAGGCCAAAACCACTCAGAATCGTGTTCTCGTTTTGCTGATTTTCAAGTTTATTCTGACACGCTTAACTCACTCAGCCCGGCGCACGTATTTCCCAAATTTTGGAGGCGTCATCTAACGACTATGCACCTGTTGCAGGAGATGGATCGACCATGATAATTCAAGGGCAGTGCCAGATTAGCTTGGCGCCGACAGGCGCCAAGCTAATCTGGCACTACCCTTGAATTATCATGGTCGACCCATCTCCTGCTGAAGTGCGTGAGGACTGAATGGGTTAACCTGTTATCCTCTTCTGTACAGCCAGGACGCTTTTAGTTCGTATAGCTTAGTTCATACAACGCGCCACGCATCAATAGCACGAGTGTGCTCGGGCGCACTGCGGCCGATCGACCTCGGCCCGAAAGTTGGCTTTGCGTATTGGGTTTCAGCTCTAGCAAAGCTGAGGTTTGTATGTTACCATCTCAGTCGAACGAGTCCGTATGCTACCGTATGGCATCGTTTGCACTGAGTGGGGGAAAAAATGCTTACGATTGTTTTTATTGCTAGTTGGAAAGAGGGTGTCACAGAAAACCACGTACTTCAACTGTCCTTTCAGCTGTGGGTTACAGCTGTTGTGTGTTACAGTTCTTATTCCGTATGTTGCCGTTTGGCCGAATTCCAGACTTGAGCATTAAAGCTGAAAGGATGACATTTTGTATGGGTGTGCTGTTGGATCAAGTATACTTTCCATAGGCTAACTTGGGACAAGTCAGTATAACACAATTTATTAAATTTTCAACGAAAACAAATAGACATAAGAGACAGAGAAAAGTTTACTTTTTTGTTAACTCATTCAGCCCCGACACACCACAGCAAGACATGGATCGAGCATGATAGTTGAAGGGTGGTGCCAGAAAAGCTTGGCGCCCACAGGCGCCAAGCTGTTCTGACACAACCCTTGAACTATCATGCGCGATCTGTCTCTAGAATTTTAATACAGTCCTTCAGAAGACAACTTCAAAATTTGGAGATTTCGGTCCTGGGGCAGAATGCGTTACGTTCGTGTGGTCAATTTCTGTCGTTATGCCCGGCTATTTTGAAGAAGGATTGAAATTCGAAAATTTAACAAATTATGTTGAACTTGTCCTTTCTTAGCTTGTTTCTTTCTTTTAGTTGCTGAGATTTTCTTTGATTTTACAAAACATGGCAGTCATCTTCAGTTTTGGATTCTGAATTTATATAAACAGTTTGAACTTCAAAAGTGAAAATTACGCGCAGGGCTGTAAGTCCGGTATTGACAACAGGCTATTTTCACATCATTTACTTGAACTGTGTCCTGGACTAGGATTTTGGACCTTATGGATCAAAGCCGTCAGGTCCAAAATCTCAGACCAGCACACAACTGACCTTTCGTGTGTGCGTTGCAGCTGATGTCGTATATTATTGCTTCGATGCCGTGTGTTACTAGTTGGCCTAATTTTCTACAAACGAAAACCAAACAGCAACAACAACAACAACAACAAAACGTTGTCTCCACGGCTGGCCTGACTCCAAATGTGCCTCTCGATCTGGAGTCGTCTGCACTTTACATGGGCAGCCATTGACCTTTCACGTTAACCCTTTCTCTCCAGAACCTGACATTAGCTAGCTGCTCGGCATTAAGCCTTAATATCAGGCTGTTCTTTTCACTGCAGCACCTAGCTGGGCACATTTTAAAATCGCTCATTCGTTGTTGTTGTTGTTGTTGTTGTTGTTTTTGCAAATAGCCAGAAACAGGTCGACCGTGATAGTTCAAGGGTAGTGCTTGACTAGCCTGGCGCCTGAAGGCACGACCCCTGAACTATCACCTTCGATTCTTCCCTCTACCAGGTATCGGTGAAGATGGGAGTACAGTAGTTACACTCCAGTAACAACAGGAAGCGACGTCTTGTCGATTTGCGGAAGGCTTTTGATCTCCAGATGCTTGCTGTGTGTACTCTCCAAGTAGGCCCCAAGCTAATCTAACACTAACCTTGAGATTTCACGGCCTCCACATCCGGCGTTAAAGGCAAAATACGTGTTTGAACATATATATGAGAACAGGGTGTGAAGTTTTTTGTCGCTTTGTGCGTAAGGCGTTTCATTTCCAGGTTCTTGCAGTTCAAGTTGTACTTCCCTGGTAGGCACCCAGCTAATCAATCACTACCCTGGAACTTTCACCGTCGAATTGTCATTCCCGAAAGCGGTGGTGAAGGTAAAAGAGTTCCTACATGTCAAAACAAAAAAGGTGTGAGGTCTTGCTGATTCACGAAAGATCGGCTTTGGATCCAGGGCTGTCCATCATGTTTGTTTGTACTTTTCTGGTGTGCGCAAAAGCTAATCAAACGCTACCTATATGCTGTCACATTTCACTCTGCTGTCTCCCGTGACGGCGTTGAATGTGAAGACATCAGCAAAACAAAACAAAAAATAGCAACAAAAACTCTTTGAAAGGTCGCTGAATGTGAAACATTTGCACGTGGAGTGTAAGGAGTTACACACCGAGGTCTTGTCGATTCGTATAATTTTTTTTTAGTTTTTGATCATCTGTTTTCTCCTTCTTGTGGTTTGTACTTTCCTGGTAGGCGACAAGCTAATTAGACACTGCCCTTTCAGCTTTCACGATCTTGTTTTTATCCTTCTATAAGTAGCGGAAAAGGTAGAAGACTTATGGATCGAGCATGATGGTTCAAGGGTGGTGCCAGAATATCTTGGCACCCATAGGCGCCAAGCTATTCTGGCACCACCCTTGAACTATTATGCTCGATCAGTCTCTAGAATTGCAATACAATCCTTCAGAGGGCAACTTCAAAATTTAGGGATTTCGGTACTTGGGTAGAATGTGTTAAACATACCGGTAACAACAAGGTGTGCGGTCTTGTTGATTTGCGGAAGGCTTTTGATCTTGTATTCTATCGTCATTGTAGTTCAGTTTGCACTTTCCTGATGAAAGGGTCCCAGCCCAAGCGCACGGACAACCTTCCGAAGAGCAAAGGACCTTGTAGTTTTTCTTTCGTGACTCGTAACAGTTGTATAAACAGGAGAGACCCAGCTTTTTACCGTTAGAAAAAGTGTCGACAACTCCCACCCCCAAAAAACGCCATGATGAACAGTCCAAAGTATTAACACATTCGAGACGCCACCTATCCGGATGCGGCATGTCTCGTATGAGTTAATTTATTGGATATCAAAACTTTGATTTTTTTCTCTTTTTTTGTTCTTCTCTGTCTCTCTCTCTCTCTCTCTCTCTCTCTCTCGTGTCTCTCTCTCTCTCTCTCTCTCTCTCTCTCTCTCTCTCTCTCTCTCTCTCTCTCTCTCTCTCTCTCCCCACCGGTCTGCCTGGGACTTGGGTGGGTTAGGATTTTTAGTCCCAGGTCACCCGGTCAGCCCACGGGGGTTTTCTCTCTATCTGGGCAGGTTTCTGTCTACCCTTGTCCATCACGTATTTGCCTTTTAAAACTCCCTACGTCTGCACTGCGTAGCTCTTGATATGGATGTGGTGCTAATGGCTTAGCTATTTAGGCCATGGTAGGTTATTTAATGTATTGACCGCTGGCGACATACATTCATGTCTGTTATTTTTCACAAGCGGTGCAGGCACGTCTGAGAAAGCTTGTTGCTGCGGACGTTAAGCAATGTACAATCAATCAATCTCTCTCTCTCTCTCTCTCTCTCTCTCTCTCTCTCTCTCTCTCTCTCTCTCTCTCTCTCTCTCTCTCTCTCTCTCTCTCTCTCTCTCACACACACACACACAGGTACGGCAGGTACGAAAAATGACATAGTCACTGACTGTTAATATCTTCACCGTTGTAAAATAAAGATTCATTGATTCATTGATTCTCTCTCTTCTCTCTCTCTCTCTCTCTCTCTCTCTCTCTCTCTCTCTCTCTCTCTCTCTCTCTCTCTCTCTCTCTCTCTCTCTCTCTCTCTCTCTCTCTCTCTCTCTCTCTGTGTGCGTGTGGGGTGGGGGTGGGACTGTGACATTTATTTAAAATAAAAATGAAAAATAAAGTCCCAATTTCTTTCAGAATAAACAAAAAAATTTTAAAAAATAGTATAATATTTTCTTTTAATAAAATAAAAGTAAATTCAGGTGTATATGTTGGTCTGTCTGTAAATTTAGACCTTACGACCCGAAGCTGTAAGGCTCAAAATCAGTCACACACCAGTACACCTTTATTTGACAATGATACTTCAGGTTTCAGGTTTGTTAAATATCGATACGTGCGCTTTTCATATCTGCTTTTCTGTGTTTATATACTCGCATTTTTCAGGCATCCTAAAACTTACAAGAAACAGAAGCAGAATCAGAAATAAAAACTGAAGAAAAAAGAAAACAGATATATTTGTCCTAAAACTTAAAATAAAAATAAAAGTTTGGTAACACCACTCAGCACGCGCGCACGTGGTGATGAAGCATTCCTGTTGATTAATTCTGAAAAGAAATAAAACTGACAGTTTATCCTGTTTTCATCAATCACAAGTGACGGGCCATCCACCACACGCCGTGCGATCTCAGACGCACAACAAAGGCAGACTTTTCTCCTCTTATGCGTGTGTTGGTCTGTGATTTTGGACCTTACGGCTGGAAGCCGTAAGGCCCAAAATCACAGACAAGCACACACATTTTAAGGTTCAAAAATACAGATCGGCGAGCGTGTTACATGACGCGACATGCCATCTGTCCTGATTGAACTGAAATATAACTTTTGCCTACTTTTTTAAAAGGCTGTGCTACGACCTACATATTTAGTTCGCAAATCACCTGTCAGCGATTACTCTTCGTTTTTCTCTCCCCACTAGCACACTGATATTTTTTGGGGTCCTCTATGTTTTTCACTTACCTAATTTGCACCTGTCCGAACTGCTGAGTGGCTACATTTTCGTAGAATTTTGCTTCGGGATAAATGATACCTGGTCTTTTTTTACCGTCGATTTGTCCTTTTTTTTCTTTCTTTCTTTTTTTTTTTTTCTTCTTTTTTTTTTTTTTTTTTTTTTTTTTTTTTTTTTTTTTGGGGGGGGGGGGAGGAGGATGGGGCGGGTGGGGGGGGGGGGATGTGGCTATGTCTCTGTTTTTGTGGTCATACGGTTACGCTTGTGTATCGTACAGCCATAACACGTATAATTATATATTTTTACTGTAAGTCGGTGTTTGGTGGTTTGTGGTTTTGTTGTTTTGTTTTGCGTGGGGTGGGGGGGGGGGGGGATAGAAGAGATTTGTGTGTGTCTTTGTTTCTTTGTTTCTTTCGGTGGTAGAAGAGATTTGTTTGTTTGTTTGTTTGTTTGTGTGGTAGAAGAGGTTTGTTTGTTTGTTTGTTTGTTTGTTTGTTTATTTGCTTGTTTGTTTGTTCAGATAATACGTTTTATATGTTTTCGTGTGAACAACGGCGCTTTTGTATCTTATTGAATCTTACATTTTACAAAATCCGCAAATACCAAGTGGAGCCAGATTGTGTATGCTGTATTCGTAGACTTAGCTCAGTTCATCCTGTTAAAACAGGGACATTACTCCTTCGTCGACGCCCACAACTAGACATCGAAGTAAAGATCTTCAAAGCAGATATTGCGTTTTGATTTCACAAACATCGTAAAAACAAAATTGAATGGTTCCCTGTGGGCTGGCATCAGATGTATCAAAATCTCTGACGGCATGGATGTTGAAACTCTGTCAGTTTCAGATAACCTAGTTTTGTCTGCAAGAGGCATAGATTCTCATGAGCCCCTGCAGCATCAGAGGCTCATGAGAATCTATGCCTCTTGTTGTTCAATTTTGGCTTCCTTTACATCAGTTTCCAACTGGTGTTTTAGTAGAAAAATTTGCATTGAGTCTGATTTTTTTTTTTTTTTTTTTTTTTTTTTTTTTGGGGGGGGGGGGGGGGGGGCGCGATGAAGAGACAGACAGATTCACGCTTTTTGGAGATTACATAACACAGAAACATTACAACACCGATGTTTATTCGGGTTTGTAGTTTTAGGCCTAACTGCTCAAGACCTTTATGTCCGAAATTACAGAACAACGCACCGGGCAATATTATTCAGCGTTTCTGCGTGACGTCAGTGTACGTCGGAAGCTGTCCACCACTGGGATCAGATAAGACTGTAAAGATCTGTAAAAGTGTTTTCGACTGCAGACAGGGTCGTAACGTCTTACGTCAAATAGGAGTGAGGGAGGGGGCTTTTAGCCCCGGATCCCTTCAGCAGGAGATGGCTTGACCATGACAATTCAAGGGTAGTGCCAGATTAGCATGGCGCCGCCTTCAGGCGCCATGCTAATCTGGCACTACTATTGAATTGTCATGGTCAAGCCATCTCCTGCAACTGATACATCAGTAGTCGTTAGGCGACACCTCCAAAATATGAGAAATGGGACCTTGGGGCTAAAAGGGTTAACCCGCTCACTGCCGAGAAATATTGAACACTACCCAACAGCAAGAGGTATAGACTTTCAAGAGCCCCCGCACTGGGGGACTATGCCTCTTCCTGAAACCACCTTGTATTCATGTTCTTTGGAGAGAAAAAAAAAACACCCGGGTCTACCCTGGGGGACTTGGGTGGGAGTAACTACTTTTTAGTTCCCAGGGTCACCCTGGTCAGCCCCACAAGGTGGGTTTTCCCCTCTATTCTGGGGCATGTGTTTCTGTCTACCCTTGGTCCCTTCACCTGTATTTTCCTTTTTTAAACTTTCCCTACTGTCTGCGCTGCCTGTAGTTCTTGGTATTGGATGTGTGTTGCTAAATGGTCTTAGGTTTATTTAGCGTATTAGACCGGCTGGCGACGTACATTCAATATTCTGTTTAGTTTTTAGTTGTTGTTTGTTGTTTTTTTGTTGTTGTTGTTTTGTTTTGTTTTTTGTTTTTTTGTTGTTGTTTTTTTGTTGTTGTTGTTTTTTTTTTTGTTTTTTTTTTTTTTTGGGGGGGGGGGTTCACAAGCAGTGAAGGCACGTCCTGAGAAAGTCTTGTTGCTGTCGGGACGTTAAGCAATATACAACCAACCATCTTTTGAAAACTAGAGGTCTTTGACGTTATATTGCAATAATTTTCTAAATACAGTCTGTGTCCACTGGCAACAAAGGGGTTAATGCATTGAGCCCGAAAGTCCAACGTTCCAAATTTTGCAGTTGTCTTTTATAGACGACGTTACAGCTCCGGAAACAGACAGATCGACCACTGATGATAGTTATGGGGTGGTGCCAGACTAGTTAAGCGTCTAGAGGCGTCTTCTAACAGAAGTCCTTCTAGGCGCCAAACAGCGCTGTCTTGCAAAGCTTCTGAGACAGATTGATCGCGAGAGAGGTGCCGGTCAGACTGTCTTGGCGCGCAGCTCAAGGCGTTTGCTAACAGATGTCCTTCTTTAAAAACAGCTGTCTTGCAAACCTTGTCTGTGTGTTCTCTGTGGAATCTTTTTAGTCGTGTGCTTAGACTTTGAAGACTCTCTCAGGAAGATGTAAATGGGGTAGCGATCTCAGCCACCAATTAACACATATTCTTACACGAGGCCCCTCAGAGGTAGGGGCAGTCATGAGACTCTTTGTCACTTGCTGAGGTAAGGAGCTGGACGATGGACTGGTTTTATCTATCATCAACACATGTCCAAACATCGAGCCCCAGACTTCAATAATAAGACCAAAGGTTTCGAGCCTGGGGCCCTATAAGAACAGCAGTATTTACTATTAGGATGACATCCCATGCAGTCCTTTTGTGTTCTGTGACCGACAGTCCATTTGCACGAGACATAGATCCTCATGAGCCCCCGCACAATGGGGGGAGGGGGCGGGGGGGCTCACAAAGATGTGTGTCTTTTGCTGATCTCATTTAGTTCTGTCCGAAAATCCTCGATATTTTTCAAGGAGTGTTAGCTATTTAGGATGGCATCCCACACAATCATTTGGTTTTCACATCTCTTTCTCTGGCCGAATATCCGTCAGTAGGGGGGCATAGATCCTCATAGGACACTCGCAGACTGCGGGGGCTTGCGAGGATCTCTGCTTCTTGCATAATCAATTTACTTCAATCAACAACAAAAAACCGCTAAGTTCTCCAGGGAGAGTTGACTATTAGGATGGCATCTCACGCATTCGTTTTGTGTTCACCGACATCTATTCAAGTCCTCTGTATGCAAAAGGCACATATCCTTATGAGCCCTGGTAGGCTGCAGGGGGCTCATAAGGGTCTATCCTTGTTGCTGGTTTTCATTTATTTCTCGGTCTTTTATGTCAAGGATGGCCTTGATGGTTCTACCAACATGACTGAAGGTGTCGAAAATGCGAACCATATTATCTTCTCGAAATGACATTTACCCGTGCGCTGCCGCCTGGTCTGTATTTTAGACCTTATGCCGGGCCTAATACATGTGCTGGTCTGTGAGTTTGGACCTTACGGCTTTCAGCGTTAAGGCCCAAAATCACAGACACCAGCCGTAAGGTCCAGAATCACAGACCAGCACATAGAATTGATGTACATGCGCATCGTATCGTTCTTGTCTTAACTCACGAGTCATTCAACTCCGACACGCCACGGCAAGACATGAATCGAGCGTGATAGTTCAAGGGTCGTGCCAGCACAACCCTTGAACTATCACGCTCGATCTGTTCCCAGAAGCCACCGTGTAATGCAGTCTTCAGGGGGCAACTTCAAATTTGCGGATTTCGGTCCTGGAGCAGAATGTCACTTATTAATGCTGAGAGAAACAAAGTCAGCTGAACACTATACTTTCGTCTCCCAGATTGAATACAACGGAATGACCGAATTTTTGGCCGTTTCGGCACAGCGTTAGTTCTTTTTTAATTTGACCATCTTTTTGCTAGCTTTTATACCGGATAAAATTCAATAATTAGATGACAAGTAACCTCAAAGTAAACCCTGCATCATTAAGCCTTCATTGATATGCCGCCGTGAGATGGCCTTAGTCGCCTCCTCGGTGTTTAACCCAAATAACTAAACTTTATAGATATGGATGGCGCGGCTTAGTTTTGTATTCTCTGGATACAGTCTCTCTCTCTTTGATACATTGGCGGTGAAGGCAGTGGCTTGATTCGGGTGACTTTTATACCGACCGTTTTCGGCGGCCCGTTTTGATGAAAAAATACTTAGAAGAAAAAGACGAAGGTAACACTGAGACTGTAGAAAAAAACAGGAAAATCAGAACTGAAAACAGTCTAGTCATCGAGCAATAACGCAGGCCGCCGGAAAAATAACAGATTCCTTCCGTAGTACAACCCGGGGTAAAGGGTGATACAAATGCCAATAATCTTTTCCGCGAGCAAGAGGCATAGATCCTCATGGGTCCCTGCAAACTGTAAAGACTAATAATGTATTCCTCTTGCTGCTAAGGTTCACTCTCATTTGCTTCTGCGTTCGCGAGAGGAAGTAGTAGGAGGCTTGATGGACGAGTGATCAGAAAATGCCAGTGAGGTCTCAGTATCGTAGGTGGGAGGTCATCGGGTGTCAGGTGTGTGCTGGTCTGCGATTTTCGACCTTACGGCGAGAGGCCGTAAGATCCAAAATCACAGACTTGCTTAAAAACAGACAGGCCCGAAACCACAGTGTCTGGATTACAAGTTCTACTTCCAGTCCCTTTAGCTGCGGGATCTGAACTCCCGACCTTGCGGAGTCGAGGAGCACTTTACCGCCTGAGCTACACCCCCCCCCCCCCCACACACACACACACACACACCACCACCATCCCCACCCCTCCTTTCCATCAAATAAAAGACTATTGACATACAATAGAACTTAACGTAACAAAAACGGCAAGGGACCCTTATGTGTTGTTGCTGTGCCCAAAGTTTGTTACTAGCAAAGTAATTTACACAGAAAAAGTAGTCGCGGGACCGCTGAAATAATTTGACTGTGTCCGAATTTACTTATGTCCACCTTAGTTCACTGCAAGTTACATGAACTAGTTGTTCGCGAACATTACATTTACCCCTTGACTTCCGAGAAAAAGTGAACATCATCCAATGTCAAGAGACATAGATCCTCATGAGCCCCCGCAGTTACCGGGGCTCATGAGGATCTATGCCTCTTGTCGACACCACCCTTGAATCCATGGCCCTTGAACAGTGGGGTTCTTTGGCATTGAAATAACGAAAATTGCTCGGAAACAAAATCTGCGCCCACTGGCAGTTAAGGGCATTAATATAGAAAATGTCAACGTTTTATGCTTACGTGTATGTGATTTGCAATGGATTTTAGACACGAGGTTGTGTGGACTTAAATATTTGTGAATAATTGTTAATCGGTGATAATTATTTGTATTGCCTCTTGATTGTTTACTCCTAATGTTTGTTTGTTTTTTTAGGTGAGGACCTCCCGTTCGAGGCCCGCGACGTCAAGTTGCGGAAAGACCGATGGGTCACAGACTACTATATCATCAGTCAGCTATTGGGCAAGTGAGTGACGAGTTCATTTACGTCTGTGCATATATATGTAATATGATGCATAGCATACAGCAGATTATCAGCACGTTCACCCTAATTGTAACGAGCATTGTCACAATGTAACAATTGTCACAAAGCGCATTGACATTCCCTGCTATAGTGTGCTTTGTAACAAAATTTTCAGTCGTGGTCACAACACTCACGCAGTCTCCACGAGCATTGTGACTAATAGTAATTTCAACTGTAAATACTTTAACAACACTTAACGTATTGCTGCCAGGTCAGTTTTATGATAAATTACTGTTATTAAACCCTTTACTGCCCAGAAAAAGTGAACACAATCCAACTGCAAGAAGCATAGATCCTCATGAGCCTCCGCGATCGCGGGGGCTCATAAGGATCTATGCCTCTTGCTGACACCTCTTTTGTCCATATTCCTTGGATGGCTGGGGCTTATTGGCATTTAATTAACAAAGGTTTGAGAAATACAATCTGCGTCCACTGGCAGTGAATGGGTTAACAACTTGTTATTTTGTTTTTGTTACGAATTTCCATGATGTTTATTCATTCTTCTCACCGTACAACAAAACCCACCCAGAAGACAGTGAAACAGATAGGGTGCTATCTGCAATGAGACGTTTTTTTTCCGACCTTGCTCTACTCCGGTAATTGGTAATTGCGGTGCAAGTTGAATTATCTCAGCTAGGTGAATCCCTCCCCAGTCGAGGACTGAGGCGCAGATGACCTTCTCTACTTGAGAACATGTAAGTTGTGCAGATTATGCGCCAGCAAGTGGCAGTGATTCACATTCTCTGCAGCTGCAAATGCTTCATGAGAGTCTATGCTTGGAAACGCCACGCTCAGGCCACTGTTCAAGTAATCAAGACTTTTCTTCCTGGGAGACTTGGCATCATGCCGAATATAATTATATAGGCCTGGAGCGAGATGTTTATTCTGCTTGAGGCATAGATCTCCATGCACCCCTGCATCCAGGGAAGCTCATAAGGATATGTGCCTCCTGGTTACATAGACCGGCTCTTTTATACACATCTTGCTTGATACGAAAATGTAACATCAGTCTGTTGTCCATGTATGTGAGTGTATGTGATTTGTTTACACTGCGGCTTAAAGCCTTCAGGTGTAAAACGCATAGTGGTAAGACACCCTTTAGCCTCCATTTAAATTTTAAAAAAGAAGTTTTGACAATTGTTTGTGCTAGTCTTTGATTTTGGACCTTACGGCTTCAAACCGTAAGGTCCAAAGTCAAAGACTTGCACAAATTAATTGTGTTTCTAAGTAGAAGGCCACGAGTGCTTCAGATCACGAAGTCATAATGTCCCAAATTACAGACCAGCACATGTGTTCTGCATTCAGGTAGGGATTTCAAACCACGATAAGTGTAAACTGTGCCAGAAAACAGGAGGTTGAACTCGCGAGATTAACCCTTTGGCTGCCGGTAGCAGTTTATGTCGTATCAGTGTCGAGGTTGATTACCACATAAATGTTTGAACTCTTTGGCTGTCGGTAGCGTCTTTTACCCAGTTGATTCCTGCAGGAGTCACGTCGACGAAAAGTGCCACCGACAGCCATGGGTTAATTGATAGTGCAGAGAAAGTTTTTGTCCAAACCTTTGCAATGGCGTAGGAAGATTTTCAGAGGAGGTCTGCCTAAACTCTTTTTTTTTTTTTTAAATCATACGACGGATAGAGGAATTAGGAAAAGAGGAGGGGGGGGGGGGATTTATATGTCGTATCATTTTCCCAGTTTTTCTCAGATAAATAATCCTTTGCCTTTTCATTACTTGTAATCTGACCTCTACTTAGCTGTTTGACGGTTTTGCATGGAAGAAGCATGGCGCAAGTGTACTTTTATACAGGCAGGCATGCCAGTACACAAAACATAAAAAATCAAAATAATAAATAGGAAAGAGGCATAGCCAATAGACACAGACTTTGCAATACCTTGTCCAGAGGAGGTATGGCGGGCCGTAGCTGGCCATCAGGGATCCTATCCCACTGCCTTGCACGTCACAGTTCGTGCACATTATCTCTGCGCCCTACATACTGCACTGACTTGGGGTGGCTGCGTGCAAACCACGGCGGAAAGTTCAGCGTGACTGACTGGGAACAGTTGTTTTGAGTTGATGGTTTGTGCATCACACACGCTTCCCTTCAAGAATACCGAGTGTAATTTATGCTTGTCTTAACCCCTTCACTGCCGAAAACAACTGATACGACCAACCGCGAGAGACATAGGTCCTCGTGATCCCCCGCAGTTGCGAGGGATCATGAGGACCTATGTCTCTTACTGACACTAGTTTGTATGCAAGTCCCTCGGACGGCTGGGGCTCGGCTGCGCTGAATTTTTTTTTTTTTTAATTCAAGAACAAAGTCTGCGACCACTATTAGCAAACGGGTTAACCATGCAGCCATCGGTATTGTTTACATGGCATGTTTCTGCATGCACAAAGGGTTAAGCTTGTCTATACAGTAAAAGACTTACGATTGGAGTTGTTTCAACATCAGAATCAGGCCAAAAACAACATCAGTGCAGTGCTCGTTGAGAAGGGACTTCGGCGTGGGCTTGGTTCATCCAATTTTGTTTCTTCTTCGCCTGTTATTTCTGTTTGTTTGTTGTGTGTATGAATCTTTCTTTCAGTTTTGTCTTTCTTTTTGTTTTTCTTCTTTCTTTCGTTCGTTCTGTGTCGCTGTTTTGTATGTTGTTTTATGTTGTTTTATGTTGTTTTTGTTGTTGGTTTCTTTTGAGGGGAGGGAGTAATTACCACTTTGCGTTTCACACCTGAAGGATTACGTCAAAGCTGAGGGATTATGGGCCAGGTTTATCACGCTCTAATGCCGGGCTAATTTCTGTCGTGTCAAACAAGTTCAGATAAGTGAAGCAGGAAATATATGGGTCATGCAAGTTCATTACACGTGAACTACCTTAATGTTGTTTTACTTTCACTTTCACACACACACACACACACACACACACACACACACACACACACACACACACACACACACACACACACACACACACGCACGCACGCACGCACGCATACACAAAGTCGGAAATGTATGTTGGTCTGTGATTCTGGACTTTACGAAGTCCCGAAAGAGCCAAAATCGCAAACCAGTACATTAATGCTGGTTTTTGTTGTTGTTTGTTTGTTTGTTTTTTGTTGTTCTTTTTTTTTTTTTGTTTGTTGCTTTTTCCTTTTTGTGGTCGTTATTTTAATGGCGTGAAACGTAGGGCAAAATCGTCATCGGTTGCCTGTGTGGAGGCATTGATTTTGGATCTTAAGAATTGTGTTCTGGTCTGTGAATGATATTGGACCTTACGGCTTCCAGCCAGCTCACGTTAACCCCTTCCCTGCAACTGTGCTTCTGAAATCATTTATTGTTCATTGAATGCACACACAAAAATCATAAAGCCGTACAAGCAACATGGCTACGAAGTGGTGCCATCAAGAGGCATAGATCCTCATGAACCCTCGCATTTGCGGGGGCTCATGAGGATCTGCGCCTCTTGCAGTTGGTTTGGGTTCGGCCGGTTTTCTCGGCAGTGAAGGAGTTAATAAATCCACGTGTCTGATTGATGACTGAGCTGCCACGTCCGCTTCTTTTTTCAGGGGCAAATTTGGCGAAGTCAAGCAGTGCAAAGAGCGGCGAACGGGCAGGCAACTGGCCGCCAAATTTATCGACGTGAACGGCCCACAGGACCGGAAGGACATTGAGAACGAGGTGGAGATCATGAAGCTTCTACAACACCCACGTCTGCTGCAGCTGTATGACGCATTTGAGAATAGGAACACTGTGTGCATCGTCACGGAATTGTGAGTACAGCCGTCATGAGATTGTGTGTGTTTTGTCACAGCGTTGTGTGTAATACGTGAAATAATTGTGATTTTGTGTGTGGCGTCATAGATTTGGGCGTACTTCGTTTTGTAGATACTTTGGGCATATCGTATGGAACTACCACACAAATGCAGAATATATTCTATAAAACATAGCCTGTGACAGTACGATTTGCTTCTTAGCTAAACAATGATGGTGTTTGTCCGTAATTTTAGGAGTTTCAAAGTCATACCGGCCGCTGTGCACACATTTTGTTGGAATATGGAGTTGTCGTACGCCGGGAAAGTACATCAAGTTTGTGTGTAGTTTGTTCCACGCTTTATAATAACGATATCAGTTGCCTTTACCCATTCAGCCCTGACGCTCTACAGCAGGAGATGCGGTCGACCATGATAATTGAAGGGCAGTGCCAGATTAGCTTGGAGCCTGCCAAGCTAATCTAGCACTACCCTTGAATTATCATGGTCGATCCATCTCCTGCAAGAGGTGCATGGTCGTTAGATGACGCCTCCACAATTGGGAAATACGTGCGTCGGGCTGAATGAGTTAAGTGCACAGAAGGAAACTGTGTGAAGGTTTTTTGTCGCCAGTTACACTGACGTTCTGCGGGCCGTTTGACGTTTTACATCTCTGTCCGTAGTCTTTCGCCTTTGTCTTCCAGAATCTAGTTAGAAAGACAGAAGAGAAAGCACTAAAGCGGAAAGAACTTGAAAGGGAAAGGACTGGTAAATAAAGTACTCTCATCTCGGTACTGCCAGGTACTGTGGATCTAGTCAAAGTCCCCATACCACACATTGTTTGAGTGTGATTGGGCGCACGTGGGGCATGGTACCTTCGCACATCAAAACAGGAAGCCAGGGGTGGCGAGCAAACTGAAGGGTACTGGGGCCGACGTCGGCCGCTGTTGGCCGGCAGGCCAACAGCGGCCAAAGTCGGCCCAAGGACCCGCTTTGATCACTCGGTAGCAAGTCTGCATTGCAGCAGTAGACTTAAAACCCGTGTGGCTACGGGGACCTCAATCTGAGCCGAACTTCATGCAATGAAGACAGTGTATGGTTGTAAGAGGCATAGATTCTCAGGAGCCCCTGCATGAGAATCTATGCTTCTTGCAAATGGAAAGGGTTTTGTTGGAGAGACTGTTTGGGAACAACTGTTGAACACACCTTCCTTCTCATGCTCTATGAGTTCTGGTGCCGGTAAACAGATCACCTGCGTCCTCCTCCTCCGTCTGTTCCCCCGCCACACACACCTCCCCCCCCCCCACACACTTCTCTCTCTCTCTCTCTCTCTCTCTCTCTCTCTCTCTCTCTCTCTCTCTCTCTCTCTCTCTCTCTCTCTCTCTCTCTCTCTCTCTCTTCACAACACCCCCACTGCCGGCCGATCCCTCACCTTCTCGTCTTACCTGGAGGAAAGGTGGAAGTTGGAAAGAAAGGGGTGTGAGATACCGTTAAATCCATATCTTCTTGTACCTGGGTAAATGAGTCAGAGACAGGCTGGTGGAGCTACGGCCGAATGGGAGCAGGGAGGTTGAGCTCGGGCTAAATCTCCGGAGAGCTGTGGAAGATAGTGGCAGATAGTATTTAAACTCTTTTCCTCCCTTTACCTGCAGTTAGGGATAAGACTGAGACATGGGAAAATGGGAGAGGGTGAGGAGGGGGTGTGTGTGTGTACGTGTGCCGTGTTAGCGTTTGTGTGAGTGCGTGCGTACGTTATTGTGTGCGTGATTCGGTGTGTGCGTGCGCGTGTTTGTGTGTGTGTGTGTGTGTGTGTATGAGTGTGTGTGTTTGTGTGTGTGATGGTGTGTGTGTGTGTCTGTCTGTCTGGTTGTGTGTCTGTCTGTCTAGTTTTGTGTGTGTGTGTGTGTGTGTGTGTGTGTGTGTGTGTGTGTGTGTGTGTGTGTGTGTGTCTGTGTACTGTGTGTATTTAGTGTGTGTCTATGTGTGTGAGTGTGGAGAGAAGGGGGGGTTGGGGGTGGGATGTGCCCCCAAGAGAAAGAGATCTGCTGAGGCAATATGGCCGTTTGATGTTTATGCGTGGTGTGTGTGCCATATCCCCCGCACCTGCAAGGTGTGAAACTAAAGCCCCCGATCAGACAGTGACTGACTTGCGCAGACTTTTGCATGAAAACTCATCTCTGCAAGCCATACCCAGTCAGCAAAAAGTCCTCGGGCCGACGTCGACCTTGGCTGGGCCGCCTTGCGCGGGCCAGCGATAGCCTATGTCAGCCCGAGTGTGACCTTCAGCCCGATGACCTTTTGCTTACTGGAAAAGCGGTGCGATATCTCTTTCCGGGAACAAATATATAAGAAACATGGGCTGTCGGTAGCGGTTTTTTTGTCACGATGATACATGCCAGAATTATCGCGACAGAAAAAACCGCTACCGAAAGCCCAAGCCGATCTTCTTTTATTTACAAGCAGGGGGGGGGGGGGGGGGGGCATACAGGCCTGTGTATCAATTTATAGTAGATTTTCATGATCTATTACGGTTGTAAGAGGTTCTGGACTGATAAAGGTAACTTTAGTCTTCTGTTGATGGACGACAGTCTTTAACTCATTCAGCCCGACGGCCGTATTTCCCAAAGTTTGGAGGCGTCATCTCAGACTAATGACTATGCACCAGTTGCAGGAGATGGATCGACCATGATAATTCAAGGGTAGTGCCAGATTAGCTTGGCGCCTGTCGGCGCCAAGCTAATCTGGCACTACCCTTGAGTTATCACTCATGGTCGACCCATCTCCTGCTGTAGGGCGTCAGGGCTTAATGGGTTAAGCGTATTGTCTAATTTTGACTACAAAGTGTATGTTTGCCCTGTGATTGTGCCGTAATTTCCAAACCCCAGGCCGATCAGTCACTAACTAGCACACCTGAGTTTATAGTTATACTGAGCACACAACTCAAATCTTCAAGCAGCACGTAAAGATATTTCTAAGTGCGGTCTCTTGGCATCTGAACACATGTTAAATTAATGTTCCCATCTTGCTCCGAAAACTAACTTGAAGTAAAATATTGGGTGCAAATCACTTTAAGGGTTTATGGCTCATCTTTACTGTTTTAACAGCGTGTGGTGAAAATAATCACGTGGTGGGACCAAAGGCGAGCGTGAGGTCGGTCCGTCAGTGCACATTGATGTATCGACAAAACAGTCTGGGTCCCCAAGCATCTTGTTATATGCGAAGTTCACTTCGCATGTAACAAGATGCTTGGGGACCCAGACTATTTTGTTGCTATGTCCGAAGTCTATTCTTGTAATCCCTGTTCATGCCGAAATATACACCCCTCTCCTGCCCCCTATTCTTACTTTATATTTCTTGTAGGTTGATGCATAAGCAAAGTGGACTAAGCATATTTTAAAATACTTATTATTCCAGTGAACTCAGTCTCGCGCGCTCGGCACAGACTCACTGACGTGAGTTTGTGCCGAGCGCGTGAGAGTCACTGGAAGAAACCGCCATGAGGTATTACATGATCGCGCGCTTGACGGGCGCCTTTAGACGGGACGTAATCAGTTATGCCCCTTGCTGGGATATGAAGGTGTCGGCGGTTTGTTGGGAGTAAATGTCAGCGGTTAGGTGCAGCCAGGTTGTGGATTGCCTTTGCACGTATGCCTCGTCCTCAAGATGTGGCAACCAAAGACGTGAGCAATACGAATTTCTGTGACGGCGCCCCACCTCCTACACACACACGCGGCACACACACACGCACGCACGCACGCACACACACAGACACACGCACGCACACACACACACACACACACACACACACACACACACACACACACACACACACACACACCCTACAGACACACACACAAAAACAAGCAAACATACGCGCGGGCACAAGCACGCACACACACACACACATACACACATACACACACACACACACCCCTCCCCCATCACACACACACACACACACACACACACACACACACACACACACACACCACACACACACACCACACACACACACACACACACACACACACGCACACAAACATACTCACTCACATACCCTCCCCCCCCCCAACACACACATACACACATCTACCCCCCACCCCCACCACCCCACACACACATACACACGCGCACGCACGCGCTCACACCCTACACACACGCACACACCCTACACACACACACGCACACACACACACACACACACACACACACACACACACACACACACACACGCACGCACGCACGCACACACACACACACACACACACACACACACACACACACACACACACACATTCGCCGACTAATCTGAAATAAATTCAAATATCACCAGTTAATTTTCACTCGAAATTTCTCCAGCAGCCAAACTGAGCAATAAAGGTTGTAATTATAAATTTGCATGCTTGCAGACTGTGATATTTTTGCCAGCAAGGTCAAAATTCCCAAAGTTATGGGTGTCTTCTGCAGATTACATCACAGTGTCAGTTAAGGAATTTGAAATAGAAAATAAAAACAGGTTAATTCATGGGTTGGGTCAGAACAGCACCACTCTTCATCTATTGTGGTCGATCCACCTCCCGCTGCAGTGTATAAGGGGTACATGGGTTGACCCCTTCACTGCCAGTGGACACAGATTGTGTTTTTGAAGTCATCGTAAATTCAGCGTCACAGATCCTCGGCCGTCTTAGGAAAACGGATACAAAGTGGTTTCAGCAAGAGGCATAGATCCTCATGAGACCCCGCAACTGCGTGGGCTCATAAGGATCTATACCTCTTGCAGTTGCGGAATGCCGGCATCCGAGCGATGCACTTGTATTAATTTTTACGATAAACAAGCTTAATGTTTCCAATTTGGATCAAAGCATACCTCCCAACACAAACACCTCTGGTAGCGAACAGACCTCTCGCGTGTGCTTTATCTTGAATGTTTCAAGTACGCAAGTTGTAATTTTTCACCGTCCGTTTTCAGTCAGTTTGTGTAGAGATTGGCGAATTCCGCTGTAAAAGCGCAATCTGAAGACATACCTGACACCTGCAAGAGGCATAGACCTTCATGCGCCCCCGCATTGCGGGGGCGCATGAGGGTTTATACCTCTTGCTCAACCGCATATACACTCATGCTCTACATTGGAGAAAGAGGGGCTCAGTCTCCAACGGTAAACGAATGAAATTTCTTGAAGCTTGAATTCCAGTCGGTCTAATAATGTAAATTGGCGCCCGTACACATCTACAAGAGACATATATTTTCATGAGCCCATTGCAGCTTGCAGAAGCTCATGCGAATCTATGCCTCTTGGAGAGATAAAGAGTTTGGCTAACGACTGTATTTGTTAAATAATGCCAACATATGCCAAAGGCTACTAAGAACGTGTTGATCTTTTCGTCGTCTGCACCTGCAGGAAAAACACAACATGAATTTGGCGATTTCGTCAGGCGCGTAAGGTTTGTGGTTATTAGTAGCCTATTAGTAACCTCATACGATACTTTATAATTGGAACAGTCAGTGCAGTCGTATACCAACCAAACAAACAAAATACGTATACAATGTACATAGAAAAATACATGGTTACAAAAATAAAGCACACCAATGTAGGCCTGCAATACACATAAAGACAAATTGTAGAAAAACAAACTAAATTATCTTATTTGATAAATTTGCGACAGAATTGGATCTTGTTCGCCCCAGGTTACCCCTGCCTTCGATGGAATAATCGGACATTTCGTCTTAGCTGGTAATAGTTTATCGTGTAAAAGATACATGCAGAAGCAACTGTGATACGCCTTAGCCAATCAGCAGTGTCGTAATTGTCAGACCCATAGAATTCAGCTAATCGTGAGTGGCGTAACATTCAGACCCCTTATTATTAGCCAATCATCCGTTGCGTAATTTGGAAATGCGATGTTGCAATGCCGTATCATGAAGGTCAGAGGTCACTTCCTGCACTGCTGGCACGTTTGTAATATGACCTAGCGCTCGTCTGAAACATCACGTAGCACCATCTTATTAGCCTTCAAATTCACAAGGCTTAATCTCTTTATACTATCTGCGCTCGAAGGGTAGAGGTGATGACTAAACACAGGGTTTAAGACTAAGTTGCCTCGAGGTGTGGGTTCCTTTGCCTGTGTTTGTTTGTTTGCTTGCTTGTTTGTTTGTTTGTTCCGTTCCTTTTGTTTCGTTTGTTTGTTTGTCGACAGTAAATCTCTCGCATACCCGTCAACACTGGGCCTTTATTGCCGTTATATTTAAAGCAGCTTTTTTTTCTTTAACTGACATATTTATACAGTACAATATTCGTGACTGTTTCAGAGTATCTGGAGGAGAGCTGTTTGAGCGCGTCATCAACGATGACTTCATCCTGACAGAGAAAGCTTGCGTCATGTTCATGCGTCAGATCTGCGAGGGCGTGGCCTTCATGCATAATCAGCGCGTTCTTCACCTCGATATGAAGGTCAGTCTTCAAACAATCAACCACATCAACAGTGGTAATGTACGTTAACATTGGCACCAACACAAACAATAACTACATCGCCCATACAGCTCTTGACGTGAAATTTTGCACAGAATGCAGAGTTCTCACACTGGTTGCCTCCTTCGATTCGCTATAGCGGTAGCGGATCGAGGGAGAGAACCAGTGCCCCGTAAGGCCATTTCTCAGTCTGTCTTTGAGAACAGATTGTAATGCTAAAAATATTAGTGTCGCCATTGTTGTCCAGTTAATCGAAGGATTAATGCGGTGTGCCTGTCTGTAATTTGGGACCTTACGGCTTGAAGCCGTAAGGTCCAAAATCATAGACCATCACACATGATTTCGTTTCTCACGTCTGTTTCAGCCGGAAAACATTCTGTGCCTGACACGGGAAGGCAACCGCATCAAGATCATCGACTTTGGCCTGGCCCGGAAGTACACACCGAAGGAGGACCTGCGCGTGCTCTTCGGGACGCCGGAGTTCGTAGCGCCGGAAGTGGTGAACTTTGACCCCATCTCGCCCGCCACGGACATGTGGAGCGTCGGTGTCGTCTGCTATGTATTGTAAGTTCACTAATTGATTTGTTTGTTTGTTTCATGGTTCAGTGTTTGTTTGTTTATTTGTTGTTGTTTTTTTTTTGTTTGTTTCTTTGTTTGTTACTTTGTTTGTTTGAATTTTTGTTTGTTTCGATGTTTGTTTCAATGTTTGTTTGTTTCAATGTTTGTTTGTTTGTTTCAATGTTTGTTTAGTTCAATGTTTGTTTGTTTCAATGTTTATTTGTTTGTTTCTATGTTTGTTTGTTTCAATGTTTGTTTGTTTGTTTGTTTGTTTCGATGTTTGTTTGTTTACCGTTTGTAAACTGTTGGAAGAGAGCATTTTGTGCTTAGTTTTGCGATTTGTCTCTTACGTCAACCGTGCAATATTCGGCCGTTTAATTACAACGCTCGCCGCATGATGTTTAGAGTCTCAGAAACCGATCCTATGGTTTGGCACTTCATTATATAGACACAAAAGGTAGAAGAAAAAATACGTTGGAGCCACACCTACCTCCCTCCTCTCTCCTCCCACCTCCACCACCTTCCACCCACCCATCCACGCAGCCAAGTAAATGATCCACCCGTGTGAGGTCATTACAGACAAGGAACGCCTCTCATTGAGAAGATAGGGGATAATGACTTGGAAAAGAAGCTGACGCTGGGAACTTCGGTCCAAGATAATGCACGCTCCGTCTGAAGCTTGCTGGCGGTGACTCTCTCCTGCGCAACTGATTAAAATTGCATTGATCAGTCGTAGGAGTACAAATGTATTATATATAAATGCGTTTCAGCAAGAGGCATAGATTCTCCTGAGCCCTTGCGAATGCAGGGGGTCATGAGAATCTATTCCTCTTGCAGATGACAGAAAAAGTTTTAGCTTAAATACTTCAGTCATGTTTTCGTTTCGTTTAAGCGATCTGCTGTAGGGCGAGTTTTGATTGCCAAACTTTGCCCACAGACCGGGTTTTCAGTGTTGTCTTGCCACAATCTTTTCACAATCCACGTGAGGAGGCACGCGTAGCAGAGGGTTTTTTTTTTGTTAATGCCCCTTGTGCGCATCAGTGTAACTCTTCTACTTAAAAAGAAGAAGAAGAGCCCTGGTGCATGACGGTGGAGCTCTTCTATGTTAAAAAAAAAAAAAAAAAAAAAAAAAAAAAAAAAAAAAATGAAAGAAGATCAGAAAATCTTTTATTTTACTACATTCAAACTTCTTATTCGGTTTAGTGAACCCCTTTTGTCCAGCGATTGTACAAGACATATTGAGAGCATATTATATAAGGGAGATGTTGCTATCTATTAACCCTTTCCTGCCTGCAGCAAGTTCCTTTAACCTTTTTCATCCTGATACACTACTGCGTGAAAGATCAAGGGTGGTGCCAGAATAGCTTAGCGCTTGAGGCGCCAAGCTATTCTGGCACCACCCTTGAACTAAAATGGTTGATCTAGCTCCTAATCTGTAATGTAGTCTTCATAGTACAATAAGCATTTTGTTTTTTAAATCAGCCTCATGATGTAATGGGTTAAGATGCGAAGCTCTTTCAAGTCATACGCATTTAGATTCGCATTGCTTTCCGAGTCTTCCTTCTCTGATGATCTAAACGCGGCCCATCACCGCCCGCAAGAGGGACAGATTCTCACGAGCCCCTGCAGTTTCAGAATCTGGTGAGATCCTGTGCATGTTGCATATGAAAGAGGTTAACCCTTTTGCTGTCGGTAGCTGTTTTTGTCGCGATGATTCCGGCAGGAATCATCGCGACAAAAACCGCTATCGACAGCCAAAGAGTTTGAGGAGAATGCGTCTTCGACGCAACAGAACACAGCTGAATGCCAGAGACAGTCTCAACGATTGTAGCAGGCTGTTCTCAGAATTCTTTAAACTTGCCAAGCTTATTTCAGGGGTTTTATTGGCCGATGGGATCGTGATCACTGCGGTTAGTGTTACGAGCACGTAAGCCTATTACGCAGTGGGATAAGACAGACAGACAGACATTTCTGCTTCTAAAACAAAAACTTAAACGTTTAAAGTGAACTCTTGGAAGAGTTCACTTTAAACGTTTATGTTTGTTTTAGGGGCAGAAGATTTATGGGTGAACGAACGCAACACTGAAAATCAGCGAGCAAGAAGTTGCCGGGTGAGGGGGGAGGGGAGGGGAGGGGGTGTTTAGTAATCGGAGGAGTAGTTTAAGGTCACAATAGGCTATTGAAGAAAGTAGTTGTGACGACACACGTACACACCGTTCTCAACACTACATGCTGCATGGCCCGTGTATGAGACGACATGACTACTTAGTACTGTGACTTTTTTCAGCAACCTGTGGCCGAACTGCTGATTAAGCCTGCTGATTCTGCTAAATTCTCAAATAAGTCCCTCTATGTTGAATGTGTGTTCCTTTTTACTTTAGTAAATGCAGCACCAGGCTGAACTTTCTGGTTTGGTTAGGTTAGTTTTGGGGGGCCGGGTCCGGGTATTTTTTTTTTTTTTTTTTTTTTTTTTTTTTTTTAAGTTTTTAAGGTTTGGTTTGGTTTGGTTTGTTTGGTTTTGTCCAAACATCATAAACAAGCACACAAGAGTAAAATCTTAGATTCTTGTGTCTGTCTTCCGACATACTTTGTCAGACACGGAATAAGAGCTGCACGCTTATTCAGTTGTGCGTCGAAGTGCATACTTTGCAAGGCTGCCAGTAGCAAGTAAAGGGAGGTGAGGCACCATCAAGCAAGCAAAGGGAGGTAATCACTCCTTAATTACTGCATCCTCGCTGGCGCTGAGACATTCCGGTGTCGTCTTCGGTATACACAACGCCTCTCACTGGTCTGCATTCTGAACCCCAACACCCTACTAAAACACATTCCGACCTCAAGCCAGTAATTATAACCAGTAAGCAAAAGACCTTCGGGCCGACGTCGGCCGCAGTGGTCGGGCCCGCGCACGACAGTGCGCCGTGCCCGCTGCGGCCGAAGTCGGCCCGAGAGTCTTTTGCTTACTAGGTATATTGTTCTAGTGGCGGCCCTAGGATGGTCTTAGCACAAATGTTTATCCATTCGATTCGCCGGTGTAGGCAGGGTTAGCTATGTGACTTCAGCAATGAACATTGGTCATTGGCACTGCATAGGCAGAGATCCTCATGAGCCGGCACTGCACATTTCCGACTTCAGTCTGTAATTATTGTTCTTGTGGTCCTAGGATCGACTTCACAGCATAACTATTTAGTACGATTCGTGTAAGTAGGTTCACCAATAGCATATGCACTTCGACATTGAACATTGGTCATTTGCACAGAAGAGGCACATCACTATTTTCATGAGCACTACGCGGCATTCCGATGTCAGCCTGTGATTATTGTTCTAATATTCCTGGGATCGTCTTAGCATAAATATTTATCAATACGATTCGTGTAGGTAGGTTCACCAATAACATATGCACTTCTGCATTGAACATTGGTCGTTTGCTCTGCAGAGGCACGTATTTTTTTCGTGAGCACCACGCATTCCGACCTCAGTCTGTTATTATTGTTCTAGCCAGTCCTCAGAACAAATATTTATTACTTCGATCTGTATTGATTGATAGTTTTGTAGACTTGAACATTGAACGGCACTGAGCCATCTGCAAGAAGCATAGATCCTCATGAGCCTGTATATGGTGGTAGTCCAGAATTATCCCATTGTACTTAGTAGAAAGTTTTATCGACTCGCACCAAGGGCAGTAGAAAACACTCACGTGGATTGTGAAAAGGAGCTACTACACAAATCGTAGCTGAGGGAAGACAGCAATGAAGATCCGTTGCATTCGCAAATGAAGCCCGCTTTAGCCCATAAAGTCCTGACATGCTACGACAGGCCGGATGTGAATCGACCATGATAGTTCAAGGGTAGTGTCAGAATAGCTTGGCGCCCGTGGGCGCCAAGCTATTCTGACACCACCCTTGAACTATCATGGTCGATCTGTGTCAGTGCAGACTGTGATGTAGACCTAACAGGATATATTTTATGATGATTCCATCCTCAGTTCGGAGTTAGAGCAGATCGCTTGACTATTGAAGTGCAGAGTGGACTTGACCTAGTCGGGTCAACAAGTAAGGGTTAGTAAGTGGGCCTACACTTATCGTGTGCGTTTTAAAATATCTCCTAGTAAGCGAAGGTCCTCGGGCCCACGGCGACGGCCGCAGTGGGCCCGCGCACGACTGTGCGCGGGCCCACTGCGGCCGTCGCCGTGGGCCCGAGGACGTTTTTTCTACTCAGTGGGGCTGCTTTTCTCTGCGGTCGTTTATATCGCGGATTCAGCAGTAAGGATTAGTTAGTTAGTTATTTGGGTTTAACGCCGAGCAGGCGACTAAGGCCATCTCACGGCGGGATGGGTAAAAATCTGGTCAGCCAGACTAAAAGCAAGGTCTTAAGACAAGATGTAAAGATTGCTGGTCTTATCACTTATCATGGGCTCCTGCGAATTTCTTCGGCCCTACTCTGGAATCGTTTACATTAGTACGTGTCAGTAAGTGCACTTTGGTCCTTGGGCATTTGAGAATGGCTGCTTCCCGTTTGAATCTTTGATAGTTATTAGTTATGTGTGATCCTCAGCCGGATGGTCGGCGGGCGTTTAATGCAGGATGGCGGTATACAGACGTTGGAGGTTAATGCGGAACATGACCGCAACAATCTTGTAGGATCAGGCAGTGCGGAATTTTCTGGTGTTCTCTCTTTTGTAGACAAGTAGACTTTACTGTTTTTACCTTTTCAAGAGTCTGTAGACATATCCCTTAAACACTTGTACGACATTTTATCCTGAAATATGTTTAATATATACTTACTTTTTGTCTTAAATCGTTTCTTTTACTGAGTTTGGCTGGCCAGATTTTTGCTCTTACCGCCGTGAGATGGCCTAAATCGCCTGCTCGGCGTTAAACTCAAACTTCTCTCTCTCTCTCTCTCTCTCTCTCTCTCTCTCTCTCTCTCTCTCTCTCTCTCTCTCTCTCTCTCTCTCTCTCTCTCTCTCTCTCTCTCTCTCTCGCTCTCATAGTATTTCCGATTTGTTTTTAGTGCAACGTTGGTTTTTGATGTTTTCTTTTTCTTTTTTCTTTTTTTTTTTTTCTTTTTTCTTTTCTTTTTTTTTTTTTTTTTTTTTTTTTTCTTGTGTGGGGGGGGGGGGGGGGGGGGAGGGGGGCGGGGTCAGACGGTTGATATTTGTTGGTTTTTGTGTTGATTTCTCTTGCTTTCTTATTTTCTTGTAATGTTGTTACTAGGAAAGAAAGCTGTATGGGCGGTGTTTTTTTTTTTTTTTAATAATCACTCCACAGCTTTATATGACGTATCTCTTCTTCTTCTTCTTTTTTTCTCTTTTTTTTTTTTTTTTTTTTTTTTTTTTTTTTTTTGAAAACGTGTAAGGTTACGGAAGGCCCGAACCACCATCTGGTATTAGATTAGATTTTTTTTTGCTGAAGATCCCTCCTCACGCCACCATGGACAAAACAACTACGTCTTTTGCCTTCCAAAATAGAAATCCCTAACCCTTATTATAAGGCGTTATAAGCCCGGAATAGAAGTCCATAAATCCTGTAGACACCCACAATGGTTGTCTCTCGCAATTCGCTGCGCTGATCAGCGCAGCGAATCGCGGGAGACAACCAGTGTGGTAGAAGCCTTGGACGCTCCCCCACCCGCCTACATAGGTACACCGCAAGACACTGGTTTTATATTTGCGTCACTGCTTTATTTTTTTTATTAGTAGTACCACTTTCCTGATTCATTCCAGCAAGGACTGTGTGGTGGAGTAGGCTTATGGTCGGAAAAAGAAAATGATATTTAAAAAAAAAAAAAAATGACAATAAAAGCAAGAAAGAAAGAAACAACCAGACAAATAAAGAGAGAAAATTTATATATTTGAAAAATAAGAACGTATACGTATAAAAATAAATAAAACTTTAGGGATGCGAGCTTGTTAGTTCTGGGTTTCACGTCCACGGCTCTGGGACGATAATGGGCGGCTCTAGCGGGCGAGGTATAGGGAGACAGACAGCTATTACCATAGCTTGTCCTCTGCAAGAGGCATATCTAAGATCCTCAAGAGCGACTAGTGTCAGTAATAGTTCAACACATTCCCGCGTAGGGCGCCAAAGCAAAAAGAAATGGTTAGCCATGCTAGTTCAAGGGTGGTGCCAGATCAGCGTGGCGCCTGAAGGCGCCATGCTAATCTGGCACTACCCTTGAACTAGCGTGGCTGACACACATCGCTTGTACTAGCATGGCTCACACTTATACGCTGGAACTATCAATAAAGGCGCCAAGCTAATCCGGCACTATCCTTGAACTAGCGTAACTGATGCACATCGCTTGAGCTAGCTCGGCCGATACATCTCAGCCCCGCAGCTAGGACACAGCCATGGAAGACGCCAGCCTAGTGTGGCACTGCCCTTGATCTATCGCGGCTGACACATCTCTCAGCTACACAGTAGACGTCCCCACCCCCTTCAAACCAAACCAAAAGAAATCGAAAGAGACTTAAGATTGAAAATGCGGTTAACCCATTCAGCCCTGACGCACTACAGCAGGAGATGGGTCGACCATGATAATTCATGGGTAGGCGCCAAGCCAATCTGGCACTGCCCTTGAATTATCATGGTCGATCCATCCCCTGCCGACAACTGGTGCATAGTCATTAGATGACGCCTCCAAAATTTGGAAAGTACGGCCGTCGGGCTGAATGAGTTAAATTAATAAGCAATGCAGAAACACACTCTGCTTCCACTGGCAATGAACTGATTTTTTAAAAACTTAACCCTTTGCGTGTCGGTAGCGGATTTTGTCGCGATGATTCCTAAAGGACTCATCGCGACAAAAAGTGTTAAAGGCAAAAGTCTATTTAACCGTATCATTCGGAATACACCAGTGTGTGAAATAAGATTGACTAAAATAGTTCATGGGTAGTGCCAGAATAGCTTGGCGCCTTTTGGCACCCAGCTATTCTGGCACCACCCTTGAACTAAAGCCATTGGTCTATCTGTAAGTACTATAATGTAGCTTGCATATGGCAGTGTACACATTTGAAGCTTTACTTAGCCTCAGTATGATATGGGTTAAAGAATCAGGGTGCCCAAGGCCGGGCAGGAACATTTTCAGTAGGCGGGGCAGCTGTCTGACAGTTGCTGGCATGAAAAAGTTCGCAAGTGCACTTGGGGGCAGGTGCCTCGGGATCATACTACGTGCAGTGTCAGCTTAAAACGTATTAGTGTTTAAATTCAGCCTGCCTTGATCAAAGACAGGTGAGACGTAACCCAGCAAATGCAGTTTGGCTCAAGAGGGGTGTTGCTTTTTGCAAATGAGAAATGCATACTCATGAAGGCCACTAGAGATGATATTAAATTTGTGTTACCTGCAGTGGCGTAGCAACCTCACGGCTGGGGAGAAGGGGCTTAACCCCCCCCCCCACCACCACCACCACCACCACCACCACCACCATACTCCATATTATGAGAGGGGGGGGGGGGGGCAGAGTATCCTTCGGCCATCCCCCAATATTTTTTAAGGAAGAAAATCATACTTAGCTTTTTATTTTTATGTTTGATTTTTCGAGTCCGGATGACTGTTGTATTGCCTCACACCCCACCCACCCACCTCCCACCCCTACCCCCTACTTCCAGCGTGTATTCGCGTTCAGTGTAACGGTTGCTCAAAAAGCCATTATTTTGTAGTTACGCACCTCAAAGCTGGCATACAGTAGACTCATACACGAAATATCAGCATCGTATGTTGTGTTGTCAACATATTCAGAATGATGCTTGGATGCACGTAAATTTGTCCTAGCCACCGGCGCGGACTGAAATCCTGGTTACATCGCCAAGAGCGGTCTGGGGGTGAAAACCATGCCAGCGCCGAACCCAGTGAGCAAAAGGTCCCCGGGCCGACGTCGGCCGCAGTTGGCCCGATTACCAACTACGGCCGAGTCGGCCCGATTACTTTTTTTACGCGCCTGCACTGACTCTGAAACTGTGCAAGGTGGGGTGATGTATGGACCTGACAACTGACGGAATCCTTTCTCACTTTCTCACTCTCTCATAGATTTATCCGTTTTACGTCTTAGTAGCCAGTCGAAAGCTGAACTCAGGAACTCATAGTTAAATTCAGTGTGTGTGCTGGTTTGTGATTTTGGACCTTACGGTTTCCGGCCGTAAGGCCGTCTAAAATCACAGACCAGCACACAAAAATCACTGACTGACCGGCATGCGGAAACTGAAGTTACCTTCAGTGACTCTGGCGTACGGCAATGGATTTGTTTGACCGTCTTCACGGTAATGTCACGTTTTGAAAACTATGTTGAGATTAAGTCTTAAACACCCAGAACCAAATGCCTTCCATTCTATAGAATGGAAGTCATCTAGTTCTTGGAGTTTAAGAGTTAATTCAAATAAACATGTAACCACTGACACCACACACCTACCCCTCCACCCCAACCCCCAACCCCACGCTTCACTCGATCACCCTAAGCAGGCAAGGTGTAAAATGGATTTGAGTGATAAGCATAGCCCATCTTCGAGAGTCTCTCGCATTAAAATTTCCGAAACGTAAGCAGCGGTCAGCAAAAGGAACAGATTCTCATAAGCCCCCTGCATGCCTGCAGGGGCTTATGACGATCTATGCCTCTTGTGCGTTGGGCAATTTGGCTGAGGAATTTCATGTATGCGTAGGAGGTGAGATGTTATGGAATGGCAATCAAACCACGTGAGGAAACTTGCGGGAAATGTACTGGAACTCTTCCAATAATCATATCCACACAGCCCACACTTTGAGTCAGTGCCGGCAAACTGACTGACTATCTTTTCCAGCAAGCTCAGTCAAATCTTACGACTTGCCGGTTGAGCGCATCGCCTAGATTGCCGATCAACATTGATGTGCGCACCGTGCCCAGTTAACTCTTAACTCATTCGATACGTGCCGCCTACGGATACGCGGCGGTTCGCCTCATATCCGTATGCGGCACGTCTCGAATTAGTTAAAATCTCAGTACTAAATGACTTTAAGTTCCGGGAGTTTAAGACGCTAAGTAATCTGTATTGAAAGCGAGGGCTATGATCGCGCAAACTTTCAGTACCCTTTACTTAGTGACACTTTTGAGCCTGCAAGCTGAAAGTAGTAGTGCCGGATGTACATGTCGCCTCAGTAACATCTCATCATTTCCACGTGGCCCTCACTCTCCAAGCAAACTTACACTAGTCTACTGACTTTGTAAGTCCCATGATCGTGCCATCTTGAATTCAGTAGCTTGGTGCCCCCAGCTAATCGGGCGCTACCCTTGTGCTGTCGCGGTCGATTCTTTTCGTGATTAGTGTTTAACAGACGGAGGCCGGATTAAGCTAAACAACATGTAATTTGGGTCCTGGCGCTGGTCCAAAAACCATACGAATGCAGGCCTTGTTTTCGTAAGAGTCGACAGCAGTTTTGACGATTGCCTTATCAGCCATGTGCGAATTTTGTGCCTGTGTTCATTGGTCTGTGAGTTTGGGCCTTACGGCTGTGAACCCTAAGGTTTATTGAATTTTCGCCCATGTGTGTGTGCTGACCTGTGATTTTCTACCTTACTGGTTCCAGCCGTAAGGTTCAAAATAACAGATCGGCACACATTTGTATGCATCTTCGGTATTCTAGGGATAGTCAAACAAAAACCGGAGAAAGGTACGGTCTTTTATTGATCGTAGTACTACTAAAGAAAAAAGGGTGACTTTAGTACGGGATATTTCGAGTATCCTGAGTATTTGTATACATGTAGCTCGTAGATCTAAATACTCTGCATACTTGAAATATCCCGTTTTAACCCGCTCATTGCCGAGAAAATTCGAATACCACCAAACTGCAAGAGGTATAGATCCTCATGAGCCCCCGCAGCTTGGGGGGGGGGGGGTCGGTGTCGAATCACCTAAAATTACAGAAACACAATATCCGTCAGATGGCACTAAGTTGAGGCTGGTCGGGTGGTTCGTTCGTTCTTTGGTTGCTGGGTTTGTTGTTGTTGCTTTGGGTGAGTGTGTGTATTTGTGTTTGTGCTATTTGTTTGCTTACATGTTCGTTTATTTGTGTTTTGTTGTTGGTGTTGCTGACTTTGTTGGGCGCCTTTTCTAAGTAGTACATTTTCTCAGAGCTTTGGTAACAGCTTTGGTGATTACCTGTTGTTTAACCCATATCATACTGAGGCTACAAGCTTTAAAGTTGTACACTGCCATATGCAAGCTACATTATAGTACTTGCAAATAAGGATATAGACCAGTGGCTTTAGTTCAAGGGTGGTGCCAGAATAGCTTGGCGCCTAGCTATTCTGGCACTACCCTTGAACTATTTTAGTCAAACTTATTTCACACACTGGGGTATTCAGAATGATAAAGGTTATATTTGATCAGTGATTGACATTTTTAGACCCGTTATTTAAATTTGATTAATCGCTGACATTTGTCGACCCGTTGATTACATTTGATCAGTAATTAGCATTTTTCGACCCGTTCTTTAAATTTGATTAATGATTGACATTTGTCGACCCGTTGTTTAAATTTGACCAATGGTTGACATTTTCGACCCCCACATGCGTATTGCTATGTTGTTGTTTGGTTGGTTGGTTTTTGTTGTTTTTTTTTCTTCTTCTTCTTCTTCTTCTTTTTCATCTTCGTCTTGGCCTCTTTTCCAGGTTTCTCTACTTCTTTGACAGTATTGTTTATCCTTGTCTTACTGTCTTCTTTCAGATTGTCTGGTCTTTCGCCATTTATGGGAGAAACGGAACAGGAAACACTGTCCAACGTGACCACAGCCACCTGGGACTTCAACGCTGAAGAGTTCGAGAGCATATCCACTGAAGCCAAAGATTTCATCTCCAAACTGCTGGTCAAGGACCCCAGGAAGCGCATGTCCGCCTGCGACTGTCTAGAACATCAGTGGCTCAGGGTGAGTGGTTTTTGACTCACGTGCCTAACTTAACTCATTCGAGACGTGCCGCCTCCAGATACGCGGCATAAGCCGCGTATCCGGAGGCGACACGTCTCGAATGAGCTAAGGTTCAAGATGAGGATGCACGTCAGTTCAGTGCCAGTTAATTCAATAAATAAACTCAAACCCTAACTGTCCCAGTAACATAAATTCAAAGTGGTGTCAGCAAGAAGCATAGATCCTTATTAGCCGCCGCAACTGCGGGGGCTCATGAGGATCTATACCTCTTGCAGTTGGGTGGTGTTCAATTTTCTCGCAGTTTTTGACCTAACTGTGATTTACAGAAATGTCAACGCATCTCCGTCTATCAACTTCTCGCAACAAGAACAAGAGTAACATTGCAATAGGGCTCGGGGAGTTCCCCGCGTTGCCTAGGAGCGTCGGCTGCCGCACCGCCATCTTCAGAGGACACGCTAGCCTGGCGATAGACTTCGGATAGTAGTGAAGTAGTGTTTCAACACGTTTTTCTTCATGTTTCTTCCTCTTTGGAAACAAACAAAAACAGATTCTGGTTAGCGGTTTCCTACGGTGATGGCAAGACTTGCTGTTATTGCCTATGGACTTGACTGAGATTGTCCTGATAGCGATTTCCCGATGAGCGCATGAGTCGCGTATCCTCTCAAGATGGCCGCCACGACTAGCGTGATGACGTCAGCTTCCCGAGCCCTATAGCAGCAAGTTACAACTGTGGTTCAGAGACAACTTATAGTCGAGACACACTTCCATATGATTGAACTGGGTTTTTTTTTAATCTTCCAGAGATCCGTAAAGAGAGAAAGCCACCTTCCAGAACGATCTCTGTCCAAGAAACGTCTGCGGAAATTTGTCTACAGAAGGAAATGGCAGGTACGTGTGTGATTTTATTTTCTCTTACTATTTGTACGCAGGTCTGTGGCTTTGGTCTCTCAGATCCGAAATCACAGGCCAGCACGCATTTTGATATTGACCCCTTGACTGCCGCTGACGATACCATTCGGCAGTAAAGACGCTTACGTCATTACGCGTCTTTTCCGCCGAGCGGTATCTTTAATAGTTAAAGGCCTACTACGGCCGTAACTCTTCAAAGATACACTGCTGTAACAGATACACTTCTGTTACGAAACGCTTACGAAACGCTACACACAGGTCTACTTATGGTTCATTTAGACACAGCCGGTTCAATCCAGTTCAGCACACGTCGTTTTAATATCAAGTAATTTGACAATGACTCTACTCCGTTCTATAAATACAACGCTATCAGTGTGAGAAACAGCTAAAAAATAGATTGACACGCTAACGTCTGCGCAGAATAAATAAGTGCGATTACGCGTGTGCTTTTGCTGCGTGTCCCATCTGCTGTTAAAGTTCATTAGGTGTGTCGACAAGGCATAATAAACACAAATGGTGCTGAAATGTGTCTTCAAATTTACACGTAATGCTACTTTAATGTCACTATGTTTGTCTCCCTCAGTCCCTCAGTGCTTTGTCCTCGATCACATATAAATGCCACAGGACCCCTAAACTTAAATAGAATCGAACTCCCTCAGTTCGCTACCGCTGTAACGAATCGCGGGAGACAACCAGTGTGGGTTGATGCATACACAGTAACAACTCGTTCGTCATGTACAGACACAAATAGGCTTTGGTTCATGCCACCTACGCTAGTGTGCATATGGTTTAGAGAAGGCGAAATCCACACCACAACACCGTCCTGGCTTTAATTAACCCATGTACCCCCGACGCACTACAGCAGGAGATGGCTCGACCATGATAATTCAAGGGTAGTGCCAGATTAGCTTGGCGCCTGGCGGCGTCAGGCGCCAAGCTAATCTGGCACTACCCTTGAATTATCATGGTCGAGCCATCTTCTGCAACAGGAACATAGTCGTAAGGTGACACCTTCAAAACTCGGGATTAACTCTTAAATTCCCAGAACTAAATGACTTCCATTCTACAGAAAGGAAGTCATTTGGTTCTGGGAGTTTAAGAGTTAAATGGGTTGAAGGCCCACTATTGCCGTAACTGTTCAAAGATACACTTTTGTAACAGATGATTACGAAACACTACACACAGGTCTAGTGATGGTTCATTTAGACACAGGGCAGTCCAGTTCAGCACACGTCGTCTTTATATCTAGTAACCTGACAAAGACACCACTCGTTTCTGGAAATACAACGCTTTCAGTACGAGAAACAGCTAAAAAATAGATTGACACGCTAACGGCTGCGCAGAATAAATAAGTGCAATTGCACGTGTGCCTTTGCTGCGTGTCCAAACTGCTGTTAAAGTCCATTTGGTGTGTCGACAACGCATAACAAACACAAATAGTGCTGAGATGTGTCTTCAGATTTATGCGTAATGGTACTTTAACTCATTCTACCCCAACACCGAAATCCTTACATTTTGCCATTGTCCTCTGAAGACTGCATTGCAGTGCAGGACGCAGACCGACCATGATAGTTCAAGGGTGATGCCAGAATAGCTTGGCGCCTATGGGCGCCAAGCTATTCTGGCATCACCCTTGAACTATCATGAACGATCTTTATCTTCCTGTGGTGTGTCTGGGGTAGAATGAGTTAGTGGTGATTTGGTAATTTATTTTACAGAAAGCCATCAATGCGATGCTGGCCTTGCGACGAATGGGTGTCACTCTGTCATAGCTGCTGGAGGATGCCCTTCACGTTTGCGCGTGCGCCGGTTTATCTGATCTGTATTGGCAATGTGGCGACTGGTCTGCTGCGTCTTTGGCGTGACTGTCCCTTTAAGTCGCAGTTTCTCGTGACGTCAGCGATTGCGCAAGATAGTTACTGATGAGTCAGATTGAAGGGCCTCTTGCCACGCCTCTTAAGCAGCCACTGGGGCCATGAAACCAATCATTTTACAAGTCTCTCCAAGTCGAAAAGGGATTTCTGTAAATCAGAAGTATGTCAAAAACTGTGTCTTTTAAATAATACAGTGGGTTAAAAGCCCGGTCAGACAGGCGATATCACACGGTGATAATCCACCGTTTTCGTCAAAACACATGCAGTTTGACTTACTTCTGATTTCTGAACGTCTATGGACAGGATTTGGGTGACAAATCATACTTTCTTTTTCGACTTTGATTATCATATTCGTATATTTCATCTTTTCTGTATGTATGAGAGCAACTGATTTAGGAAAAGTGCAGCGTGGATGCTGAGGCCCCATCCTTGGTTATGATACGCACTGTTTGAACTATAATTCTATTTACATTTGATGGATTTCTCACTGACTGTTCAAAAACAAGAATTGTTTTCTGAGTGACTGGATGGATGGATGGATGGATGGATGGATGGATGGATGGATGGATGGATGGATGGATGGATGGATGGACTGACGGACGGATGAATGGATAGTTGGATGGATGCGAATCGATGAATAAATCGATGATAGCTGGATCAATGGTAAACAACAGATGTATGGATGTGCGATGGTCTGTGACGTTGGACCTTGTGGTGTGAGCCGCAAGGTATAATATCACAGAGCAACACACAGTTTCCTTTCACTTTGTCAAAGATAAGACGTGTTTTGTAGAAGTTACGGTGTCGTCGTTTGCTTGGGGCAAAACAGGGTCCGCGGCCACTCCGTGTAGCAGCAGGTCTATTTCCCCCAAGCAACTGAAGATTCATAGATTTGTACCACTCAGTTTGAAAATGAAATCTGTTAAAGTTTTTCAGACATCTTGTGGCTCATTTTAGGTAGGCGTTTCACGTTTTTCAATCATAATTGTCAGTAGAAATTAACTGGAATGGATTAAATATTTTCTATATTAATAAATTCGGTATTAACTGAAAAGTTTCACATTTTGACATGGCAACATTTACTGCCGTACTCAATTGTACACAATACAAATCTTAGTAAATGGCAAATTGAGCTGTATTGACGAACTTACAACAAGTTTTTTAACAAATATTCCTGAGCCATTCAGATCAAAACAACTAATATAGACATAATATTATAGTCACCTACCTCCACTAGAGTACCTCTACTCAATACTGTGTTTTAGCCATCATAATTTCAGTTGTTTTGTGATTATTTGCGTGTGAGTTGTTGAATGTCTTCTTTTTAAAATGTACACCTCTACCCTGTCCGCTTCGTCTTCATGCGCAAAATGTTGAAATCTGACTTGTGTGTGTTTGAAATTTGACTTGTGGTTGAAGTTTGACTTGTAAGTGTTTGAAAGATACACATCTACTGACTATTGTGTGTTTCATAGTACGAAAGACCTTATATGTGACTCGTATGTAACGTTATTTATATATGAGGTCTTTCATAGTACTATTACATTTCTGCCGCTACATGGCAAAAACCAGTATGCCACGTTTTTGAGAAAAGCTAGATTTTCATTGTTATAAAAGGAAGATCTTGCTTTGCTCAAAAGTGGACCTAAAGGCTTTTGCCATACAACTGCAGATGCATGTCGTATATCGCATCTTTGGGACCTAAAGTAAACGAGTTTAGTTCTTTGAAATGTTTGTGAACTTTGTTGTATTTGTGTGCTGGTCTGTGATTTTGGACCTTACGGCCTTCGGCCGTAAGTTTCAAAATCACAGACCAGCACAAATTACTGGGTTGTAGAATATTACCTATAGATAATGTATTCATTTGTAACTGTGTTGTTTGTGATTTTCATTGGAAAGTTCTATCTTGTGTGCGTAAGTGGGCGACATGAAACGCAAATATGTCAGCATACTCCTAATTTATTTTCAATCCATATTTAGAAGTGGTTATGTTGAAAACCCCATAAACGTGTCTTGTTTTCTGATTCTGGAGCTTACGGCTTAAAGCCGCGATGCCCAAAATCACAGACGTGCGTACACTCCGTGGATTATGCGTGAGTGCAATGCCCCCGACCCTCGTTGTGACGACAGCCTCTTTATCCTGCATATATTTTATATCTACCACCCAGTCATTCACCCTCCCATAGCATTATGTAGATAAGTCACGTGTGATTGATTGTACAGAGTGCAATTTGATTGGTAGAATTTCTAGTCAGGTGTGTGTTAACGCTGAATGTCACATATAATGTATGCTGTCTTTACAAAAGTGTGCCGCCACGGTTTCTGCTGCTTCTTTTTTTTTTTAAACCTAACAGCTTAACACTTTCGAGACGTGCAGCATCCGGATACGCGGCATAAAGTCGCGTGTCCGGATGCGGCCCGTCTTAAATGAGTTCAAGCTAAAATCACAGAGACCAGCACACACTAGAAGTGTTATGTCGTGCTCAGTTGCACAATTATGCGAACAGTTTGTTTATGCGTATGCACCTTTTGTGTGTTTCCAGAAACTAGCTTTTTCTTGGAAGTCAGAGATTTCTTGAGTTTATTTGCCTTTGAACTGGTTTTGTAACTCCCCAAAAGTGGAGTAATTTTTATAGGCACTTTTCAACACAAACACATTTTGTGGAAAAGACTAATATTTTTTAACAAACAAAAAAATTGCACTGGCTTTTTTTCTTCGCAATTTCAACAAGCACCACCATAACAGCCACCTGTGATCTCTGGCAAAATGTTAAGAAAAATCGTGACATTTTGTTTAAGATTATATACAGTTGTATATAATTTTTAATGTTAGCTGCGGAAATTTGCTGTGTTCTCAGTCTTCCTCATTATTTATATTAATTTCCTGTCCATTTTAAAGTTCTTAGTCCAGTTGTTATTGTAGATGTCATTCCAGCCCATCTTTAAGTTAGCCCATGTAAAAAAGAAAATATATATATAAAATTATATTTTAATTTCATTTATATGGCCTTTGTATATAAATTCCCTTATTTTACCTCTGATTCAACCTTCATTGTAAAAAAGAAAAGTTTCATCTTATTCGTGAACGTTCGGCGGTTAATCATCTGAGACGGCCGGTTGCTGTCTGGGAGGATCGCTCGGATCACAGAGGGGGTAGAAATCAAAGTTATAGCAAGAGTTTCGTGCCCCTGACTCGGAGCGCCTTCCCTGTTCTCTGATGCGGGGAACTCCGTCGAACGCTTGTGAATTTATCCGCCCAGTTTTGTCCCCACTGTATTTTCACTCTTATCATTATGTGTGCTGGTCTGCGATTTTGGACCTCACGGCTCTAGGCCACAAGGTCCTGAATCACAGACCTGAACATTATTATTAAAATCACGATGTTGTGCTAGAAGCCGCGCAGAGCTAGTGATGAGTGCTGGGCAGTCTTTAGTCTTGATAGATTACATTTCTTAGCATTGTTCTTAGGTATAAAACGTCATATGTGCCTGTACATTGGCAGAAAAATAGTTTTAGCCCTTTGACTGTCGGTAGCGGTTTTTGTCGCGATGATTTCTGCCGCTACCGACAGCCAAAGTTTTAATGTTGTCTTCCTCTATGGCCCCTTGACTGAGCACTGCTGACGATACCGATCGAGGGAAAAGACGCGTAACTGCGCGTTATTTCCGCTGAACGGTATCGCCAGCAGAAGTCCAGGGGTTAGTTTTTTTTTTATTTTTGTGGTTCATTTTTGTCGATGCAACCGCAACCCCAAACATTTGTGTAAAGCTCGTTTACAAACTTGTCTTCTTCATTCGAACCTTTCGTCTGTTGTCTATATTCATAGAGGATATACTTTTGTTCGAACCTAATGTAATATTATTGACTGTGGTAACCTAGCGAGGCGTGTGCCGGCTATGGATGGGAGATAGATCGATCATGATAGTTCACGTTATTTGGATTTCATGCCGAGCAGGCAACTAAGGCCATCTCGCGGCGGGATGATAGTTTAAGGGTAGTGCGAGATTATTAGACACCTCCACTGGTGCAACAATAAAAGAGTGATTATGTTGACCCTAGTCTTCCACAAATATTAAACATATATTAGATTTTTAGTCATTTTACTTGTTTCATTCGCAATTGTTTTTTTCTTGTTATAGTCTTTTTTAATTATTCTCTTTGCCTACAATTATGTTTGTATGAAGGTTTTTTTTCAATCTCAGACTTTTAAAAAATAGTATTAATAAGAAGAAGAAATCCAGCCAACCAGATTTAACCATTTTCCTCCTGATACTCTCATTGCTTGAAATAAATTTGACAATGATAGTTCAAGGGTAGTGTCAGAATAGCTTGGAGCCTCAGGTGCCAAGCAGCTATTCTGGCACCACCCTTGAACTAAAATTCATGATTTATCTCCTAATCTGTAATGTAGCCTTCTTAGGACAATAAACTTTAAAAAAAAAATAAGCCTCAGGATGAAATGGGTTAACTAAAATAGGAAATTGATTTGATATGAATATGATTAGGTGCTGTATAGGGTTTGGGAAGTTGCCCGCGTTGCCTAGGAGAGTCGGCGCGTCAGCCGCCATCTTAAGAGGATATGATAGTCTTGATAGCGAAGTAGTGTTTCAACACGTTTGTAGTTTCTTCATGTTTCTTCCTCTTTTGGAAACAAACAAAAACTACAGATTCTGGTTAGCGGTTTCCTAAGGTGATGGCAAGACTTGCTGTTATTGCCTATAGCACGTCAGAACTTTCCTGACATTGTCCTGACAGCGATTTCCCTATGAGCGGCTTCGGTCCGGTATCCTCACAGTGGCCGCCACGACTAGCGTGATGACGTCAGCTTCCCGAATAGCTGTGTTATCTAAAATCATACTTTTTATGAAAGGTGCTATTGCTTATACACTTTTAACGATTTAACCCCTAATTAGTGCACGCAGCCATCGGTACCGTGAAAAATACTGGTGGATGCATGCACAAGGTGGCCGTTAACCTGACCGCAAGATTCTGTCACGTGATCAAGGCGCTTCTGCCTGCCAGGTTCTGTCACGTGACCTACATGCGCGATCACACTGAGAAGGCAATCACAGGGGAAAGGCAATTGATTATCTGCCAATAGTTCCGTGCCCCTGACTCGCTCCGAGCGTCAACGACGCCGCTCGGAGCGAGTCAGGGGCACGGAACTATTGACAGATGATCGATCGCCTCCCCCTTGTGAGGAAAAGTGTGTGCGACTTGTATCTCTAAACGAAGAGATGTCTTATAATAAAGGGCGCTTGTGGCTGATATTTCTCAGTGTTGTAAATACACGGCGCACAGGCTGTAAATAGCGTAGACAACTTGTGCTGAAGTCACTGAAAATAAACTGAATAAAATGTCTGTTGTGAATTTCGCAGTCCTCTACTTGTGTTTTGGTTGTTGTTTGTTTTGTTCTTTGTTTGTTTCTTTTTTGTTGTTGTTTTGTTGTTGCTTTTGTGGGATTTTTTTGTATGTTCGGGTTTTTTGGTTTAGTTGGTGTGGGTTTTTTTTTTTTCCTCTTGGGGGGGGGGGGGGGGAGGGAGGTGTTGTTGTTTGTTTTTGTTTTGTTTTATTAGGTGTTGATGGGGTTTTTTTTGGTTGAGTTTGTTTGGGGTTTTTTGTTGTTGTTTTTCTTCTCTTTTTTTCTTGTTTTTGTTTGGGGAGGGTGGGGGCGGGGTTTGATTGCGTAAAGGGGGGGGGGGGTAGAAGCGAAGGGGTAGGGGGCTTGCTAAAGTTTGTGCCGCTAGGCTCTCCTCTCATCTGTGCGCGTGTGTGTATGTGTGTGTGTGTGTGAGTGCGTGTGTGCGTGTGTGTGTGTGTGTGTGTGTGTGTGTGTGTGTGTGTGTGTGTGTGTGTGTGTGTGTGTGTGTGTGTGTGTGTTTAATATTACATTGTCATTGAGCTGTAAGATTAAAATTCCTAAATCTGAAAGGTTGTCCTCAGAAGACTAAAACAATTAAATACCAAATCAAGGGACACTGAAATCGACCATGATCGTTCAAGGGTTGTGGCAGACTAGCAATATCCTTGAACTATCTTGATCCAAATCTCCCGCAGTGGTGTCCTGGGGCTGAATTAGATGTCGGTGCATACACACAACTTATTTTTCACACATTGCCCGCCATGGGAAATGGCCTTAGTTGTCTGTTCGGCGTTATCCCCTTGACCGCCAGTGGACGCGGATTTCGCGTCTGAAACCATTGCACACTGACCGACACTCGCGTGAAGAGCACAGATGAAATGGAACCACACGTGGGCACGAAGAACACGGGGATGACAAGAGACATAAATCCTCATGAGCCCCCGCGACAGCGGGGGGCTCATGAGGATTTATGTCTCTTGGGGATGGGTAATGTTCGCCTTGCCCTGCAGTTAATGGGTTAAACTCTGATAACTAACTAATATTTCATATATTGTCAGTTTGAAATCACCCCGCACACAGCATGACTGATATGTGATCGAGTTTACTCGAGACATGAGAAAACAAAAACACTCGTGGATTCAAATTTTGCCGTAGCAAACGAACCTGCGGAGAGTTTGCTAAGGCACAAATTGAATTCATGTTTCTGGTATCTCGCCAGATCATTATCAGGTTAGCTGTTTATAACGACCATTTCCGATTTACGTAAGAAATTTTTATAAAATCTGTAAGACGAAACTGAGCGTTGTTTGTTTGTTTGTTTGTTTGTTTGTTTGTTGTTGTTTTTGTTGTTGTTTTTGGGTTGTTGGTTTTTGTGGGGTTTTTTGTTTGTTTGTTTGTTTGATTTTGTTGTTTGTTTGTTGTTTTTTGTTTTTTGGCCTCTTTGTTTTTTGGGGGGAGGGGTTGGAGGGGGGGGGGGAGTTAACGCGGCCTTAGCGTGTCGGTAGCGGTTTTTGTCGCTATGATTCCTGTAGGAATCATCGCGACTAAAACCGGCTACCGACATGCAAAGTGTGGTATGAGACTCTGTAACTAGTCCAGAGAACTAATTCGACTAACCAAAATGATCCAAGCCGTTTACGGCCCCAACATCGTGTGACATGGCCTTCTATTGATTTCAAGTCTGCACTTTTCGGCGCGTCTGGGAGAGTGTTAGCATATTCAGATACCAGGCTGAAGTTTTCTAGAAAGGACTGTAGCGATCAAGTATCAAGGTAAGTGTTCCCTGATTTATTGCCGAATATTTTATTGATGCACCTGCATTTCTGTATTACCCTCGAAAACGCGAACTCAGTTGGAGCTCGCATACTAAGGTACAGTTCCAGTGCCCAAAACAAAACAACTGAGGCTCCGGCCGGCGTTAACTCATTTGCGGCCAGCCGCATCCGGATGCGCGCTTATGCCGCGCATCCGGATGCGGCTGGCCGCGAATGAGTTAACCTGGGGTGTGTGAACTTGAATACTATGTGCTGATTGTATACATACCAAGGGGAAATACTCAGCGCTGGACAGAAAAACGGTTAAGTCCCGTGGCCCATCAGGCAACCAATCGCCATCCCACAGAAAAATACGCAGATAAATAACAAGACAGTCATATACATCCCTTAGGGATGTATATGACCGTCTTGTTGTTTATCTGCGTATTTTTCTTTGGGGGTGCCTGATAGGAGGGGGTCAGGGGACCTATATTTCTCCTTTTTATAATAATAATAAGAATAAGAAGAAAAATGTCACTATTTAAGGCGTCTATACTGTACCGGCTTTCGATAAAAAGCTCTAGGCGCCGTACAAATGACATACTAACATACCGTCATACACATTGCATCCTACAACATATTCGTATTCCCTAATTCCCTAATATACACACTCACGCAACAAGATATAAAAAAAATAACAAAATGGACACACCAATATTAAATGCTCACACACAAAAAGATATACGTGTACCATAAAACTAATAAAGGAACACTAGACAACTCTCACGGACAACGAAATGTTGACAATAAGAAGAATTAAAATAGTGAATGCATGTTTAAAAAAATAATGCGTCTTTAAAGACTGCCGGAAACTATTGGCTGAATCAAAATGACTGAGGAACTGTGGGAGTTTATTCTAAAGAAATGGTCCTTGGTATGAGAAAGACCTTTCGCCAAAAGACTTAGTTCTCACAGTCGGAAAGCGTAATAGTTTTGTGTTTGCTGGGGAACGGAGCTGTCTTGAAGGTGTGTACAAATGAAGAAGCTCAGAAAGATAGACAGGGCCAGTACTGAGAAGGAGACAGACAGGTATGACAGATGGACAGAACTTTGTTTTGTACTCCAGTCTAGATGTGACAGGCAACCAATGGAGTGAACGCAGGATGGGTGTGATGTGGTCTGAGTTCTTTGCCTTGAGTGACAACAAGCCGTGCTGCTGAGTTCTGCACCCTCTGGAGCCGATCGAGAAGGTACAGAGGACAGCCACACAGGAGTGCATTGCCGTAATCGAGTAGGGACAAGACACTAAAGGAGCAGACCAGTGTTTTTAGTGGCTTCTGGTGTGAGAAGATGCCTGATGGAGCTAATGTGTAAATTTCGATCAACGCTAGCCTCACCAACTGGTTTGTGAGTATGAGCCGTAGTACATTTTAACTACGCCCTGTCTTGAGTTTATTTTGCTCATCGTCGACGTTCGCATGCTGACTGTACAGGGGATAACAACAAAGAACTACAGAAGTATAACCTGAACACCATCAATTTAGATGCAAAGCAACAATATCCGCTTCCACCTTCTTCATTTTTTAAACTAACATATCTTCAAAACTGCTCAAGTCCAAAATCAACATAAACTTGATCAAGTTTCCAAAACATCACAGAAGATCGAGCGGGAAACGCCTCGAGACATGTCCACAACTCTGACGTAACACAGTTGCGTCAGCGACACAATTACGTCACCGCAACTTTCACGTCACGGCAAGCGCCATCTATGTATCAAGACAACCCTTTAGGGGTCAGCCAGTTGCAGGTTTAGTTACACAGCCACGAACAACACATTTAGAATGCTTCATCAGTGAACAGTCTGCACCTTTTGGGACCCACCACAAGAAATCACTCCTTGTGGACCTGGGTAAATCGTCCTTTCCCGGCTTCTCACTCGGCCTGAATTGCAGAGACAATCGGTGACCAATCCATGTCGGTTGTCGAAGCGGTAAGAATGGTTTCGAAAACGACACCAATTTTTCTTTTTGTCGATCTAACCTTCCCTACTTAGTTCCTTGTTACCATCTTAACCCTTATCATTCGGAATACACCAGTGTGTGAAATAAGTTGGACTGTGACTAAAATAGTTCAAGGGTAGTGCCGGAATAGCTTGGTGCCTCTAGGCGCCAAGCTCTTCTGGCACCACCCCTGAACTAAAGCCATTGGACTATATACGTATCTTATTTAGCATCAGTATATGGGTTAATGTCACTTTTAAGGTTTCAGTGCTAATGTGTTTTTCACATTTATTTTGTGTGCTAGGTCCAAAAATAGACTTTGTTCGGAAATCAGAAGTACGCCGAATTTACAGGTGTTTAAAAAAGTGGATTCAAAGACCGGACAAACACGCGATATCGCGTGTTTGTCCGGGCTTTTTTATCCACTTTTTTCGTCGAAGCACGTGCAATTTGAACTAATTCTGACTTCCGGAAATCGTCTGTTCAAACCAAGGCACTGCAGACGGGACAATAAAACAAGGTCTTGGTACCTCACTGTAGAACAGACTGTCACCTACACTCCTTTATAGCAGCCAACTTCATTGTGTTGACCACGTTTGCCACCTGATCACTCAAATTTCCCTTCAGCAGTGTGGAACACCTAGACTCCCCCAGGGGGGAAAAAAACAAACTGTTCGGGAACTATAACCGCTTTCAAATCATCAGTTGAAGGCTGGTTCAAGACGTCTTCATTATCCACCCACCCATTACCATGTTTTAACCAGCTTTCAAAAAACTTTTAGTGATGTTATGTCGTGTCGTGTCGTGTCGTATGGTGTCGTGTCGTGTTATGTTATGTTGTATATGTTATGTTATGTTATGTTATGTTATGTTATGTTATGTTATGTTATGTTATGTTATGTTGGTTATGTTATGTTATGGGTTTTTGTGTGTTGTTATTGCTTGTTTTTGTTTGTTTGTTTGTTTGTTTGCTTGTTTGTGTGTGTGTGTGTGTGTGTGTGTGTGTGTGTGTGTGTGTGTGTGTGTGTGTGTGTGTGTGTGTGTGTGTGTGAGTGTGTGTGTGTGTGTGTGTGTGTGTGTGTGTGTGTGTGTGTGTGTGTGTGTGTGTGTGTGTGTTTTAGGTGTTGTTTGTTTGTTTGTTTGTTTGTTTGTTTGTTGTTGTTGTTTTTTTTTGGGTTTTTTTTTTTTTTTTTTTTTTTTTTTTTTTTTTTTTTGGGGGGGGGGGGGGGGGGGGGTTGTGGGTTTTTTTTGCTAACGTGCGATAGCAAAAGTGAGTCTATGTACTGGGCCATCCGCTGTCTGTCCGTCGTCCATCGTCTTTCCGCCGACTGTCGTCCGTGGTGAACTTTAACCGCTAGCATTCTCTCCATTTTCCAAGCAGACATCAAGAGACTGGGAACCACCTGGAGTAAAATCGAAGGAGAAGCACAGGACAGGAGTCGCTGGAGGTCTCTCGTCGACGGCCTATACCCTGGGAGGGGTGACAGGCGTAAGTAAGTAAGTATTCTTTCGGAGGCTATATAACTCGTTCAGTGCCGATAACATTTGAGCACTACCCAGCTGCAAGAGGTATAGATCCTCATGAGCCCCCGCATATACCTCTTGCTGACACCACTTGAATCCATTTTCCTGGGACATCTGTTGGCTTTTGGTCTTAAATAACGAAGATTGCAGACACACAGGGGTCTGCGTCAACTGGTACTGAACGGGTTAAGCCAGTCTTCAAACTTGGCTTATCATCCTGCTGGACCCATGTACATTTTTGTTCACCAGGCGTCGCCGAACGAGGACTTCGTCGGGTCGTTCGTTGGAGCAGGGACCAATCTTTATAACACCGCCAGTGAGCTGACCAAGATCGCATACGTCAAGATGTCCGAGGCCACGTGGCCCGAGGTGCAGCACGCCATGTCCGTGCGTTATGCCAAGCTCCTTGCCGGAGGGGTACTGTTCAGCGTAGCGGCCATCGCCTTGTGGAGGGCGTACAAAAAGCTCTTCCCGCCCAAAGAACTGGTGAGTTCAATTATGAAAGGTGTGCAGGGGCGGGTCGGTTACTTTTAGTGGCTTCGGAACCCTTGGACCTGCGGCTATACCTCCTCTCCGGAACCCTTTTGTACCATATATCCAAAAGAAAGCTATTTCCTTGATATCCCTTGATATATACTGACGAGCAAAAGAAATGCGACATTTTTGGAATCGTCGGAAACAAGCAAAAGAAATGCAACATTGCGCATTTCTTTTGCTCGTCAGTATATACAATTGGAAAAACGCACTTTGTTTTTGTTTTGCCAGAGCTGGTCACATACTATTCATCCTGTTATTACTACCCCCCCCCCCCCCCCCCCACTACCATTTCCAACAGGACCAGAGCCTAAGCGAGGAATGGAACCGCTACTACTTGCTAGAGGATTCGAGCGCTACGGACCACAAGCATAGGAATACGGACAAGGCCTCCGTCATCATGGGCGTCCAGGCCGCCGCCGTGCCTCTCCACACCCTACCGCACAAGATCCAAGTCCGCATCGCCGAGGCTCCCCTCAAGAAAACCGAATCCGACAATTTGTGCAAGGTCAGGGTCACGGTGTGTGAAAGTTCGGTGTGCGCAAGATCAGAGGGTTACAAAAAACAAACAAACAAACAAAAATATATAAAAGGCAAGGGCCAAGGTCAGATTATAAAAGGTTGCGATTTGAAAGATCACGGTTAGTTATTTCGCTGCCATTGTTTCTGCGACCTTCGTTAACTCACCGCCACAGATCCTGAGTACTGCGGGGGCTCATGAGGATCTATACCTCTTGCAGATGGGAGGCGTTCAATTTGTCCCGGCAGTGAAGGGGTTAGTTGTGCGAGGTAAGTACGTCAGGGTCAGGGTGTGCAACGTCGTGCTCTGCAATGTCGTGGTGTGTTAAGATCGCGGTTCAAGGTCATGGGCGTGGCATGGCTCTGGATATACGCTTTGTTTTGCTTTTTCCGCACAAACAGACGAGTCTACACATCCTTACCATTTTTTTTTTTTAAACATTCGTGCCAGGAGTTGAAGGTTGTGTGCGTATTTTATCTATCCCAGCCGATGAGCTCGGAGCACCATGCCAACATCCCCTTTTTCTCATCCCGCGGCGACCCTTTTCCCGTGACTTAATATCCTTACTTCCCTCGTAGTACCCTTGCTATATTAAAACGCCAAATTAACTCATTTGAGACGTGCTGCCTCCGGATACGCGGCTTATGCCGCGTATCCTGAGGCGGCACGCCTCTAATGAGTTAACCCCGGGTCGATGTGGCGTATGGTGACGTGTTACACTGAAGCTTCTTCATTGTGCGCCTCCTCGCTTCCCGTATATCCCTAGAGCCCCTACTGATGTTTCAGACTGACACTGAGAGACCTTTCCACACAAACACATACAGCTGTTGAAGATCTTGCACGTGATGCACATATAGCCCAACAGACTTTCTCCCAAGTTGAGACTAAAACGTTCAGCAAAATCCTGCTTATGTCTACGATGACAAATCACCCTCCGCGTCGCATCGCAAGCTTGTCATCAAGAAATACAATGCATGTCACCATGGCACCGACAGTCGTTCAGCACCATACCCTGACTGGAGCCGTTTGCCTCTTGTGTTCCAGACACCTGGCCTGGACGGGGATGTCAGTCCATACCCGGCCGCCTTCAACCGGAATGACGCAGTTCCCAACACGGAATGGTGCCCTGGGCATGAAGCACTGGGAGAAGAAAGTTCCATGTCTCCTGACAGATCAATGTCATCATCTGTGGATCCTGAATGGCCAGTTGTGTTCAGCCTGAGTGACGCCTTACGGCAGAGCTGGTATTTGGGTCATGCACAAGTCGGAAAACAAATACCTGAATCTAGGGCTTGCTGCAACCACGAGCCGGCGACACGCAACCTGAATGACGAAGTTTTCAAAGGCGCCGCTGAAGGCTGGTGCCAGTGCCAGACAGGACCAGGAGAACCCAAGCCTCCACCCTCGGATGGATCATGCAGGCAGGGCCAAACGGACGTTGCACACAGAGGAACCGCAAGCGGAGAATGCTGCCTGGATCACGCGGGATCGGCAGAAGTTGTGCCTCCCACTGCTAACGCCGCCAACAAAGAGTGCTGTCAGCATCATGCAGGATCCGGTGAGCCCACACCCAAAACTTCATGGTGTTGTAACCACATGCCAGCCAGGTGTAACCAAAACGACGCTGTGCCCAAGGGCAGCCAAAACGAATGGTGCAAATGCTCGGGTCTTGCAGGATCCGGTGAACCAGAGTTACCATCTCGCGCCTGCCGCTATGCCGACCACGCCGGCCTGAATCAGAATGATGGCACGGGCTCAAGAGAGTGTCGGTGTGCGCCTAACACTGGGTCAGGAGCGCCAGTGTCCACGTGCCGGCGCCCCGACCACGTCGGCCCAAACCACAATAACTGCACGCAAAACAGAGAATGGTGCCAGTGCTCGGTCGTTTCAGGATCGGGAGACCCCACCCCGCCGTCACGAGCATGTCGTCATCCAGGACATGTCAGACCTGAGCAGAACGACGTCGTAGCCAAGAGCTCCAGTGGTGGATGGTGGACCCGCCGTGCTGCAGGGGGAGAACCGATGGTTCCGTGGAATCCTTACCAACCCAAAGTTGTCAACCGATGGAGGTACCCGAACCACGGAGGATGCGGAGAACCTTGTTCGGCGTCCTGGGAGCAGGAATCAGCCAGCGCGAGCACGAGTTACGTTGCATCCAATAGAGCGTGGTCATCAGGAGAACCCGTGTCTACGTCTCCAGTGTGCTGGGTCGTCAACCCACCCTCCCCAGCCTCGTGCCGCCTGTTGTACAGCGAGATCGACCGGCACGTCACTTACCGGACCGTGGATTACTTCGACCCTGCCCTATACGGTTCGTCCTGCCCACCCGAGGGCTGCCCGTCCTCCCACAGCCACGTGTCGGATCATTCCTGCCACTCTCGCCCAGGGTCTCACTGCCCCTCCTGTCCCATGTACAGCCACAGTCGATCTGACTTCCATCTTCACGCGGGTCACCCGGGGGAGCTAGCTGGTCACCCAGCTCACCCGGGAGACCCGCGTGAAGGGGACCCTTCACAGATCGACCCTGACGCCTGGTCTATGGACGGGACACTGAGCGGCTCGGCCAGTACTATCAGCACGCTGGAGAACGGATCATCAGCCAGCATCTCTGGCCATGGGGACGGGGTGGACATCCACCCTCCGGCGCAGTACAAGAACCCGGGCTCAGCCCATCGCGGCGGCTCCGCTCCCAGTTTTTCCCACCCTTCTCATTTCCACCACCAGTCGCGCCTAGGTCACATATACCCTACGGAACACACCGCGGGTTACCCGGTCCACCCGATGCCTTACAGGGTGGAACACCGACAGATTTTCCACGAGCTGGGACGCCCGCCCGTGGAGGAGGTGCGGTCAACGGTGTACTTAAACCCCATGCAAGAAGCCAACCACCCCCAGCCTATCCTCAACCCTCTCCTGTACGCTGGTCACCAGTCCGTGCCTTTGCTTTTCCGCCCCACGCCCCAGTCCGGCCAGAGACTGGTCTCGCAGCACAACTACGTCGGCCAAACCCTGCCCCACCTCCGCCCGACGGGGAACCGCAAATTATCGGAACGACTGGTGCATTAACTTGAGCAGGATGGCCAGCACGGTAACTGTAGCAGCACTATCATATTGACCATCACTGAAACCATCCATATTTAGCGGGAGCAGTCGTTCGGTTACCCCAATGACGCCGCAGATGGTAGGAAAGGCTAGAGCCAATCTCCTTCAGCAATAGGCATAGATTCTCATGTGCCCCAGCAACTGCACGGGCACATGAGAATCTATGCCTCTTGCAGATGAAAGGATTGTATCGAGGGTTTAGAAACGACAACCAGTTACTGAGACCGCTGACAGACAGAACACACCTTTCTGATCAGTTTCCTATTCCTTGTTATGACAGCTTTTGACGCACGAAGTTTCAGAGGACCAACTCTTTTAAGTTTCTATTTATTTTTTCATAGCATTTTTCTTTGACAGCTCTGCCACGAAATGGCCTCAATCCTTTTTTCCCCCCTAAAATTCTGATCTAGCGGTCAAAACCCTGTGATTGCACTGCTAACATTAAAGACGTATTAATACAGACCAAAAGCAGATCACTTCTGAATTTTTTAACGCTGTTGTTAATTTGGGATTTTCTGACAATGTAGGGCAACGACACGTACACTTTTGAATTTTGTGTCTGGAAACTATTCAGAGACGAAAACAATACATTGTACACACTTTTTGCACTATGCACTCCATGGGCAATCACTCAACGACGGACGTAAGAATACATTACAGAAAAAAAGAAAAAAAACCCAGTCCAGGCGGACAAAGACATAAACAAGACATAAAGCACGCGACATTTCGCAGAAAAATTTACAGTAGCTTAAGATTTTTTTTAAAGTAACAAGGGTCTTACATTGTGTAATTTGGACTGAGGCTGCTAACACAACCTTCTGCTTTCACGCAGTGCTGCGGACTGAGAAAAAGGCCACAGTGAGGACTATCGTAGGCGGGGAGATCATGGAGACGCGATTGTGGACAAGATTGTGCAGACGCGGTTATGGACAACACATGCGGGTCTGTGATTCAGGAGCTTACGGCTGACAGGCGTAAGGTCGAGAATCGCATATCAGCACACACATACTGCAAAAACAAAACGGTGATCAGAATCGCGCAAGGGGAACATCAGTGCCGGCTGGTGCAACTTGGAACGGACTCAAATTATGAACACAGGAGCATGAAACTGCAAACGATGGTGCAGACACAGTGTGGTATGCTGGGCTGTGATTTTCAACCTAACGGCTTCCAGACGTAAGGTCCAAAATCACAGACCTGCAGAACTTATTAACTATTACCAGTAATGAAATCGTTATCATCTGGCGACTGCATGCGAGTTTTCAGCATTTTAAACTCAATACTCCAGCACATTTTGAAATCCTATAAGCGTTTATCTTTGCGCGCAGCTTTTTATATGCAGTTTGAACCCAGATTGTATTGAAACAACACCTTATACCTCTTTATTTTATTTTAGTAAGTTTTTAGCAATTTTATTTTATTAAGGAATGAAAGTTTAAAGCACTTTTTGGTGTATATTGAATATTATGAACACGCCCAGGTTACAGGATTATGCCGGTAGTCAAGATGTAACGTTTTACAGGAATATTGTCAGGAATGAATTTCGTTATGACTAGTCAGGGTGCAGAACTGTTTTTACTATTACAGTACAGATTTGTCTGTTGTCTAGATCATATTGGTGATTTTTTTGTCTCTCGATAGATGCAGCAGGAAAAAATAGATCGGTACATGTACTAATAAAACTGTTTTACGCTCACGGTTATATGCATTAGTACCTGTTTTTGTGAGACGATGTGCGTCGGCGGTGAGAGGACGAGGAAGTCTGACATCATCCTGCTGAAACAGGGCCGTCACACCTTCGTCAAATGACGAAGGTGCGACGGCCCTGTTTTAACCTGTCTGCGTTGTGATGGCAAAACACCGTAACTGGAATGTGAAGAATGAGAATTTTCATCGTAATACAACGAATATTTTGCTTTGGTCTTTTGCAGGGGGAGAGGGCGGGGGGGGGGGGGGGATGGGTGTGTGTGTGTGTGTGTGTGTGTATGTGTCCTTTTCGGGTTCAGTCAAAGCGTGTTCGGCGTAAACTATACTGATCAATAAAAGAAACGCGAAATTCGAGTGTATGTTGTATTTGTATGATAAATCCACGAAAATACAAGTTACACTATTTTTGATAGGCAGTGTACGAGCAACAACATGTAAGCATGCAGTCACCCTACTGTAGTAACCGTGTTACCCTCCCTGTGCACGAGGCACCCGTGACGGTATTGGTTAGGACGCACGGCGTATGCTTTCCACGCACGTGCATACACTGCAGAGTGATGTTGGGTCATGAACTGTGTTCATCAATGCAAGGCAATAAAAAAAAAAAAAAATCAGCAGTGTTACGCCTTCTGTCACTTTTGCCGTTGCCACATCAACCATGCCAAGACTTAGTGCTCCCAAAGAGAAGATCCACAAGCTGTGGCAGTGGCCTTTAGATGTCACATTTCGACCATGTACAGGCTGCAGCAAGGCTATCATGCCAACGGGTCTTCTGCTGACGCTCCCCGAAGCGGACGACCACGTGTGACAACTCCACGGCAAAAGCGCCACATTTTCTGGGCTCACGTGCAAAATCACTTTCAGCCGGCCGAGGAAACAGCAAGAGAAGTTACCGGCAACCACCAGGCACCCATCAGTGGCCAGACAGTGCGACGACGGTTAGAGGAGCATAATCTGCACACTGAACCGCCGTCCAGCCCGTAGACCTGTTCTTACTGACCGTCATCGCCGTGCCAGCCTACAGTGGTCACAGGCTCATGTCGACTGGACCTGGCGACAGTGGCCAAACGTCCTGTTCACGGATGAGAGCAGCTACTGCATCAGCTATGCAGATGGGCGCATAAGAGTGTGGCGGAGAAGGGGTGCACGCTATGCTGATGGCTGTGTGCTGGAGAACAATGCCTGGGGTGGGCCAATCGTGATGATTTGGGGTGGAATTACCTTGAACCAGACAGTAGGGCCTGTGTTCTGCCGTGGACTCGTACCAGGTCGCGAAAATGGCTTCACAGCTCAGCGCTACATTGACCAAGTACTACACCCATATGTCCTGCCATTTTCTCAGGGACGCAGAAACTTCATCTTGCAGCAAGATAATGTGCGTACACACACTGCACGTATCACCCAGCACTTCTTGCAGCAGCACAACATCCCAGTCATGCCCTGGCCTGTCCTCAGCCCGGACCTCAATCCCATCGAACATCTCTGGAACCAACTGCAAAGGGAGATCAACGCTGTACGCCTCAGACCAACGACAGCTGCAGAACTGGAGAATTTGTCCAGGCCTAAAACAACATCCGCAGGGCAGCTGTCAACCGCCTGATGCACTCTATGCGCCGACGCTGCCAAGCCGTCATCAACGCCAATGGGGGGTCACACGCCATATTGACTTTGTGCTGTGCCATGCTTGCTCCAAATACAGAATAAACTTCCACACTGATTACGCTGGTGTCCATGATTTCATTCCTAAAATGTCGATAACATCCGTTGTATGGTTTGTCCGAAATCGACTTTCAAATGTTGGATTAAATGTGATTTGAAGGGGCTACTTCGCGTTTCTTTTGTTGGATCAGTATATATTAGTGAGGTTTCGTTTGTAACGGCCGCCGTGAGATGGCCTTGGTCGCCTGCTCGGCGTTAAACCCAAATAACTAACTCGTTTGTAACGAATGACTCCCAACAACGAACGCTAGCGAGGTCACCGCGGACAACCAGCTTGTACATAAGCACAGACAACATTCTAAACATCTCCAAGAGGCACAGATCCTCATGAGCCCGGAGGGCTCATGAGGATCTTTGCCTCTTGGAGATGTTTGGAGTGTCGTCTATGCTAATGCTTATCCGCCGTGACTTCGCTCTCGATCTCGTTCGGCGTAAACGTATCGTCACTATGAGGTAAACTGACCAAAGAGCCGTCTACCAACCAAAGAACGGACATCTCGTCTACAGGATCCATATTCACGGTCGACAATCCATACCACACAACGCAGTCATTATTTGCTCACAATTTTTATTCCATCAAGAATCGGATGCTGCCGCAAACGTCAATTACACGCAACAATGGACTCTGTTCCTATCCATAAAACTGGGGTCACAAACATCAAGATGGGAAAAAAAAAATGTCCATCCACCATTCAATCATTACAAAATGTCAACACATAAGGCCTAAACTGGGAGTTGTCAGAAGATCACCTAATAGTTCTGACGATAGAACGACCATGACAGCTGAGGGTGGTGCCACGCTGGTTGTCTCCCTCGATTCGCTACCGCTTATCAGCGGTAACAAATCGCGGGAGACAACCAGTGCAGGATGGTGCCTGAACAGCTTGGCGCCTACATGTGCACTTGAAATATTATGGTCGTTCTGTCTCCTGTTGCACTGTATCAGGGATGAATTGGTTGAAATGACAGAAATCTTGCAAAATAGGACTACTGAATTCTCTACTGACACCAACAGCACAGATTTCATCGGCCAAACTGTAATTTACAGTTCAACGGATGAAATCATCTGCTGCCATTGTTGATGGAGAATTTACATTAACCCATTTACCCCGAGTCCCTACAGCAGGAGACGGATTGACCACGATAATTCAAGGGTAGTGCCAGATTAGCTTGGCACCTTCTGGCGCCTGCTTGGCACCTTCTGGCGCCAAGCTTATCTGGCACTACCCTTGAATTTGCATGGTCAATCCATCTCCTGCAAGTCGTACAGTCATTATGTAACACCTCCGAAATTTGAGAAATGGGACCTTGGGGCTAAAAGGGTTAATGTCCAGAGCAATGAGGCAAGGATGAATGAAATGTGAAATTCACACAAAGGATCTCTCTCTCTCTCTCTCTCTCTCTCTCTCTCTTTTGCACACAGAATCAATGAAACAAAATCTCTCTCCCTCTGATTCACTCACATGCAAATACACAGATGAAAAAATGAAACACTCAAGGTGAATCACACACACACACACACACACACACACACACACACACACACGCTGAGAAGCACGCATTTCATTCCCACTGCAACACTGACCTGGTGGAGGTTTATTCAGACTATAATACCTGTTTTGTCTTGAGTGCCTCCTCTCTTTCAATGTTACATTACAAAAACAAGTATATTTTGTACACACGACTCACAGGCATGCTAACTCACACTCTCATTCAAACAATCGCTCCTTTAACCCTTATCATTCGGAATACACCAGTGAGTGAAATAAGTTTGACTAAAATAGTTCAAGGGTAGTGCCAGAATAGCTTGGCGCCTCTAGTCGCCAAGCTATTCTGGCACCACCCTTGAACTAAAGTCATTGGTCTATATCTTTATCTGCAAGTACTATAATGTAGCTTGCAAATGGCAGTGTACAAATTTGAAGCTTTTAGTCTCAGTATATGGGTTAGTTGACACACACACGCACGGGTGAAAATTGACAACTGTAAAAATAAATATGGACACATGCCAGATATGGGCATTGGTGGTGCTAAGGTTTTTGACCGCTTGTTTTATGATACACTGATGGGGTGCCAAAAATAATGTTATGGGGTATTTGTGTGGCTTCTCCTGCAATCTAGACAATGAAATTTGTTGCTGCCAATTAGTGTAAGAAAGGGTTAGATTTTGAAAATGATGAAATTTCCCATCACAAGATTTTGAATGTACAGATTTCCACCTTTCCGTCTGCTAACTGTCACCCAGGCGTTTTACATGCACAAATGCATGTGTAAAGCGTTTTATGTGTACACCTGCACATACTTACATTCTCACTCACATTTTTACTCACTCACTCACAAGCGTGCATGTGTGCACTTAACATTAAAAAAAAACACACAGGTTTTACTTCTGCACAGATTTGGTAGCGGGTCGCTCAAACACTTGTTTGGTACCACCCCCTTTGGCAGTGTGAAACTTGAGATTCTGTACTGTGTCAGCAATCCATGGTGAATCGAAGTGTGTTGTGTCCTGATCCAACAGGTGTGTGTACTTGGTGCGTCCAGAGCGGCCAAAATTCTTCACCTGCAAGAATGCAATCAACTTCAGACCTAACCCCGCAGCATTACTTGGAGGTGTCACCTAATGACTTTGTACCAGTTGAAGGAGATGGATCGACCATGATAATTCAAGGAAAGTGCCAAATTCGCATGTGCACCATTTAGCATGGACGCAATAAAGCAGGCGTGCCACATTAGCTTGGCGCCTGATAGGTGATGGATCGACCATGATCGTTCAAGGGTAGCTCCAACTTCAAGCTAACCCTTGAATGATCATGGTTGATCCACCTCCTGCTGTATTGCATGGGCTAAATGGTATAACACCACCTAACCAAAGTTAACCCTTATCATTCAGAATTGACTAAAATAGTTCAAGGGTAGTGCCAGAATAGCTTGGCGCCTCTAGGCGCCAAGCTATTCTGGCACCACCCTTGAACTAAAGCCATTGGTCTAGATCCTTATCTGTAAGTACTATAAAGTAGCTTGCATATGGCAGTGTACACATTTCAAGCTTTTAGCCTCAGTATGATATGGGTTAACTGTAAGCATATTCCACAGCTTAAGTACAAGGTCAAGCCACAATAACCTACTTTAGTGTTATATGCTAATCAGGTGCCAAGCTAATCTGGCACTACCCTTGCATTATCATGGGCAATCCATCCCCTGCTGTATTTCATCCGGGCTAAATGGTATAACTACACCTAACCAAAGTTAAATGTAAATGTATTGGACAGCTGTAGATACAAGACCATGCCACAATAACCTATTGTTGTGAGGAGATCTCTTATGAACCTACACACCACTTACTTTAGGATTCCTAGTGGCATAAATCCTCAAGTTGTCTGCAGCTGCAAGCGCTCATCAGGATGTGTGCCACTTGCAAGTGTAAACAAGGTCAATTCTCAAAGATACCACTAAAAAGAGGCACGGAGTCTCATGAGCACCTGCAGCTTCAAGGGCTCATGTGAACTTGTAATGCAGATAGAAAGGTCTGGATCGAGACTGCAGATTGAGAAAAAAGAAAGCAACACAAAGCACTGACCTGCATAACCTTGGGCAGGATGGTCTTGTCAAAGTGATCGTCCAGAGTTGGCTGGGAAAAGTCTTGCCTGTAGACGTCATTCTCTTCGCTCTGAAAAATGCATTTGACAAGTGTTACACTCTCAAAAGAATCTTTACCAAGCAAACTTGGCAGTGGATGATATACAGTGACGAGCAAAAGAAATCGGTACACTTCCACAAACAAATAGATGTAATACAATACAAATGACTCACAACTTGTTCTGTATCCATCTATTTGTGTGTAGAACTATATCCTCCACTGCCAAGTGATAACTTTGGGAAAGGTCAATATAAAGTGTGTGGGAGGTTAATCAGCTATGATAGTTCAAAAATTCCCTGATGACCAGTTCATCAGGCACTATCCTTGAATTCTCCTGACCAATCAATTTTAAAGGTGATTGTGTTAACTAGGTGGAAACAATTGAGGTTTAGTGCCTAGTACCCAGGGACATAGGAAGTGGTCCAGCTGGTCTGGCCAATTTGCAAATAAATGTCAATCAATCAATCAATCAATAGAAAGAAAAAATGAAGAGAGGAAGGAGAGAGAAAGAAAACAAATTGCGGGTATAGTGGTGGGGAGGCGTGGGGTGGGTGGGTGGTGGTGCAGCCAAAGGAATTAAAGGGAAGAGGGAGGGCCTCACCCACCCCAGGCTTTGTTTGACTTTTGGGCCAGACCAATAGTTTTGCTATGTCCCTGGTATTGCTGCCAAAAGTATGAAAATGAACTGAAAATGTCGGTTTATGAAACTGAAACCAAGCCAATGTTTCAATCAATTTGTATGATTGTTTGCATGTGGCTGAAATTACTTTGGCCTTTGCTTTCTCTCAATATTGGAGATAAAATTTCAGATCAGTGGTTCTGACCACACTAAAATACTCCACTCATATTTAAAAAAAAGAAGTAGGTCAATTTGGGAATGTAACCGTGTCCTATTCATGCTAGCAAGAGACATAAGTTCTCATGAGCCCCTGCAAATGCAGGGGCTCATGAGAACTTATGCCTCTTGCTGATAGAACCGACTGACCAACAGCTAAACTCAGCCTTCTAGAATTTGGAAACAAGAATGGCAAAGCCATTATGGCTCACATGTATGACCTATTTACATGCGTGACCTTTATGAAAATAAGTAACGAGCTGGCTTTTGCACCAGCAAAATCCATGTTTTCTGAAAATGTAAGCATTTTTCACTTATCTGTCAACACCCCCCCCCCCCCCTCCCCCAACCCCACACATGACCCTTGACCGTTGCGATGAGTCAACTAAATTAGTATGCATAGGAAGGTCTTATCATCAGCTACCTTTGTGCGAAATGTGATTGAAAAATTTGCAAAAATGTTGATAATACCTACAATTTTATCAAAAATTTGCGTTTTACCCACATTTGCCGGCCTCTTGTGACCCTTGACCTTTTTGAGGGGTCATCCAAATTAGTATGCATAGATAGGTCTTACCATTGGGTTTGAAGTTGTGAACAGTATTTGAAAACAAACATCTTTTTCTCAAAATATGGCTATTTTTTACCTATTTCCTGAGCTCTTGTGGCCCTTGACCTTTCAGAGGGATCAACCAAATTACTATGCACAGAAAGTTCTTTTCATCAGGTATTTGTAGCAAGTTTGGGTTTGAAGTTGTGAATAGTATTTGAGAAAAAAAAACATCTTTTGTCAAAATATGGCTATTTTGGACCCATTTCCTGAGCTCTTGTTACCTTTGACCTTTCCTAGGGGGTCATCCAAATTAGTATGCATAAATAGGTCTTACCATCAGGTATCTCTGTATTAAATTTGGGTTTGAAGTTGTGAATAGTATTTGAGATAAAAACATCTTTTGTCAAAATATCACTATTTTGAGACCTATTTCCTGAGCTCTTGTGACCCTTGACCTTTCTGAGAGATCAACCAAATTAGTATGCATAGAAAAGGTCTTACCATCAGGTATCTTTGTACCAAGTTTGGGTTTGAAGTTGTGAATAGCATTTGATAAAAAATAAATTATGTCAAAATTAATTTTTCTCTAAAATGTATTTTTTCGAAAAATGCTTACCGACATTACTGTCAGGAATACTGATCTAGCTAGCCTAATTTTAGCCAAAACTGCTGTGTGCCTATAAGGTAGGGGAGGCAACAAGGGACACTATAAGCTGGGCAGTACCCCAGGTAGCCTCCCTTCCATCCTCATCCGGGCACACGCCCACCGGAATAGCCATTCTGTTTCTTAGCAAGCCAGCAGCAGCGGGGCAGGCGGGAGGGTCATCCGAGTAATGTCATTTTTCGAAAAAATACATTTTAGAGAAAAATTCATTTGTTTCCTCAAAACACATTACCGATGACATTACTGTCAGGAAGAATATCAAAGAGGAGGTGGGTGCCACTTAGAACGCCCCTAACCCCTGGGTAATATCGAGACCCGTCCTCCCTGGTACAACCTCCCGATAATTTTAGCTAAGATACCTGCAGCACCTGGGTTGCCGGGAGGGAGTTTTGTGCCGCCGTAATGTCTCCCACCAGCGATAGGTTCTCGCGCTGGCTGGAGAGGCCCCTCAGGTAGAATCGGGCAAAGGTCGACTCTGTTCCCCAGCCCACCGCCGCCACAAAGTCTTGACTGCACAGTTGCGGTTGAATGCGAGCTTGTGGCCATGGCTGCTAATCTCATGCGCCCTAATGTTCATGCACTTGGCTGTATCAGGGGCGAGGTCCTGGTAGGCTGAGCTATCACGCATCGGAGCCAGGAGGTCGACTGTGCTCGCCATTCCACGGCCGCCAAGATATCTGTGACCGCACAGGTGCGGTCAAGCGCTAGGCTAGCGGTCATGGCTCTGACCTTGTGCACCCTGATGTACATTCGCTTGGCTGCATCAGGGGCTAGATCCTGGTAGGTGGAGTGTATCACTCATCAGAGCCAGAAGGATATCGTCTGGGCAAAGATGTCATTTCTACCTGGGGACAGATGGAGGAAAAGGCGGGTGCGTCTCCTGCGTAGCGGCTTGGTCCGGCGCAGGTACACCAGTAAGGCTCTCACCTGGTCCTGTTGCCTGGATTCTCAGGTAGAGACTGGATCCCTCAAGGTCTGGATGGCGACCAATGGAGAACGGGATTTGGCTAGGAAGCCGGGTCGGGCAGCAGTTGCACAGAGCCATTTGTTCGGAATCGCAGGCATGTTTGGATGTGCAGCTCGCTGACTCCAGCCGCCATGGCGAGAGCCAGTAGGAAGCACATCTTCCGCGTAAAGTCCGGAAACCGCGCCGACTGAAGTCGTTCAAAGCGGCCAGAGTTGAGCCATGTCAGCGCCCAGGGTAGGTCCCCTCGTGGTACGAGTGAGCGGAGTGCCGGACGTCTTAGACCGAAGGGCGCCATAAGGCCAGCCAGGTCCTTGAAGTTGCCAGGATCGGGCCGTCCCACATGCCGGAACGTTTCGGCGATCCTCGCTAGGCAGCCATGAATGGTGATTGGTGCCAGAAGCTGGCCGGTGAAGAGCCAGAGGAAGAAACTCCGCCAGCTGGGAACCATCAGATCCGTGGGAGAGAGTCGCCCTTCATCACACCAGTCGCACAGTACTCGCCACCTTCTCTCGGAAACTCCCCTGTTCGAGGGTCCGTGGGCTGCCTCGATAGCTTCCACCGCTGTACGTTAGAAGCCTCTGCAGCGAGGGCTTGCCGCACAAACTTCAGGCGTGGAGTAAAAGTCGCTCGGGACACAGGTGGAACAGGGCCAGCCGCGGTAGCTTGAGCATCGTGTGCGGGATGAGTAGCCGCAGCCAGTGGCTGAGGCGAGGTTCAGGAGGTCGGTGGTCCAAATCTGGTCCAGCAGCAGTGGCCACCAGGAACAGGACCGCGTTGCAACCTTTGAGCTTGAGTAGGACCATGGGGACGAGAACCGTCAGCAGGTAGGCGTACGCGATGAGGCCGTCCCAGGTAAAGATAGAACGTTGACTGCCCAGTCTAGTGGATCTGACCCTAGTCCTGATGTCCTGGCATCTGCAGAATCTCGCCACCTGAAAATGCAAGAACGGCCACTGAGATTCATGATCTCATCATTGACAATGACCTTGACATTCTTCTGCTGGTTGAGACATGGCTAAAAGACCAAGGTGATGAGGCGTTTATAGCTGCTGTGACACCTTCAGGCTTCAAAACTGTGTCATTTCCCCGAGCTGGACGTCGGGGTGGTGAAATTGCTGCCATCCACAGGAACTCGCTAGAGGGTTTTGTCACATCATTTGAAACTTTGGTCATGCACTTGTGCTGTCAGAGTGCCTCGGCATGTCTTGCATGCATCTACCGCCCGCCACCTAGCAGGGCAAATAAGCTAACCACACGTACTTTTTTTCAGGAATTTCCTGACGTCTTGGACTCGGTCATCACTAGGAAATGTGAGACAATCATCACAGGTGATTTTAACTTTCACCTTAATACTGACAACTGTGAGGTGCGCCAGCTGAAGCAGCTTTTCACCGATCATAATTTAGTTCAACTTGTCAGCGTGTCAACTCACCGCTGCGGCCATACTTTAGATGGAGTCCTGGTCGGGGGGGGGGGGGGGGGGGGGGGGGGGGGGGGGGGGGGGAACTAACATTGTTAACCACCTCTCTGTAGATGACACTGTCCTCTCCGATCACAAGATTGTCTCCTGCACATGGAGACTCACCAAGCCTCCTCGTCCTAAAGTTCTGATAAAATCCAGGAACTTAAAGCGCATGATGTGTCTGATTTCAACGCAGATGTTAAACTAGTGGCATCCTCTCTGGCTGATTGTCCAAATGATGCTCTCGTGGTGAACTACAACAAGTCGCTTCGTAATGTCCTTGATTGCCACGCGCCCCTCAGATCCAGGCGTATAACGTCACGTCCGTCCGCTCCGTGGATCACTGATACCGTCAGAGACGAAAAGCTTGAACGACGTAGGTTTGAGCGCCAGTGGCAGGCTAGTCGGCTCACAATCCATCGCAAGCTCTACACACGCCAGCGTAACCATGTCAAGTCAGTGGAACAGGCTGCCCAAAGGGAATTTTACAGTGCTAGAGTCTACAGCTGTTCCTCTAGCAAGCAGTTGTATGCAGCATGCAATGAGCTGCTTGGTAAACAGAAAGGGCCTGTACTTTCTACTAACATACCTGCAGCTGAACTACCTGACAGGTTCTGCGTGTACTTTGATGACAAAATCAGCAAAATTCGGGATGACGTTGATGTCAGGGCTGGCAACGCAACGTTTCATTCATTTGACGGTGTTTGTCTGTCAAAATTCTGTCCTGTAACCGAGCAGTTTGTGTCTGAACTCATCACCAAATCCCCATGTAAATCATGTGTGCTTCCTACAGATTTACTGAGAGACTGTGGATCTTATTCCTGCAATTACACGCATTATCAACAATTCCTTGACGTCTGGCGCTGTACCTCCTCAGTTCAAGCAGGCTGTTGTCACACCATTGTTAAAGAAACCTGGACTAGACCAAAATGACTTGAAAAACTTTCGTCCCGTTTCCAACCTCCCATTTATTTCTAAGCTGTTAGAAAAGGCTGTCTTGCAACAGCTTTTGGATCATGTGTCAAGAAATGACCTGCTAGAGTTGTATCAGTCCGCTTACCACAAGCATCATAGCTGTGAAACAGCTCTTCTTCATGTGACCAACAGCCTGCTTACTTCTGCTGACGAGAGACGTATGTCACTCTTGTCATTATTGGACCTGTCTTCGGCGTTTGACACGCTCGACCACAATATCCTTCTGAATAGACTTATTGTGTCTTTTGGCATCCGTGGACGAGTCTTTGACTGGTTCTCCTCATATTTGTCTGACAGGTTCTGTGTCATTATACAGAATTCTTTTTCCGCTCCCCTCCTTCTGAGATATGGCGTACCCCAGGGCTCAGTTCTCGGACCGGTCTTGTTTTCTTTGTACACCCAGCCTGTGTCTGAGGTGATCGCCAGTAAAGGATGTGAACATCACAAATATGACGATGACACACAGCTGAAGAAAGACGCTCCTCTCAAACAGTTCCTGTCTCTTCAGCATGACATGGAACAATGTATAGAAGCTGCTAAGGACTGGATGACAGACAACAAGCTAAAGCTCAATGAAGAAAAAACAGATGCCTTTGTGGTAGGCACTCGCTCCAGGGTGAGTGTCTCAACGATGAGTCCTTGATGTTACACTGGCTTCCTGTGAAGTTCAGAATTGAATACAAAATTGCTTCCCTCATTTTTCAGACCTTTGATAAGACACTCCCGGCATACTTGTCCTCCAGTCTCCTTGTCTATACACCAGGCAGAGTATTGCGCTCAAGCACCGACGACAGAATATCGACTATCCCCAGTGTCCTTAAAAACCTTTGGACAGTGGTCCTTTTCTTTCCAAGCTCCCAAAGTGTGGAATGGTCTTCCCCATGATATTCGCCATGCACCATCTTTGGCCATTTTCAGGGCTAGATTGAAAACATATTTTTTCAATCTGGCCTTTGAAAGGGATTGATCAACCCTACGTTTTCCCATCAACATATATATATATCTGATCAGGCTCTTGACATGTTATGTTTATTATTTTAGTATTGTGTCAGTGTGCACGAATGATTGTGTTTTTGTACTTTGTCAGTACTTTAGTTAGTTAATTTCAATTAGTTAGATTATCTAGATGCAAAGCGCTCTGAGCCTTTCTTTGTGGGGATATTGCGCTATAGAAGAGTTTATTATTATTAGGAAGCTGGTGAATCCACCTCGTCATGAAGAGGTCGATCATGGGGTCTCCCAAAGGGTGCAGATCATCTGAAGAAGTCTGGCTGGAGGGTCCACTTGGTGTGTACAAGCTGACCGCGTCGCAAGCGGGAATCGGCTAGGACATAGGGATGGCCCGGGACGTCTGGCTCGGAGAGAAATGCCGCGATCCTCGCACCCCGGGAACAGCTGGTAGAGATGGATGCAGAGGGTGGGGAGCGCGTCCCGCCCTGCTTCTGGATGTAGGCGACCACCATGGGGTTGTCCAAAGGATGAGCAGCTCTAGGTGTTGTAGAGGGGGCTCCCACACAATGAGTGCTTGCCAGACCGCCTTCAGTTCTAACCAGTTGATGTGCTGGACCCCGAGGTCCGGGGGCCAGAGGCCGTGACGAACATCAGTAGGAGGTGAGCGCCCCAGTCGGCGAGACTTGCGTCGACGCACAGGGACAGCTGGGGAGGAGGCGAGTAGAGGGAACTCCCGTCGCGAGCCAGCCAGGCTCCGCCCAACGAAGGAGATGTGGAAGAAGCATCAGTAGTACCGGGACCGGAGCCTCGAGGTCGCCCGTCAAGGTCGCCAGTGAAGGAGAAGGTGCTGCTGAAGGGGGCGGTAGTAGAGACGGCCAAGGGGGAGTAAGACTGCTGCCGCACTTATCAGGCCCAGAAGCTGAAGCCACACTCTGGCGGAGACCGTCACCGTCCGAGGCACCTGTCGGGCCAGGTTCACCAACTTCAAAATGCTTGGCTCTGGTAAATTCACCTCGTTGAGCTCAGTGCGAAACCCATCCCCAGATGAACGAAGTGGCGGGACGGCACAAGGTATGATTTGCCCAAGTTGAGCAGGAAGCTGATTCTGTCGCGCAGATCTAGCAGCCCATCTCAATCCTCCGCCAACAGGACCTCCAACTGGTTCTGCCAAAGAAGATTGTCCAGATATTTGACGCAGGACTCGAGGACATCCGTCTGGCCCTGGCAACGACGGCGTCCAAGAAGCGGGTGAACACCCAGGGTTGAGGTTGAGTCCGACGGGTAGAACGCGAACCAGTAAACCACTCCACTGAAGGCAAAGCGCACGTAATGCTCTGAGGTGGGGTACATGGAGACGTGGAGATAAGCATCCGACAGGCCTAGGCTGACGGGGAAGTCCATAGTCTGCACAGCAGCCCAAGAGCTCGTGCAGTCTCCATGCGAAAAGGCGGGGCGATGAGAAACTTGTTTAGGACAAACATGTCAAAGACGGGACGCCACTTGCCGCCCGGCTTGTGAACCACGAAAAGGCGGCAGTAGAAGGCTGGGGAGTCGTGTCGCGTTACCACCTCCGCAGCGACCTTCCGAAGCAAAACGGCAACCTCGTCATGCAGGCTCTGCTTGGAACCCCTAGATGAACTCGGCCCAATGGGGGTAGTCCGGTGTATGGCGAGAGATGCTCCTCTGCACAACAGGCCGGTAGTACTCTCCACTCTTCCTCGTATCCGTACTGTCAGCAACTCCTTAACTCGCTGCAATAGCATCCACTGTCGCACCCGAGAAGCCTCTTGGTGCGAGTGTTGACTGTCCATCTCCCAGCGTGCCGCGTCAGCCGCTCTGTGACTGTACAAGCAGTTGCTGCCAGGGTTGCGATCGTCTTGGATGCGGAGCTGAGGCAGGGTTCGCCGCGCGTCTCCAAGGACAGTGATCCAGCAAAACAGTCATCAAAGTCCTACTCACTATGCCATCCTTGAGCTTGTGGGGCGCCTAGGTACCCGTCCTGAGGGGGGGAACGCGCTGCCGCATCTTAACCCATATCAGCCTGAGGCTGACAGCTTCAAATTGTGCCCTGCCATACACAGGCAATACTATAGAGAGAAAAAAAATACAGCGCAAAAACTTGACATGATGGCTAGGCCAGATTAGCGAGAAGCCTAGTGGTGCCAAGCCACTCTGGCGCTACCCTTTAACTATTCTGATTCGAATGCATGTCACCCTCTGGTGAACAAGATAAGGGTTAAGATTACTTACTTACGCCTGTCACCCCTCCCAGGGTATAGGCCGTCGACGAGAGACCTCCAGTGACTCCTGTCCTGTGCTTCTCCTTCGATTTTACTCCAGGTGGTTCCCAGTCTCTTGATGTCTGCTTGGAGGTCTCGACACCAGGTGTTTCTCAGCCTGCCTCTTTTCCTCTTTCCCTGGGGGTTCCATGACAATGCCTGCCTAGTGATGCTGGAAACTGGCTTTCTCAGACTGTGACCAATCCATCCCCATCTTCTTTGTCCAATTTCATTCTCTGCTGTTATCTGCTCTGTTCTCTCCCAGAGTCTGACGTTGCTGATCTTCTCTGGCCAGTGGATTTTCAAGATTCTTCTAAGGCAACAGTTTATGAAGATCTGTTCTCTGTTGACTGTGGTTTTTGTCAATCTCCATGTCTCTGCTCCATATAGGAGAACTGCTTTTACGTTCGAGTTGAAAATCCGGACTTTGGTGTGTTGTGACAGCTCTCTGGAACTCCACACTTTTTTAACTGGAGAAAGGCTGCTCTGGCTTTACCAATTCGTGCTCTGACATCTGCATCAGTGCCACCTTTTTTGTCGATGATGCTCCCGAGATAGATGAAGGACTCCACCTCCTCCAACAGGGTGCCAGCAAGCAAGACTGGTTCTTCCCTGGTTGCATTCAGCTTCATTGTCTTTGTTTTCTGTTTGTGGATGGTGAGGCCCACTTGGGATGAGATGTCAGCCAGCCTCGTGGTCTTGTCCTGCATTTGTTGATGAGTGTGGGACAGTAAAGCCAAGTCGTCTGCAAAATCGAGGTCGTCAAGCTGTGTCCACAGGGTCCACTGTATTCCGCTTCTTCTCTCCTCTGTGGTCCTCTTCATGACCCAGTCTATGGCCAGTAGGAAGAGGAACGGAGACAGCCTGACGCCGGTTCTGACCTGGAGCTCCCTGGTGAACTGCCCTTCATGGATCACGCGACATGTCATGCCATCGTAGCTGCTCTTGATCAGACAGACGAGTTTTGTGGGTACACCGTAGTGTCGTAGGAGTTTCCACAAAGTCTCTCGGTCCACACTGTTAAATGCTTTCTCATAACCCACAAAGTAGACGTACAGCGGGGAGCTCCACTCCAGAGACTGCTCCACGATGATGCGGAGAGTGGCAATCTGGTCTGTACATGATTGGTTTTTCCTGAATCCTGCTTGCTGGTCTCTCAGCTGGGGGTCGACGGAGCTCTTCATTCTCTCCAGGATGATCCTGTTGAAGACCTTTCCTGGTACTGACAGCAAGGTGATTCCTCAGTAGTTGGAACACTTGCTGAGGTCGCCTTTCTTGGGAAGGTTGATTAGGTACTCCTCCTTCCAGTCAGCCGGCATCACCTCCTCTTCCCAGATCTTTCCAAACAGTGGGTACAGCATCTCTACTGTTGTTTCTAGGTTTGCTTTCAGAGCCTCTGCTGGGATGCCATCTGGCCCTGCTGCTTTGTCGTTCTTCAAAAATGCCACTGCTCTTGTGATCTCTTCCAGGCTGGGTCTGTCACAGCTGATGGGTAGGTCAGTGTCTGCTGGCTGGATGTCTGGGGGGTCGGGTGGGATGGGTCTGTTCAGTAACTCTCCAAAATATGCGGCCCATCTGTCGAGTTGGTCTGCTCTGTCTGCAATAGGCTTGCCTTCTTTGACTTTTACTGGTCTTTCTGTATGGCCATACTTGCCGGACAATCTTCTGGTAATGTCGTAGAGCTGTTTCATGTTGCCGCTGCCTGCTGCCTTTTCTGCCTCTGCTGCTAGGCCGTCTGTATAGGCTCTCTTGTCTGCCCTGATACTCCTCTTCACCTCGCGGTTGGCTTCGGAGTATTCCTCATGTGCCCTTGCTTTGGCTGCTCTAGTGCGACTGTTGTTAACAACTGCTTTCTTCTGCTTCCTCCCTTCTATCTTCTTCAAAGTCTGTGCTGTCAGCCAGTCCTTGTGATGGTGTTTCTTGAACCCCACAGTGTCTTTGCAGGTTGAGTTCAGTGCCTCTCTAACTGCCTTCCACTGCAGCTCTGTGGTGACCGCCTCCTCTTCATTTACTAGCTCCTGTAGCGCTTGAAACCAGTTGGACAGCACCAGTTTGAACTCTTCTCTCACTCCAGCCTCTCTCAGGAGGTCTACATTATAGCGCTGTCTGCTTGTTGTCCCCGTACTGCTTTTCTTTAACTTGAGCTTTATTCTTAAGATAAGCAGATGATGGTCTGAGGCGACATCTGCTCCCCTCCTCACTCGAACATCTTGAAGGGATCTTCTAAATTTCTTGCTAAGGCAGATATGGTCTATTTGGTTTTATGTATGGTAGTATGGTCAGGTGAGACCCACGTTTCTTTGTGTATTCTTCTGTGTGGGAAGATGCTGCCTCCAATGACAAGTATGTTTAGAGCACAAAAGTCTACGAACCTCTCCCCGCCACTGGAAGTCCCCACATCTCGTGCAGGTGTGAACTTGCCCACTGCAAACATAAACAGTCAACGGCGAGCGAGCGCGGCTCCTCGAGGGGACGCACCAATGCGATCGCGAGTACGAGTTTCACCCCCCCGTCACCCCCCCCCCCCCTTGAGCGCCGGTCGCAGGCACTAACCGAGGTTATACTTAGCCATGGCAGAGAGGTGGGCGAGGCAGCGCTGTAGGGACCAACCACGATGTAGAGTCCCCCACGCTGATCGGTCGCTCGTCGGTAAACCAAGGCTCAGGAACAGTACAAGTCCACTGAACACAGAAACTCCGCCCTGAAGCCCACAATGAAGAATAATCTGAGAGGGAGCACAGAGCACGACGTAAGAGCTCAAGTCACAAGTCCCAAGTCACAAAACCGGTCACACTATACGAAGTCCAGACGCAGAGAGAAGGCACACAACCATCCACGGCTAGCTAAGAAACAGAATGGCGATTCCGGTGGGCGCGTGCCCAGATGAGGATGGAAGAGAGGCTACCTGGGGTACTGCCTAGCTTATTGCGCCCCTTGTTGCCTCCCCTACCTTTTAGGCACACAACAATTTTGGCTAAAATTAGGCTAGCTAGATCAGTATTACTGACAGTAATGTCATCAGTAGCTATTTTTGACCTATTTCCTCATCCCGTGACCTTGACCTTTGTGAGAGGTCACTCAAATTGGTATGTTTAGAAAAGTCTTGCCACAAAGTATCCTTGGACCAAGTTTGAAGACTGTGGCTTGAATAGTCTCCGAGAAAATGCCAACGTTAAAGTTTACCACGGACGACGGCAGATGGACAGAAGACCACTGGCCCAGAACATAGACTCACTTTTGCTTTGAATGTGAGCTAAAAAGCAGAATACGTCTCCAGGACTGAAGAATTTTTCTATGAATTCAGAGTTCACTGTACTTACGACAAAGAAAGCACCACGGTGGTAGTATTTCTGGAGGAACTTGTATTTCCCTTTGGGAGCCTTGTTGGTGACCTGCTTGGGGTTGGCTCGGAACTCCTGCCGCCTCTCTTCCTCTGTCATGTTGCGGACACGGTCCAGCTCCATCTTCTCCCTCTCAATGCTGAAACATCAATTTGATAAATTAAAGCATACAAATGGGTCTCGAAGGGGTGGGGGGAGGGGGGGGGGGGGTCAAGGAGCTGACCCTTTTCATCCCGATACACTTTTGCTTGAAATAAATCTATGATAGTTCAAGGGTTGTGTTAGAATAGCTTGGAGCCTCAGGTGCCAAGCTATTCTGGCACCACCCTTGAACTACAATGGTTGATCTATCTCCTAATTCTGGGCAGCTGGGTGGCTCAGGGGTAGAGCGTTCGACTCTCGTCCAAAAGTCCCGGGTTCAAATCCATCCTCAAATTTTGTTCAGACCCCATTTGGTGCCCCATCTTTGAAATCACTTTCATGGTGGACAAGAGACATTAAGCCCTAAATGTTTAACATTTTTTTTTATCCCCTAATCTGTAATGCAGCCTACATAGGACAATAAGCAAATAAAAAAAAAAATCAGCCTCAGGATGTTATGGGTTAAAAAAAACAGCTGTTAAACATCACTCATACTTTAATTTCTGTCTGCCCTGTTTCCCCTCTAAATAAAGGAATGAATATCAATTATCAGGTAACATAAAAATATCTGTTTTACTACCAGACATAGACCATTATGTAATGTGTGACCAAGTTAATAATTTGATTCTTATCAGTTATACTGTTTGCTGCACTGACTGTGATGTAAGACAGTGGAAGCTGGCACCACCCTTGAATTAAAGCCATTGGTCTATATCCTTATCTGTAAGTACTATAATGTAGCTTGCATATGGCAGTGTACAAATTTGAAGCTGTTAGCCTCAGTATGATATAGGTTAATGTAAAACAGTAACATGGGAGATTTAAGATTTAAAAGTTCATAGCCTGAGACAAAAATTCAGTCGCCTCTCAAATACCAATGTGTGGTGCTGAGATGCTCTTTTGAGCTCCAAAATGAGTGGTCTTCAGCCAGTCTACCCTTTATGAAGTTTCAAAGTTGTCCAAAGATTTTCTGAGTCATCATGGGCAACCTCTGAGTAATTTTGCCTAATTCTGAGCAAGGCAAACTGCAATAAATTTCTGTATAAATAATGAACAGTATGAACTGGTCTTTTGAAGAAGAAAAATCCACTCACGCTTCTCGTTCCTCTCTGTCTCGCTTGATACGCTTGAGCTCGCGGACTTTCCATGTTTCATACTCCTCTTCGTCGTTTTCATCGTCTGTGTTGATGTCACCCAGCATGTCGTCCACCTGTCGTTCCTCCTCCATCTCCTTCCTCAACTCTGTCTCTGCCATCTGTGACAGGACAAAATAAACAACAAATTTATGTTTAACCCCTTCACTGCCAGTAATCATGAATTTCACGTCTGAAACCACTACACACTGACCGACACTCATGTGAAAAATTCATTTTTCTCTAAAAGGTATTTTTTCGAAAAATACTTACCGATGACATGACTACATGGGAATATCTACTTCTAGGCTCAATTTTAGCCTACTTGCCCGTTGTGTGCCCACACAACCCGAGAGGCCCTCGGGGAACCCCCCAGAGGGGCCGAGAGTTATCTTCCCATACCTGCCTTACCAGATCCGGTCACGAGACCATTCAGTCTGATACTTCGCTCGAAAGCGGCAAGCGGGGCAGGAGGGAGGGTTATCCGAGTCATGTCATCGGTAAGTATTTTTCGAAAAAATACCTTTTAGAGAAAAATGAATTTATTTCCTCAAAAACATTACCGATGACATGACTACATGGGAGAATTGCGAAGAGGAGGCGGGTGCCGCCCACAACTCCCCCAACAGGACAACGCCGTCCACCCCGTGGCACACTCCCGACAATTTTAGCGAAGTGCATACCTACGGTGCCGGTGGCACCGGGAGGGAGTGTTGCGTCGCGGCGATGTCCCCCACCAGTGCGAGATTGTCTCGCTGGCTAGCCAGGTCCCGGAGGTAGAACGGGCAAGACCGACTCGGTGTTTCAGCCCACGGCTGCCACGATGTCCCTGACAGTGCCGTTTCGCTCAAACGCGACGCTCGTGGCCATAGCTCGTACCTCGTGTGCGAGAATGTGCAGCCTCTTAGCTCCCTCAGGGGCTATCTCTTGATTAGCGGAGCGTATGACCCAGCGGAGCCAGGAAGAGATCATCTGGACTATAATGTCACGCTGTTTGGGTCTTAGAGGTAGGAAGAGGCGCGACCGCCCCCTGCGGACGAGCTTAGATCGCCGCAGATAGATTTGAAGGGCGCGCACGGGATCCTGTAGCCTGGTCTCCTGGGACCGGGGTCAGTCTCTCAGCGGCCTAATGGTGATCCCTTGAGGCGGAGTTAAAGGAGACCTGTTATTGCCAGAAAGGCCGGGTCCGTGAGCAGCCGGACGGAGCCGTCTGTTCGGAACTGCAGACCGGCAGGGCGCGCTGAAGGCGCCTGTAGCTCGCTCCCGCGCGAAGCGGGTAGCAAGTGCCAGCAGGAAGCAAGTCGTGCGTGCCAAGTCCGCGAGCTGGGCTAAAGGTAATGGTACGAAGCGGGCGGAGTTCAACCACGTGAGCACCCAGGGTAGGTCCCAGCGAGGAAGGAACGAGCGGAGTGTCGGGCGCTGGATGCCGAAGTGTCCCATAAGGTCGGCTAGGTCCTTGCAGGCGCCCGGATCGGGTCGTCCCAGGTGACGATAGGTGTCCGCAATCATGGACAAGTAACCGCGTACCGTGATGAGGGCTAGGCCTTGGTCTCGGAAGAGCCAGAGAAGAAGTCCGCCAGCGGAGGATGCGTCAGATCCGTGGGCTTAAGGCCATGATCGGTGCACCAGGAACAGAGGACTCGCCATTTCCCTCGTAGACTCGAAGGGTCGACAGTCTCCGGGCCGCAGCGATCGCCTCCATTGCTGCACCTGAGTAGACTCTAGCTCCGAGAGCTTGCCGCACAACCTCCAGGCGTGAAGGAGGAGACACTCCGGGCAGGGGTGGAACAGCGGCTGGCGCGGTTGCTTGAGCATGGCCCGCGGGGTGGGCAGCAGCAGGGGCGGGTCTGTGGCGAGGCTGAGCAGGTCGGTAGTCCAGGAGCGGTTCCAGACGAACGGCGCGACCAACAGGAGTAACGCCGAACAGCCCCAAGTTAGAGGAGGACTTAGGGAACCAAGACGGTAGGGGGACAGGTATAGGCCACAAGTCCGTCCCCGGGAATGGAGAGCGCATCGACAGCCTAGGCAAGGTGGTCGGGAAGCGGGGAGACGAAGAGGGGGAGCTGGTGGTTCCACCTCGTGGCGACCAAGTCGACCTGGGGAGTCACCAGCGGGCGCAGATCATCCGAAAGATGTCCTGTCGCAGGGTCCATTCCGTGTGTAGGAGTTGGTCGCGGCGAGACCAAGAGTCGGCCAGGACATTCAGGTATCCGGGAACGTGCCGGGCTTGAAGGATACTGCTCCGGTCCTCGCACCAACACATCTTCCTGTAGAGGAGCATACACAGGTCAGGGGAGCGTGTGCCACCTTGCTTCTGGATGTAAGCGACCACCGTCGTGTCGTCCGAAAGCACGAGAAGCTCCTGGTGTCCGAGGAGGTACTCCCCAGCCTGAAGGGCTCGCCAGACGGCCTGCATCTCCAGCTAGTTGATGTGGGTGTGCGCCAAGTGTGAGGGCCAGGAGCCCGCCGTCGCGAGGAACCGGGCAGGAGGTGGGCCCCCCACCCCGAAGGCTGGCATCGACGCAAGGAGAGACCTGTGGCGGGGGAGGGAGGCTAAGGTAACTCCCGACGCTAGCCACGTAGGGTCGGTCCACCGACGAAGGTGCAGGCGGAGCATCTGGGACACTGGGACCGCGGTCATCAAGTCTCCAGAAGACGTGAGCCAATGGAGAAGAAGATGCAGTTGAATTGGCCGGGAGTAGAGACGCCCTAGCGGGATAAGATCCGCTGCGGCGGTTATGACACCGAGCAACTGAAGCCAGACTCTGGCGGGGGCTGCATCCTCCCGAGCTAACTGGTCGGCTAGAGCCGCCATCTTCTTGATCCGGGGCGCCGGAAGGCGTACCGTGTTGAGGTTGGTAGCTTATTCCATACCCAGATGCCCAAACCGGTGGGAGGGAGAGAGATCCGACTTGCCGTCGTCTACTAGGAAGCCCAGGTGTGCCAGGAGGTGCAGGAGAGCATCTCTGTTCGTGGCTAGCGCAGTCTCCGAATGGGTGCGCAACCGGAGGACGTCCAGGTAGTTCGACGTGGACTGGAGGAGGACTGTCGGGCTAAGGCGACTAAGGCGTCCATCAGCCGAGTGAAGACCCAGGGGCGGAGGTTGAGTCCGAACGGCAATCCTACCGAAGGTGCTCAAGCGGTGCGCATCAGTGTCCTGAACTGAAAGTGGAATGGCAGGAGTCGGGGGCGCGACCGAGTCGCGCAAGCTAGGGCTGACGTCTCTGCTGGCCAGACTCAGTGAGTAGGGCGCTACGCCGGCGTACAGATCCTCCGGAAGGATCAGCGGGCTTAACAGGGAGAGACGGGAGAGGAAGGCCAGTCACGTGGGACGGCACATGGCGGACTGCTGCAGGCCGGGCTCAGTGAGGCGGGCGCTGTGCCGGCAAACAGACCCTCCGGAAGGGTCAGCGGGCGTGGCAGCAGTGGCAGTCCTCTGATCAGCCATCAAGTGACCTGAAAGTGGAACGGAGGGAGTTGGAGCGCGACCGTGTCGCGCAAGCTAAGGCAGAAGCCTCTCTTGGCCAGACTCCGAGAGCAGGGCGCTATGCCGGCGTTCAGATCCTCCGGGGGAAGCGGCGACGATCCCGGCGAGGTGAATGATCCCTCCAGCGACGCTCGAGGGGCGAGCGTGAGTGTCTCGAACTGACGGTGGAACGGGATGAGTCGGGGGCGCGACCGTGTCGCGCAGGTTGAGGCTGACGTCTCTCCTGGCCGGACTCAGTGAGAAGGGCTCTATGCCGGCGTGTAGATCCTCCGGAAGGATCAGCGGGCTTCTCGGGGAGAGAGAGAGGATGAAGGCCAGTCAACGTGGGACGGCTCATGGCGGACTGCTGCAGGCCGGGCTCAGTGAGGCGGGCGCTGTGCCGGTAAACAGACCCTCCGGAAGGGTCAGCGGGCGTGGCAGCAGTGGCAATCCTCTGGTCAGCGCACAACGCCGGGTCCCGACGAGCAGACCGTTCCGAGGGGCCGATGCGAGGAAGGGCGGTCGTTACCGAAGGGGCGGCGGAAGTGTCCACAGGATCCGGACGAGAGATAGTAGACGGAGGTCGCTCTCGCCGATAAAACTCCAGAGGTCCGACGAAACGTCTCCGGCCAAGTCGCACAGACATCACGAGGAACGAACCGCCGACCCGTAGACTGAGTCGCCGAACAGCAAGGGTCCACCCAAGGGGGCACGGTGAAGTTGCGCTCGCAGGTCCGGCGGCAACGTACTGCAGGGGCGGAGCAGGGCATCTCGACGCATGAGGTCGCAGTTGGCCGCAACCACCATCGCGTTGACCGAGGAATAGTAGGCGGCGCAATTGGCGATCTCCGCGAGGACCAGCAGGTCTCCTAGGAGGGGAGAGATGGAAGGATGCCAGGATACCTCCACCCGACGAACCAAGGATTGAGTGAGGAGCTCCATAATACCCGAGCAGGCGAAGGTGTTACGGACCAAGGTCGCTGTCTTGTCCAGGCCCCGCATCGGGGACCGCCGCAGCAGAGTCAGACCGCCGGCTAGGGACACCGCCGAAGGGTCCAGCGTAGGCAGAGGGATGGAGAAGGCCTGGGAGAGTCCAGCATACCAGTCCCGCCGAAACAAGATGTCTAAATCCGCGGGCCAGCGACGGTCGGAGAAGAAGACCGGCTCCTGGGACGTGGCCAGCTGTAGGTGCGACGAAAGGATGTCTCGAAGACCCTTAAAGCCGGGCGGTTGGGGAAGCGACCTAAACTTCTTGACCTGCCTCTCCGTGTCAACGAAGGCGGCGACCTTCCTCTTCAGCTCCGGGGAAGCTGCCGCGTGCGAGGTCGAGCGATCCTCGTCCAACAGAGCCGAGACCGAGACTTCGGGTAGCAGGCTGAGCGCATCGTCCTGCAGGGGGCGTCGAGAATCCCGCTGACGGTGCTCGCAAAGCGAGCGAGAGCGCGGGCGTCTGGAGGAGGAACGGTGAGGATCAGGGTCGCAGCTGCGTCGCGACGGACGGTGCTGACGTCTCTCCGGGCCCTACTCCGGAAGTAGGCCACTATGCCGGCATGGCGATCCTCCGGAAGGATCAGCGGGCTTGGTGCGGGGAGAGTGGAGAGGACGGCTCGTCAACGACGGACGGCTCAAGGCCGACTGCTGCTGGTCACTCTCAGTGAGACGTGCGCTAAGCCGGCAAACAGACCCTCCGGAAGTGTCAGCGGGCGTGGCAGCAGTGGCGGTCCTGTGGTCAGAACAAACCGCGAACCCCGAAGCGGGGACCGTTCCGTGCGGGAGTGGCCGAGGAAACAGCCAGGGCGGCCAACGTGTCAAAGGGCGCTGAACGCTCGTAAGCCGGGCGGGCACGCTCTCGGCGGTAAAAGGACCAAGGTCCGCCCACATAACCTCAGGCCAGGCCGCACACCGCTTACACTCTGGTATCAGAGTCAGTCCACCCAATCAATTTCAAATACAACGATTTTGAACTTCCAAAATTACAGCAGCTCGCTTGAGCTTGCCCTTAGCACCACGTGAAAGTTCTGTGTTTACGTTCCGTGTGTGAGTGAATGCGCGTAACTCGCGTGAGCGCGCTTGTTGGGCCCAGTTCGGGGCAGCGCTTTGAGCCGATTTTCAATTGGGAAAAAGCGCCTATTTAACGTGCTTATTATTATTATCATCATTATTATTACACCTGCGGTCCGAGGAACCACCGAACGCGGTAGGGAGACCGCGTGAGTGTCCGTCGGCCAGCTAAGTCATCGCACCGGGAGCACAACGACATTAACGAAGCGTAGGCGGGCTCCCGGTGAAACGTAATGGGGCACTCTCGGAGGGCTAACGGGGCTTTAAACGGGCTAACACACACGGAGCCCAAGGCCCACGTGCAAAACGGGCGCGACACGGCAACAGCCGACCGTGAGCTAATCAGGCACTACGCACTGAAACGAACCCCAAAGCAAAAGCAGGGAAGCACCCACAGGCAGCCGGCTCTCAGCCCGAGGGCCGGCCGAGGGAACTACCGCTACCTTACCTCTGCAACGAAGGGAAGGGGGGGAAGGGCAGTCAAACCGCCGTCCACAGAAGCAGAAGAATCCCCGCAAGTGGCCCAACGAAGCAGGAAGAGAAGGCCAGATAGAAGGCAGGGTAGAAGCGGGCGCAGAGCACACGAAGTCGGCAACCAGCGTCGGTAGGCAGAAGACCGGTCGAGGCAGCGAGAGCGCGGGCCAGACACGTCTTCTCTCCACGAGCGAAGTAGAAAGACTGAATGGTCTCGTGACCGGATCTGGTAAGGCAGGTATGGGAAGATAACTCTCGGCCCCTCTGGGGGGTTCCCCGAGGGCCTCTCGGGTTGTGTGGGCACACAACGGGCAAGTAGGCTAAAATTGAGCCTAGAAGTAGATATTCCCATGTAGTCATGTCATCGGTAATGTTTTTGAGGAAATAAACACTTCTTCTTCTCTTCTTTTCTTTAGGGTTGAAACCTCTATGGAAAGGAATAACCCAATGTGTGCACATGTGAGGGGTAGGAAAATAATATGTGGCTAAAAGGGGTGGGTGCTACAGCAAAAACAGGTTAAAATTTGGTCTCTGTTGGGGAAAGAGGTGGGGGGGGGGGGGGGGTCAGTTTGCACTCACCCAACCTTCAGCAATGTGCTTGAAGGTGGGGAGAGAGTCTGTGGAGATGGCTTCTGGTGGCAGAGTTCCAGAGACAGATGGTCGAAGGGAAGAGGAATGGAGGTGGACATCAGTTCTTGACCAAAGTAACAGCAGTTTGTTTTTGTGGTCAAGAGAAGCTCGCGCTGAGGTGCGGAGAAGGCCAGTATGGGGCATGATGCTCACAAGGCACTGCATGATTTTGTACATCAATGCAGCCTTTTCTACTTGACGTCTGATGGGCTGAAGATCAAGGCTGGCAACAAGGGCAATGGTGCTGGATGTGGGGCTGAAAGTCTATAGTGATTGTTCGGACACAGATGTTTATGGGACCAAAAATCGGACTCAAGAACGCAGGACTAACAAGAGACATAAATCCTCATAAGACTCTGCGACTGTCCACTTTCAAAAAGTGCTGACTTTCTCCCTAAAAAAATCAGCAGTGCTAAAGTTGATTAAAAAAAAAATGAATTTTTCTTTAAAATGAATTTTTTTGAAAAATACTTACCGATGGTATTACAGTTGGGAAAGTCCCTTAGCTAGCATAATTTTAGCCAAAATTTGGTTGTGTCCGTATAAGGGAGTGTTGGCAGGAGTGGGGCGCCATAGACCAGGCCATAACCCGACTAGCCTCCCCTTATTCCCATCCGGTACGAGATTACCCGGCATACCCCAGTTTAGTTTCTTAGCGAACTGGCGGCAAGCGGGGCAGGTGGGAGGGACCTTCGAGTAATACCATCGGTAAGTATTTTTCAAAAAAAATTCATTTTAAAGAAAAATTCATTTGTTTTCTCAAAACACATTACCGATGGTATTACAGTTAGGAAGAATCCCGAAGAGGAGGTGGGTGCCGCTATAGCGCCCCTAATGCCAACAACACCGCCCAAAGACCCGCCCTCCCGCAGCAAACTCCCGATAATTTTAGCTAAGATACCTGCGGCGCCTAGGGCGCCGGGAGGGAGTGTTGCGCTGCTGCGATGTCTCCCACCAGCGAGAGGTTCTGCCGCTGGGCGGAGAGGTCCCTCAGGTAGAAGCGGGCGAATGTGGTCTCAGCTCGCAAGCCCACCGCCGCCACAATGTCCTAAACTGCACAGGTGCTGACAAAGCGGGACTTGCGGCCATGGCTCTGACCTCGTGCGCCCTGATCTTCATACATTTGGCTGCATCTGGGCGAGGTCCTGGTAGGTCGAGCGGATCACTCACCGGCACCAGGAGGAGAAGGTCTGGGCTGAGATGTCACGTCTACCTGGGGACAGAGAGAGAAACAGGCGGGTGCGTCCTCTGCGCAGAGGCTTGGTCCGGCGCAGGTACACACGTAAGGCTCTCACCGGTTCCTGTCTGGTCTACCGAGTGGAGTCTGTCTCTCGAAAGGGCGGAAGTCATCATCTGTAGGGCAGCCCACAAGGCAACCACAACTTGGCCCGGAAGGTCGGTTCAGGTAGCTGTAGCACGGCGTCGTCCGTCCGGAACTGCCAGCAAACTGTGCGCGACAACAGCACGTACGTCACCTGACCCTGGAAGACGTGGCTAGGACACAGATAAGGCTCTCACCGGGTTCTGTAGTCTGTTCTCCCGGGTGGAGTCCGTCACACGTGAGGGGCGAAGTCATCATCTGTGTCGCCTACAAGGAGACCGCGTCTTGGCCAGGAAGATGGTTCAGGTAGCACGGAGTCGGCCATCCGGCACTGCAAGCAATCTGGATGTGTCGACAGCGCGTACGTTCACTGACCCTGGAAGACGTGGCTAGGACACACGTAAGGCTCTCACTGGGTTCTGTAGTCTGTTCTCCCAGGTGGAGTCCGTCAAACGTGAAGGGCGAAATTCATCATCTGTATCGCCGTCAAGGAGACCGCGTCTTGGCCAGGAAAAAGGTTCAGGTAGCAGTAGCACGGAGCCGGCCTGGAGGCTGAGGTTAGGGCCACCAGGAAGCACCTCTTTCAAGTTACACCCGTCAAGCGCGCCAACTGCCGAGGTTCAAATGGACGGAGTTGAACCCCGTAAGCCCGCAAGGTAGACCCCTCATGGCCCAAGCGAAGCAGTGCTGGGCGTTGCCGAGCGATGTGACCCTCAGATCTGCGAGGTCTTACAGCTACCAGGGTCGGACCAGCGCACGCGCCGGTAGGTGTCGGCGAACCTAGCTAGGCAGTCCCGCAGGTAATCGGATCCAGTCCCTGGTCGTTGAATAGCCAGAGGAAGCACTCCGCCAGCTGGGGCTTCGTCAAGTCCGGAGGGAGAGAAGTTTGTCGTCAGTCCCGTCACACCGCGCTCGTCATCTCCCCTCGGAACTCATCTGGTTGAGGGTCTGCGGGCTGTCGCGGCAGCATCCACTGCTGCCCTAGGGAAGGCTCTGCGGTAGAGGGCTTGCCGCACGAACTCCAGGCATGGAGGAAGAGAAGTTCAGGGCCCGGCTGTAAGGGCGGCTGTCCCGGTTACTTGAGCATCGTGCGAGGAGTGGGGAGCTGCAAAGGGGGGCATGTGGGGAAGAGCTGACCAGGACTGGAGAATCGACGAGGTGTACCGAACCAGGAAAAAGCCCACCAACCTTCGTAGCCGACAAGAGGCTCTCCCCGTGGCTGCAGACTGCGCTACTATCATATCCGCCGCAAACCTCTAGCAATAGGGATTGTCGGACAAACCCCCCCCCCCCCCCCCCCCCTGTATAACCTCAGCATTCGATTTTCGATGGCGAGCAGGGAAGCTGGAAGATCTGGCCGTAGCGACGACTCCAAGTGCAGCTGGCATCTCCCATGTGTACACCAATCTTCTCCAACAGAAGAAGTGTCAGGCTGAAAGGCGATCCGCTGGCGTGTCAGCAGTCCTAACAGTGAACAGAAAGGCTCTGAGGGACGCTCCTACTCTGCACTGCTCCCATCCTACTTGGAGTCCTACTCGAACTGGATGGGCACGAACTCCATCCTCCATGGAATCCGCGAAGAAGCCACGTAGGACCTGTCCCGTAGCGTAAGCAGAGTAGTCGACGGCGAATAGTGGGCAGGCACCCTAGCCTACCGCCAGCCAACTGGTTTCAACGTCGGACCTCCAGCAGTCACAAGTCCTGGAGACGCATAGCTGCCCTCAGGACTCTGTCTGTCTCACATCTGCCACGACGCCGAGGAACTTGTGTCGAGTCGACAGGTCGAAGATCGGCCGCCATATCCGCCGGCTCGGGTACGATAAGAATCAACTGTACTGTCGCGGAAGCATAGCGCGGGACCACCTCCAAGGTTACAACTGTAAGGTCCCGCCATGCTGTCGCCATGTCTAAGCCCCGGTACTCGTGCCCCAGGCTGCATGGACCCACAACGCCCTCTGTCGCATCGCAGAACCTCGTTCACCCCCGCGAGAAGCTGAACAGGGAGACTCTTGTTCCATCCTCGTCAGACCCCTGGCTGCGCCCTGCCTGCACCCGCACGCTGTCATCCACCGCCGGGCGTGTATCTGCACAAAGGGCTGTTGAGAGAGAGTCCATCTGCTCCGGTCAGGCGCCGCAGAACACCGGAACTCCAAGTTGTCTCCACGCAGCCACGCGAACCGCCCCGCTAGGTCCCGAAGCTGAACTGCACCCGTTAACACAATGTAGACTGACGTCGGCCCACACAGTGAGGTCGGTCGGACCAGTCTTCATGCCGCGCTGACATCTACGAAGGTAGACTGCTTACTTGCTAGTCATCTGCCGCACGCTGGAAGGAGGCTGCCACTGTCAATCCCGGGACCGCGCCGTCAGCGTCTCAGAAACGTCGCCTCCGTCCCTCGGCTGCCAGCCAAGTAGTTCCGGCGCAGAGGAAGAACTGTGCCTCCGCGGAAGAGTGGTCCCTGCCAATCCCTTCCGAAGGTCTGCGCTGAATGCCGACACGTCCTGCATCAGTGTCCCTGGAAGACTGCTACGTCCAGCGCTGTCAGCAGCGCGAAGCGGCTGTGCCACACGTCCTCGTTAGCCTCCTTGACGGCCTGCCAGGGGGGTCAAAGGGAGTTCTTCACCGGGCAGAGCCCTGTGTAGCTGATTCTTTAACTCGGTCGGCAGCGAGCAAGCATGCAGGACGGTAACTCGAAGCATCAGAACGCGGTCTGCAGTCACAGCCAAGCGTTGACTTCTTACTGGCCCGGGACGTCTAGGTCACTGCCACTGTCTTGGTTCCCACCTAGTTACTCTGGGCCGGCTCTGTCAGACGGTCTCTGAAAGGAGTCAGATGGTTGAGGCGGTAAAATCCCCACAGCTGCGACCATCTTTCTTCCAGCTATGGGGCGCCCACAACACCGGTATGGGTCGACTCGCATCCTGAACAAGGCAGGCAAACCACATGCTCGTCAGAGAGCCACTAAAAGTTGCGACATATCGTGCAGGTACGAACCTGGTAACTGCAACAAGAGGTTACAATGAAGAACGAGCGAGCATGGCCTCTGAGGTCACGCAATAATAAACCGCGTGCGAGGGTGAATCGAACATAATCGAACACAATCGAACTCAAACGAGTGCACAGCGCGTGCCTACGCTCGGCGCTCATCCCCATCCCAGAGCGCCGGTCGAGGGCATTCACTGAGATATTACCTGGCCATGGCGGAACAAGGAGCAAACCCACGTCTCTCCAGTGAAGCAGAAACCACCGGCAGAAGGCCAAAGAATCCCGCCGCACAGGCACGACCGGGCAGGTACGAAGGGTCGAACCAGCGTCAGGCAAGGCCGCGTGCTCGCAGTCCCAACAACAAATTCCCAGTCGGCTAAGTCCCCAACGGCCAATGAACGAGTGAACCGTCACAGGCGTGAGCACTAGAAGTCCCAAACTCGACTCTAAAAGCTCTAAAAGTTCCAAAGTTCCAACGAACGAACAGTAAGCAAAGGTCGTCAGTCGACCGGTCGAAGAAAAACGTAGAGCGCGATACAGACACAACCTTCCACAGTGCTAGCTAAGAACTAAACTGGGGTATGCCGGGTAATCTCGTACTGGATGGGAATAAGGGAAGGCTAGTCGGGTTATGGCTTGGTCTATGGCGCCCCACTCCTGCCAACACTCCCTTATACGGACACAACCAAATTTTGGCTAAAATTATGCTAGCTAAGGGACTTTCCTAACTGTAATACCATTGGTAATGTGTTTTGAGAAAACAAAAATGAAAATTCAAATGAGCTTTTTCTCTGTCATCTTGATCATCTTGGTTTAGACATTTCATTATTTTACAAAAAAATTATTTCTGGCTTCACTCCCAAATGGGTTTTACTTACAATTACAGCTCTGTTTCAATATATCGCCATTGCTGGGGTCCATGAAATACGACCGTGATATATCCATTCATGATATACTGAGTCTGCTGACTGTGTTGGAGAGTGGGAAGGAAAGAACAAAAGGGAGCAGTGGTAGTATGTCACATGGTGGTTGTGAGTCAATCTAGTCTACCATGAAAAGGGGTTGACTGGAGGGCTTCAAACCCCCCCAGTCTAATTATTGGTCCTTTCACTTCCAAGGTCAAACACAATCACAACAGTTTTCAAAACAATGCACGCTCATTCTTTTTACATTGACCATGACCACTCCAGGGTAGCGGTGACTGCTCAGCCTGGCAACTTTTTAAGCTCAAAGCTAATGGGTCTCTAAACATGAGCCAGGGGCGGATCATTTACCTCAAAAGGGGGGCGGGGGCGGGGGGGGGGGGGGGGGGAGGGGAATCTGTTATAGCATCTCAAAGAATTTGGTGGGGGGATCCCAAAACCCCTGGAACACCCCCCACCCCACCCACCAGATCCGCCCTTGCATGAGCCAGTGTAAACGAACCTTTTGCTGCAGTTGGCACTGGAGGTGAAAGCTATCACCTGAGGCATTTGCCACACACTACAGTCACCTGTGATATTGTCTTTATGAAACAGACCTTCATACGCCACTGCAGGCATTGGGGACCAACATAAATTGTCTTGCTAGTCGTAAATCTACATTCTTTGTTAATGGCATGAAAGGGATGGTCAGATGTTCAATGATATATTGAGCGGTCCAGGGAACTGATGTCTATAGATTATGACACCAGCACAAGGCATTGCTTTTGTTTGGCTGAGTTGTGTCATACATGCATCTATAAATTGCCAACACCTCCCTTAATTGGCCACATCATTTGACAGGCGTTTCGTACATTTTGATCCGCCATTCTGACACATAGGAGATAGCATTTTCAGAAGAAAACATTAATGTCAACTCCTTGCATCAACTTTACTTAACCCATATCATACTGAGGCTAAAAGCTCCATATTTGTACACTGCCATAATGCAAGCTACATTGTAGTACTGACAGATAAGGATATAGACCAATGGCTTTAGTTCAAGGGTGGTGCCAGAATAGCTTGGCGCCTAAAGGCGCCTAGCTATTCTGGCACTACCCTTGAACTATTTTAGTGAAACATATTTCACACACTGGTCTATTGCGAATGATAAGGGTTAAAATAATGCTTGCTAACATGTTTTGTTTGAAGTCACCACCAAGGCAAGTAATCTAACAAAACCGACAGCCAGATGCAGCTAGTGGAGTGTCTGCGGCCATCCTGCATCTCAACAGTGAACAACTTCCACCTGAAATAAACCTAGACTTTCAGCATTCATTGTACTGTCACAGGGCCTCTGTGCATGTGTGTTCTTCATGTGTAGGAGGTCTTTGGCGGTTCCGTGTCAGAGTAGTCCCGCCCACCAGCTCAGAATCTTAACTGCTGACATGGTGTGTGGCTACAAACTTTCATTATACATCAATTTTGTGCTTACAGCCGTAATCATTTACATGTGTGGTCTTAATCTGGAGGAGGTCATTCGGTGTTTAGTGTAAAACCACGGTGTGCGTGGTAAGTGTGAGAGTTGTCAGCTGGAGGTTTGGGCTGGTGACAAAGATATATCTCGGTTCAGACATCCACAATTGGTCAGATTTTTTTCAGGATCAAAGGTCCCTACCCTGATATATCTGGAATCGCGACATAATGAAGCACAATATATATCGATTCACAGCTGTAACATAAAATCCGGTAATCTCAAAAATTCATTTTTCTTTAAAAGGTATTTTTTCGAAAAATACTTACCGATGACATGACTGAATGGGAAGTGTCTACTACTTACTCATTCTAGCCTAAGAGCCAGTTGTGTTAAAACACAACCCGGGAGGCACTCGGGGAACCCCGAGGGGACCAAGAGTTGTCTCCCTATACCCACCACCCGGAAGCCGGGTACCCATAATCCCTGTCAGGATACTTAGCGCACCAGCGGCAAGCGGGCCAGGTGGGAGGGTCGTTTGAGTCATGTCATCAGTAAGTATTTTTCAAAAAAAATACCTTTTAAAGAAAAATGAATTTGTTTCTTCAAAAACATTACCGATGACATGACTGAATGGGAGAATTGCGAATAGGAGATGGGTGCCGCGCTCCAGCACACCTTAGGGCCCAAGGGCCGTCCTCCCTAATGCAAACTCCCGACGACCCTAGGTAGGTGAATACCTATGGCGCTGAGGCGCCAGGAGGGAGTTGTGCCCCCCGCAAAAAGGCCCAAAAAGGAGTCTCGCTGGCCTGGCAGAACTCTGCGATCGAGGCGGGCGAAGTCATCCTGCCCGCCAGCCTCCAGTAGCCACGAAGTGTAAGACAGTAAGTCCCTGACGAATGTGACGTTTGTGGCCATGCAAGTGCCTAGATAACGTAACTGTAGCCTCTAACCTCCCTGAGGGAGGGGTCCTGTAATTCAGAACCTATGACTGAGCGTAGCCAGGAAGAACGTCCGGCATGTAGCGTCAGTGGTGCCGGAACTGGCAAAGAGGCGAGCGCGTCCGTAGCGAACGGCTATGTCGTAGGCACACGTGAGGCTTATACAGGGATTTGCTATGTGGTCTCCTGGTGGAATAGCGCCCCGTAAGCGGGCGCAAGGTGAACCCGGGGACCAAGGCGCAGCGGTCCAGGTAAGGTATGGTCCGAGAGGAGCTGTACGTAACTGTTCCCTCGAACTGTAGGCAGACCGGGCGAGTCGTAGCTCCTGAAGCTCGTTAACCAATCCACCATAGCCACATCCCTCAGGCGCCGTATGGCTGCAAGGGCAAGAAGGAGCATGCGATGACTCCTCACGAGGGGAGTCGACAGGAGGCTCCGGACGAGCGCGTGTAAGTCTCTCCGAACCGGGCTCTGAGGAGAGGCGGGTTATCTGCCGGCAAGTGGACCCCCAGCAGGATCCCGGCGGCTTACTTGGAGACGAGTGGGTACCGAGATTGGACGTGGGACGTCGCCAAGCGCGACTCTCTGAACTGGGCTCTGTGAGGCGAGTTCTCTGCTTCTCAAAGCTGTGTCCGGGCTCGCTCCATCCGGGTAGCGGCCTCGTCGGTCAAAACCCCCACCCTGTGCCCTAGTCCACTGAAATCGTTGTGGACACCCTCCACAGGATCGTCCTGGTCTCATGCGCCGATCCTCCGAAGGTGTCCTGGTGCATTCCGTGTGTAGCCACTGGTCCCACCGGGGAAGACTGGCCCAGATCTACCGTCGGTCCAGGTAGTGTCACGCACGGAGGGAGTTGAAGTTTTTTCCCCAAGCACCAGGGTAGGGGGTACGCACTGGTCAGAGGATCGCCAGCTGCCCTGATCCTGGAAGTACACCTCCGCTGTCGCGTTGTCGGAGAGGAGAAGCTCCTGTGACCTATCCTTCCTCCCACGAGCAGAAGAAGAAGGTCTAGTAGTCCGCGTCGGATCCAAGCTAAGCATGCTCTTGTCCGCGAAGTCCGAAGGTCGGAGGGTTGGACTCGAGAAGAATCACGGAAGTAGGAAGCGTAGCTTGAGCAGCTGGGCTTAGAGACGACTAATGTGCGTAGATCCGACTCCGTGTAGTGGCTAGGTCCTCCGCCACGAGCACAGCCAAGCGGTACCACCTGTCCGAAGTCCGGCACCCCCTGGGTGCCCAACGAGAGTTGTCGAGATGGTTAGACGTCAGGGAGAAGGGGCTGCGCCTTGGTTCCCCAGTGTCCACGATGGATGAGAACCCCCAGTGAGTCAGGTGGCGATGCCGGGCAACTTCCGCAGCAGGGCGGCGGCGATGAGCTTGGATGTCCCGTCCAGCGCCGGCCGAGTGTCCATCCGCGCAGAAGGACAGGTCTGACGGAACCGCAGCACTGGAAGCCGAAGAAGAGGGAGAGGAGAACGGCTGAGACGTCCGAGCAACCAGTCCGAGGGGTCGTCAGCCGTCAAACTCCGGGTGTCGAAATCCCGCTGTCCGGAACCGGCGACCGAGGAGGGCGACGAGGGCTCCGAGGGAAGGAATCCCGCTGACGGCGAGCCGCAGAGGTCGAAGACTCCCTCCGAAGGGAGAGCAAAAGACGGAGCGACGCGGTGAGGGTCTCCTGAGAGCCGAAGGTGGGTCCCGACGAGGAGAACGGCTGCGACGAGGAGGAACGGAACGGAGAGGACGAGGGAAGGGGAAGTGGCCGGTCGATGGGAAGAGGAACGGGACGAACGGGAGTCCGAACGAGATGGGGAACGCGAAGAAGGCAAAACCCGTCTTGAGTCGAGGGAGTCCTGATCCGTCGAACGATGAGTGGAAAAGGTCCTCCTACGATCTTGCGAAGCAGAGCGATAATGGAGAGTAGAATCCCGGCGCCTACGATCTTCGCCAACAGGAGGCTCCGTACGAGTGCGTGTAAGTCTCTGTGAACCAGGCTCTTGGGAGAGGTGGGTTGCTTGCCGGCAAGGGGACCCCTGTGGCCAGAGACGAGTGGGAACGAACCAGGCTCTTGGGAGAGGCGGGTTTCTGTGCACTAATCCGTTGAATACTCAGTGGCGTCTTCTGTGTCGGATCAAGTTGGCCTCGCGCGTCTGGTGCCGGGGGGGCACAGCGGAAGGCGTCTCGGTAATCTCCAAGCACCAGAGCGGGAAGGTCCTCCTATGATCTTGCGAGGGAGAGCGATAACGTCGAGTAGAATCCCTGTGTCTACGCTCTTCACAACCAGGAGGCTCTGGACAAGTGCGTGTATGTCTCTGTGAACCAGGCTCTTGGGAGAGGCGGGTTTCTTGCCGGCCGGGGGACCCCCAGCGGAATCCCGGCGGCTTCCTCTGAGACGAGTGGGGAACGACGGTGGAGGAGGGACGCCACGAGCGTCCCACCAAACCAGGCTCTTGGGAGAGGCGGGTTCTTTCCACCAGCTGTGTCCGGGCGCGCTCTCTAACGGAGGCGGTCTTGATGGTCGAACTCCCACTCTGTGCACTAATCCCTCGATTACTCAGTGGCGTTTTCTGTGTCGGATCCAGTTGGTCTCGCACGTCCGGTGCCGGGGGCACAGCGGAAGGCATCTCGGCAATCTTCAAAGTACCCGAGAGGGTAGGATGCTCCCTCCTATAAAAGTTCCAGAGATTAGACCATCGCAGCTCCGGCCAGGTAGCACAGACGTCACAAGTGTGGTCGGAAGCACACCCAGCGCACAGGAGACAGCCTGTATGGATATCCGACGGCCACTGGAAGCCTCCGCATCGTTTGCAGGTGTCGATAGTAGTATCCGCTCCCTTGGAGACGAGCATCCTTACTAGAGTCCCTGGCTGTGCACGTGAATGTCTCTGAGCCGGGCTCCGAGGGAGGCGGGCTTTCTGCCAGTAAGGGGGACCCCCAGCGGGATCCCGCGGGCTTTCTAGGAGACAAGTGGGACCGATAGTGGACATGGCTTCTTGGAAGGCTTAGTCCGGGCGCGGTCCCTCCTGGAAGCGGCCTCATCGATCCAGGCCCACTTCGTGCACTAGTCCACTGAATCCGGTGTGGGGCTTCCCACAGGGACGTCCTGGTCTCAAGCGACCGGTGCCAAGGATACGTTGGATGGCGTATCCACATCCTGCGCATAGGAGACCCGACCTAGTGGTTGTCCGACGGCCACCGGAACATCTGCCTTGCGTGAAGGACATCAGCATGCCCCTCTTCATCGGGGCGGAACGGGATCCTTCAAGCAACAACAGCATAGGTCGCTCCCGCCTGCAGACGCTTCAATGCTGCCATCCGCACTGCTGAGGCCAGGTGACACAATCATCCCAATGTGGCAGGAGGCACCTCCCGTGTCGGAAGACAGGCCTAGTCCCAATGGGCGCTGCCTGGACATGAAGAACACACCTACCAGTAGCAGCCGGGCTGGTGCTTACAGCCGAGAAGCTGCTTGTCCTCTCAAGGTGGTAGTGTATTGCAACGTCCTAAGAAGTCGGACGTGTGCGTAATTGTCTTACCGAGCGGGCCTTGCCAGAGGCTGTTCACGTGCGCTCCCCCTGGCAGCGGCCTCCACGATCCACGCTCGCGCACTAGTCGTGACATCCGGTGTGGCTTCCCTCCCAGGTCAGTCCGTTGTCGTGCGGAAAACCCGCGGTGCCCGGAAGGCGCCTAAACCGGTGCCGATCGCTTGCAACGCAAGCATGGTCGGCGGGGAATCTGGTGCAGTGGTGAAAGACCCCTGGGGGCTGAACTAGCCACTGTCATCTGTGTGAATGGGTAGCACATCCCTGCAACAGATAACACACCCGAAGGCCTGCGGGCGAGTCCTGTGGGACTAAGCCACGAAAGGTAGCCTTCGTAACAACAAAACACACAAGCACCAAAGCGGGGTAACAGACTGTCAAGCCTGCACGCCGGCAGTGCAGCAAGAAGGTCGACTCACTGCCATCAAGCACTAAGGTGAGCAACCAACATATGTAGCAAAAGTCAAACATGTCATGACAGAAGCGAGGTACCAAACTGCACGCCTACAAATAGCCGTGCAGTAAGCAAGTAGGCCCACTGCCGCCAAGCGCTAAGGCGAGGGAACAACATATGTACCCAAAAGACGAATACGTCATGACGGAAGCGAGGTACCAAACTGCACGTCTGCAATTTAGCAGTGCAGTAACGAGGTAGATTCACCGCCGTCAAGCGCTAAGGTGAGCAACAACATATGTACCAACCCCTGTCATAAAAGGAGTCAGGCCCCAAACATTATTACTAAGGGTGACCGTGTGTGGAAAAAAACAACACCGGCCGCATGCTGTACAACTCAATACGCAATGACAACCAAGACAAGAAAAACATCTGGGGCAGTAAACCACCACTTATGTGGACATGTCACGAGGGGCCCGCCCAGCCAAGGAGTGTAAACCCCCAAGCTGTCCGCCGGAACGTATATCCACTCTCTAAGGTACGTGAGCACTTGTCCACAGCGTATGCCTGCGTATGCGAGTGTGCGCTTAAACTCATCACCCGTATCTATACAACCATCCCGCAAGTTAAAACAGAAAAGGGGCCAGAAAAGGCGCTGGTACCGAACAAACTACGCGATGACAAGGCGTGACCCAAGCTGTGCCACTCAGCTAATCAGGCCATGGAGTAAAAGAATTCTCCACACCCAAGGTACAAATGCGTAGGAAACTTCGCTACGATTCACCAAAGGTGAGTGGGCGCGCAATTACAGTGAGAAGAAGACGAAAAACTTCTTACCTGCACAAACCAGTGCCCAGCCCGGGAACCGGCCAAGGGTCAACCCCGCTACCTTACCTCTCCGCCGAAGGGGAACGGGGGGAGACGTCCAAAACCCGCCTGGCACGACCGGCGAAGCTCACCGGACAGCTCACCAGAGGTCGAAGCGTAGGCGCTAAGCAGTGGGGACGAGAAAGCCACGCAGCAGCACAGGCAGGGCCGACGAAACGATCCTATCTCCCGCTCTTCAATCCAACAGCAAGTCCGAAACCAGAGAACCGGTCGAAAAACCAAAGTCCGTAGGCTAGAGCCGAGTGCAAGACGACCGAATCGTGCGCCTAAGTAGACTAGACTGGGGGATTATGGGTACCCGGCTTCCGGGTGGTGGGTATAGGGAGACAACTCTTGGTCCCCTCGGGGTTCCCCGAGTGCCTCCCGGGTTGTGTTTTAACACAACTGGCTCTTAGGCTAGAATGAGTAAGTAGTAGACACTTCCCATTCAGTCATGTCATCGGTAATGTTTTTGAAGAAACAAATACCTGTACATTCAAGTTTCCCAGCTATCTTCCCTCAATATGATCAGTCTTCAAACAATTATATTCACAACTGTTACCCCTCACCCTCAGCGTCTGTCTGCGTCTTTCTTCTGCCAGTTTCTTGGCCTCGGCCTCAACCTCCTTCTGTTTCTGCTCCTCACGCTCTCTCTCTTGGATGGTGATGCGCTCCTTCCTGAAACATCAAGTAAAATCAGTATTACTAGTGTACAACATGTGCATGAAAAAGATATCCATGAATTATCGAGTCAAAAGATCATAAACATCTACCAGTTTGTACAGTCAAATCCACTTATGCAAGTATTACCATATTAACCCCTTCGTTTCCAGAACACAAAACAAGCAACATCCAAATGCAAGAGGCATAGATCCTCATAAGCCCCCAGCAGTTGCAAAGCACTCTTTGTTGCAGTAGTTTGTTTAGCACAAAAAACAGCTGCAGTCAGACCTGCAACTATGCTCACAAACAAGGCCTATAAAATAAAGTTGAAAAATATGAATCGTCATTCTGCATTTACCAGGTGTTTGATGCCAATGCTGAGTTTCTTTGAAGCTTTACTGCTGTCAAGTTCAGCTCATAAATTACCGATGTGATGTAAAATCAGGGTCTGAACTAACAAACATTCCACCTTCTACCAGCCCAGGAAGCAAACCAGTCACACATAAAAAAAATAATTTAAAAGTTGGACTTCACAAACCATTTAGGACAGAAGTTAGCTACAGTAAGTTTCCATACGAAACACTGTTTATTTAAAACATGTTTTCCCACACATCTAGTTCATTCATAGGGACTTGGAGCAGTAAAGGTGGAAAGCGCACACAAGTCTACCCTCTACACAAGGCACAATGAGTTAACTCCTTAACCCCCAAAAGACAAAATTATCAAAGTTTGGAGATACAGATCAACAATGAAAGTTCAAGGGTGGTGTCAGAATAGCTTGGGGCCTCTAGGCACCAAGCTATTCTGACAACAAACATAAAATATCATGGTCGATTCACATCCTGTGGTATCATGTCAGGGCTTAACTCTTTCGAGACGTGCCGCAACCGGATTCGTGGCTTTATGCCGCGAATCCGGTTGCGGCACGTCTTGAAAGAGTTAATGGGTTGTCTTCACAATCCCTGGACTTCACTCTGGAAGGTGATGCATCATTTAGACTTAGATCTTACTTTCTGACAAAGACAGGCTTGAGTCGTGGTCCTGTCTCCTCTTCAGAGTCTGTGTATTCCTCATACTCCGATGATTCTTCCTCTGTCTCCCCCTCTGACTTCTCCTCCTCTACATCCATCACCTCCTTCAAAACCACAAAACAGTACACATTTACTGGGGTGCCCCAATGGCCAAATTATTTTGCAAAGAAATGCTACATTCTGAAAACCTGTTGTCAGAAAATAAGGGCGTCAAAGAGAAAAGTAAAATGCAATTCAACAAAAACTGTACGTTAAACATATAATTTTAACAAAATCAGGGACGACCAATCTGCTCGCATGTCACCAAATGCAAGTAGCTTTTTTGTCAGGTAAGGCAAAGTCATATTTCTGGAAGCCAAAATGGCGAGTGCAAATTTCTGATTGCATGCACACAAAAATTGATCAGGCTACAAACAAAATATACGTATATACAAAAATTGTTCAGTATAAAAAGGAACACAGTGCCCAATTGGTTGAAAGTGCATTTTCAGTTCACTCACAATAACAAAAACAAACCTGTGGAAATCTTTAAATTATTTAAAGAAAAATATAAAGTGACAATCTTCTAAAAAAATCTAAATGTATATGTGCAAATTAGGACTTGATCAACATTAACATGACCACAAAACATTGCAGAACCAGACATTCTATTCACACTGAAAGTGAAAGCTCAAACCTGTACCATGGATGTGAACCCAGTAAACAAAGGTCCTCGGCCCACGATGGCCGCAGTGGGCCTGCGCACAACAGTGCACAGGCCCACTGTGGCCATCATGAGCCCGAAGATGTTCTGCTACTGGGGAAGTCTGGTTAAACATACCTCTTCATCTCTTCTCTGTAGAGCCCTCTGTCTTCTGATTACTCTCCTTCGTTCAATTTCCTGCACAGAAAATGTTATTCCATGAAAGCTAAAAAAATACAAAGCTCACCCATAAACACAAGTAAGTGCCTCATATTTTTCAAAGTCAAATCTTTCTTAACCCTTTCCATCCTGATACACTTTTGCATCAAATAAATTTGACTATAATTGTTCAAGGATAATACAAGAATGGGTTTGAACTAAGAGGCACCGAGCTATTCTGCCACCACCCTAGAACTAAAATGGTTCATCTATCTATTCTAATCTAAAATGGCTGATCTCCTACTCTGTAATGAAGCCTTTACAGGATGGTAGGCAAATTTAAAAACTTTCAGCCTCAGGATGTAATGGGTTAAGTGTAATGATTTCTGCTGTACTTACTTACTTACGCCTGTCACCCCTACCCGGGTATAGGCCATCGACGAGAGACCTCCAGCGACTCCTGTCCTGTGCTTCTCCTTCGATTCTACTCCAGGTGGTTCCCAGTCTCTTGATGTCTGCTTGGAGGTCTCGACGCCAGGAGTTTCTCGGCCTACCTCTTTTCCTCTTTCCCTGGGGGTTCCATGACAATGCCTGCCTAGTGATACTGGAAGCTGGCTTTCTCAGACTGTGACCGATCCATCCCCATCTTCTTCGCCCAATTTCATTCTCTGCTGTTATCTGCTCTGTTCTCTCCCAGAGTCTGACGTTGCTGATCTTCTCTGGCCAGTGGATTTTCAAAATTCTTCTAACGCAACTGTTCATGAAGGTCTGTACTCTGTTGACTGTGGTTTTCGTCAATCTCCATGTCTCTGCTCCATATAGGAGAACTGCTTTTACATTGGAGTTGAAAATCCGGACTTTGGTGTGTTGTGACAGCTCTCTGGAACTCCACACTTTTTTCAACTGGAGAAAGGCTGCTCTGGCTTTACCGATTCGTGCTCTGACATCTGCATCAGTGCCGCCTTTTTTGTCTATGATGCTCCCGAGATAGGTGATGGACTCCACCTCCTCCAACGGGGTGCCAGCAAGCAAGACTGGTTCTTCCCTGGTTGCGTTCAGCCTCATTGTCTTTGTTTTCTGTTTGTGAATGGTGAGGCCCACTTGGGACGAGATGTCAGCAAGCCTCGTGGTCTTGTCCTGCATTTGTTGATGAGTGTGGGACAGTAATGCCAAGTCGTCTGCAAAATCGAGGTCGTCAAGCTGTGTCCACAGTGTCCACTGTATTCCACTTCGTCTGTGCTCTGTGGTCATCTTCATGACCCAGTCTATGGCCAGTAGGAAGAGGAACGGAGACAGCAGACACACCTGCCTGACACCAGTTCTGACCTGGAGCTCTCTGGTGAACTGCCCTTCGTGGATCACACGACATGTCATGCCATCATAGCTGCTCTTGATCAGGCGGACGAGCTTTGTGGGTACACCATAGTGTCGTAGGAGTTTCCACAGAGTCTCTCGGTCCACGCTGTCAAATGCTTTCTCGTAATCCACAAAGTTGACGTACAGCGGGGAGCTCCACTCCAGAGACTGTTCCACGATGATGCGGAGAGTGGCGATCTGGTCTGTACATGATCGGTTCTTCCTGAATCCTGCTTGCTGGTCTCTCAGCTGGGGGTCAACGGAGCTCTTCATTCTCTCTAGGATGATCCTGTTGAAGACCTTTCCTGGTACTGACAGCAAGGTGATTCCTCTGTAGTTGGAACACTTGCTGAGGTCGCCTTTCTTGGGAAGCTTGATTAGGTACCCCTCCTTCCAGTCAGCTGGCATCACCTCCTCTTCCCAGATCTTTCCAAACAGTGGGTACAGCATCTCAACTGTTGTCTCTAGGTCTGCTTTCAGAGACTCCGCTGGGATGCCATCTGGCCCTGCTGCTTTGCCATTCTTCAAAAATGCCACTGCTTTTCTGATCTCTTCCCGGCTGGGTCTGTCACAGCTGATGGGTAGGTCGGTCTCTGCCGGCTGGATGTCGGGGGGGGGGGGGGGGGGGGGGGGGGGGTCGGGTGGGCTAGGTCTGTTCAGTAACTCTTCAAAATACTCGGCCCATCTGTCGAGTTGGTCTGCTCTGTCTGCAATAGGCTTGCCTTCTTTGTCTTTTACTGGTCTTTCTGTATGGCCATACTTACCCAACAATCTTCTGGTAATGTCGTAGAGCTGTTTCATGTTGCCGCTGCCTGCTGCCTTTTCTGCCTCTGCTGCCAGGCTGTCTGTGTAGGCCCTCTTGTCTGCCCTGATACTCCTCTTCACCTCGCGGTTGGCTTCCGAGTATTCCCCCTGTGCCCTTACTTTGGCTGCTCTCGTGCGACTGTTGTTGACCGCTGCTTTCTTCTGCTTCCTCGCTTCTATCTTCTTCAAGGTCTGTGCCGACAGCCAGTCCTTGTGGTGGTGTTTCCTGAGCCCTACAGTGTCTTTGCAGGTTGAGTTCAGCGCCTCTCTAACTGCCTTCCACTGCTGCTCTGTGGTGACCGCCTCCTCTTCATTTACTAGCTCCTGTAGCGCTTGAAACCGGTTGGACAGCACCAGTTTGAACTCTTCTCTAACTCCAGTTTCTCTCAGGAGGCCTACATTATAGCGCTGTCTTCTTGTTGTCTCTGTGCGGCTTTTCTTTAGCTTGAGCTTCATTCTTAAGGTAAGCAGATGGTGGTCTGAGGCGACATCTGCTCCCCTCCTCACTCGAACATCTTGAAGGGATCTTCTAAATTTCTTGCTAATGCAGATATGGTCTATTTGGTTCTCTGTTGTATGGTCAGGTGAGACCCAAGTTGCTTTGTGTATTCTTCTGTTTGGGAAGATGCTGCCTCCAATGACAAGTCGGTTTAGAGCACAAAAGTCTACAAACCTCTCCCCGTTCTCACTCATCTCCGAGCCTAGTCCCTGTCTCCCCATCACCTCTTCGTATCCGGTGTTGTCCTCCCCTATTTTGGCATTAAAATCGCCCATGACAATGGTGATGTCTCGCTCCGCACATTTGTCCACGGCACTCTGGAGTCGGTCGTAGAACTCTTGTTTCTCTTCCTCGTCACTGTCATTGGTGGGCGCATAACACTGGATGACGTTCAGCTTGAGCTTTTTCTTGGTTCTAAAGGCTGCTGTTATAATTCTTGGCCCAAGAGGTTCCCAGCCCATCAGCGCTCTCTGTGCCACTGGTGACAGCATGAGTGCTACTCCTTCTGTATGGGGGGCATTCTCCTCTTCATGACCTGAATACAGAATCATCTCCCCACTTAACAGCCTTTTCTGGCCAGACTGCGTCCATCTGGCTTCACTGATGCCTAGCAGGGAAAGGTTGTACTTTTGCATTTCCGCTGCTATCTGGGCGGCCTTGCCGCTCTGGTACATGGTCTTGACGTTCCATGTGCCCATGGTTGTATCCCTGGATAGAGAGAGGTGGCTCGGTCCTGTGGCTTCCGAAGACTTCCGGCTTTCACCACAGGACGTCATAAGTCTTCTAGTAGAAGAACCTTCCTCCTCCAGGAAAGGAATTACTGTTAGTCTTTTCGTCGGCGTTTTTGTAGCTATTTCCTTTTTTGCAGGGTGGGGAAGCTACCCCCACGCCCAACCCCCTTACTAGGAGGACCAGGGGTTTTCTGTCGGGGTCACCTTCCCTTAGACCATGTTGGTTCACGGCACCTTATTTCATTCGGTGCACCCCTCTCACGAGGGACCCCCTATCCACCACCCAGGGGACGCGCCTCAACGCCGTATGGTCCCAGCGCGAGGATTTCTGCTGTAGCACCACAATATGCATGAAAGCCCAGAGATTCCAGCACCACCTTGTATTGGTCCTATTCCCTTTCAAAGAACCAATTCCACTATGTCAACCCATTCAGGCCAGACACAACATGGCAGGTAACTGAGCAACTATGATAGTTCAAGGGTGGTCACAACGCCAATCTACTATGACACTGTACTTATCATGGCTGATCGGTCTCCTAAACTGTAAGCGTAATGTAGTCTTCAGATGGCTCCCTGATTTGATAAATTTGTCCTTAGGACTCATTCAACATGTCAATCACGAATTAAACCCCTTGCACAGTAAAGAGTACCAGTGGTTGCATGCACAAAGGGTTAAAATTTGACCTCCTCATCCAGCTCCTCCTCTTCTTCCTCCTCCTCATCGCTGTCTTTTCCCTCACGGCCTGCCTTCCCCTCATCCTCCGACACCTCTGCTAAAATCTCTGGTTCGATCACTTGTCGACGGTGTCGCATCACCCTGCCAGGAAAAAAGTTCAACATTAAAGATCTTATGGCTTAACATCTTTTGCCACCATAAAGGCGATTTTAACCCTTATCATTCGGAATACAACAGTGCGTGAAATAAGTCTCACTAAAATAGTTCAAGGGAAGTGCCAAGCTTTTCTGGCACCACCCACCCTTGAACTAAAGCCATTGGTCTATATCCTTATCTGTAAGTACTATAATGTAGCTTGCATATGGCAGTGTACAAATTTGAAGCTTTTAGCCTCAGTATGATATGGGTTAACATCTTTTGCCACCATAAAGGCGATTTTAAAAGTGGGCCACCAAAAGAAGACTGTACAAATTTTTACCCCACCTGGGTTTGAACCCATGACCTTACGATCAAGAGTCCAACGTTCTACCATCTGAGCCAACCCAGCCACCACCACCACCCCCCCCCCTCCCCCCCAAGTCTATCCTAAATGAGCTCAAACATTTAGTTTCAACAAAATGCTGGCAGAAATAAGTGTAGATCTGACATACACAGGGTTTAGATTGAGTACTAGCTTCCATCACTTATGACATAATTTATATTTTCATGCCACTGTTCATTAAAAAAAAAATGTTGGTTTCACTATGGTACACACATATTATAGAAAGCAGACTTCTGTCAAGTTTATTTTTTCAGTGAAAATAATTTTAACTCATGCAATACAAATGGTATACCAACGAAATTCAGAATACTTAAACATATCATAGTAACTCATTTCTCAAACACACCTTGCATCATGGCGCATCATCCCCCTCCCCCCTGCTTTTCCATATTTCAGCGGTTGGCGAAAAGGTGCTCACACACATACGTCATGCACTCCAGCACCCACCCACTCCCTTCCCCCCCCCCCCCCCCTCCTGCTTTTTGTCTACCATATTGAAAATATGGTTAGACTTTGGGATGGGGCTGGTCAGAGCACGTTCCATAGCATGCAAAGGCCATAACAGGTGGGCGGGCCTGAGATTGTGGCAAAGTAGTAACAAGATCAACATGTCACGTCTAGTTACTTTAACCTTGCTGTTGAGGGACTTTTGTGTGTGTATGTTTGTATGTAAACACAAAAATCTCTGACGTTTGCACACATACATGCCTCAAACTAAAGGAAATGCTTCATGCAAGGGGTGTCTAAAAGCTCTTTCGAGCATACTGAAATTAGATGTCTCATTGAAGAGTTAAATGACCATTTATAGAAAGGTGGTTGACCCATACTTGAGTCCGTACTTTTGATCATATGCACTTGAAATTTTTTATATTAGCTAGTTTCAAGAAAGACTTTGGACGAGTTCATTTTGTACCTCTTCAACTTTCTGAATAATAATTTATTTATTTTTGCAAGTTTTGGGGCCATGCTATACTCCCATCAAACAGTCAGCCCTGGAAGAGGATGTGTGGAAGAAAACAGTCGGCCCTGGAAGGAGATGAGTCCCAATTGAATGAGTAATGTGAAACATCAAATTCGTTACTGTGTACAGAACGTCATGGAACTAGCAATGCCATCACATGAAGCTTATAGCGACATCATTTTGTTGCTCGTGCTCTTCTTCAGAATTCCTGTCACTATTACAGCCCACAGAGCATACTAATGGAGGGAAGCGCTGTGTGTCCGTCTTTTTGTGTGTGTGCTTGTGTGTGTTGACCAGAGGTTGGGTTGGAGAGGAGGGAAATAAATGAAAAGGATAAGCTTAAAAATATGAACAACTCTGAATGTTCCTAAAAGAAAAACGCATGTAAGCTTCAAACAGTACAGAAGACTTTGGGATGAAATCCTCATATTGTTTATATTTTGGCGGTTGGTGAGAAGGTGCTAGCACACACAGCTTGGCCCATGCAGTTTCAGAAATGACCCACTTGATTTATAATCTGCAGGCCAATGATCCATGTATATAATTTTTCTTACAAATGAACACTTAATTCCTGAATTTGGTTGATTGGTTGATCTAGAAAGTGTGTGTGTGTGTGTGTGTGTGTGGGGGGGGGGGGGGGGGGGGGTCATTTTGCATTATTTTCCTGCACTGAATTACATTTGTAATCAAAAAGTTAAAGTAATAAGAGGTACAAATTTGGTACAATCTCATTCAATGTCCAATATGAAATTTCAAGTGAATTATAATTAATAATAATAATAATTAATACATAACTCTTGAAGAGGGCTGTTCTCCAGGAAAACACTGGACTCACTGTGCATGCACAACAGCACTCATTCTCTCAGATACACGCACAATTATACAATACTTTAACCCAACCCATCCCTTCCCAGCACCTTACATCCACTTCCCTGTCACAATAGCAGTCAGTAGTTCGCTAGGAGAAAACAGTGAGTTACATGTTAAAAGTCTGACAAAAAGGAAAAGTCTTTAAATTGAACTTTAAACTGGGAATGGGATAATGTGGGCAGATTCCTCAATTCAATTGGCAGCGAGTTATTATAGACTTAATGCAGGTCAGTCAACTTTCTCCTGAGTGGCGATTTCTTTCTTTTAAATGAGCACTTCAATTTCAATATCCTCAGAGGCCCTCTCTTTTTTAATTTAGTCAAATTGTAGGGAAGTATTCCAAGTTTAAGATTATAAGTGCACAAACACCGGATAACAAAAAATACATACATGTATACACACACATACACAGACACTGTGCTTGGCATCAAACTTAAAAAATATGTTCTGTGCCAGGGATGTAGCCGGATATGGTGTCATTTTTGCTAGTTGTTACTGCTTGCTCTAGACCTTGTTGACACTAATGGATGTCACAGGCCTGCACACACTTATTAAACATGTCCCACCACAACCCATCTGAATAGTCTAAACTATTTTCAATAGGTCAGACCATAAATGAGCAAAAACAGGAAGCCATATTAACCCACATCATTACTTACTTACTTACGCCTGTCACCCCTACCCGGGTATAGGCCGTCGACGAGAGACCTCCAGCAACTCCTGTCCTGTGCTTCTCCTTCGATTCTACTCCAGGTGGTTCCCAGTCTCTTGATGTCTGCTTGGAGGTCTCGACGCCAGGAGTTTCTCGGCCTACCTCTTTTCCTCTTTCCCTGGGGGTTCCATGACAATGCCTGCCTAGTGATACTGGAAGCTGGCTTTCTCAGACTGTGACCGATCCATCCCCATCTTCTTCGCCCAATTTCATTCTCTGCTGTTATCTGCTCTGTTCTCTCCCAGAGTCTGACGTTGCTGATCTTCTCTGGCCAGTGGATTTTCAAAATTCTTCTAAGGCAACTGTTCATGAAGGTCTGTACTCTGTTGACTGTGGTTTTTGTCAATCTCCATGTCTCTGCTCCATATAAGAGAACTGCTTTTACATTGGAGTTGAAAATCCGGACTTTGGTGTGTTGTGACAGCTCTCTGGAGCTCCACACTTTTTTCAACTGGAGAAAGGCTGCTCTGGCTTTACCGATTCGTGCTCTGACATCTGCATCAGTGCCGCCTTTTTTTGTCTATGATGCTCCCGAGATAGGTGAAGGACTCCACCTCCTCCAACGGGGTGCCAGCAAGCAAGACTGGTTCTTCCCTGGTTGCGTTCAGCCTCATTGTCTTTGTTTTCTGTTTGTGAATGGTGAGGCCCACTTGGGACGAGATGTCAGCAAGCCTCGTGGTCTTGTCCTGCATTTGTTGATGAGTGTGGGACAGTAATGCCAAGTCGTCTGCAAAATCGAGGTCGTCAAGCTGTGTCCACAGTGTCCACTGTATTCCACTTCGTCTGTGCTCTGTGGTCATCTTCATGACCCAGTCTATGGCCAGTAGGAAGAGGAACGGAGACAGCAGACACCCCTGCCTGACACCGGTTCTGACCTGGAGCTCCCTGGTGAACTGCCCTTCGTGGATCACACGACATGTCATGCCATCGTAGCTGCTCTTGATCAGGCGGACAAGCTTTGTGGGTACACCGTAGTGTCGTAGGAGTTTCCACAGAGTCTCTCGGTCCACACTGTCAAATGCTTTCTCATAATCCACAAAGTTGACGTACAGCGGGGAGCTCCACTCCAGAGACTGTTCCACGATGATGCGGAGAGTGGCGATCTGGTCTGTACATGATCGGTTCTTCCTGAATCCTGCTTGCTGGTCTCTCAGCTGGGGGTCAACGGAGCTCTTCATTCTCTCCAGGATGATCCGGTTGAAGACCTTTCCTGGTACTGACAGCAAGGTGATTCCTCTGTAGTTGGAACACTTGCTGAGGTCGCCTTTCTTGGGAAGCTTGATTAGGTACCCCTCCTTCCAGTCAGCCGGCATCACCTCCTCTTCCCAGATCTTTCCAAACAGTGGGTACAGAATCTCCACTGTTGTCTCTAGGTCTGCTTTCAGAGACTCCGCTGGGATGCCATCTGGGCCTGCTGCTTTGCCGTTCTTCAAGAATGCCACTGCTTTTCTGATCTCTTCCCGGCTGGGTCTGTCACAGCTGATGGGTAGGTCGGTCTCTGCCGGCTGGATGTCTGGGGGGTCGGGTGGGCTAGGTCTGTTCAGTAACTCTTCAAAATACTCGGCCCATCTGTCGAGTTGGTCTGCTCTGTCTGCAATAGGCTTGCCTTCTTTGTCTTTTACTGGTCTTTCTGTATGGCCATACTTGCCTGACAATCTTCTGGTAATGTCGTAGAGCTGTTTCATGTTGCCGCTGCCTGCTGCCTTTTCTGCCTCTGCTGCCAGGCTGTCTGTGTAGGCCCTCTTGTCTGCCCTGATACTACTCTTCACCTCGCGGTTGGCTTCAGAGTATTCCCCATGTGCCCTTACTTTGGCTGCTCTCGTGCGACTGTTGTTGACAGCTGCTTTCTTCTGCTTCCTCACTTCTATCTTCTTCAAGGTCTGTGCCGACAGCCAGTCCTTGTGGTGGTGTTTCTTGAACCCTACAGTGTCTTTGCAGGTTGAGTTCAGCGCCTCTCTAACTGCCTTCCACTGCTGCTCTGTGGTGACCGCCTCCTCTTCATTTACTAGCTCCTGTAGCGCTTGAAACCGGTTGGACAGCACCAGTTTGAACTCTTCTCTAACTCCAGTTTCTCTCAGGAGGCCTAAATTATAGCGCTGTCTTCTTGTTGTCTCTGTGCGGCTTTTCTTTAGCTTGAGCTTCATTCTTAAGGTAAGCAGATGGTGGTCGGAGGCAACATCTGCTCCCCTCCTCACTCGAACATCTTGAAGGGATCTTCTAAATTTCTTGCTAATGCAGATATGGTCTATTTGGTTCTCTGTTGTATGGTCAGGTGAGACCCAAGTTGCTTTGTGTATTCTTCTGTGTGGGAAGATGCTGCCTCCAATGACAAGTCGGTTTAGAGCACAAAAGTCTACAAACCTCTCCCCGTTCTCACTCATCTCCGAGCCTAGTCCCTGTCTCCCCATCACCTCTTCGTATCCGGTGTTGTCCTCCCCTATTTTGGCATTAAAATCGCCCATGACGATGGTGATGTCTCGCTCCGCACATTTGTCCACGGCACTCTGGAGTCGGTCGTAGAACTCTTGTTTCTCTTCCTCGTCACTGTCATTAGTGGGCGCATAACACTGGATGACATTCAGCTTGAGCTTTTTCTTGGTTCTAAAGGCTGCTGTGATAATTCTTGGCCCAAGAGGTTCCCAGCCCATCAGCGCTCTCTGTGCCACTGGTGACAGCATGAATGCTACACCTTCTGTATGGGGGGCATTCTCCTCTTCATGACCTGAATACAGAATCATCTCCCCACTTAACAGCTTTTTCTGGCCAGACTGCATCCATCTGGCTTCACTTATACCTAGCAGGGAAAGGTTGTACTTTTGCATTTCCGCTGCTATCTGGGCGGCCTTGCCGCTCTGGTACATGGTCTTGACGTTCCATGTGCCCATGGTTGTATCCCTGGATAGAGAGAGGCGGCTCGGTCCTGTGGCTTCTGAAGACTTCCGGCTTTCACCACAGGATGTCATAAGTCTTCTGGTAGAAGAACCTTCCTCCTCCAGGAATGGAATTACTGTTAGTCTTTTCGTCGGCGTTTTTGTAGCTATTTCCTTTTTTGCAGGGTGGGGAAGCTACCCCCACGCCCAACCCCCTTACTAGGAGGACCAGGGGTTTTCTGTCGGGGTCACCTTCCCTTAGACCATGTTGGTTCACGGCACCTTATTTCATTCGGTGCACCCCTCTCACGAGGGACCCCCTATCCACCACCCAGGGGACGCGCCTCAACGCCATATGGTCCCAGCGCGAGGAACCCACATCATACTGAGGCTAAAAGCTTCAAATTTGTACACTGCCATCTGCAAGCTACATTATAGTACTTACAGGTAAGGATATAGACCAATGGCTTTAGTTCAAGGGCGGTGCCAGAATAGCTTGGCGCTTAGAGGCGCCAAGCTATTCTGGCACTACCCTTGAACTATTTTAGTCAAACTTATTTCACACACTGGTGTATTCCGAATGATAAGGGTTAATCTAAAGATAATGGAAGGATGGTACCTTCTGACACCACTCTCTCACTAACATGGTATGTCCCAAACAGTAATGTAGTCTTCAAAAGACAACTTCAAAATTTATGTGGAAATTTTAACTGCATGGTTCAATGTAACATGCACATTAACCCAATCAGTGCCGAGAAAATTTGAACACACCCAACTACAAAAGGTATAGATCCTCAGTTTCGGGGGCTCAAGAGTATCTATGCCTCTTGCTTTGAATTCATGTTACTAGGACAACTAGCCTCACGCTGGGACCATATGGCTTTGAGGCGCGTCCCCTGGGTGGTGGATAGTGGGTCCCTCGCGAGAGGGGTGCACCGAATGAAATATGAATTTTTCATTAAAATGCATTTTTTTGAAAAATACTTACCGATGGTATGACATTGTGAAAAGCCCTTAGCTAGCCTAATTTTAGCCAAAATTTGGTTGTGTCCGTATAAGGGGGTGTTGGGAGGAGTGGGGCGCCATAGACCCAGTCATGGCCTGAATAGTCTCCCCTTATTCCCACCCAGTACGAGAATACCCGTCATCCCTCAGTTTAGTTCCTTAGCGCACTTGAGGCAAGCGGGGTAGGTGGGAGGGTCCTTCGAGTCATACCATCGGTAAGTATTTTTCAAAAAAATGCATTTTAATGAAAAATTCATTTGTTTTCTCAAAACACATTACCGATGGTATGACATTGTGGAATTCCGAAGAGGAGGTGGGTGCCGAAGAAAAAACGCCCCTCCTGCCAACCGCCCAACCCTCAGACCCGCTCTCCCGGAGCAAACTCCCGATAATTTTAGTTAAGATACCTGCGGCGCCTAGGGCGCCGGGAGGGAGTGTTGCTCTGTAGTGATGTCTCCCACCAGCGAGAGGTTCTGCCACTGGGTGGAGAGGTCCCTCAGGTAGAAGCGGGCGCAAGTGGTCTCTGCTCGCCCTCTCATAGCCGCCACAAAGTCCTTGACTGCACCGGTGCTGTCGAAGCGGGACTTGCGGTCAAGGCTCTGACCTCGTGCGCCTCGATGTTCAACATGTGGCTGCATCAGGTCGAGGTCCTGGAAGGCCGGGCGGATCACTCCCCGGAACCAGGAGGAGCAGGTCTGGGCTGAGATGTCACGTCTACCTGGGGACAAAGGGAGAAACAGGTGTGTGCGTCCTCTGCGCAAGCTTGGTCCGGCGCAGGCCCACACGTAAGGCTCTCACCAGTTCCTATTGTCTGGTCTACCGAGTGGAGTCTGACACTCGTAAGGGCGGAAAGTCATCAGCGGTATGACAGCCAAGGCGACCACTACTTGGCCCCGAAGGCTGGTAACGTTAGCAGTTGCACGGGGCCTTCTGTCCGTACCTGACAGCAACCCGTGTGTGACACCAGCGCGTACGTTCACTGGCCCTGGAAGAGGTGGCTAGGCCACATGTAAGGTTCTCACCGGGGCCTTAAGTCTGTTCTCCCGGGTGGAGTCCGTACACACGCAGGGCGAAACATCTGTCGCCGTCAGGGAGGCCGCCTCTTGTCCAGGAAGATGTTCAGGTAGCAGTAGCCTGAAGCCGGTTGTCTGGCACTGCAAGCAATCTGGGTGTGTGGGCAGCGCGCGTAGTGTACTGACCCTGGAGGTTGAGTCAGGGACCGCCAGGAAGCACTTCTTCCTAGATACATCCGTCAAGCGCGTCATGTGCCGGGTTCCAAGGACGGGGTTGAGACCACGTAAGCCCCCATGGTAGATCACTCTTGGCCCACGCGAAGCAGTGTTGGGCATCCACACCGAAGAGAGCCTCCGAAATGCGAGGTCTTACAGCCACCCGGGTCTGATGAGCGTAATCACCTGTAGGTGTCGGCGATCATGGTTAGATAGTCCCGAACAGTGAAAGGAGACCGTCCCTGGGCGTTGAATAGCCCGAGGAAGCATTCCGTCAGCTGGGGCTTCGCCAAGTCCGGAGGGAAAGAAGGCTGTCGTCAGTCCCGTCACCCAGCGCTCGTCGTCTTCCCTCGCAACTCGAACGGTTGAGGGTCTGCGGGTTGTCTCGGTAGCATCCATGGCCGCCCTAGGGAAGCCTCTGTGGTAGAGGGCTTGCTGCACAATCTCCAGGTGTGTCGGAAGAGTTCAGGGCCCGGTTGTTATGGCGGCTGTTCCAGTTGCTAGAGCCTCATGCAAGAAGTGGAGAGCTGCAGAGGGGGGGCATGTGGTAACGAGCTGACCTCGACTGGTGAAGAGACAAGCGCCCCCAAGCCAGGAAAACGCCCACCTACCTCCGCAAACCTGCAACAAAAGGGAATGTCGGACAACCACGCATATAACACAGCATTCAATCTCGATGGCGAGCAGTGAAGTTAAAAGATCTGGCCACAGCGACGCCTCCCCGCGCCGCCGGCCTCAAGCGCACTAGCATCTCCCATAATTACACCCTCCTTCTCCAAGCAGAAGAGGTGTCAGGTTGAACGGCGATCCCCTAGCCTGTCATGAGTCCTAAGCGAACTGAAGAAGGTAATGATAGTCGCTGCTAGTCTGCCCTGCTCCCGTCCTACTGGGAGTCCCACTCGAACAGGACGACCACGCACTCCATCCTCGACGGGATCCATGCGAAGAAACACGTAGTACCTGTCCCGTAGCGTAGGCAGCCTAGTCGACGGCGAAGAGGGCAGAATCCCAGCCTACCGCCCGGCTTGCCAACTGGTTAGGACTTCGAACATCGAGTTGTCCCAAAGTCCTGGAGACGCACCGCTGCTCTCAAGTCTTTGTCTAGCATCTGGCAAGATGTCGAGGCACTTGTGTCGAGTCGATAGAACGAAGATCGTGCACCATATCCACCGACTAGTGTACGAGAAGAGTCGACCATACTGCCGCGGAACTGAGCTCCAACCACCTCTCGGGAACTAATTTTGCCATGCTGTCGTCACGTCTAACTCCCGGTACTTGCGCCCCCAGCCGCAGGATCTCCAGTGCCGAGCGGGTAACTTCACAAGGAGCTATCGAGGGCAAGTCCATCCGCTCCAGTCAGGCGCCGCAGCATGCCGGAACTCCAAGTCGTCTCCACCCAGGCAAACGAACGCTTCCGCTAGGTCCCGAAGCTGTCATCTTAGAAGAAGAAGACCGTAGTGCTTGGTCGCCGCTGACCACGGCTAGGCCAATGCGAAGTGGAGGGTAGCACCCCGCCGGAAGAAGGATACGACGAGCCGAGAACTCGTCTCAGCAGGGGCTTAATCTGAACTGTGTGCGTTACCCCCGATGTAGACCGAAGTCGGCCCCTGCAGTGAGGTCGGTCGGACCAGTCCTCAACCCGCGCTGACCTCTATGAAGGTAGACTGCTACTTGGTAGTCATCAATCGCACGCCTGGAGAATGCTGCCACTGACGTTCCCGGGACTGTGTCGTCGGCGTCACAAAACGTCGCCTCCGTCCCTCGGATGTAAGCCACAAAATCCGGTGCAGCAGAAGAACTGCGCCTCCGCAGAAGAGTGGTCCCTGCCAAAACTGTCCGACGGTCTGCGATGACCGCGTGCCTGTCCTGCATCAATGTTCCTGGAAGACTGCTACATCCAGCGGTGTAAGCAGCGTGTATCGGCTGTGCCAGAGTCCTTGTTAGGCTCCTTGTCGGTCTGCCAGGGGGGCCAGGGAAGTTGTCCATCGCGCGGTGCCCTGCGTGGCCGACTCTTCAACTCGGTCGGCCGCGAGAAAGTGTGCAGGACGGTATCCCGAATCATCAGATCACAGTCTGTAGCCGCAGCGAAGCGTTGGCAGCGGAAGAGAAGTAGGATCACAAAGTTGAAGCCACCAGTGCCTCCCCCGGCGCCCTGAAGCGGAGACAGAAGCCGGTGACAAGAATCCGGCACCCGAACGGATGAGGAAGGGACTTGAAATGCTTGGACGCGATGAGGGGACCTGCTTCGTCTAAAGCCCGAGGAGGCTCCCTCCTCTATCTCCACGCAGAAGGCGGCGAATCCAAGATCTCTCGGAACCGCGAGCGTAGCGACGTGGAGTAGCTATCATCGCCCAGCCACGGCGAACGACGTCCTCTGGAATCAAGCGGAAAAGTCGTCTGTCTCGCACGCAGGAGAAGGGATGTCTAACTGCTCCGAAGTCCGGGGGACCCCGGGCGGCGGCGATCCAACGAAGGTGGACCCAGCACTTGGAAGGAACAGCGTAGCCTCAGCCTCAGAACTCGAACGGCGACGAAGATACTTCGGAGCGTCTGTCTTCCCGATGTGTAGCGACCCAACGGAACTGGGACGTCGTCTCCTGTTCCTCTCGTACCCCTGGTCTCTGTGAAGTGAGCACATGCTTCCGAAGTCAGGCGAACTGAAAGATTGTGACCTATTGCCGGGAACGGAATCCCATCGTGAAGTCGTCTCTCTGCACTGCATGTAGAGCGGGCTCTCGTCTGCACGGTCGGGGCGAGGCGTGGCCCAACACTACTGAGCCGGGATCTTGTCGTGTGAAGTGCAGCGGTCCTGTAGCACTTGCGGTTCCGCAAGCCGGAGAAAGTGCCGGTGTAACCACGACGGGAGATGGCGCCAACGCGTGTATAGCCCGGGCGAGGGCGCCCCAAATAATCATAACCATAATAATAAATTAATTAATTAATGCTTATTGAAAGAGTTTTATGTGATTGTAATTGCCCATTCAGGGATAAATCAAGGTATGTGCATTAAATTGAACTATGAGAGTCAGAATACCACTCTGTGTCTCATCTCCATTTTCTCAAAACTGAAGTAATCGGTTCAGTGGTTCCAGGGTTATAGCCCCTTTAAGGATAAGAGGTGTTGCGCCCCAGCGGTCTGGCGAAACCGCTGCGCAGCTGGGAATGCAACATTTTAACACCTGTGGCAAAAGGGTTAAAACGCCTAGCTTGAAAGAAAGGCACTAGGTGCCCTAAAACGACAACAAACGAACCCCAATCTTGCACGCTACCGCGCAATATATGCTCTCACAACCCAGTCGTCACTGACCTGAGGCCGAGCTGTCGTCTCTAGGGCAGTACCCGTCGTCAGTGGGTCTGGGCGTGCCTCTCCGTTCGTCACGGTAAGGGGAACCTTAGGAGGGCCCTCCGCGTTAGTATGCGACAGTAGCTAACTGGCCCGTGACGTCATTGTCCCGGCGGGAGTGGACGAGTCTCGTGGCAAACCGTGCGACTCCCAGTACGTGGCCGCTTCTGCATGTCGCCTTGGCCCCACAGAACTGGTCCGCCGTAAGCAGTCTCTGCGTGTATCAGTGTAACCACTCGAGTCCGAAGGGTTACCCGCCTGAGAGCGGTAGCGGCGACCAGAAACCCGACGAGGCGACGGCCGTCGTCTCTCCGGGTTGCGTCTTGATAGTGGGCTGGGTCTACTGAACTAACACAGTGGAAGAGATCGGAATGTCTCCACTAACCTGTGATCTAGGCGAGGATCGAGCCCTGGCATCTGGTTCGTCCGTCCGTCGTGTTTCCACTCTGGGCTGTCGGAGGGTGGAAGAGTGGTCATCTCTCGAGGCCGTGTCCCGGTGAAACGAGTCTCGTGTGTCACCGCGTGACTACTTGTACGTGGTCGTTCCCGCCGGTCATGTCTGCGATCCGCCATGTGAGTCTGGACTGGTAGCGTCGTAGATTTGGTTGCCGACGCCAGTCCGGGGGAAGGATCATGTTGTCTGCCTCCTCCAGAGGCGTACAGACTGTAATCCCTTCCGCTGACATGGGTTCGGGCTCCGGTCTCATGGTCGCCACGGTAAGGGTAACCTCAGTGGGGCCCTCCGCGATAGTATGCGACTTGCCAGCTTTCTTTGTTCGGGATGCCTTAGCCACTGGTACCGGCTTGGTTCCCGTCTTGGTACTCCGCACCGGGTCTGTCAGTCGTTCCCTGACAGGAGTCGGTCGTTCTCGGCGGTAAAAGCCCCACAGCTGCGACCATCTTCTTCCAGCCATGGGGCGCACACCACACACGTATTGTTCGAATCGCAACCAGCACAGGGTAGGCAGACTGCATGCACGTCCGATGGCCACTGAAAGTCGCCACACAACGTGCCGGTACGAACCTGGTATCTGTAACAAGAGGGTACAATGAAGAAACGAGCGAGCGTGGCCTCCGAGGTCACGCAAAATAAAAACGCGCGCGATGACGAAACGAACCTCATCGAATTCGAAAGAGTACAGCGCGTGCCTACGCTCGGCGCTCCTTCCCACCCTAGAGCGCCGGTCGAGGGCATTCACCGAGATATTACCTGTCCATGGCGACAAACGGTAGCAAACCCACGTCTCAGTCTCCACCGAAGTGGACCCACTGTCCGCCGGTTGCAGAAACTCGTCGCCAGTCACGACCGGCCAGGCTCCGAAGTCTCGTCACAGCGCCAGTCGAGTGAGCTCGAAGCCCCAAAGCTAACTCGTCGGCAAGAGAGTCCCCAAGTCGACGACAGAGAACCGGCCCAGCAGAGAGCACAAGCAGTCCCAACCGACTCAAGCTCCACAGTACACAAGTTCCAAGTACAAAGTCCAAGCTCACAACCACCGAGGTCAGAAGACCGGTCCAAGATCAAACGCAGAGCACGAACAGACACAACCTTCCTAGTGCTAGCTAAGAACTAAACTGGGGGATGACGGGTATTCTCGTACCGGGTGGGAATAAGGGGAGACTATTCAGGCCATGACCGGGTCTATGGCGCCCCACTCCTGCCAACACCCCCTTATACGGACACAACCAAATTTTGGCTAAAATTAGGCTAGCTAAGGGCTTTTCACAATGTCATACCATCGGTAATGTGTTTTGAGAAAACAAAAGGTGCCGTGAACCAACATGGTTTAATGGATGGAGACCCCGACAGAAAACCCCTGGTCCTCCTAGTAAGGGGGTTGGGCGTGGGGGTAGCTTCCCCACCCTGCAAATAAAGAAATTGTTACAGAAACGCCGACGAATAGACAAACAGCAATTCCTTTCCTGGAGGAGGAAGGCTCTTCTACCAGAAGATTTATGACGTCGGGTGGTGAAAGCCGGAAGTCTTCAGAAGCAACAAACACCTGGCGTCGAGACCTCCAAGCAGACATCAAGAGACTGGGAACCACCTGGAGTAAAATGGAAGAAGCACAGGACAGGAGTCGCTGGAGGTCTCTCGTCGACGGCCTATACCCTGGGAGGGATGACAGGCGTAAGTAAATAAGGACAACTAGGGTTTGTTGGTTTTTAACTGACGAAGACTGCAGAAACACATTTTCTGTCAATGGGCACTGAACGCGTTAATCTGCTGACCATGGAATTAACCTAAAACTAGCAAAAGAAACTCATTGCCTCCCTTGAACTTACCTGTCCTCATCATCGTCATCGCTCTCTGGCCTGTCTCGCTGCTGCAGTCGCTGTAAACGTCGATCACGAATTTCATCTTCCTCCTCCTCCTCCTTCTGTTCTATCTCCACAGGAGCCTGCGTGGCTTTGGGTGCCTGGAAACCGAATTCATCCTCCTCATCACTGCTGCTGTCTGGGGCATAGTCTGGTCGCTTGCCAGTGACGTATCGGGTCACTTTGACCTTTTCCATGGTGACTTCACCTATTGGAAAATGACAAGGCATAAGTGAACAAGAAAGGCAATGCCCTTATGGCTCACGTGCATGACCGATCTACATGTGTGACCTTTGTGATAACAAGTAAAGGGATGGCTTCTACACCAGGAAAATCCATGTTTTCTCACAATTTAATCAGTTTTCACACATCTGTCAAACCCTCGTGATCCTTGACCTTTGCAAAGAGTCGACTACATTAGTACACATAGGAAGGTCTTATCATCATAAGCTATCATTGTGCCAAATTTGATTGAAAAGTTTGCAAAACTGATGATAATAACTACAATTCTATCAAAAATTGGCATTTTACACACATTTGCCAACCTCTTGTGACCCTTGACCTTTCTGAGGGCTCATCCAAATTAGTATGCATAGACAGGTCTTACCATCAGTATCTCTGTATTAAATTTGGGTTTGAAGTTGTGAATAGTATTTGAGATAAAAACATCTCTTGTCAAAATATCACTATTTTTTACCTATTTCCTGAGCTCTTGTGACCCTTGACCTTTCCGAGGGATCAACCAAATTAGTATGCATAGAAAGGTCTTACCATCAGGTATCTTTGTACCAAGTTTGGGTTTGAAGTTGTGAATAGTATTTGAGAAAAAATAAATTATGTCAAAAGATAGCTATGTTTGACCTATTCCCTGATCCCCTGTGACCTTGACCTTGTCAGAGGTCACTCAGATTGGTATGTTTAGAAAGGTCTTGCCACAAAGTACCGACGACAGCGGACAGTTGGACAACCACTGGCCCAGAACATAGACTCACTTTTGCTTCACAGTTTCACACATGAGCCACCAAGAAAAAAAAAGCCCTTATGGCTCATGTGTATCAACCGATCCACACGTCTGATAATAAGTAAGAGATGTCTTCTGTACTAACAAAATCCATGTTCTCTCAAAATTTAATCTTTTTTCACACATCTGTGAAACCCATGTGACCATTTACCTTTGGGATGAGTCAACTAAATTAGGATACATAGGAAGGTCTTATCATCAGCTACTTTTGTGCAAAATTTGATTGAAAAGTTTGCAAAAATGTTGATAATAACTACAATTATTGGCATTTTATACACATCTGTCGACCTCTTGTGACCCTTGACCTTTCCGAGGGGTCATCCAAATTAGTATGCATAGATAGGTCTTACCATCAGGTATCTCTGGAGCAAGTTTGGGTTTGAAGTTGTGAATAGTAATTGAGAAAAAACATTTTTGTCAAAATATGGCTATTTTTTACCTATTTTCTGAGCTCTTGTGACGACCTTTCCAAGGGGTCATCCAAATTTGTAAGCATAGATAGGTCTTGCCATCAGGTATCTCTGTAGCAAGTTTGGGTTTGGAGTTGTGAAAAGTAATTGAGAAAAAAAAAAATTGTCAAAATATGGCTATTTTTTTTTAATACCTATTTCCCAAGCTTTTGTGACCCTTGACTTTTCCGAGGGGTCATCCAAATTAGATGCATAGATAGGCCTTACCATCAGGTATCTCTGTAACAAGTTTGGGTTTAAAGTTGTGAATAGTATTGAGAAAAAAAATCTATTGTCAAAATATGGCTATTTTGGACCTATTTCTTGAGCTCTTGTGACCCTTGACCTTTCCAAGGGATCAACCAAATTAGTATGCATAGAAAGGTCTTACCATCAGGTGTCTTTGTACCAAGTTTGGGTTTGAAGTTGTCAATAGTATTTGAGGAAAACAAATTGTGAAAATATGGTGATTTTGGACCTATTTCTTGAGCTCTTCGCCTCTTGTGACCCTTGACCTTTCCGAGGGATCAACAAAATTAGTTTGCATATAAAAGTCTTACCATCAGGTTTCTTTGTACCAAGTTTGGGTTTGAAGTTGTGAATAGTATTTGAGAAAAAATAAATTATGTCCAAAAATAGCTATTTTTTATATATTTCCTGATCCCCTGTGACCTTGACCTTTGTGAGAGGTCACTGAAAGGTCTTGCCACAAAATATCCTTGGGCCAAGTTTGAAGACTGTAGCTTGAATAATCTCCCAAAAAATGCCAACATTAAAGTTTACCACCGACGACGGACAACAGACGCTGGACAGACGACCACTGGCCCAGAACATACTCATTTTGCTTCGCACGTGAGCCAAAAATGTATGCTTCTTTGATGACACTGTTTCTTATGAACATCAATGTGCATGCAGTCACTGGTACCATTCACAGTACAAAAAAGGGTTAATGATTCTTCATGTTTGAACACTGTGTACAGTATAGTGAAATAAGGTTAGTCCATCAAATCCTGAGGCTGTTTTTTTTTTTTCTTTTTCAAACATGAGCATTTTCCTATCATCGCTATATTACAAATTAAAAGATAAATAACCATTGTAGATCAAGGGTTGTGCCAGAATAATCACAAGCTATTTAGCGCTATCCTTGAACCATCATGCTCATACGTATTGATGAAAAAGTGTACATCAGGATGGAAAAGGGTTAAGTGAAAGGATTCATACCACTACAAAAATTAAGGCAATTGTGGGAGTTCATTAGCAGAAAACATGGAAAGGTTTGGGAAAGGCTGATGACTTTGTTTTGATTTTGCAATTAATAACTGATACACTAAGGTTGATTCGCTAGCTGCCATACCTGTTTCCATTTCCATACGACTTGTTTTTCCTCGTATTTACATGTGTCCACTTGTAAACCTCTGTCAACATCCTATGATTCTATGTCCCAATTAATTTTGCACTGAATGTGAATGTGTGCACTGTACAGTAGCCAGTCAGAGAAAAGATCAACAACATCGGTACTGAAAGTGAAATACACATAATCACAATTCACAAACTAAGTACAGAAATAAACTTACCGCAGTTAGTTGGCTGACTGCACTGGGTATAGAATAAAACAGTAGATATGGAAATGGAAACTTCACACCTCAACAAAGTCTGCCTTTTTTTAGTCAATTAAAAATCACCAAAACTTGTTTTAATGTATTGCAAATGCAGCAGCAACTATATGTTATGTCACTAGAGCAGAGAAAATGACTGCCAGAAAATCGCTACACAAATTTTTCTCAAGGGAAAACTAACTATTAAACTAAGGGTAACTAGCGAATCTCCTCTATGTGACTGATTAGTGATTTACTTCCATGTTCCTTTTAATGGTTATTTATTGTTCGTTGAAATTGATTATTGTAATTCTTTAAATAGCATTAAATCATTGGACACAAGGTGACTGTAAAGTTATGAACACTTCTGATTTTATATTTACTCCCTCTGGTCGATAAAACAATCATCAAAGTTTCAATGAAAAGGACACTCAACACAGAAAGAGATTTCATTTTCAATGCACATTGAACGACTGAAATGTGTACCTATGCTGAAATCAGTGAATGCAGAATTCTTACCTTTATCATTTCTTATTGGAATGGCTCCTGCTGTTGATAAAATTGGTACTTTTGGTTTTGAAGACATCTTGGCTGAATGGAAAAGCTTCGATATTGTCGTCGATGAAATGTTCGCTTGGTAAAACAGAAAATCCGGAAGTACTTTTGTAGTTACCTCCCTTTAGCTAGGTCACCCAACTCGTCCCCGTCTTTCCATGTCGTCCACCCCAACTTTTGTCTCGACCTACTACTATGTAAATTATCAAGTAGTTTTCAGACCAAACAAAGCTTTCACTCCTGACAATCATGTTATTCTGCCTTCAGAGGTGTGCGATGTACAGACAAAACCAAACTGTAACCCAAACTGATTCTTTGCCACTTCCGGCTGTAGCATCATTCATTGTGAACAAGTAAAGTTTGCCGTCCTACTAAACTGACCAGTAAACATTTACGAACTTTAAAAAATAAAAAAAATAACAGCTTTTATGTCTGCTTTTTCAAGATGGGTTAGAAGGGCGAGGCATTTCAGTTACTAAAGCAAAGGGGGACAAAAAAGAGGTTCCTGAACCCCCACCGACTTGGGTTGTCTCCCGGCCTCGCCATGATTCGCAGCTCGGCAGCAATCGACTCTGACAGGCCACGGACTACAGTGCCGTTTCCGTACTGTCCAGTCTCTTAGTCTCAGTCAGTCCCAGTCATCCCCGAATTTTTCAATTCCCTTTTTAAAAAAATTTAAAAAAAATAAAAAATAAAATAAAAAAAAAAACCACTACCGCCCACCAGCTGCACATTTGTCATGCACAAATTATTAAAAAAAAAAAAAAAAAAAAAAAAAAAAAAAGCACATCACCCGTCTCATTTCTTGGCTATGAAACTGGTTCCTTACCAACCCCACACCTAAGCACAGCTGAAATCAGCGTGCCCCTCAAACCACTACGTCAATGGCAACTCAACATAGGCCCACGATTGTTCACTGGAAAAGCTCAGGATGGGGTATGAATCAAAGCACCAAACATGTCTCCTCTCAGCTAGCCAGAAATTTCCAGCAAATTCCAACATTCAGCCCTACTACAAATTTTCAAACAAGGCAAAAATTAAAATGAAAAGAAAAGGGGAGACTGCCAGTGCTAATATTTTAGGAAGGTTACAAAGTAAAGTAGATAATAGCACTGTCAGGGGAGAGAAGTGTGCATGATTGACCAGTGATCATAGATCTACTGTGGCCAAAGCACACCAAAAAAAAAAAAAGAGATAGGAAAGAGAGGGGGCGCTAAAAAAAAAAAAAAAAGTGACTGAAAGCAATGCATATGGAAGCCCCCCCCCCTCCCCCCCGAAGGGGGGCGCATCACATATCCCACTGTTCCAGCCACTCAGTGCATGGAAATTTAAATCTAGGTCCCCCCCCCCCCCCCAAGGGGGGTCCAGATATTTAGCCGGTGTGGACAGCTGTTTCGGTCTTGGCGACCTCTTCAGCACGCCATCGGCGATACTGGAGGAGGCAGGAATTTCTGCCTACCTGCAATGACAACCACATTTTACTGTGGTGTCTGCAGGGGCATATTTTTCGGGGGGGGGGGGGGGGGGTGAGGGGGGGCGACAAAAGAGTGGGCGACTTCGGTATAGGGCTTTTTAGGTTTACGACGGACAATAGACGGACAGATGATGGACAGACAACTGGCCCAGTACTTACTTACTTTTTCTGTCCAACTATCTTACACTATGATCGTCAATTGCAGAGTGGGTAAATGTTTCTCTTTAATTGCAAGGCTCGTAAACACCTCTCAGACGACGGGGCCCCAATTCCATCTGTCCTGCCGATGACACCAGGTGCAAAGCCACTAGAGCCTGCAGGTTTCTGTAACATTATTATTCGTTTGTGTGTGTGTGTGTGTGTGTGTGTGTGTTAGCCCGTGGACTTTGCCTGCACTTTGGGTGTAGGAGTATATTCAGATTATACCTTATTTTGAGTAATTCAAAATGTGTGCTTGGACCTGTCGTGTGCGGGCTCACTCAGTGAGGCTTACGTCGTCCTGACGACCTTGTCTACTGGGCGGACTAGAAACAAAGGCCGCAGAAGGGGCACAGAATACACGGACAAAAACTGTTTATTCTTTGTACATCAGACATTTTCGGACTTAACACGCACACAGTCGCACACTCAGTCGCACGCACGCACGCACACAAGCACAGCACACACACACATGCAGAGGCAAACTTGACTGATTTTGTTCATACAAGTTGTTGTGGCTATTTGACAGGTCAGTTCAGACGTCAGTCGACTCAGTGTACCCCGCCATAGTGTTCTTTCTCTGCCGACATTGAGAAAAATTGAACCTGATCCAGCTGCAAGAGACATCGGTCCCTAGAGCCCCGCATGTGCGGGGACTCATGAGGATCAATGTCTCTTGTTGACACCACTGTATATCTATGTTCACTGGTTCAAGTATTATCTGCCCAATACTGTTGTTCCGTTTTTGCCTTCATGCGCTCAACGCTGGCACTGACGTGTTAGACGACTGATATATAAGAATATTGGAGTCGCTTATTTTCTTACTGGGACCTACCAAATACTGATTGAGAAGCGCATACACACATGTATTCCTGCTGCTTCCGTGAGGGGTTTATGAGGATCTATGTTTCATTCTCCACTAGTATTATCTCAGTAGAAGGTAGATTTGAGAACTCAACGGTAGAGACCACCTTTTTTTTCCGGCGAAACCATGCAAACGTGCCCCTTTCCTGCCGAGAAAATGTTAACACAATGCAACTGCAATAGACGTAGACCTGCATGAGGATCTATGCCGCTTGCTGATCCCGCTTTGTGTTTATGATCACTGGACGGCTGGGGCTCTTCGGAGTTGAATAAACAATGGTTCTAACAACTCACTTTTCACGTGGTATACGGGCATGCTACGTCACAGTGGAAAATTTCGTGTTTGTGCTGTCAGATTTGTTTCACCTTATGAGTGACTGAAATTGAATGTAAGTATCAGTTGTACATATGTGACAATGTTGCTCTGTGTCCATCGTCAATTGCCTCGTCAGTTTCGCCACTGACCCATGAATAACATTTTAGCCAATCATTGGTCATGATTTTTTTAAGTTCAACTCTTCTAAGATGCCTAAAGTATCTTGTGCGTGAAAGTTTACCTGGTCAGTTATTTGCCAAGTGCAGCTTGTCCCCTGCGGCTCGGACAAGCCGCACGTCCGCAGTTATGCTTTATGATGGGAGATGTTTAGTTTCAGTCTTGATGTTCGATTGATACAACAGAGCCTGTTTTGAGCGATCGCAATTACGTGAGCTCACCCTGGCATTTAAAGAAACTCACTGACTTAGGTGGGCGCAGCCACCAAAATGATAATCTTTACTGACGGGTAACACTTCTCTTGAGCGAGCACTTGACTTGCCAAAAGAAAGTTTGTTGGGCTCACAGCAGGTTTTATTGTACCGATGTTACTATTTGTTGACTGCCGCTTCAGTGTTGCTCGCCCTTTAAAGTACTGTAGCTCTGTTTGGACATCATTTACTGTTTCGTAAATTTCAGGTAGGTCATTGGGACATTACGTTCTGGTCTCATTTCTCAGCAGGCTACTAGATCACGAGTTGTGTTTGGTCGCTGTCACGGTCAGTGCTAACTTCATCTTGTGCATTCGGCCACCAGTACCGTAAACAGTATCGGCGGCTACATTCAAGAGGGTTGACTGGACGTTTTTGTACATTCCGCTTGTGCAGCGCCAAGATGCCTTTGTTCAGCGACGGCCGGTTTTGGGCCATCGAGCCAGCGATGGTCGCCGGAAACTGGATCCGTTACACTAGGGTTTAGATTGGTTTCGTTAGATTTATGTTTAGTTTAGTGATTATCTTAGGTATGGTTCACCGGCAGTTGGTTTGCTACTAATCAACAGTTACTAACTAATCAAGTTCTAATCAACAGTTAGTTATAGTTTGTTGGTTAGTTAGTTAGTAGTAGTATAGAGCGAGTTAATTTGTTAGTTAGATTTCTGGATACAGTAATATCACTTGTTCATTGCTGTCTCTTGGAAGTTCAGTGCCGGGCCGTTGTCACATTGGCCATACCATCATTGCCCCTGCCACTAACGACCCCCCTCCAGCATCGCCGCTGTCACGGACTGTTCCACAAACGCTGTCGCCGTCACGGGCGGCCCCACGACAGCCGCTGTCAATGGCGGACCCACCGACACTGCCACCGTCACGGGCGGCCCCACGACCTCAGCCGCTGTCGCTGGCGGACCCATCAACACAGCCGCTGTCACGGCCGGGCGCCTCGCCAACACTGCCGCTGTCACGGGCGGCCCCACTGCATCAGCCGCTGTCACGGGTGACCCCATCAGCCGCTGTCACTGGCGGACCCATCAGAGAAAGTATATAGGAGATTACAACGACACCCATTTAAGAAACAATTGATTTATTTAATCCTTTCCGTAAATAAACAAACGCACTTGACCAAATTCATTTAACAGATTTATCTGCCCAGTCAGGTCCCCCAACCCCTTGGAAACAAAAGGCTAGTTAAAATATCTTCCCGAGAAATACACACCACCCACCCACCCCCCCACACACACACACCCCCACACCCCACCACTCAATGCTGTCAGAGTTGGCCTTCCTGAGAAATAGTGTCTACTTCCTGTTCATACCACCATTGTAAACAATAGTCTTCTATGTCTAAATAGTGTCTCTCTCTCTCTCTCTCTCTCTCTCTGCACACACAAAACAAATTAGCATTCCTTTTTGTGTCAACGCTTCAATGTATGTCACTAAACCACTATGTCATTTTTCTTACTCTGGGGCAAACCAAAAATATAGAACAAATCTCTAATATAGGTTATTTCGTAAATGAAACGTCCAACGTGAAAAATTGTGTGGAGGAAAATTTATCTGTGAAAAGTTTTCACTTCACACATCGTGACTGCTTCGACGCACACGGACATTGCGCTGTTGAACAATCGGCCTTTGTGCTCAAGACTGTCGCGTGATGAAACCGGATTCCTGTTGCGTGCAGTTATTGCCGTCATAACCTGTAGGTAGAGACAGCTGTTGTGTAGTCATTGTTAGTTTACAAGATTGCATCTATTTACTCACAACCAGAAAGTTGGGCTTGAAAATTGGTTGTGAAACGGTTTCCTGTTTTCGCTCCAGTGGGTGACAATCAGCCTTTCATACAGTTATTTATTACCCTGTCGCGTGATGCCTTTAAATTGAAACCCACAACTTTAATCCCGGGAGAGACCTCAATTATTCAATTTAGTATACACCCCACCATGTTTTACAAGTGTTTTAGATCACTCGAGGAGAAAATCGGGGAGTGAGTTGTTAGTTTGAACCAGATCACGGACATTGCCTTGTCCTGTTATGCATTTAAATTGAAACCAGATCACGGACATTTGTGTTGCGTGCTGTTTACCCAACCAACATGATAATGGCGGACCTATCTGTGATTTTAGACCTTGCAGCTTCTGGGTGTAAGGTCTAAAATCACAGACCGCACACCGTCACTGACGTCCAAGTAGGGAGAAAATAAAACCAGACAAGCTTTTCGTAGTCATTATTATAAGGCTTGCGGTGTGAGTGGTTAGTTTGAAACCCCTTTTATAACCAGAAAGGCAAGCATAGTGTTTTTGTACAAACAGATTATATTGTGTTTTTAAAATGGACTTAATGACGCACGATTCACATTGCGGCCTATTTTGTGGCGCCACTTCGTGTGGGAAGACTGAATTTGTTCTTAACCTCTTACAAACAAGATACCTTCATCATTTCGAAAACATTGTAATATTTTGTCCAACAATCAAACACAACAAAGCTTATCACAACCGTTCATTCATTTGGACTGACAACAACATATACTTAGTCGACCCTGAGAAAAAACTGAATGATTACCTGCTATATTTTTACAAGCAATTTGAAGGACAGCCAACATTGTTCATAGTTGATGACTGTTCTGCAGAAAAAGACATTGTCAAAAAGAGAAACATATTAGCAGAACTTGCCTTCAGTGGCAGACATGCAAACATCAGTGTATGGATTCTCACTCAGAAATATAATGCTGTACTGAAAGATTTTCGAGAACAGTTAAAGTTTATCTGTTTGTTTTACTGTAAGGACCGTGACAGCTTTGAAGACTGTCTCAGAGAGAACGATGTCATTCCAAATAAGCAAGAACGGGATGATGTAAAAAATAAACTGAAATCAACTAAGCATCTAAAGCTCATTTTGAAGACAGATCAACCCACTGGGTATGGATTAGTAAATTAATTTATACTTTTGGGTTTGTCTTTAAAAATGACAGACAGACAAAATTGGCCTATTAGTGAAATCATAGATATTACACATTGCTTTAAAGATGTTAAATATAAAAGCCAGCTTAATAATAGAGAGTCACCTGGTAATTTATTTATTATACCAACAACAGTGTATATGTCTGGTAATATAACTTTTTATGTTGATAATCCATTTATTAAAAAAATAACTGTTGATATTAAGACACAATCATTTATTATTAATGAATATTATGATGGTTGGTTTACTAAATTGTGTAGTAATTTAGCAAAAGAGCTAAATAAAATAAATTTATATTTTAACGATATTACATTTAATAAAATGGTATTACACATACAAAATCAATAATTATAAACACATGTGTAAATAAATTTGTTTATTGTAGGAGTTACAGTCAATAAAGTGCCATTTTCATTATATAATTTTCTATTTATTTTTTTGTCGGACAAATAAAAAAGATGGACAACCGTCAAAGATTAAGAAACGTGTTTCACACAACTGACTTACCTATATATAATATTTACAATGTCTATGAATCAATAGAAAGATCTTTTTTAGTCATACAAAATAACCTTCTTTCTGATAGTGTAAAGATTCAGATTGTTGCAAAAATAGAATTTGTCAGAGATGTTGGTAAAGTTATTGTAACGTATATCTCGACAAGGCAGCACACAGTTAATTCGAGAAGAGAACTAGAGAAAGTGTTTAGAGAAAGATTGTTACCAGACTTCCATGAAGCAATTGACAGAGCAGAAATGCAAGGGTCTGGCTGGCATGAAGGCCTTGTACATGAACTACAACTAAAGCAGTCAAGATATCATCCTATTTTAGGCAAATCATGGATACCACTACCAAAAGAGGTTATAGACAAAAAGGGTGTCGTCAATATTCAGAACAATGATAATTTATGTTTCATGTGGTGTGTGCTTTCTAAACTTCATTTTGTAAAAACAAAACCTGAACGTGTATCTAACTATACCAAATTTATAAACGAACTCAACTTCAGTGGCATTGAGTTCCCTGTTAAAATAGAGGACATAGACTTGTTTGAAAAACTAAATCCTGGTATATCCGTGAATGTGTTTGTATGGGATAATCAATCTGAGAATAAGTTACAGCCAATTAGAGTATCACCAATTGCCCCAACATATGGACAGTCAGAAGATAAACATGTTGATATGTTGCTAATAAGCTCTGGTGATAACTTTCACTACACAATTATCAGAAATATGTCACGTCTAATTCATAATCATGTATCAAAACATAATGGTAAACAGGAAGTGTGTAAGAGATGTTTACAAAGATTCTCCTCTATTGCAGTGGCACATAAACACATTCTACATTGTAGGTCAGCTGATGACATACAAACTGTACTTAAGTATCCAGAGTCTGGTAGTCAAGTGTATTTTAAAAACTATGGGAATCAACAAAAGCTGCCGTTTGTAGTATACGCAGATTTTGAATCACTCGTCGTTCCATATGAAGGTCCAATTCCAGAGTCATTACCAAAGACTATAAAATTGAGTGACCAAGTGGTGTGTTCTTTTGGATACATTATTGTTAGGTCAGACGGTCTTCATTCAGAGCCTGTTATCTACAGAGGTGAAAATGCAGCATGCCTGTTTTTAACAGAAATGAGACAACTGTATAGTCAGGTAGTACAGTATCTCACAACATGTCAGATGCCTTTGGTGATGACAGAAGAAGACAAACTAAAATTTGATACAGCAGAGACGTGTTGGATTTGTGAACAGCCTCTGGGAGGTGATAAAGTTCGTGACCACGATCACATAACTGGGCGTTACAGAGGTGCTGCACATGGTGATTGTAACTTGAAATTAAAAATAGATCCTAAGACATATAAGTTACCAATCTTTTTCCACAATCTGAAGGGATATGATTCACACATTATCATGCAGGCTGTTGATGAGTCGTACAAAAAAATTAGTTGTATTGCCCAGACAACTGAGAAATACTTGACTTTTAGGTTAGATAAATTAGCATTTTATGACTCCATGCAACATTTGTCTTTAGGTCTTGCTAGTCTGGCAGAAGGACTGACTGAGTATCCAATAACAAGTAAATATTTTGAGCCAGACTTGATTAAAAAAGGTGTTTATCCATATGAGTACATCAGTGACTGGGTAGTGTTTGAAGAAAGGAGACTGCCTCCAAAAGAGAAATTTTATTCTACACTAACTGGCAAAGGTATTTCTGACTCTGATTACCAACACGCACTTGATGCATGGGGTAAACTAGGATGTCAGACAATTGGTGACTACCATGACCAGTACTTGAAAGCTGACGTTTGCTTGCTAGCAGATGTATTTGAAAGTTACCGTGAAAAGGGTTTGTTACATTACAGTCTTGACCCAGCCTGCTACATCACTAGTCCTGGCATGACATGGGATGCATTTTTGAAATCCAGTAAGATATTTATAGACCTGTTGTCTGATCGTACGATGGGTGAAATGGTGGAACGCGGATTGAGGGGGGGCATTAGTTTAGCAGCAAATAATTATGCCAAGGCAAATAATAAATATCTTGATGACTTTGACCCCTCAAAGCCAAGGTCATTTATTACGTACGTGGACGCTAACAATTTGTACGGATTCGCGATGTGTGAATTATTACCATTAAAAAACTTTTGTTTGTATGATTTGTCACAGTATGGTATAAAAAAATTAACAAAATATATTATGGATCGAGGTCAAAATGATGAAAAGGGTTGGATCTTTGAAGTAGACCTGGAGTACCCACACCACCTACATGATTACCACAATGATTATCCGTTGGCTGTTGAGAAAATGAGTTTGACAGGGAAAAAAGAAGACACCAAACTTGTACCAAATTTAAATGACAAATTCAATTACGTTTGCCACTATCGCTTGTTGCAGTTTTACATCAGACACGGGTTAGTACTAAAGAAAGTTCACAGAGGAATTCAATTTGATCAGAGTGCTTTCATGAAAGATTACATAATGAAGAACACCACATTGCGTGCCAGAGACGGCAACACTGCATTTGACAAAGACTTCTTTAAGCTTATGAACAATGCATGTTTTGGCAAGACAATGGAAAATCCTCATCACCGCAAAGATGTGAGACTAGTCACAACTGAATCAGGTGCAATTAAACTTACAGGTAAGCCCCAGTACACAGGGTATAAAGAATTTCATTCATCATTGTATGCAGTGTCACTCAAAAAAAAGATTGTTAAACTAGACAAGCCAGTATTCATTGGTATGGCAATTCTTGAGTTGTCCAAATTATTAATGCTTGAATTTTATTATGATTACTTCAAACCAAAGTATCCTGAGTGTCGTCTGCTATACACTGACACTGACTCTATGATCATAGACGTATGTACTGAAGACTTTTATGAAGACATGAAAACAGAACTACACATGTATGACACGTCTGATTACCCTAAAGACCATCCACTGTTTAGCACACAAAACAAGAAAGTGCCTGGAAAGTTTAAGGATGAACTAAATGGTGTGCCTATAGTTGAGTATGTTGGACTGAGATCAAAAATGTATTCTATACTGCATCAAAAGGGAAGTCAATCCAAAGCCAAAGGTATCAAGAAAACAGCAATAAAAAATAAAGACATTCGACATGAACATTATAAGCAAGTATTAGATGGAGAACTGATGCCTGATTATCCAAACAAAACACTGAGGTCAAATAGACACAATATTGAAATGATCCAAACACATAAGAAGTCTCTAGCAGTAGGGGACACGAAACGAGTGTTTTTCAGTAAGGAAAAAGCTTATGCACCAGGTCATTACAGACTCAAGTTATCTGAAGAAATAGCTGATGAACTGGTTGATGAACTAATCAATGAGTTAGTTGATGAAATGATTAAAAATGCGTAACGGTGTCTGGGGGAATAATCTGTAATTCTTCTCTGACAAATGCCCTCTGAGGCGCAGGCTCATACAGATAATATATTGTTGCGTCTGGACCAGGGATTATTTTTTTTATATTATGAACAGATGTTGACCAGATGGGGTCTGTCGCCCTGCGTCTGTCGTCGTTCTCAGCCTCCCCTGGTTGATATAAATATCTCACCTGTTTGGTAAATAAACTTGTGTCTGGAGGTGGGGTTGGCCCTTTTTTTGGCTCTGCAATTGTTTTCAATTTAATAGCATCAGCAGGCTTAGGGTGTCCTTCATTATTCATTGCTTTTATCACATGTGGTAATCTCTTTACCCACTCAGTGTTACGGGTGTCATGCATGAGTTCCTTAGAATACTGGTAACTGAAAAGTCTCTCTGACAACTGTTTATTGAAATTTTCTACAATTGCCTGTGATCTGTGCACACCTGGAATACCGCGTCTGACCAGTACGCCATGCTTAGCAAATAACTGATTAACTGCACCTTTGAATTCTGATCCATCATCAACCTGCACTAGTCTGGGGTATCTTAAAGGGCCTCGACCATATATTTTTGTTAATGCTGTAGCAACTGTGGTAGCTGTTTTGTCAGATATGGGTTCAGCGTCTTTATACCTTGAAGCAATGTCTACAACAGTCAGTGCATACTTGTATCGTTTCTTTCTTATTGTGTCATGTGGTAAGAACAGGAGGTCCATTTGGTGTGTGTCATTTGGGGTAGTGTTTTCAAAATGGGGTCTTGTTATTTTTCTTGGAGCAGGTAAATATATCTGCCAAATTGCCTGTCTCTGTAACCATTGCTTGACTTGATTGAGTGTTATATCTCCGCCCACAGCGGCATGTAATTTCTGAATAGCTGTTGCTCCTTTCCAATAGCCTGATGGAGAGTAATATATTTTTGATAGTTTATTTTCGGCTGCCATTTTTTCTAGCAATGAAAACTCCTGTAAAATAAACAAATGTCATTCCCACTAGAACAAAGATTATCTCCCCGTTTCTTTGTTGTGTGCTTGGTTTGTAATAGTCACTTAGTTTTGGTTTTGGGATAGACATATCTTCACCCGTGACTAAAAAATACTCACGGATTGCTTCGTCTGTATTTGAAAACGTATGCTGTGCGTGACCTTCAAGCCTGAGTTTTTCATTGATGAAATCAAGTTTCTCAATTCTATTTTTTTCATAATCTTGCTGGGCTTGAGCAAGTTTTTCAGATGCTTCATTATGACGTTTTAATTCTTCTGCAGATTCTTCTCTACCCATTTTTGAAAAGAGATAATTAGAGCCACTAAATGCCAGAGCATTAACCATAGCACCTCCTATCATAATAGCTATCGTCGCCATAATATTTTTATTTACATAGAAACATTTTCAGGAATAATTCCCTGCTTGACAAGAAAATCTTTTGTCGCAATCGACGCTGTGACAACTACAATTAGCTTAGCACTGTCTTCGAAATCTAATCTACTCAGGTCTGCCGATTTCATTTTGAGTAGACTTTTTCCCAGCATAGAATAAGCTACTGCTAATCCGCTGATTACGGCAGAGTGATACACAAGGTTCATTAAATTTTTTGAGTCGTTCATTTCTTAGGCAAGAAAAATTAAAATAATTAATTTATTTACTGCATGTAAAATGAGTCCAAAGGTTTTGACACTGTTGGTAATGTGGAGACTTCTTCTTTTATTTTTGGAGTGTCTGATTTTTTGGTCACTGTACGAGTCTGTGGTTTGTATTTTTTGTATAATTGATAACCTACGTAACCAAATCCGACAACAAATCCGGCAACTACATATTTTGTTGTTTGAGGTTCGGGGTCAGGGTCAGACTTAGTTGTTTGTCTCTCACTTTCATGAAGGTGTGACGGTACTGACACAGGTCCTGACGATCCTGACGGTGGATCAGTTACATGAGTCTTTTCTGTTTGTGCCTTAAGCTGTAATTTTTTTTGCCTATTATATTCAGCTAATCTTTTTCCAGCATCAACACGGCCCGGACTTTTAGTCTTCGTCACAGTTTGAACCTGTGTCAAAACAGGGTTCAGTTGTGGAGTCGCCTGGGTTTCGTCCATTTTCTTCTGCAGTAAAATTTATTTTTGAAAAATCGATATAACTACTAGTTACCATCAAAGTTACGGCAGGTGCAAGGTAATTGCCAAACTTGTAAAACATGGTACATGCTAATTTGCCAATCGAACTAGAAACTATAGGGTTGCTTTCGAGATCATGAGAAAGGCTGTCAGTGTCTATTGGTATGAAGTGATTAACAGCTTTTGTGTATAGGTAAATAAGAGACCTGCTTAAATCGCGTGTCATTAGTGAAGCAATATGGTTTTCATATTTAGCATGAAGTTTTAATAGTTCGTCAGCGGTGAGAGACTCTATGTCTTCTACCATGTATTGTTTTCCGAGATAAGTCTTTGATTTGCCTGAGACAATAACAGAAAGAATGCGTTGTTTTTTCGAGTCTAAGTCTTTGTTCTCTACCACATTGATATCATTAAGAAGAAGTAATTCGTCTTGGTTCATTTTATAATAAAATAAAAAAAACTTTGCCTGTGAATAACTTATGAAGTTACTGTTCATGTAACTGTCTAGAATAATGTGATCTTACTTGATAACTAATTTCAAAGTTACCTACAACTTACAAGTAACTTTGACGTTAGTTATCATAAGTTCTTAACCCAAGTCATAAGACACTCGGACAGATTTCTCAAGTTACAAGGACAAGAAGAAAACTTTTTTTTTAGTAATAATCTGGTGGTGGGGCTGATGGCATCAAATGAGCAGGCATGACATCTCTTTGCGAAGTGTATGACAAAAATAATGGATTACCAAAACCTATCGTTACTTGCTTGTAAGTTCTCGAACTTTTTTCATAGTTTCTTCTACGCCTATCTTTTTTCCTTGTTCTAAAAAAGATTTCTTTAGCTCTTCAACATTTACAGCCTGACTACGCATCTTATTCTGTATTTCAGATTTTTGTTGTTTATAGTTAGCCAAATCATCCTGGACTCGCTTAAATTCTTCGTCATCAATTTCATTATTTTCCAAAGCCTTACTAATAATAAGTTTTATACTCGTCAGCTTAGCTGCTGCGAGCGTACTTAATGCTTCATGCTTCTGCAACTTCATATAAAATCTTTTGTTAATGGCTTCCATACCAAAGCATGCTAGACTTGTGACAAGACCAATACCTTCAACAGCAATTCCTATAACACTTCCCACCCCCGTTGCAAAAAGAGTTATACCTCCTACAGATAATCCGGCTGAAACCACCCCCATGGCCATTGATGTGTTGTGTACAGAATTGAAAACCGTATTGTAACGGCGTTTACACCTCGAGTATTTTGCTTGTTCTTCTTCCAAATACTTCAACGCTTCTGTAATATTCATTAAACGAAATGAATCTGCCTTTAATGTTTTATCACGCTCAATAGGCTCAGGTGGTATTTGTGGATACAAGTTCACCATTTTTTATTTACAAATATTTTTTTAATCAGCAATTACATTTTGCAACTCTTCAAAATTATACAATTTGCTGGCATAATAAAATGCAACAAGATCAATGTGTTCAAGGTTTATGTAAGTTAGACGAACAAAAGTTGTTTTGTCAACCACCACCTTGACAGCTGGAATACTGCTCGAAACATTAATAACATCATTATTTTTTGTAATAGCAATAAAGACCTTTGATGATTCTGATACTGTTTCATCCCATGTAAGTTTAATTCCTTGTGCAATTTGAGCCTCTTTTGCAGAAGCAACAGATTTCATAATAATTTCAAATACTATTGCCGCTTCTCTAGCCACGACTAAGCTTGCTGGCATAAACACAACAGTGGTATCTGATCTACCCTTTCTAGTTGTAAGAAGATATCTTCGTTTCTCATAATTTTCAACTTTCAGTTTTTCTCTGCTATTGTTGTCTAGGGCAAAACTTGGAACAAGGCTTACAATAAGCGGCCCAGAATTAACAACCTTCCTAAAAACTAAGGCGCCTTCATCATCAGTGTATACATAAGGACTAATAAATTCAATCTTTATGTCCCAGTCAATTGTGGGTGGTGGTGCCGGTACAGGTGAAACAACCCACTTACTACCCACATGTATTAAGTTGTAGGGCACATTATTTACAAGATTAGGCGCAACAGGCACAGTAACATCACGTAGCTGACCAAGTTTAGGAATCTGTCTTTCACCATCTTTCATGTCAACAATTACTTTTCTCTTGTACATGCCATAGGAATCAAGTTCAAAACCATATATTTCTCCAATTTCTCCCTCTTTCTCAAAATCCTGTACGTCTGCCAAATCTTTCAACTCTGTTACTGGACACGCAACTGGTATGATTCTCGGCTTTGGACCAAGACCACTCATTTTTATAAACAAAAATAAAATTATTTAATTTCCAAAACAACATAAAAATCATGCATTACAACTGGTTTACCATTCTGATTAGTTACAGATAAGCACAATGATTCAAAGAAACTAGAACCTAATTTTTTAAACTGAGAATTAGGAAATCTAGCAACCACATTTTCACAATATGGGGCAGTTCCAGTCGGCAAGCATCTTAACAAAGTTGAAGGCTTTCCATTGTGTACATTTTCAGTAGTGTTCAGTTCTTTCAAATGAACATTTAGCACTGTGTGTACTGACAAATGAACAGGATATCTGCCAGTTATTCTTGGTTTTTTTGGTGATAGTAGACTACCAACTGATTGTGACCAATCTTCATCTGGATGTGTTATTGTTTTAAAAAATCCAAGTAATAATAAAAGACTAATTGATAAAGAAAACTGACCACTTTTCGGAAAATCAATTGTAACAAGTAAATTAGCTGGGTTTAAAGTTGCTTTAATTTTAAATTCATTTTGAAGCCATTCAGCTAAAGTACAAAAGTCATAATACCCAGCTCGTAAAGTATCACCCTTCTCAATACCATCAAGAGTTCCACTTACAGAATAATTTTCATCATCCGTTACATTAAACCACTTTACTGTGTAGAACATTTCATGGATAGCTACAGCCTTGCTACCATCACGATTATCAATCCCATTAGTTAACCACATTGGTTTGCTTGTGTCAATATTTGTTAAGGTTATAAACATTTTTATTATCACATAAAAAAAGGATGGAATTTAAATCACCAACCATTACCACTACAAACGCATTTCAATTTAATGTAGATGCCAAATATAATGTCGCCCCTACTTATGAACAGAAAATAATTCAACTAAATCAACTCGACATAGCTGTAAGCGAACAAGATTTATTTCAAGTCAAAGTACCCAACCCTTTTGATCATTACCTAAACCCTCCAATAACAGACGATGCTACAGCAAGAAAGTGGTCCTCAAGTCCACTACAGATGTTTCAAAACCAACTTAACTTTGCTATACTGTGTAGTACTACAGGCTGTGGTGTTTCATTTACAGACCATTTGAATCACTCAAACAAACTGATTAGGTCTGTGTATCGTTTCCATGTTTATTACCAGCTTAGACGTATACTGTCAGAACTGCATACACCACTACCAACTGAATCCAGTTTTAACAGGTATAACAACCCCATGGATATGAAAGCATTTGAACGCATCTGTAATGAATTTAACATAAGCACTAAGTATGACTTTACACAAAAACTTGATGATCACAAAGGCATGGGAACACTGTATTACGCTTTGAGTCATAGACAATACCCTCAAGATTACTGGCCTCCCTACACTTCATTCTCATCAAAATCACAAGTCTGGTTAGGCTCAATAGAACAGAAACAATCTAACGCATGGTCAACATTTGTCTTGGACAGGAGTGACGGATTTACTCAAGCAGGAGTCGAGCGCGTAAATGAGTCTATCAGAACATATGTCTGGTGTATATTAGGTGCACAATCATTAACAAAATCTAATATTCTGAATGGAAGTGGTAAATTTGAAACACAAAAACAGTTTCTCGCTAATCTTGAAGATTCAGTAAATTCATCAGTTGATCTCCCATCAAGCATACAACGTTACCAAGATGTACTCAGATATGCCAGATCAAAAGTTGACTTTGTAGTTGGCACTGGGTTATACATGTTACCATCTGACCTTCAACTCCAAATGGGTACAATAACAAATTATAATAATGAAATCATTGTTGCTGGGAGTGATCAAAAACTAGGTCTCAATAAATCTGTAAATTTAGGAGAAACAACTGTGCACGTACAGTTGAAAAAAACATTACAAGTGATTACTTCCCTTGCTCCAACAGCTATACAACCAGTACAGTCAACCCCTGACACACATGAATCTGAGAGAACTGCATTGGTAATTGGCCTTACTGGAGTAGGAATATTACTTCTTTACCTGTTTCATTAAATAACCTATCATTAACCCTCCTACTGTCACCAAAAAGATCCAAACATGCTCCGCCATAAACCCTACTGCCTTTGCCGCTGTACTAATCAACCAATTGACAACCGTGCCTAAAATGCCAGGTAACGAGTCTACTGCTTTCAGAGCCAATTTCTTAAGCAAGTCTGATATGTGTGACAACTGTTTCTTTACCCACGACTGTAAGTCTTTTGGATCTGTGGGAACTGGGGTTGGTGGTGCTGGAGGTGGAGAACCACCACCCGTTACAGCCAACACAACTGTACTGATAATAAACCCCAGAGCTGTAATTAAACTGGCAATTGTGATACCCTGTTCTCTGAAAAGTGTTTTAAGTCTCTCAGCCAGAGTAGTGTCTTCGTGAAGTATTTTCTGAATAGTTTCTCTAATCCTGTTGACCTGTGATTTCAGTTTTTCCCTTCCAATACTAATCGCTTCTAACCTCGCTGATCTTTCTATCTGCAAATCATTTAATCTGTGTTGGATTCTTTCTTTCATTTCTGTGTCAAGATTCCCATTGTCTGCGGTAGCCAGTTTCTCTTTCTCACGTTCTATGTGTTTATCAAGCTCTCCCAGTTTGGCAAGATTATTAACCATCTCACCTCTTATTGTCTGCAGTGATTTATCCAACCCTATAATCTCCCGCATTGACAAAGGTGGATCATCTATTGTTTTCAAAGCGTCATTTATTTGTCCTTCAGTAAATGAGGTTTCTTGTATCACTGTGTTTGCTATTTCTGGTAGGCTTGTTATTGGTGCCATTTCAATTTCTTGCCCTGTTGGTAACTTTGTTTGCGTGTCTTGAAGCACACTAACCAGTCTTGGCGTGACAGGAGACCCACCAATACCAAGTTGACGCAAGGCACTAACACCACCTTCATTTTTTATTGTACTTAAAGCCCTAAACCTACTAGGGTCTTTTTTGTTAGTCAATAGTACTTTTCCTTTGTCAACAGTATTTAAATATAAATGACCCTTGACATCAAGTTCAAACTGGTTAGGGTCTATGTTGTCTGGGCGATTACCAACATGATCATAAAATGAGTTCACTTTGGTTTCTAAAAGTTCGTGACGTAAACTGTAAATATTTCTTGTACCAGTCATATCTGCCATATCTGTTGTATTACCAAAATCATACGTGCCATCCATTTCAAAATCTTCATGATTAAATCCTCCCGCGGCCATTGTTTTTATTAATTTAATTTTTTTTATTGTGCATAATAAAAATGACACAGTCCTACGGATCAAAGTTAGACCCACACAGAAAACTACGTGAACCTTTCGGTGTTAAAGCAGTTAGACAATCGATAGTCATCACAAACAATCCTAGTACTATAGACCAAAACCAGACTCTTACTGTCAAGTTTCCAAACCTAGGCCCCAGTGACGTTATTGTTCCTGGTACTGCTCGTCTTGCTTTTAATATTGAACTTTCATCGGACGCAGATGACAAAAGAACACTAGTTAACAATCTAGGTAGAGCAATTATTAAGAATATTAAAGTTAAACTTGAAGGACAGGAAGTGTTTAGTCTTGACGATGCTGATGTGTTCTACTGCTACACGGATTTGTGGCTTACAAGAAAAGAACGAGAAGATCGTATTTACCAAGGCATACAGTCAGATAGCATTATGAAAATTCGAATAAATGCATCAGACAAAACAACCACAGAAGGCACGGACGTTATTGTGGCCGAAACATATGGAAATAGGTTTTGCATTCCACTCGAATTTGAAATCCTAACAGGACATTCGCCTTATTACCAAGGGGCACTAAATGACCGCCTGAGTTTTGAACTAACCTTCAATGATTACTCCAAAGTTATCAAATCAACGGATCTCAATGCATCATATAAGATCTCTAACATTTCCTTGGAATATGAGATTGTCACGCATACTGAACTAGCCAGACTCATTCAAAATCAGTACCAGTCAAGACTTCCAATTTATTATGATCGAGTGATTAGACACAGTTTAATTAATAAAAACAAAATGGACCAAATTTGGAACTTAAACCTAAACACGCCTGCTAGGTCACTGAAAGGCATTCTTATGTTATTTGTTGAACCAAAAAGTCCTTACCAAGGAGATTCAGAAAAATTCTATAATCCGAAAATTACACATTTATCCTGCACAATCGAAGGCCGACCTAATCAAATTTTTGCGTCTGGAATGATGGGATATCAGCACTATGATGAGATCACAAAGTATTTTGCTGGGGGAAGACTTAGAGAAAAATCAGCAAATATTGCGTGCAAAGATCTGCATCTGTATGACGTAAGAATCGGTGAATACCTGACAGACAAGTACGCACTGTGGCTAGATCTGCGTTCTACGGACGACAATTTCCTTCATGGTTCTGGCCGTATTATCGAAAACGGTAGTGACGGAATCTCAATTCAAATACAGAAAAAAACAGAAAAATCTGAAGCAATCAATATATATTTGTATCTGATTTATGATGCGCAACTAAACATCTCTGAGAGCAGGCTAAGTAGTCACATATATTAAAAGTATTCACTTAGCTTGGTTTTAATCCTTCACAGCCCATTTTGAATACCGAAATCACTATAAAATCCGAACGTATTAGCAGACACGTCACGCTTGTGCTGAAACACCGACTAAACTGAAAATAAAAGGCGTCGTTTCACTGAGGTAACAGTTTCACTACCGATTTCAACATTCCCAATTTTCTCCTCGAGTGATCTAAAACACTTGTAAACATGATGGGGTGTACTAGTAACTTGAATCATTTAGGTCTATCACTGGGATTAGAGTTATTGGGTTTTGTCTTTCAATTTAAATGCATCACGCGACAGTGACTACGCAATAGCTTAAGCATAAAGACCTATTGTTCAGAAATGTCACCAACTGAGCGAAAACAGGAAACCGTTTCACAACCAATTTTCAAGCCCAACTTTCTGCTTATGAAAGAGATGCAATCTTGTAAACTCACATGACTACACAACAGCTGTCTCTACCTACAGGTTATGACGGCAATAACTGCACGCAACAGGAATCCGGTTTCATCACGCGACAGGGTTGAGCACAAAGGCCGATTGTTCAACAGCGCAATGTCCGTGTGCGTCGCAGCAGTCACGATGTGTGAAGTGAAAACTTTTCACAGATAAATTTTCCTCCACACAATTTTTCACGTTGGACGTTTCATTTACGAAATAACCTATATTAGAGATTTGTTCTATATTTTTGGTTTGCCCCAGAGTAAGAAAAATGACATAGTGGTTTAGTGACATACATTGAAGCGTTGACACAAAAAGGAATGCTAATTTGTTTTGTGTGTGCAGAGAGAGAGAGAGAGAGAGAGAGACACTATTTAGACATAGAAGACTATTGTTTACAATGGTGGTATGAACAGGAAGTAGACACTATTTCTCAGGAAGGCCAACTCTGACAGCATTGAGTGGTGGGGTGTGGGGGTGTGTGTGTGTGGGGGGGTGGGTGGGTGGTGTGTATTTCTCGGGAAGATATTTTAACTAGCCTTTTGTTTCCAAGGGGTTGGGGGACCTGACTGGGCAGATAAATCTGTTAAATGAATTTGGTCAAGTGCGTTTGTTTATTTACGGAAAGGATTAAATAAATCAATTGTTTCTTAAATGGGTGTCGTTGTAATCTCCTATATACTTTCTCTCCATCAACACTGCCGTTGTCAGTCACGGGCGTCTCACCAACACTGCCGCTGTCACAGGCGACACCACGGCATCGGCCGCTATCACGGGTGACCCCATCAGCCGCTGTCGCTGGCGGACCCATCAACACTGCCGCTGTCACGGGCGGCCCCACCAACACTGCCGCTTCTAGAGGCGGCCCCAGCAACAGTGCCGCCGTCACGTGCGGCCCCACTGACCATGACTGCCGCTGTCACGTGCGGCCCAACCAACACTGGGAGGGGGAGGGGGAATCATGTGGCTTCCATGCAGCCTTAATTACTTCTACGCTGCATGACAGCCACAGTTGCAAGTTGTGTTGAAGATGTTATTAATTTGTGATGCTGATGTATGATGTCTAAGTGTAAGCTCCTGTTTTTATGTTGATGTATGTCATGTAAGCTCCCAATGTGCATACAACTAGCCATACTGTTTTACAGTGCAGATGGTTGATTTCACAACGGGGTATCAAACTGTCGCTTCCATCCAGCCTCGATCATTTCTACGCTGCATGACAGTCACAGTTGTACGTTATGTTGTAGATGTTATGATTTTGTGATGTTAATGGATGATGTCTAACTGCAAACCCCTAAATCCCCTTCGTCCACTACCCCCCCCCCCCCCCCACCCGGGTCTGCCCTGGGTGACTTGGGTGGGGTAACTACTTTTTAGTTCCCAGGGTCACCCTGGTCAGCCCCACAGGGTGGGTTTTCTTCTATATTATGGGGCATGTGTTTCTATCTACCCTTGGTCCATTCACCTGTATTTGCCTTTTTAAAACTCTCCCTACTGTCTGCGCTGCCTGTAGGTCTTGATATTGGCTGTGTTACTAAATGGTCTTGGCTTTATTTAGGCCCCATGTCTTAGGATTATTTAACGTATTGGACCGGCTGGTGACATACATTCAATATTCTGTTGGGGTTTTTTTCACAAGCAGTGCAGGCACGTCCTGAGAAAGCCTTGTTGCAGTTGGGACGTTAAGCAATGTAATCAATCAATCTATTCGTCCACTAAACCCCCTAAAAACCACAAACCACTAAACTCCCTAAAACCCAAAACCCTAAAACACTAAACCCCCTAAAACCACTCTAAAACAACCAAACCCCCTAAAAGGAGAAAAAAAAAAAAAAATCAAAACTGTAAGTTGCGTTGTAGATGTTTGAATTTGTGACCGATGTTGATGTGTGATGTCTAACTATAACTAATGGTCAAAACTTAAGGGCCACTTTTTATCGCAGACGCACCGACAACACCACACAAATAATCTAACAATACTTTGAGTCAGTACTTTGCTAACAGTAACAATTTCATTTATGTTTTGAGTAAAGCAATTGCAACAACAGCAGTACGTTAGAATGTTCACCCACCCCTCATTTGAAAAGTCGCACAAGACTGGTCCAGTCAGTAGCGAGTGCACCCACCGTTTGCAGCCAAGCATTCAATGCAGCGTTGACGCATGGAGTTCACCAGGGTTCGGAGAACATGTTGTGGGATCGCTTCCCATTCTTGATGCAGGAACCGAGTCAGCTGGGGGACGCCTTGAGGTGGGGGGGGGGGGGGGAGGGGGTTGCTGCCTACACGTTGCCCCAGCACGTCCCAGAGGAGCTCGATGGGAGCCAAATCAGGTGAACGAGCTGGCCACTCCATCCTCATGAAGCCCCGTTGCTCAAGGTACTCATCCACCACACGGGCGAGATGAGCGTTGTCGTCCTGCAGAACAGCATTGTCGCCTATGGCTTGGAGAGCTGGCTGGATGAGGGGCTGCACAGTCTAGTCAAGGTGACTCGGATGACGTGGAGGGGGGTCCTGCCTTCCCTGCTGAAGCCTGCCCAGACCATGACCGAGCCTCCTCCGTGGCGATCCACCTCTTGGACGCATCCACCCGTGAATCGCTCGCCCTGGCGTCTCCAGACCCCCACCCTGCCGTCGTTGAAGGACACAGTAAACCGTGACTCATCAGTAAACAGAACCTGAGTCCACTGAAGTCTGTTCCACCTCACGTTGACGACACCAGGCAACACGGGCTCTGCGATGAGCTGGAGTGGGGGGTATTCTCACTGCTGTTCTGCATGAAGCCAGGCCAATTTCGCGCAGACGTTGGCAGACTGTGCTTCTGCTGACGTTAACGTTTGCAGCTTGCATCAGTTGACGTCGCAGAGTGGTTGACGTGACAGTTCGATGGCGCAGAGCCGCCACACAGAGATATGTCCTCCCTTCTGCTGGTGCAGTGCGAGCGTCCTAAACAGGGCCGTCGTTCTGCCATTCCAGTTTCTTGAAATTGTGCCAGCAGCCCCTGGATCACTGAATGGGACACCCCAAGACGTCTCCCAACTTCTCGTCCGGAAATTCCATCCTGCAGCCATGCTTGCCCTCGCGCTGGGACCATACGGCGTTGAGGCGCGTCCCCTGGGTGGTGGATAGGGGGTCCCTCGTGAGAGGGGTGCACCGAATGAAATAAGGTGCCGTGAACCAACATGGTCTAAGGGAAGGTGACCCCGACAGAAAACCCCTAGTCCTCCTAGTAAGGGGGTTGGGCGTGGGGGCAGCTTCCCCACCCTGCAAAAAAGGAAATAGCTACAAAAACGCCGACGAAAAGACTAACAGTAATTCCTTTCCTGGAGGAGGAAGGTTCTTCTACTAGAAGACTTATGACGTCCTGTGGTGAAAGCCGGAAGTCTTCGGAAGCCACAGGACCGAGCCGCCTCTCTCTATCCAGGGATACAACCATGGGCACATGGAACGTCAAGACCATGTACCAGAGCGGCAAGGCCGCCCAGATAGCAGCGGAAATGCAAAAGTACAACCTTTCCCTGCTAGGCATCAGTGAAGCCAGATGGACGCAGTCTGGCCAGAAAAGGCTGTTAAGTGGGGAGATGGTTCTGTATTCAGGTCATGAAGAGGAGAATGCCCCCCATACAGAAGGAGTAGCACTCATGCTGTCACCAGTGGCACAGAGAGCGCTGATGGGCTGGGAACCTCTTGGGCCAAGAATTATAACAGCAGCCTTTAGAACCAAGAAAAAGCTCAAGCTGAACGTCATCCAGTGTTATGCGCCCACCAATGACAGTGACGAGGAAGAGAAACAAGAGTTCTACGACCGACTCAAGAGTGCCGTGGACAAATGTGCGGAGCGAGACATCACCATCGTCATGGGCGATTTTAATGCCAAAATAGGGGAGGACAACACCGGATACGAAGAGGTGATGGGGAGACAGGGACTAGGCTCGGAGATGAGTGAGAACGGGGAGAGGTTTGTAGACTTTTGTGCTCTTAACCGACTTATCATTGGAGGCAGCATCTTCCCACACAGAAGAATACACAAAGCAACTTGGGTCTCACCTGACCATACAACAGAGAACCAAATAGACCATATCTGCATTAGCAAGAAATTTAGAAGATCCCTTCAAGATGTTCGAGTGAGAAGGGGAGCAGATGTCACCTCAGACCACCATCTGCTTACCTTAAGAATGAAGCTCAAGTTAAAGAAAAGCCGCACAGAGACAACAAGAAGACAGCGCTATAATGTAGGCCTCCTGAGAGAAACTGGAGTTAGAGAAGAGTTCAAACTGGTGCTGTCCAACCGGTTTCAAGCGCTACAGGAGCTAGTAAATGAAGAGGAGGCGGTCACCACAGAGCAGCAGTGGAAGGCAGTTAGAGAGGCGCTGAACTCAACCTGCAAAGACACTGTAGGGTTCAGGAAACACCACCACAAGGACTGGCTGTCGGCACAGACCTTGAAGAAGATAGAAGCGAGGAAGCAGAAGAAAGCAGCGGTCAACAACAGTCGCACGAGAGCAGCCAAAGTAAGGGCACAGGGGGAATACTCGGAAGCCAACCGCGAGGTGAAGAGGAGTATCAGGGCAGACAAGAGGGCCTACACAGACAGCCTGGCAGCTGAGGCAGAAAAGGCAGCAGGCAGCGGCAACATGAAACAGCTCTACGACATTACCAGAAGATTGTCGGGTAAGTATGGCCATACAGAAAGACCAGTAAAAGACAAAGAAGGCAAGCCTATTGCAGACAGAGCAGACCAACTCGACAGATGGGCCGAGTATTTTGAAGAGTTACTGAACAGACCTAGCCCACCCGACCCCCCAGACATCCAGCCGGCAGAGACCGACCTACCCATCAGCTGTGACAGACCCAGCCGGGAAGAGATCAGAAAAGCAGTGGCATTTTTGAAGAATGACAAAGCAGCAGGGCCAGATGGCATCCCAGCGGAGTCTTTGAAAGCAGACCTAGAGACAACAGTGGAGATGCTGTACCCACTGTTTGGAAAGATCTGGGAAGAGGAGGTGATGCCAGCTGAATGGAAAGAGGGGTACCTAATCAAGCTTCCCAAGAAAGGCGACCTCAGCAAGTGTTTCAACTATAGAGGAATCACCTTGCTGTCAGTACCAGGAAAGGTCTTCAACCGGATCATCCTGGAGAGAATGAAGAGCTCCGTTGACCCCCAGCTGAGAGACCAGCAAGCAGGATTCAGGAAGAACCGATCATGTACAGACCAGATCGCCACTCTCCGCATCATCGTGGAACAGTCTCTGGAGTGGAGCTCCCCACTGTACGTCAACTTTGTGGATTATGAGAAAGCATTTGACAGCGTGGACCGAGAGACTCTGTGGAAACTCCTACGACACTACGGTGTACCCACAAAGCTCGTCCGCCTGATCAAGAGCAGCTATGATGGCATGACATGTCGCGTGATCCACAAAGGGCAGTTCACCAGAGAGCTCCAGGTCAGAACTGGTGTCAGGCAGGGGTGTCTGCTGTCTCCGTTCCTCTTCCTACTGGCCACAGACTGGGTCATGAAGATGACCACAGAGCACAGACGAAGTGGAATACAGTGGACACTGTGGACACGGCTCGACGACCTCGATTTTGCAGACGACTTGGCATTACTGTCCCACACTCATCAACAAATGCAGGACAAGACCACGAGGCTTGCTGACATCTCGTCCCAAGTGGGCCTCACCATTCACAAACAGGAAACAAAGACAATGAGGCTGAACACAACCAGGGAAGAACCAATCTTGCTTGCTGGCACCCCGTTGGAGGAGGTGGAGTCCTTCACATATCTCGGGAGCATCATAGACAAAAAAGGCGGCACTGATGCAGATGTCAGAGCACGAATCGGTAAAGCCAGAGCAGCCTTTCTCCAGTTAAAAAAAGTGTGGAGTTCCAGAGAGCTGTCACAACACACCAAAATCCGGATTTTCAACTCCAATGTAAAAGCAGTTCTCCTATATGGAGCAGAGACTTGGAGATTGACAAAAACCACAGTCAACAGAGTACAGACCTTCATGAACAGTTGCCTTAGAAGAATTTTGAAAATCCACTGGCCAGAGAAGATCAGCAACGTCAGACTCTGGGACAGAACAGAGCAGATAACAGCAGAGAATGAAATTGGGCGAAGAAGATGGGGATGGATCGGTCACAGTCTGAGAAAGCCAGCTTCCAGTATCACTAGGCAGGCATTGTCATGGAACCCCCAGGGAAAGAGAAAAAGAGGTAGGCCAAGAAACTCCTGGCGTCGAGACCTCCAAGCTGACATCAAGAGACTGGGAACCACCTGGAGTAGAATCGAGGGAGAAGCACAGGACAGGAGTTGCTGGAGGTCTCTCGTCGACGGCCTATACCCGGGTAGGGGTGACAGGCGTAAGTAAGTAAGTAAGTCGGCCAGCGTGTATAAACTAGCATTGCACTGACGGCGTAGGAAACTACTGAGAATCCAATTAACAGCAACCGCACAACAAATTCCCACATGTCATCCAAAAGAAACACCAGTCATTATGTAGCATTGCAGGGTCCGACATATATCAAACGAAGGCCCAATGACTGCTAGACTGCGGGTGGCGACCTTTCTACCGGAGCGGGCGGCCTGGCGAGGTGTTGTATGGCCGCCATCTTGCCTCCAAGAATTAATACAGGATATTCACTCACCATCGGAACGTTTCCTGTGCCCGTCGTCTGCACACTTTTTGTAAAACCTGCGCCATTTTTGACTTGACCATGTAGCCCGATGAGCTTTCTGTGATTTTGCCCACTGCTTTCTTTGAGCTGCCACAGCGTTTCTGGTCTTCGGCTTCTGGGCTGGTTTTGGCGTTTTGGCTGGTTCCAGCGGTTTCTCCTTCTTCTGTTTTTCTCTGAAAAATATAAAAATAACATTTCAGTTGCAGCAAGTTTTCCTTTGTATCATATAAATGTGTTTCAACTTTGGATTTTAATTGTATTTATAAACTGCCAACAGGTAGACCTCCCTGGCCTGGTAGTTAACCAGCAATACCATCCATCCATACCCTGACCTAGTTATTTCCTTTTATTTATTTAAAGGTGTCTATTGGGGATAACATTTATGTCCAACATTTACTCATTTAAGAAAGAAAGAGAGGAAAAATTACCTGTACTTTTGTGTTCTTAATCTGCTTTTCTCTTGCTGAAGATCCAGCTGTTCCGGAGTAAGAACTTTGCGGTACTTCTGGACATTTTAATTTGTTCTTATTCTGATAGTCTTTCAATCTATCAGGGTCTTCTTTCAAGCGTTGTCTGTAGGCGTTGGCCCTCTCAGCATCAGATGTCTTCTTTACTTTGGATCCTTCAAAGTCACCCTTCAGCAGAATCCGGAGACTGCCTAAAGAAAAAAAAGAATAAAACAAAAATTATTTGAATAAAATAATAAATGTAGACCTAATAATAATGGAAAATGTTAGGCCTACCTATTAAGCAGTGATACATTTACTTCAAGTTAAAAAACGGTGACATAATATCAACCATTAAACAGGTAATTATGATTGATGACCAAAACCTAAAATTTACCATGTCGTTTTAGCCTTGTGTTACAACCATCATTGAATTTCTTATTTAGGCCTACTCAGATCTAGTACGAGTCTGTCAAATTGGATAACCTAAATTATCAATCTGTAGTTAGAAAATCACTGCTAGGGACATGTTTTTGCCCAGCAAAAGGTAAAGAAAAACCTCTGCATAATGGTAGGCACATTTTGACATGCTATTTATGAAAAGTGACAGTCGATATTACTGGAGTAAGACATATGAAAAACATCGCTTGCTTGTTCTACTTATGTTTACGCTTCCGATCATTTTCTTTTGCACTTTTCTCCAAAAATTACTGCAAAATAAAAGCATAATGTACAATCAAACTCTACACGAGTGAAGAAACGATAAAATCAAACTTATGTGACGGTCGTACTATTTGAAAGATCTTTGACATTTTACGAAAACTTACTTCGTTTTTCCGCTGGCATGCTTTTTTCTGAAGTAGTCGCCGTTAGTCTTTTCCGTTACGGTCACGTGATCCATAAAATGTCGGAACGGGTTTGAAAACGTAAAGTAATAAATAGAAAAACGATTGTGAACGGTCGTTACTTTTTGACATTTTTTTTTTAAAGTGAGATATTCTGCCATTTTTTCCTATCAGAATTTCGTTTTATCCTTTGAACAAAATATATTTGTATTTGCCATAAATGTTTCTGCTTCGGTAATCCCAAACTTGGGATTGGAACTTCACTAAAGCATTGTTTTTTCATCTGCAAAGAGTAGTACGATTTTGACATTTGATGTAACGACCGTCCATGAAAAAAATTAGGTTATAATAATGCAATAATTTCAAAAAAGGTTAAGGATAAATTGTTAAGCCTTTTAAAGTGCTTTAACATCGATAAGTCAAACTCCAAAGTTTTATCCAGCTGTTATTGAGTTTAAATGAGAAAATAGAAACTGATGTGAGCAACTAGAACTGACAGCTTTCCGGAAAGCAAAAAAATCCCATTTTTTCTTCACTTTTCAATTTTTTTTCTATATTAATTCTACAATTAAAAGCATCAGTTTATTTTATGTATCTCTCTTACATACATCCATCTATTCAATATCACAAATTAAAACGAACACCTAATTTCAAATACAAATTTATTTTCATTTTTAAAATGCATACTATTGCAAAACGACCTTTTGTCACAGGTTCATATACTGATGATGAAGGTGCCTTAGTGTTTAGGAAAGTTGTTACCTCTGGGCCGTTGGTGAGTCTTGTTCCAAGTTTTGCTTCAGACAACAATAGCAGAGAAAAACTAAAAGTGCAAGATTATGAGAAACAACGGTATCTTCTTACGCATAAAAAAGGCAGATCAGATACTTCTGTTGTGTTTATGCCAGCAAACTTTACCATAGCAAGAGAAGCGACAATAGTATTTGAAATTATTATGAGGTCAGTAAATGCTGCCAAAGAGGCTGAAATTGCACAGGGAATCAAACTTACGTGGGATGACACAGTGACAGAATCATCAAAGGTCTTTATTGCTATTAAAAAAAAGTGCTGATATAGAAGTTTCGAGCAGTATTCCCGCTGTCAAGATAGTGGTCGATAAACTGTACATAGACTGTACATTGCTTAACGTCCCGACAGCAACAAGGCTTTCTCAGGACGTGCCTGCACTGCTTGTGAAAAAAAAAATAAACAGAACATTGAATGTATGTCGCCAGCCGGTCAAATACATTAAATAAACCTAACACATGGGGCCTAAATAAAGCTAAGACCATTTAGCAACACACATCCAATATCAAGAGCTACAGGCAGTGCAGACAGTAGGGAGAGTTTTAAAAAGGCAAAGTAAGTAAGTAAGTAAGTATAGATTGCTTAAACGTCCCGCAAGCGACAAAGGCCTTCTCAGGATGTGCCTGCGCTAAATGAAGAAAAAACTGCAAGAAGCGCAGACAGGAGGGAGAATTTCAAAAGAAAAATACAGATGAATGGACCACAAAGACAGAAATACAAACCCCCAAAAGAGTAGAACCCACCTTGCAGGGGTTAGACAAGGTGACCCTAGGAACTAAAAAGTAGACAACCCCACCAAGGTCCCCTAGGGCAGACCCGGTGGGGGTTAAAAAGGCAAATACAGGTGAATGGACCAAGGGTAGACAGAAACACATGCCCCAGAATAGAGAGAAAAAAACTCACCCTGTGGGGCTGACCAGGGTGACCCTGGGAACTAAAAAGTACCTAACCCCACCCAAGTCCCCCAGGGCAGACCCGGGTGGGGGAGTGGTCGATAAAACAACTTTTGTTTGCCCAAGTTACATAAAACTTTAACACATATCTTGTTTCATTTTATTACGCCAGCAAATTATACACTTTTGATGAGTTGCAAAATGTAATCGCTGATTAAATTTTAAAAAATATTTGTGAATAAAAGAAAATAATAATAATAATAATTATGATATTTATAATGCGCTTATCTTATAATAATTATAACTCTAAGCGCGAACTCACAACTCGCACACGCATGCGCACGCTTTAGACAATGACTCACGTACCATAAATAGTGAAAATACATTACGACGGTCAGCTTGGGGTGGGGAGTGTGGTGATATTGTGCTAGAACTGTTGAAAGAGGCGAGTTTTGAGGGCGGACTGGAAGGAGGAGAGAGAGAGTTTCTGACGGAGAGAAAGTGGGAGAGTGTTCCAGGTGGATGGACCGTAGACGGAGAAGGAGCGCGGGCCGAAAGTGCTGAGTTTGGTGCGGGGGATGAGGAGGTGGAGAGGGTCAGAGGTGGAGCGGAGGGAGTGGGAAGGAGTGTAGGGGTGAAGTAAGTTGGAGAGATAGGTAGGAGCGTAGTTGTTCAGGGATTTGTAGCAGAGAGACAGAATCTTGTATTGGATGCGTTGGGGGATGGGGAGCCAGTGAAGGAGCTTGAGCAGGGGAGTGATGTGGTCGGATTTTTTCTTTCTGAGGACGAGGCAGGCAGCATTGTTCTGGACGCGCTGAAGAGTGAGAGTGGTAGAGTGAGGAAGGCCGGAAAGATTAGAGTTGCAGTAGTCGATGCGAGATAAGATCAGAGAGACAGCGAGTTTGGTGGCAGCTTCGGTAGTGAGGTATTTTCTGATCTGACTGATGCGGCGGAGGTGGAAATAACATGCCTGGGCCGTGGCGGAGACGAAGCTGGTCATGGAAAGAGAGGAATCGAGGATAACGCCGAGGTTCTTGACCGAGTCAGAGAGGGAGATGGGGGTGCTGTCGAGTTGAAGGTGGAGAGAAGGGGGGAGCTGGGAAAGTTTCTGGCGCGTGCCTACCAGCATGGCTTCCGTTTTGTCGTCGTTCAGTTTGAGCTTGTTTGCTGTCATCCAGTTTTTCACGTCTTCGTAGCAGTCAGCCGTGCGAGTCAGTAGTGACTGAGTGTTGTCGAGTTTGTCTTTGTCTAGTAGTTGTGAGTCATCAGCGTAGAGGTGGTGGTGTATGTGGTGAGACTGGATGATGTTGGACAGGGGAGAGGTGTAGAGTGTGAAAAGACCGGACCCAGGATGGACTCCTGTGGAACGCCGCAGGAGAGCCTGACTGGGTTGGAGGAGACGCCGTCGATGGTGACTGAATGCTGTCTGTTGGAGAGGTAGGAGAGAAACCAGGAGTGAGCAGAGTCAGTGATGCCAAAGGGGTGGTGAAGGCGATGGAGAAGGATAGAGTGGTCTATGGTGTTGAAGGCGGCAGAGATTGATTGATTGTACATTGCTTAACGTCCCGACAGCAACAAGGCTTTCTCAGGACGTGCCTGCACTGCTTGTGAGAAAAAAAAAAAATAAACAGAAAATTGAATGTATGTCGCCAACCGGTCAAATACGTTAAATAAACCTACAACATGGGGCCTAAATAAAGCTAAGACCATTTAGCAACACACATCCAATATCAAGAACTACAGGCAGTGCAGACAGTAGGGAGAGTTTTAAAAAGGCAAATACAGGTGAATGGACAAAGGGTAGACAGAAACACATGCCCCAGAATAGAGAGAAAACCCCACCCTGTGGGGCTGACCAGGGTGACCCTGGGAACTAAAAAATACCTAACCCCACCCAAGTCCCCCAAGGCAGACCCGGGTGGGGTAAAGGCGGCAGAGAGATCGAGTAGCGTAAGAAGGGAGATGTTGCCCGAGTCGGTGGAGATAAGCAGGTCGTTTAGGATATGTAGAAGGGCTGTTTCAGTGCTGTGATGTTTGCGATAGGCAGACTGGAATGTTGAACTTGTATCTGCAACTACCAACGCTTGAGTCCGTGCCGATTGATCCGCATGTGACAACTGTGCCAATTGCATCAGATAAAACATTACAGGCAGGCGCATTCCGATTAATAAATATTACAGAAGCATTGAATATTTGGAAGGAGAAGAGGCAAAATACTCCAGGTGTAAAAGACGGTATAAGACAGTTTTCAATTCTGTACACAATGCAGCTATGGCTGTGGGTGTAGTTTCAGCTGGTTTATCTGCTGGTGGTTTTGCTCTGATTGCCACTGGAATTGCTCTTGAAGGTGTTAGTGGTTTTGCATGTCTGGCATGCTTTGGTTTAGAAGCCCTTAACAAAAGATTTCATACAAAGTTACAGAAACATGAAGCGTTGAGTACGCTCGCTGGTGCAAAACAAGAGTAGTATGAAACTTACAATCAGTAAAGCGTTGCATGACAATTTAATTGACGACGATGAATTTAAAAGAGTGCAAGATGATTTGAACAATTACAAACAATTGAAATCTGAAATACAGAATAAGATGTGTAGTCAATCTCCCGTAAATGTTGAAGAACTAAAGGCTAGTTTTTTAGAGAGGGGAAAACAAATTGGGGTCCAAGAAACCACAGACAAACTTCAAAATCTACTTTCAAGCAAATAAAGATCAGTTTTGGAAATCGTTTAATATTGTCATACACTTTACAAAAAGATGACACGCCACATATGCAGCTTGAGCCTATCTATTTAGCCCCATCCGCTCCGACGCCAGAGTACTATTGAGAAAAAAAAGTTTTTTGTTGCCCTTGTATTATGACAAATCTGTCTCAGTATCTTGGGACTGAAGTCAAGTTGTTATAAGAACTTAGGGTAAGTAATTAATAAGTTCTTATGGTAAGTAATTAATAGGTTCTTATGGCAACTAACTTAAAGGTTACCTCTGCAGGTTCTTAAAAGTTAGTTGCAACTTGTTAATAAGTATGAAGTTTCACTTGTCACCACTTGGTCAGGTGCATGTTTAGGTGTTACCAGAGACAATGGTTATAGAAAAAGATAATAAGAGAATCCCAAAGTATCAAAATCGATAGCCGCACTGATCATGGTCGCCATTTAAAAAAAAAAATCAACAGGGTGATTTGGTGATGGTGGGGAGGTGATGGGGGGGTTGATGCGTTTATTATCCATAAGGGTGAGATTTATAGATCGATGCGGCATTATCGATTTGATTGGTTTTCAAATCTCTTATTTTACCGAGTAAATAAAGTGGATCCTGGAAAAAATGAGCGACCTGGTCATTATGAGTTTTGTTAGCAAAAATAGCAAAATAATGACATCAAAAAAAAATTGCTCCAATAATCTCTCTTCTTATATCTCTGGGGGGAGGCGGCGAAAGCCTGAACCCAAAGTAACGGTGACAGCACCTACTTGAGGAGAAAGTCCGACGCTGGAACCCGGCGCTATCGAATCTCGCACCAGCATTGCGAGGTCAGTGGCAGGCGCCCGTTTACCACTGCGCCGGCGGCGACTCACTGAGTGGTCAAGTGCCGATGAGGCAGGCGGCCGTTCGACTGAAGTCACGGGACGGGGCGGGCGACAGCCTTGCCGGCCCTGAGCGGCCGCAACCCTAACCCTAGTTGAAAGAGTTTAACTCATTTAAGACGAACAAGTGGCATCCGCTTAAGCCGCGTCAGTATCCGGATGAAGCCGCGTATCCAGATGCCTTTCGTCTCGAATGAGTTACAGTTATGACGAGCCACCTGGCGACACAGGCGGACTAAAGTGCATGACTGACTTGTCTCTTCGTACCGGTTAATATATTTGGTGCCGGAGTTTTGTTTCACTCAGTGACCGAGGCCGACTCTGGCATATATATATATATATATATATATGCAGATTTTATCCGGGCAATTCTAACAATTAGTTTAACATTCACGGCACCGGAGCGATGACTCAGTGCATGATGATAACGGACGGCGCTAACGGGCAGCTATTACCTATGGAGTACGATCTGAACTGCCAGTGTTAGCTGAAGAGGTGGAAACAGCTGTACGCGGCCTGAAGGGAGGAAAGTCTCCAGGTGGAGACAACGTACCTGCTGAACTGTTGAAACATGGAGGAGAAGTAACAACGAAGGTACTCACTACACTCTGTCAAAAGATCTGGGAGCAAAAGAAATGGCCAGTAGAATGGACACAGTCTCTAGTGATCCCGCTCCCCAAGAAAGGAAACCTGAAACAGTGCCAGAACTACAGAACTATCAGTCTGATAAGTCACCCTAGCAAAGTAATGCTTAGAATCATTCTCAACCGCCTCAAAACTTTCGCCGAGGAACTGCTGGCAGAAGAACAGGCTGGCTTCAGAGTTGGAAGAAGCACTGTAGAGCAGATTTTCAACTGCCGCGTCCTGATCGAGAAACATCTGCAGCATCAGCGCGAACTCTACCACAACTTCATTGATTTCAGGAAAGCATTTGATCGCGTCTGGCACGACGGACTCTGGCAAGTCATGAGATCGTTCAACATAGAGGAGGGGCTGATCCAAATGATAGAAGCGCTTTACAAGAACGCCTGCAGCGCGGTTCTACTTAACAATCAGTCAGGCGAGTTCTTCAGGACGACGATCGGTGTCCGTCAAGGATGCCTGCTCTCTCCTGTCCTTTTCAACATATTCCTGGAGAAGATCATGCAGGAAACCCTCCACGACCACCATACTTCAATCTCTATTGGTGGCAGATCCCTGTGCAATCTTCGATTCGCAGACGACATTGACCTCATGGCAGGCAGCAATAGTGAGCTGCAAAACCTGACAGACAAACTTTCAAGTAGCGCAGGGTCTTATGGCATGGAGATCAGTACGGATAAAAGCAAAGTGATGATCAACACCACAAGCGACAGCAGCAGCAACATTCACATGAACGGCCAGAAGCTAGAAGAGGTCAATAGCTTCAAGTACTTGGGAGCCACCCTGTCCAAAGACGGTAGTTGCATAGCAGAGATCCGTATCAGGATAGGTACAGCAACATCCGCAATGGCCAGGCTGGACAGGATATGGCGAAGTAACTCCATCAGCTTCACCATCAAGTACAGGCTTTACAAGTCCCTCGTAGTGTCTATTCTACTCTACGGCTGTGAGACTTGGACGCTGCTTGCAGACTCAGAAAAGAAAATCCAGGCCTTTGAGAACAAGTGCCTGAGGAAGTTGCTCCACATCTCGTACCGCGAGCACAAGACCAACGAATATGTACGGAGCATCGTCACTTCCCTGGTGGGCCCACATGAACCCCTTCTGGCAACCGTGAAACGGCGCAAGCTTGCTTGGTTTGGCCACGTGACCCGACACAACACCTTGTCCAAGACTATCCTCCAAGGCACTCTCGAAGGAAGTCGTCGGCGAGGTCGTCAGAGAAAGAGTTGGGTCGCAAACATAAAAGAATGGACCGAACTCGAGATGCCAGACTTGCTTGCCACCGCCCAAAATAGAACTCAGTGGAGAGCACTGTCTGTTGCTGCTGCCTTTCAGTCCCCCCCCCCCCCCAACGCCCAGTTCGGGCAAGGGACTGATGATGATGATGATGACGATCTGAACACTGTTCAACTTGACTGATTCGGCTGCACAACCGCAACTGTGCCACCTTGATTTACCCGGCACTGAGGACCTTATAACGGGCATGCTATCCGAACAAGCCCGTCGTTTTTGCGTGGGCAATCTGAATTCCCCTTCCCCCTCCATTTTGTACAACGGTTGTGCACGCGGCTGCGATGGGGGCACTGACAAATACGCACGCATTCTGGTCATCTCCCTCGACTCGTTACCTCGCAGCAATCGGAGGAGGCAGCCAGTGTGATTCACTCGTTCACATTCATTCCAAAATTGGTAGTAAAGAGGTTTGCACGTATGAGTCACATGTTTGGACTTGCCGCTACAGCCACGAGGTCACTAAAAATAGTTCGACGGGAAGGTGCGTGTAACGAGGCTGCTGATTGGCTAGATTTAGATATGAAAGTACGCAGCATATTTTCTTCGTCATAAAAGATTTCGGATTTTAAATGTAAACTTCTTTTTGTATTTCGATTCCAAAGTATTTGCTACAAAATTTAGTGGCATCTTCGTATTTTGCAAATCTGAGTTTAATGAAAGAAACCAAACATAGTTCTGCTCCGTCAGTGCTCAGCCAATGAAAACAAGCTTTGCGCTTCGCAACAAAAGAACCGCGAAAGATTTCCACCGCAAGAAAAGTGCTGCTCCATGTTTCATGTGTGTTTTTGATGCATGTTGGTGTTATTTACAGTGATTTTTGATTGTCTACAACTCCTTTGGACTCTTAATGGATCGTTTATATTGTGTTAAACACGGCTGCTAAAGAAATGGAGTCTGATGCGACAGAATTTGAAAAATTCGCAAGTCCTCGACCAACACCACAGTTCTTCCACGACAAACAGACGTTCTCTACGAAAAAGGCTAGACTCGCGGTAAGTTTATTCTGTGTTTGTTTTTGGCGGTTGAAATTATATCGCTCGCATAACGATGCAAAAGAGTTCGAAACGGTCTGCACGTATGGCGTCCGTTCGTGTTTCGTTGTTATATAAACTGTTCATTGTCAAGTTCAACAGATGCGTTAGTGTGTAAACACCATCGCCGCCATTTTGAAGACGTGGTTAGATGTTTCTATTCATTGCGACTATGTCACCAACGTCGAGGTCCTTGAACAGGCTGAAACTGTGAGCATCGAGGCTTTGCTGCTGCGGACACAGCTCCGCTGGGCGGGGCATGTCTCTAGGATGGAGGATCATCGCCTACCAAAGATCACCCAGCTGTTCGGCGAGCTTGCTACTGGACACCGTGACAGAGGGGCACCAAAGAAGAGATACAAAGACTGTCTCAAAAAGTCACTTAGTGCCTGCCAAATCGACCACCACCAGTGGTCTTCGCTTGCTGTGGACCGTGACACCTGGCGCTCCACCATTTACAAGGCAGCAGTCTCCTTTGAGGACTCTCGCAGAGCTAGCCTTAAGAACAAGCGGCTCAGGAGAAAAAACAGAGATGCCGCAACTCAGAACCCTGGCCATACCTTCCCCTGCAGCCACTGTGGTCGAACCTGCCTGTCCCGGATTGGCCTCCGCAGCCACGAACAAGCCTGCAGACGTTGTGGGCAACTCCTATAAAATCTTCATTCGCGAAGTCAAGCCAAGAGTCATTGCGACGTATCAAGCTTCATCATTCATTGAAAACTTAATTTTATATAAGTGTCATTAGTTTAGTAACTTCCTATAGTGACACCATTATGAGATCACATATGCTCTGCATTGTCTGTCACTGTACACAGACTTGGCAGAGTAATGCACGATCATTTGTAATTGTATACAATATCATAGTCACTGTGCAGACTACTTCATCCTACTTATGAATATTATACAATTGTATTGAACATATAGGAAGAAAGCTGGTTCATTTTTAAAGATTTGTGTGAAATTTGACACTAGAAAGTTTCAGTTTTGTCATGTTTAACAAATGACAAGCAATACCATTACCACAGGTTTCCGGTGAACATTTGTTTAACTGAATATTGTGTTGCTGCCCTGATAATTATCTTAATCTATTCAGTGAAGGAAAACTGCTTCTTGTAATCATTATAAAAGTCATATGATGTTTGATCTACGCTGCCTTCTGTTCTAGTGTCACTTGGATGTGGGAAAAGTTGTTTAGAAACTGATCTATGCGTGAAAATGTTCTGCCTGGTTTATTCATGTTGCCTTCATAAGAACACTAAAAAAACTTAATGTATGTTAATGTTAATGTCATGACATGATTCAAGTGTTTTTGAAAGTATGTTAAGTGTATTTGACAATGTGACTTGGACAAAATGTGTCAAGCACTAAAATTCAAGCAGTGCTTTTACGTTGTTACAAAGGGAAATATGCTGAGACTAATGTGCTGTTTAGAGTAGGACTAGCACACACAAAAATGGCACCCAGGCAGAATTATATGTGATATAAAAAAAAATACACACACAGCATAGGTATGAAACTAATTGAAAGGGGCAGAATGTCAATAGCATTTGATTTTTGTTAGCACGTAATTTAACTTTCAGACGTTTCTTTAAATGTGTTGCTTGTTGCAAGGGGCCAAGTATGCTTTTTAAAAAAAGCAACTACCGTTATTAATATTATTCCAAACTGTTTCAGTTCTGTTTCTGTTCTCATAAATCAGTGTATGGAACAGTTTCCAACAGAATCCAACGACAAGCATTTGTGCTGTAGCTATCATTTCCAGGGCTCATTTTGAAAATTTCACACATGGGTCATTGGCCCGCAGCATACAAATCCAATGGGTCATTTATGAAACTTACTTACTTACTTACGCCTGTCACCCCTACCCGGGTATAGGCCGTCGACGAGAGACCTCCAGCAACTCCTGTCCTGTGCTTCTCCTTCGATTCTACTCCAGGTGGTTCCCAGTCTCTTGATTTATGAAACGGGATAGGCACCTCATCAACTGCTGAAATATTGGGGGGGGGGGGGGGGTGGCAAACGTGTGTTAACACCGGGGGGGGGGGGGGGGGTGTAAGCGGGCACCACGTCAGCCGCAGAAATATTGAAAGGGGGGGGGGGGGGGGGGGGCAGAAAGATAGAAAAAAGATACATGTAGCTGGGCCTTTAGAAATAATAATAATACATAGTTTTTATATAGCGCCCTTCCCCAAAGACAGCAAGCTCGGAGCACTTTACAACAAATAGAAATAATTTTAAGACACGCACACAAAAACAGTAGCTCGCGCCATGTTGGCGCATTCCTAACACGAAACACGCACGCACTTACACAAACAATCGCGCACACACAATTTACATACATGGGCTACACATATAAGACGACAGCCAACATTTTCAGGCAGCACATCCAGACTAAGCTAATCCTGATATGCTACCTGGAAAAGATGGGTCTTCGAATTTGTGAACACATGAAAAGAAGGGCCCATTGCCATCAGAAATGTATGGGTCATTGAACCCTCAGCTGAAATTGTTTTGGGTCATTTTGGGGGTAATATGTGCCAATGGCACAGGGCACGCTCCCAAAATGTACCCTGATTTCACTTTCTGGGGTCACTTTTATCAGCTTCCAATAAAAATTTGTTCTGAAAGTTCTGGCACAACATGCATGGACAGAACCTCATGTTTACCAGTGTTAATATAATGCACAACTGCCAGAAGCTCTTTTTGTTGAGGTGATTCCTGCGACCATTTTTCTGTTGGTAGCGATTTTTCGTCGACGTGATTCCCACAGGAATCGCCTCAACAAAATGTGCTGCAGGCAGCTGGAGGGTTACAGTCGGTCAAATAGGTCCCGACCTGAAAATGATACGGGGAACACAGGTTTATTTCACATCTTTGCTTCGCTACCTCAAGCATTACTCAAATTTCTGTCTTGCAGGAATAAAGTTACATATTTTTCCTGGTATGTTTGCTGAAGTTCATAAGGCTGGAGGCGTTTTTACAGAATAACCTCTATTTTACAATTTGCAGCAGTTGCGAGGAACACCTCGTGATTCTCTTCCACCACGCCCACCTGTGAAAAGTGCCCCGCCCATCAGCCGCATCTTCCCCCATCGACCAGTTGTCGGGGCTCACCCTGTGTCTTTCCGCAAGGAGCACTGTATCCTTTTCTTGACGACTAAGCTTATTAATTTTCTTTATTTCAAAACAAAAATTATTTACGCCACACATCTTTGACTATAAGTAACTTTCTTTGTATTATTTACTCTGCCACCAAATAATTCTGTTAATAGTTCATTTCTGGATCCTTTGTGCATGCCGAGTAATGACAGTCTGCACATAAAATAGCCAGGCACATGCAGTTGCACTGCAATCAAACCTAGGCTGGACAGATCTCGCCACCCCTAGCGTGATGCGGGAAGTTGTCTCGCGGTGGATGGATCCACCAGCTGTAGACAAAGAGTAAAGTGCCCCACTCACTTGGTTTGTGCGTGTGTTTCTTGTTTTTTGGGGGAGGGGACGATATAATTAACTACCTTGTACATGTACTGATGTAGCTACAAACAAGTGGCGGCATGGACACGGGGGTTGTGTTTATGTTTATTAACACATTCAGCCCTGACGCATTACAGCAGGGGATGGGTTGACCATAATTCAAGGGTAGCGCCAGATTAGCTTGGTACCTGTTGGCGCCAAGCTAATCAGGCACTAGGCTTGAATTATCATGGTCGATCCATCTCCTGCAACAGGTGCATAGTTGTTGGATGACGCCTCCAAAATTTTGGAAATGCGTGCTTCGGGCCGAATGAGTTGAATTAAAGGTAATGTTTGCAGAATAGTGTTTCTTGAAACAGTAAATTTACCCAACCCCCACCCCTCCTTCAAAATCTAAGAGAATCCAGCGTGCATGTTCATATCATTTTCACATCATGTGACCGTAAGCAGTTCTGTTCAGTCAGGATGCAGTTTACGCGCTTAACCCCTTCACTTACAGGAAAAAGTGAACGCTATCCAGGGGTCGAAATTAGCGCGTGCCCCGAGCCAAATGCTACGAAAAATTACCTCGGGCACGCTAATCTGCCGTCTAGCGTGCCCGGTTGGCTCTCAAAAATAAGAAAAGAAAAGGGCAGATATCAAGGACAAGGTCTCAAAATCAGAATGGGGCACTCAAAGTTTTTCTCTAGGGTGCCCCGTTGGCACTCAAATAAAAAAGTTAAATTTGACCCCTGCTATCTGACTGCAAGAGATAGATCCTCATGAGCCTCGCGAGTGTGGGGGCTCATGAGGATTTCCGCCTCTTGCAGTGACCAATTTGTAGCCATGCCTCTTGAACGGTTGTGACTTTTGGGCATTGAGAGAGAAAAAAATACTTAAGAAACAAAATGTGTCCAGTGGAAGGTTTTAAATTTCAACAAGTGGATGAGACCTTAACTTGTCTTCAGCACTTTTGAGCCCAATTTATGATCCTTCATCAAAGGAGCTGTATTTCGAACAATGTTTTGATGTCATAGCAAAAATCGGTGCAGGATCTTTTGGGGAGGTAAGTTCAAGTTGGTTTAATTAAATAGTTTATTGCTTTGCAAAATGCATAAGAGGATATACAGCAATTTCCATCAGATAAAACAAGCCACAGGCTTATAGCATGATCTGGACACTGAATCAATTGCATTTGCATGGCGGTGGTTTGCAGATATTAAATACAATGTAGGTAAGTAAGTTTAAGTTCTCTCTCTTCTGTTGGGGGGGGGGGGGGGGGGGGGGCTGTACTGGGTCATCCATCATCTGTCTGTCTATAAACACTTTAACGTTTGCATTTTCTCTGAGACTATTCCAGCTTCAGACCTCAAACCTGCCTCAAGGATACTTTGTGACAAGACATTTCTATACATGTACTAATTTAACCCATATCATACTAAGGGCTAGGAGCTTCACATTTGTACAGTGCCCTATGCAAGCTACATTATTGTACTTACAGATACGGATATAGACCAATGGCTTTAGTTCAAGGGTGGTGCCAGAATAGCTTGGCGCCTAGAGGCACCAAGCTATTCTGGCACTACCCTTGAACTATTTTAGTCAAACTTATTTCACACACTGTTGTATTCCCAATGATAAGGGTTGAGTGACCTCTTAAAGATCAAGGTCACAAGGGTGCTGAAATAGATTTTTTAAAATAGCCATTATTTTCGCAAAAACAAAAAGTGTTTCTGAAAATCAAATACTAAATTGCTATTTTCAAATTTAAACCCAAACTAGGCACAGAGATATCTGATGGTAAGACCTTTCTATGCATACTAATTTGGATGACCACTGTGGATGAAAGGTCAAAGGTTACGAGAGGTCAACATGTATAAAAAAATGACCTTTTGGATTTAATTTTAGTTTTTATCAAAGTTTCAATCAGTCGTACACATGAGCAAATGGCTTTGCTACTTTTATTTTATTTTGATCTTTTTCACTAGTTGATCAGATACCTGATTTTTCATGATAGTATTGATCAGTGACTTGGGACCTTGAATCACACAGCTGTAAAGTAACTAAAAATGAACAGACTGGTGCATAATCTAAAACAATGGAGAATTCAGCATTTAACTTCTGTATGTTGACCTTCAGTTATGAGAAGCAAACTAAAGTCAATGTGATTTGCATCTGTTCTGTCACTAGTGTCAGTTCTGTAACATGATTGAATCTTTCTATACATCCTTAAGCCATTTATGTTTTCATGCTATAATACTTGAATAATAGTGCAAACTCAAAAGACGTCTTACTAATCATGCATTTTATTTGTTGCAGGTATTCAAAGTCCGTAGCAAAGAAGACGGCAAATTGTTTGCTGTCAAACGGTCGCAAGAGAGATTCCGTGGAGAATCCGACAGGTATTCATGTTTTTCTCAATTGGGTATTCTTACATGTGGGAATTAAAAGAAATTTGTACAGTCCACATGATAAATAACTATTCTCAAAAGCTGTTTGCTATCTTTGACCAAGTTCGCTGTGACTGTTCCTCAGACTGAGGGAGTTTCTAATTATCCTTTCTTTTCTGATACACTACAATAAGCAAGTCATCTGTTGTATCAAAACTGAATGGTCTCCAAGAGGATCAAACTTGGTGTGAGAATGGGTTCACTCCTCGGGGCACTACTGTTCTGGTACCCCTTGTGAACTGTCATAGTCCGTTCATTTTCTGATTTGTAGTTGTCGGTGGACAACATCTAGCGTTTTAACCATATGCCTTTTTATGCAAATCATGATTGAACAGAAAATCCTTGACATTCTGCATGTACTTTAAACCTTCTTGTTCATGCCACAACTGGCACTTAAAACCCATTAAAACTCAAGGCACTAGAAGTAGGAGATGAATAGACTATGATAATTCTAGGTAGTGTCAGATGGATCAACCATGATAATTCAAGGGTAGTGCAGGATTGGCTTGTTGTCTAAAGGTGTAGCCAATCTTGCACTGCCCTTGAATTATCATGGTTGATCCATCTTCTGGAACTGGTACATAGTTGTTTACTGACAGTGTCACTTGTAAAATTTAGGAAATGCAGCTTTAGGGTCAAAAGGGTTAAACAGTTTCAGGTGGCTTGATGCACAACACATTTAATTTTGTTTCCTCAAAAACATTACCAATGACATTACTGTCTGGATGTGTCTACTACTTACTCAATTTCAAATGTCATCGGTAAGTATTTTTCAAAAAAATATATTTTAGAGAAAAATTAATTTTTCATGTTTTGCACAGGAGAAGAAAGCTGGATGAAGTGGCAAAATATGAAATGCTGCCAACCCACCCCAACCTGGTCGCATTCTATCGTGCCTGGGAAGAACAGCAGAGGCTGTATATTCAGATCGAGCTGTGTGCCATGAGGTAAGAATAACTAGAGTTCTCCCTACAGACAGCTTTACGGGTTTCAGTTTTAACCAGTTAGCTGTTTGTAGTTGTTTAGGCGATCCCTGCAGAATCATCTCAACAACGATCAAAATGTGACCCTAGCCCAAAGTTGTTCCTATTTTCAAGCTTATCCTTCTGATCCATCTCCTTCTACTCTGTTACATCGTCTAATCCACACACACTGGCACACAGAAATAAAGACGGACACACAGCGATTCCTGCCATTGATAAGCTCTGTGGTCTGGCGGAGCGATAGCTATTCTCAAGGAGAAGAATAGCACGAGCAGTGAAATGACATTTCAAGCTTCACGTCATGGCATCATTAGTCCCACGACACCGTGTTCATAGTGATGACTCGATGTTATACGTCACTCATCGCAGTACTAACATTTTACTTATTAGAGGATCATTGTTGGCAGTTTTCTTGCTGATTTTCACACCTAGGGCTGACAGGTCACAATTTGACCATATTCTACCTCAGGGCCAGGACAAACAGCAATCTTATCAGGCATGGGAATTGTCCTCGGATCCGCGGTTTTCCGCGGAAAATAATTTCACATTCCTAGGGGAAAAAAGAAAAATCCTCGAATCCTATTTCTGTTGCCGCCATCTAATAGCAAAGCAGACAAGACAGGCATGGGAATTGTCCTTGGCCCGCAGCCAGAGCGCGCTGCGCAATAAACCTAGGTGGACAGACGCGCATTGTGTCCAATTAACACGGGGCAAGGTGTCGTTTGATTTTTTGGTCCCTTGAAGGTCTAGCGCGCGCCCCGGGCCCCCCCCCCCCCTTCCCCCCGTCATTTGATTTTTCGGCCCCTGGAAACGAGGCCTTTTGTTGTATCAGGCTGAATGTCCCCCCCCCCCCCCCTTCAGCTGATTTTTGCTTGGGCGATTCCCATGCCTGATCTTATGTAAACACTGTTTATGAAAAATGATGAGAATATAGGGGTTTTTTTTAATAAAAGAAAATCAAAGTTATGTTAGCTGTTTTAAAAATAACTCCGAAAAAGTGGTGGAGAAAATTATCTGATTTTCATATCTAGGTCTTGCAGGTCACAATTGACCTAAACGTACCTGACAGCCAAGGCAAACTGTAGGGATATGTAAATACTGTATATGAAAAATCATCCGATCTTAATGAGAAGATTGCTTCTTTTTTTTAAAAATTCAATTGTTTTATGATTAATCCCAAATAATTCGTGAAATTAATCGACAAAATATGAAACTATTTTTTTCCCTAAAAATATTCAAAAAGTTCTAGAGGTACACCGATAGTTAACGAGCTCATTCAATGTCTTCCTTTTATCTAGCTATATGAAAACATGAAGTAAAAATAAGAAACAGACTGTAGGATGGATCAACCGGAATTTGTGAAACAGCCATTTTCTCGCCAATGAGCATCTTACTAAAAAAAATTAAAGAAAACTATGTATATTTGACAATATCCTAAAATTTTGAGCTTGTTCATACTCGGTCGCAGGCTTTAGTCGCTGTCAAACACACACACACACGCATAAACGGCGCTTGGCACCAAAAAGACCTCCTCCAGCATGGTTTGCGTAGCTAGACGTGATGTTATCTTGTTACTTCTTTGCCAGATTTTCGGCCCAGCGTGCCAAAAACGTCATGTGCGTGCTCCGGAATATGCTCCGATGTAGCCCCATTTCAAAGTTGTTCCTATTTTTTAAATAGGAACAACAAAAAGGCTACCGACAGCCACGTGGGAAACTTGTATGTCAAGTCTTTGGTCAAGAGAACATGATCATGTTTGAGTCGATCACGGAATAATAATACCAAGCATTATATGGGTGCTTTGTGGCTAAATTGGCTCAAAGCGCTGTGAGCTGAGCCCAACATGTATGCTCACATGAAACACACTCTGAAGACAATCGCAGAACATAAGACGGTGTGAAGGATCACCTCATCTTTTGAAAGTTTCAGGAAATTTATTGCTTGTAGTTGTAGAATGAGGATGTGATATCAACCCATTCAGCCCTGGCACACTACAAGAAGACGTGGGTTGACAGTGGTAGTTCAAGTGCGGTGTCAGAATATCTTTGCCAGGCTATTCTGTCATGGGCTTAATTAACTATCTTGATCAATCTGTCTCCTGCAGTGCAAGTTTGGGAATTTAACTTTATGGCTCAGTATGTTAAACAAGGTGTGGAAAATGTTGCGATTTTGAAAGGATGCTGCTCTGTGGACAGTTTTTGTCCTGATTTGAAATTGTCATTGGCTTTTTGTATGTGTGGTAATAAAGATTTCTTTTTTCTTTTTCAGTCTGACACAATACTCAGAACAGAATCATGACATCAGAGAAATGACAATTTGGGGCTACTTAATTGACCTACTTATGGTAAGCTGTTAGCGGCTGTGTGCATGCATGTGTTTTGTTTATTTTGTTGCGGTGCTTTTCTTTGTTTCTTCCTTCTCAATAGTATAGTCTCTCTACACATTAATAAATTAAAATTCATATATGTGGAGATAAGAGAAGAGTTGATGTTCCTCCTTTGCTACACTACAAACATGAACCCTGCACTTACACTCGCACAAATTTCAGTCTGATAAAAAAAACTATTACTCTGTAGTCCAGTAAATCTTGAGATTCATAGGCAATGTATTGCAGTAATTTTTGGGCTGAGAACTTTGCACATGCAGAATGTCCGAGCGCAATTACATTTCACAGGGTAACGGATAAAACTGTCGCCACTTTGCACGTGTATTTTAGATATCATTTAAGTTTTGATTGGCACTCTTGCCAACATTTCAATCAAACATGGCAGAAAGTTAGCTGATGGTGAGACTTTTCAATGCATGCTTATTTGGTTGACCACTTGTAATGTTAAGTTGTCTAGGGAGGTTGACATGCAGGGGAAAAATGATGGCTTTTCAGTTTTTGTGTTTATGTACGTCTGAGGTCTAGATAACCTCTGCTACAAATGATTGTGTACTTTGCAGGCAGTGAAACATTTACATGACAGGAACCTGATTCATATGGACATAAAACCAGACAACATTTTTATCACAGACAACGATGTGTGCAAACTTGGTGACTTTGGTCTCGTCTTGGACATGAACAAGGTAAGACATCTAGACATCATCCACAAGAAGCCTAGATTCTCAAGCACCTTGGCAAGTGCTAATAGGAATCTGTCCCCTTAGTTTATAGAGGTTGATGCCATTGACATCATCAGCTCAGTGTTGAACAGAGCAGGCATGAAAATTGTCCTCGGATCCGTGGTTTTCCGCGGAAAATAATTTCACATTCCTCGGGAAAAATCCTCGGATCTTATTTCCGTTGCCACCACCTAATAGCAAAGCAGACAAGACAGGCATGGGAATTGTCCTTGGCCCGCACTGGCTGCACAATAAACCTAGGCGGGCAAATGCACACTGTGTTTGATTATTCGTTCGGACCATGGTGTCGCAGCCCACCCCTTCCCCCGTCGTTTGATTTTTCGGCCCCTCGAAGCAAGGTTTAGCGCTTACCCCCCACCCCCGTCATTTGATTTTTTGGCCCCTCGAAGCAAGGTCTAGCGCTCACCCCCCCACCCCCCCCACCCCCCCCCCCCCCCCCCCCCCCCCCCCCACCCCTGTTTGATTTTTCGGCCCCCGAAAGCAAGGTCTAGCGTCTTGCAGGCCTTTTGTATCAGGCTGAAGGTCCCGGACCCCCCTAGTTTCAGCTGATGTTTGCTTGGGCAATTCCCATGCCTGATAGAGGCTGGTTCTGTGTTAAGATAAAACACGTGTGTGACAGTCTTCAGTCATAGAAGCTGAATAATCCTTCAGCCATCTTGTTATGTCTGCAAGAGACATAAATTCTCACGAACCCCTGCAAACCTAGGGGCTTAAGAGAATGTGTGGCTCTTGCAGGCAGTGGATGATGGGGCATGGTTAGCCTGTGGACTGTTTTAAGCAGGGTGGAGAACTCTCCTCGGATCCGCGATTTTCCGAGGAAAGGTAGCGTCACTTCCAAGAAAATGAAATAGAGTTCCGAGAAAAATTCGCGAAACACATTTTGTCCAAGTCTCGATCCGAGTTTTAAAATGGGACGAGTTCGGTCCGTGTCCAGCTTTTACTTTCTCGTTACTGAACGTGGCGCCCGTGAGTGTAACATTGTATGCACGGCCCAATATAAATAAGCATAAGGCTTACTTACAGGGCTTCGTTTTAGTGCGTCTCTGGCGCGCAAAAACTCAAAATCATGTACTGAAAATGTAACTAAGGGGTAGTCAGAAGCACAAAATTCAGTGCATCTGCGTCCGAGACACATCATCCTTGCGCCACCGTGCGTACCCTAACAGAGGTCGGTGACAGTCGTTCCGAGGCTACTACTTTTAGTGGTCAGGGTTCGTTTAGCCGCTCGCTTGGTCGCAGCTGCTTTCAGAATCGCCCTGACTCCGGGGTCCGTGCAAGTGTCATACTGGACGGGCAAGTTTACGTTTCGTGTCAGCATGTTATTACAAAGTGCGCGTTACATGTTGAACGCTTTACTTGCTGTGACGTCACCATAATATACTATTATGGGATGCGGCAACATGCGTCGGTTTCACTTTCGATCTTGAACAAAGTTGTAAATGGCGGAGCAAAAGCAAAGGAAGCTGGAATGCTTCGGATTCTTCAATCCAGCACCGTCTGATCTTGATAATCGCTTAGAAGAAAGTTCCACTTCGACACCGCCGTCACCATGGACAAGCAACAGTACCAGCACAATCAATGCTGAAAGTAAAAGTGTAGGAAAGGGTGTGTAGTTGGAGAACTACTAAGTGACGGGACGGACAAACCGGTGACCTTGTCCACGGCCATGGTGGGCAGCGGACAGGCACGAAATTAGTTAACCCTTTGAACCCTGAGGAAATAAGTCTATATACCCTTCCACCCTGACTTTATTTGAGAAATTTCTGTTGAAAATGGGTGTGCACTGCAAAAATATTTGTAAATAATACTTTACAACAGATATCCCCATAAAGGGATATATGTACAGATTTGCCATTGGATGGACTACCGTTTTATGCATTTGACCACACTGTGTCACGTGTGTTGTAATGCCTGGTGACAAAAATAGTGACAGGTGACAACAAACTTGAAAAAAAAGTATTTCGTGAATGACAGGTCGCTGGTACTTAACCTTTAGCACTCTGCTTTCCGCTGGCAGTTCTTTCCCTGCAACTGCATTCTTTTTGAGTGGGCTAAACCCAACGCTACCCTACTTACTTCAAAAGCCTACAACGTTTTCATTTTTCTATGTATGGTTGTGGAATTTGGCATGTACATAAATAAATGAATCAAGATTATGTCACAATTCTTAAAACTGTGTTATCTGTGTTATTATCCTAAAAAAATAATAATAATCAATGCTTACTACGCACCGTTTCCGCGTTCACTAGCACTCGATTCAGAATCGCTCCTCTGCCCATCACCACCATCTCCCACCCACCCACCCTCGATCTCAAGTCTTCTGGCAAAAAAGACAAGAAAGTCTTCATCATCGGAATCTAACTCCATAAAAGTATTCCTTGATGAATGCTTCTAACTCATCGGTCATCTTTTGTCAAAATGAAGCCGTCAGAACAAACTCTCGCTTAGAAAATTTGAATCGCTCAAACGCACTCGAAGCTAGCAAGATGGCAGATATAAAACGGAAGCAAGCCTCATTTACAATCACCCACAATCCTTTGCAAAGGCTTCATAGCAACCTAGTGTGTTTACCATAGCTGATTTTGAACAGACCACGCGGTGGCGACATATGTCGCCATCTGATAATGAAGCAAGATGGCGGCTGGCGACAAATGTCGCCACCAGCGTGCTACACAGGGTTCGCACAGGGCCCTAAAAGGCCCTAACATTTTAAGACAAAAATTAGGGGCCCCTAAAAGGCCCTAAAAATGAAAACGGGGTGGCTGGAGGCCCTAAAAGGCCCTAAAAACGTAAAAGCCTGAGAGGAATAAAAGTTTTTCAACAGAAAAAAAAATTGGGAGAAAACAATCGGAAAGGAAAATCGGTTGCGAAAATCAAACCCAGTGATATTGCCGATCAGGTCACGTTATACATTCAAATTTGGAAGTTCAGGCAGTAAGAGGCCCCGTGTTTTTAAAAATAATTTTTGCCTTTTTTGAAAATTTGCAGTTGGGCTGATGTTGGAATTTGCTGGAAATTTGTGGTTAGCTGAGAGGAGACATGTTTGGTGCTTTGATTCATACCATCCTGAGCTTATCCAGTGGACATTTGTGGGCCTATGTTGAGTTGCCTTTGACGTAGTGATTTGAGGGGCACGCTGATTTCAGCTGTGCTTGGGTGTGGGGTTGGTAAGGAACCAGTTTCATAGCCAAGAAATGAGACGGGTCATGTGCTGTTTTTTTTGGTATTTTGTGCATGGCAAATGTGCAGCTGGTGGGCGGTAGTGTTTTTTAGGGAACTGAACAATTAGGGGATGACTGGGACTGACTAAGGCTAAGAGACTGGACAGTACGGAAACGGCACTGTGGTCCGTGGCCTGTCAGGTGCCCCACATGCCATATGTGACATAGACCGGAAACTGGTTTAGTGTAACCAGATCATTGAGTTTGGATGGTTGCAGTTGGAAAAGTAAGAAAATCAGGAAAAATTTCAAATTTTGCCAAAAAATCGCTGTGCATGCAGTTTTATAGGCGTTTTGGCATGTTTTGCGTGGCAAAACCCTGTTTACCTGCACTGTGAGCTAGGTTTAGTGTGTTTGCTCATTTATTTTTTGTCTTACAGGTAGTCATGAGTCTTTCCTTTGACCATGAGCTGTGACCTTTGACCTTGACATTGAAAGGGGTGGGGTTTGGGGTGTTCAGTTTGATAAATGCGTTTAAAAAATTCACTCTTTCAGTTATTGAAGTTGTGTGGGGTTGGTAGGGGTTTGAGTTAGAGGTGGAGGGGGGGGGGGGGGGTTGGGGGTTTAAAGTCAAAGGTTAAGATAAAAACTACAATGAAACAGTTTTAGCATGTGCATTTCATCAGACAGCTGACCTCAGAGTGAAATAAGCGGCCAAAATAATGTGACATGCAGATGTGTTATTTTGCATGGTACTGCTACACTGGTTGCATCTGAGGTGTCGTTCTGCTGTAATTGTCATGAGGGATGTCTGGTGTCTATTCTAAACCAAACACAAGCACTTGTACACTGAGTAAAGCTCATTTGAGTGCATTGTTATGGAACCAGCAGTTGCAGGCACCAGTAGAAGGTTTGACAGGAGTGTTCACAAGTTTGGCACACACATGCCTACTGCATCTGCAAGATGAGCTGAGGTGTTTTGAGACTCTGACAAGTGTGTTTTATATAAAAATGAACTGTACATAACCATTTTTCTATGCTACCTCCTAAATCAGCACTCCAGACACTTGTTAGCGTATGCGGCGTGTCCCGCGTAGCATAGTTTTGGCTGTTTTGTGTAGTCTTTTTCCTGTGGGATAGCTCAATAGACTTCATGTTTAAATTGCAGAGCTGTTTCATGACCCCTTTTGCCTAGGGAAAGAGTGCCAGCAGCATATAGAGCATGGCAGCTGGTTACAAGCCTCTTCCAGCTTGTTGTCATCAGTCAACGGGGTCAATGAGGATGCCTGGGTGTTGTCTTTTGGGCTGCCCTAAGATAAACAAGAAAATGGCCTTGGGTCTGAAAGCTCATTTTTCATCAGTGTCAGTGTCATGGTAACTTTTTTAAGTTGTCCAGCCCACCAGAAGTCAGTTTGACTGTATTGCATGCGTGTGTAAACTTGGAAAAACAGAAAAAGTAGGGGGGTAGGCAATGGAAAAATATGGGGGAAAAAAAACACTTTCATGTGCCTGTGTCTCAAATGCAACATTTCTGAAGATCAGATATATTACTTGATGTACATGCCAATTTTGGAGGCATTCTGACCATATCTAGGCTGTTTTCATGGCATCAGATATGCATGATCCAACACATCAACAGCATTGTAAACGCCACATCAAGGCACTTCACATAATGGGCCATAACATAAAGATGCAGCAACTTTCAAGGGTGTCACTTTGGGTTTGACTTAGCTATTGTCTAAGGGTTGCACTGATGGCAGATTGAATGGTGTTCAGGAGGGACAAGTTTCTCTGACAGGTCACGTTATACATTTAAATTTGGAAGTTCAGGCAGTAAGAGGCCCCGTGTTTTTAAAAATAAATTTTGCCTTTTTTGAAAATTTGCAGTTGTGATGAATGTTGGAATTTGCTGGAAATTTGTGGTTAGCTGAGAGGAGACATGTTTGGTGCTTTGATTCATACCATCCTGAGCTTATCCAGTGGACATTTGTGGGCCTATGTTGAGTTGCCTTTGACGTAGTGATTTGAGGGGCACGCTGATTTCAGCTGTGCTTGGGTGTGGGGTTGGTAAGGAACCAGTTTCATAGCCAAGAAATGAGACGGGTCATGTGCTGTTTTTTTTTTTTGTATTTTGTGCATGGCAAATGTGCAGCTGGTGGGCGGTAGTGTTTTTTAGGGAACTGAACAATTAGGGGATGACTGGGACTGACTAAGGCTAAGAGACTGGACAGTACGGAAACAGCACTGTGGTCCGTGGCCATCAATTTCGAAGTTTAGTCGGTCAAGGGAAGTAACTCCATATCGAGTGTATGCTGATTCAGTGTACTGTTCTCTCCCCTTAACCTGAAAAGGTGTTTGACAGTAGACCAATGAACCTTTATTTTCCAACGGTAAAAGTTATTGGTAACAGGACCAGTTTTCAAACTTGCCGTTTAAGGACAGGGCAGACAAAGCATGCTTTTTCTTCTTCGTCTTGTGATTGAGAAGTTTAAGATTTCCATGTGCCTTGACTGTGCTGCAAGAACAATGTGTTTACTCCAGGCAGTGTAAGAAATCTATGCTTTTGTAATGACTAGGACAATTTACTTGAGACGTACCAGAAACTGAGAATGTGATTAAGTACTTGCTGGATAAGGATTTGTATTGGACTTTGGAGAAGAAATGTCTATGAACACCATTTGGTAAATGGTCAAGAGTTAGACTGGGTGTCTAGTGGTAAAATCTACACCGTCCCTCACAAAACCTGCTACAAAATTATCAGTGGTCGGATCAAACTAAGGCATACATCATGTTGTAGGGAAATGGATAAGGTTTCCAGTGATACATGATTTTTGGGTGACCACAGAAGAATTTGGGACATTATCAGTTTTTTTGACCAAATCCGAATTATAACTTGAGAACAAAACGTGACACATTTTACACATGCTCCATGGAACTCAGATTTTCAAAAGCATGCTGCACTATGAAAAATCACTGTTACTGTCACAAGATGTTTGCAGTGTTGGCCTAAATTATAATAGAGTTGGTGATTTTCTTGAGTGAGTTGCTTTTGCATAATTAACCATAATATAAGACCCTGCTTGAACATAACACGTGTTGTAAATTTTGTCAGCAGAAATCATACTACTACGACAAATTCTGACAAATGGTCAATTATTAAAACTTATGTTATTTTGAGAGTATGTACTTTGTTTTTATAATGAAAGGTTTGTGGTTCTTACATGGAAAATCAAATGATCCAGTTTTGAAGATTTATACTCAGAGTGGTGTAAATGTTGAGTTATGTTCAAACAGTCTAGGCACTTATTTATCTCTACTAATCTGTTGTTTTTGCTGAAGACAACTGGTGTAGTGATTTATATCAAGGTTTTGAAGAGGATGCATGGGTGATAGATGAAAGAAACCCTTTACGAAGTTTACAGTATGCGTCCAAATTGTGGGTGTAAATTGTTATGTTCAAGCAGTCCAGCAAACTTTATAGATATATTATTTTCTTTTCATTATTTTTTCAATTGGCTTTTGCACTTAATTAAATTAGAGACTTGTTTCTGTGCATTTAGCATAACATTTTAAAATTTTAGTTCTCCAAGTAGAATTTAAAATTAGTGGCTTTTGGAAATTATGGTGTAAAGTTATGTTCAAACAGTTTTATGGCATAAAAGGTTGCATTTTCCACTAACACACTTTATTTATAGACATACCATATATTCTGGATGGCGAACATACTTTGAAATATACAAATGCAAAAAATTGCTTACAGCTTGTGCTTGTTGTGAATTGTTAAATGTGTGACATTGTAAATGTTATGTTCAAACTTTAAACTTCAAAGTTCAATAACAACCAAACTGCAAATAACAAAAAATTTACTTAGTGTCAATGTTTATGTATGCAAAGGTACATCAGATTTATATGAAATATTAAAATTATTTTGTTTTTGAAAATGCAGGGTGCTTGTCACACCATTTGGACACCCAGTCGTACTCTTGACCAAATGTTATTTTATTCAGTATTTTAGTGTGTCGTGATAGCCCTATTTTGTTTTTATTTTTAGATGTTAAAACAGGCCCTAAAAGGCCCTAATTTTTTTCTTAAAACAGGCCCTAAAAGGCCCTAAAAAATTTTCTTGAAGGGTCTGTATGATCCCTGCTACAGGTTAACATGCATCACTAAATGGGGTGTCTGTTAGTGTGACACATAAGTGTCCATGCATTTCCAGCATGCGGATACAACGTAAGACCCCTACCTTGTCACCAGATATCAATGTTTACACCTGCCACTGATAAGGTATATCCACGGTCTAGACAACATGTAATAAGCAGCATCGAATGATGATCAGTGTGTCTGTGTTGTGTCTCGTACACAATCGGATGGAAGTACCAGTGTTGTAAAGACTATACACGTACTACACATGTGACCAATGTGTGTCGTTGGTGTCCACAGAGTTACCTACAGGTGCACCAAGGTGTGGCATAAAAAAAACGGAATATCAATTAGAACCTCCGAATTCAGCATTAGAATCAAGCTGTAAGTCAATGCCGTTGTCAGTGCCTCAAACGGCGATCGCTCCAGCTGACACTGCCAACACGTGGTTATGCTGCCACCCGGTAGGTAGGCACACATGTCACAATACATCAAAACTATCTGCTATTGAAACCATGTCTCCAAACACAAAATTGTATCACTCCGAATATCTAGACATCCACTCGCCATTCCGACCGTAATTCCCACGCTAGCGCCGCAAAGCTGACCGCATACCAAAGACGAACGTGCGTACTACTGTCAGGCTATACTGAGTGTAAACAGGATGTGTCAGTGCAAAGGGCGAGGTCACCACACGCGCAGCAAGGCTTGCGCGTCACCGGGCGTGCGATATGAAACACCTGACACCGCTGTAGCGGTTTGTCGGGTTCAACGGTATACGAGGCCGCCAACCGCTACAGCGGTTTGCCGGGTTCAAAGGGTTAACGGGATAAACAATTCACGCATCATTGGATGCACTCCAGGTGGGATGAGAGCTACTCCAGGTGTGATGGGAGTTACTCCAGGTGTGATAAGAGTCAACCTAGGTAAGGTTTACAGGTGAATTAATCCAGGTGAGCAGTAGAATTGCCTCGGGTGTTCAGGCACATTCAATTCATGCACTCAGGTGGGATGCGAGTCAACCTAGGTGTACGGGAGAATTAATCCAGGTGTGCAGGAGGATTGCCTCAGGTGTTGCAGGCACAATCAATGGGTATGCAGGAGAACTGAATCAACGGACCACTGTGAGAGACAGTCCGCACATTCAACAAGTGATGTAGGTCAACGAGCAGTGACGACAACGACTAAGATATATTCATCTTCAATTCACGGTTGGATGTAATTAGACTGTTTAAATACCTTCTAGGAACTAAACATCACCTTAAACAGATAGTTTTCAGCAGACAATGAGATGAAACATTGCAGTGAAACAATGAGTTTATGAGATATGATTAGTGCTCCAGACTCTGCGTGAATGTTTAAGTGTGTGCGTTTAATCCATTGTATTACAGGTGCATGTATGAATTGACCGAGTTGTGAGTTAGTTTGTGTACGTCTTTGCCTATCGTTTGTCGTGCGAAAGAAAAAAATCAATCATTAAAAATCGATCCAACAATTCCGTGTGGTCTTGAACCTTTCTCCCTGGTGTGACAGGGGTATTCCCAAATTTTTCAACCAAATTTGGTACAAAGATACCCGATGATATGGCCTTCCTATGCATACTATTACTAATTTAGTCGACTCATCACAAAGGTCAAGGGGGGTTAACAGATGTGTGAAAAATGCTTACATTTTCAGAAAACATGGATTTCACAAAGGTCACACATAATTATGTAAATCGGTCATACACATGAGCCATAATGGCTTTGCTTTTCTTGTTTGATTAAGATACTCATTGGTGAGAAAATGGCCATTTCCCAAGAACCAGTTGATCCACACTGGAGTCCGAAATTTTTCTTATTTTTACTAAATATTTTGCATATAGCTAGATAAAAGGGAGATTTTCAACGAGTTTATTAACCAGCATTGTAGCTCTAGTACTTTTTTGAGTGATTATTAAATATTTGTTTAGAAAAAAAATCATGTTTTTATGATTAATTTCACGAATTAATTGGGATTAATCTTAAACAATTGAATTTTTTTTTTACCAAAATAAAATAACATTCTTATTAATAATCGCATGATTTTTCATATAAGGTATTTACGTAAGCCTACAGTTTGTCTCGGATGTCGGGTACAATTAGGTCAATAGTCAATTGTGACCTGTATGTCCTAGGTGTGAAATCAATTTTCTGCACCACTTTTTGGGAGTCATTTGTAAAACAGCTAACATAACTTTAATTTTTCTTTACAAAAAAAAAAATAATTTTTGCCTGTTTGCATAAGCCTGCTGTTTGTCCCGGCCCAAGGGTAGGATTAGGTCACAATTGTGACCTGTATGCCCTAGGCATGAAAATCGGCAAGAAAATTGCAAAGTTGATACTTGGATACATCAAATGTTAGTACTGCGATGAGTGACTTATAACAATTAACATTGAGTTGTCACTATGAACACGGTGGCGTGAGTCTAATGATGCCATGACGTGAAGCATGAAGTGACGTCATTTTGCTGCTTGTGCTATTTTTTTAGAATAGCTGTACTATGCCAGACCACAGAGCTTACGAATGGCGGAAATCGCCGTGTGTCCATCTTTATTTGTGTAGATCAAAGGGTGGGTTAGAGTAGAAGGCGATGAATTCCTGGCACTACACGAGCCCACAGAGCGTACTTTTGGGGGGAAGCGTAGTGTGTCCGTCTCTACTGATTTGTGTACACCGACGTGTGTTGATCAGAGGTTGGCTTAGAGAGGAGGGAAATAGATCAGCATAATAAGCCTAAAAATATGAACAACTCTGAATGTTCCTAAAAGATAAACACATCTGAGCTCCAAACAATACAGTAGACTTTGGGATGAAATCCCAATCTTGTTTTTCAGAACTCATTTAGTAATAATAGTTAATACCGCCTATTATATAGGCACTTTACCCAATTCTTTGAATCGGCTGAAAGAGCTGCGAACTGACCCAACACGCATACTTATGTGAAACGTGCACATTTACTCCAAGGACAAGCACATTACAAGCAGGGCTTCTGAGTTCACAAGAGTTTAAAGTAGACCGCCTCCCCCCCCCCCTCCCCCCCCCCCCCCAGAATACATTTCAGAGGGTACACAGACCCCCATCTGAGCATAATAGATGGTCCGCAATTTTATTTAAGAAAAACTGCATTATTATGTTTTTTTTAAATAAATTAACTCGATGTGCTCTCTGTTTAAATTTGTTGTGAATGTGTGCGTGTCCTTTCCATGATATTGATTCTTTAACTTATAATCTATTATGCAAAAGCTTGTCTCCCTCTCTGTCTCTCGCTCACAGACAAACGCACACAGAGAGAAAAAAATACACATATATGTATTAATTTGTATGATCATTTGATAATGTATTGTAACAGAGAATATAGCCTTTCTGCTGAATGCAGGTTGACAACCAAAGTCTGATTTGTCTAAACTCTCTGTCATCTGTGTGTGTGTGTGAACTAATGTACATAAAAGCTATTTACCAGAAGATGGATCAACCACGATAATTCAATGGTAATGCCAGATAAACTTGGTGCTTAATGTAGAGTGATGGCGCCCTACTAATCGCTGTGACTCGGGTGTCTTGGTCCCAGTCGCTTCACACTCCGAGTGAAGAATTGGAGATATGACCTCGCGTTAGGTCCTGTTGACTGACGTCTCGGCGTCCGTCTCTCTCTCTCTCCACGACTGCTCAAAGCCCAGTCTTGACCCTGAAAATCTGAAAAACTTCAGGCCTGTCTGAATCTGCTCTTCCTATCCAAGCTATTTGAAAGGATTGTTCTCTCCCAGCTCCTTGCTCACGTGAATGCTCAGTCTTCTTCCTGTTTGCCAGTCAGCGTATCGGCCCGGGCACTCCACTGAGACTGCTCTCCTTAAGATTGTAAATGACATGCTTAGGACAATTGATGATGGACATGTCTCTGTTCTAGCCTTGCTCGATCTGACAGCCGCCTTCGATACAATAGACCATGAGATCCTACTGCATCGACTTCATTCCACGTTTGGCATCATGGGTAGTGTCCTGTCCTGGTTCAGATCTTACCTGACTGTCACCAGACTGTTCTCATTAACAGCTACCAGTCGAGTCTTTTTCTACTGCGCTTTGGGGTCCCCCAGAGCTCAGTCCTAGGCCCCATTCTCTACATCCAACCTCTTTCCAGTGTAATTGAGAGATTCTCAGTTTCCCACCATGGCTTTGCCGACGACTCCCGGCTGTACGAACGCGCTACTCCCGACCAAGTCCCTAGTGCCATCCTAAGTCTGCAGAACTGTATAGATCTGTGATGTCAAAGAGTGGATGTCATCAAACAAACTTCAACTTAATGATGATAAAACTGAGTCTCTTATAATCAAACCCCCCCAGATTGACCAGTTCATTTTCCCTCCCCACGTCCATGGCCATAGGAACCAGCATCATCAATTTCTCACACACCGCCAAGAATCTTGGAGTAACCCTGGATGAAACACTGTCCATGAACCAACAGATTGTCAACACCTGTCGCACAGCCTACATAGAGCTTCGTCGCATTTCTTCTATCAGACACTATTTGACCATCGAAGTCACAAAAACTCTCATCTGTGCATTTGTTCTTTCCAAGCTGGACTATTGTAATTCACTGTATGCAGGTTGTTCCAAATATCGGATTGATAGGCTTCAAAAAGTTCAGAATTCTGCTGTGAGGCTCGTCACCAAAAAGCGCAAAACTGATCATATTACATCTGTAATTAAATCCCTCCACTGGCTCCCTGTGGCTGCAAGAATTCAGTATAAACTTTATTCTGTCTGCTTCAGCTGCATTTCCACATCAAGCCCCCCGTACCTGTCCTCTCTCCTGCAACTGTACACTCCCGCAAGACAACTCAGATCCTCTGCTGACAGCCGCATTTTGTGTGTACCTTTTGTCCATACCAAGTCTTTGGGCCAGCGGTCTTTTTCATATCTTGGGCCGCTGTACTGGAACGAACTCCAATCCCATGGCCGTCACAGTGCTTCAAAAGACGTTTTTAAATCTGCGCTAAAAACACACCTTTTCCAACTCCATTACCCCACTGATCAATCATTGACTGCTGAGGATTCTGTTGTAGTTTTGCTGTGGTACCTGGAATGTGTGTGTGTGAATGTAATATTGTGTACAGTTTTCTGTAATTGTATTTTTGAAATTTGTAAGGCGCCTAGAGCTCTACCTGAAGTTAGGTGCCATAGAAATCATCAGTATTATTAAATTACTATGGCCAATCCATTTCCTGCTGCACAGACTTAGGGCTAAATGGGTTAAAGTCTGAATAGCTTGGTCCCCCACCCGGGTCTGCCCTGGGGGACTTGGGTGGGGTTAGGTATTTTTTAGTTCCCAGGGTCACCCTGGTCAGCCCCACAGGGTGGGTTTTTCTCTCTATTCTGGGGCATGTGTTTCTGTCTACCCTTTGTCCATTCACCTGTATTTGCCTTTTTAAAACTCTCCCTACTGTCTGCACTGCCTGTAGCTCTTGATATTGGATGTGTGTTGCTAAATGGTCTTAGCTTTATTTAGGCCCCATGTGTTAGGTTTATTTAATGTATTTGACCGGCTGGCAACATACATTCAGTGTTCTGTTTATTTTTTTTTTTCACAAGCAGTGCAGGCACGTCCTGAGAAAGCCTTGTTGCTGTCGGGACGTTAAGCAATGTACAATCAATCAATCAATCTGAATAGCTTGGATTTTAGTAAGTTTGACACTAATAGGGAGGTTTCATTTGCAACGAACGACTCCCAACAATGCAGGGCACTGGGGAGTGATTCATGGCAGATAATCAGTTTGTACAATAAGCATAAAAAACACGGCAAACTTCACCAAGTCAAGGCATAGGTCCCCATGATCCCAGTAGGCTCATGATGGTCTATGCCTCTTGGAGATGGTGTGGAATGTTGTCTATCCTGTTATGCGTCGTGGCTCTCGTTTGTTGCTGGTAGTCGTTCATTGCAAACAAAACCTTACTTGCGACACAATTAGCCATACAGTCTGATTCACTCAACGAATCTAACTGGTTTTCTTCCTCTTGGTCTGAGCAGTCTTGTTTTCTTACTTTCCTCTTCTTAGCTTTCTTCGTTCGCGAAGTCAAGCCAAGAGAGATACCAATAAATGGGCTGTTCTGAATTCTCTCGTTAATCCTCTCAAGGCAAGCTTCAGCAACGGCCTTTTGCATTTCTCCTGCAAGCCCATTCTGCGTGTACAGCTTTGTCTTGTCATAGACAGTGGTGCCCCCCAGCTTGTGTAACAGCACACAAATACTGAGCATGAGTGAAAGTGTGGTGTGTTAGGTGGTGGTGGTGCAAGGGGGGAAGATAATCATTTAGCTATAATGTTCACTTCAAAAAACTTAAGTGATTTGGAAATATAAGTTTTGTACTGACAATACACACATTTCATATGAATAACTAGCAGTATACCTGTATCTCAATCATGGCACTCCACTTGGCATCAGGTATGTCTTCTTTTGCCATCACAAGAGCTGCTCCTAACTGGGCTTGTAATGCCGTTGTAGATGCTTTCTGTGGGAGTAAACAAAGAAAAGTGTGAACTTTATATCACGTTCGACAGTACATAATGATAAGAAAAGAAGCGAGAAGAAAAACAAACAAACAATACAAGTCTTATACATTTGTTGTTAACGGACAGAATTACAGTTGGGACAAGTGTGTGCGCGTATGTGCATATAATGAAAATTGGGAGGGGGGAGCAGGAAGCAAGACGTCTGCTATTATTTCCAATGAAGAGTTCAAGCTGCCAAAAAACACAGTGATGCACAGTGGGCCTACCTGCACTTTCTCCGCAGTGTTCGCCATTTGCAACCGAAGTCGGGTTAGGATGTCAACAGCGTGTTGGTGGTCCGCAGATTCTTTGTGGCAAACGAGCGCCGAATGCTGGTAAATCTGAGATCCGCTGACAAACTTATTGCTGTTCAAATTTCTGGACTTGCTTTTTGAGTTTGCCTCAATGCACATTGCGCATGTCATCCATATGCCGTCATGCCTTAGCCATGGAAATGCACGCAGCCATGAACTCTGAAAACTGCGTCAGCGCCACACACGGCTCAGTGGTGTCATCATAGTTTCTGGTACCGCCACCTGTCGATAGAGACGGCGGTGTCGAAGTGGAGCTTTCTTCTAAGCGTTTATCTGACGGTGCCGGGTTGAAGAATCTGAAGCATTCCAGATTCTTTAGCTTTTTCTCTGCCATTTCGGTACAACTTCTTTCCAGATCGTAAGTAAAACGCACGATACCGTATCCCATAATACTATGGTTGGTGATGTCACAGCAAAGTAACGCGTTCAACATGTAGCGCGCACTTTGTAATAACATGCTGGCACCACACGTAAACTAACAGGTTGCCCGTCCAGTTACACTCGCATGTACCCCAGAGTTGGGACGATTCTGAATGCAGCTGCGACTAAGCGAGCGGTTGAATGAACCAACTCATCACTAAAAATAGAATGCCTGTCGCCGGCCTCTGTTAGGGTATGCATGGTGGCGCCAGAATAATACGTCTTGGACGCAGATGCACTTAATTTTAGTGCGTCTGACTACCCCTTGGTTATATTTTCAGTACGTGATTTTGAGTTTTAATGCATCATAGACACACTAAATCGGAAGCCCTGACAAGACATTCACGTGGTGCGAAGGGTCAGGAACTTTTGAACGCTTGTATTTGAAATTGATAGTGGTCTGAAACTGGTACTAAAGTACTTTAGTTGAAACATTGTACTGATGTATTTCTTATTTTCAGAGTCTTGACCTGTCGGAGGCTCAGGAAGGTGATCCCAAATATCTTTCACCAGAACTACTGGATGGCAAGTTTGGCAAGCATGCAGACATTTTCAGGTAAAGCGTGTGGAATATCATTGTAACGCATGCAGGCTTGCCCACAGCCGTACGCACAGACTCTCGCACAACAGACGCATACACTGCCACTAAGACGGGTGCATTCATGCGGTAAAACTCAACACATGGGCTCCCTTTCTTAAGTAACTTTTATACACTAAAAGGTTCAAAAAGATTATCAAACTATATACACTTCTCTACTAACATCCGAACATCACACAATTCACAATATCTCGCCAGGCTAGGTGTTAGTTCTCAGTCTCCTACCTGTTTGATGTTATTGCCTGGTTACGTTGGTCCTTCTCACGTCTAGGCGTGCAAGTCCGTTGTATGCTCTTTCCTGTCGTCCTGTCTGTAACACGGACGTCCTTGTACTTGCACCGTAGCGCAGTTCTCGCTGTGATCCGGGTATCTTGGTCCCGATCAGACTCACTCTGAGCGAAGAGCTGGAGGGATGACCTCACGTTAGGTCCCACCTGTGACTGACGTCTCGGCGTCCGTCGTTCCACTCTTTACAAGCACTCTGAATACTAGGCTTCAGAGTCTTGGAATATGGGCTAGGAATCTCAAACACATCTGATTCCTCTGACAAGAAAGCCCGTATTAACGTATTTCTGCTCTGCAAGACGGCTTCCGCCTAGAACTCGCTATAACAGTACTCACTAAAACTCCGTGCTAACCATGTCTTACAGATTTCATGTGGAGCCTCATGCCACCCGGACTATCGACACAAACAAACCGTTAACAAGCCCCGTACCGTACTAACCCTAATGTGTGAGCAATATGCACGAGCATAGAGCTTCATCACAATTCCCCCTTCCTCGGGGAAAAAAAGAAACGACCGAGTTTCTTTTTAAGACGACTCGACGTACTACACTATCCTAAAACACGAAGTGACTAACTTTTACTATCTAGACTACAAGAAAGCAAAATATTACAGCCTTAAGCCTCAACGTACACTCTCGGATCGCACTGCATACACAAAAACAGAACTAACGCGTTAAAACCTCCAGAAAACGATCCAACGACTGCCCACTCTAATCCACACAATCGCGAGACTCCAATCTCCGACCTACCTATATATTGGGTGCTGAGCGGCATTTCTGTCTGCACAGAACTAGTCTATTTCCGGCGAATCCGACGGGGAAGCCAACCATCCGGACCGCTTTTTCTACCCATCCCGGCATAGCCCTGTCTATACGGCGGATTATCCTGACAAACGACGCACGAGCAACAATACCGCGCGACGTCCGCCGCCACACCTGGCCATGAACCCCGGAGACGGACGCAAGCCAGCGTTCGTCTAGTGGTGCAACGCCCAGCTACCAAACCGTCATGGGCCGTCGACATAACCTTGACACGAGCGAAGACAGCACGGCGATCTGTACGGCTGTCGGAACGGCCAACAGTGCGCCCTCCTTCCAAAAACGACGCCGTAACAAGCCGTCTTCAATCACAAACTGGTATCCGTTCCATCCACTGTCCCTGAACTCGCCCACTGCGGCTTGGTCAAACCAACCCTGTAACGATCTATCTGCCTGCTGCAACTCAATAAGCGCGGCAGGCGAGATAGCGTCCAGAGGCGAATTGTCCACAGCTGATATTGCAACGCATGCAACACCTTCCCGATGGACACGAAAACCTTTAATCACTCCGAACATCCCGACGATTGGCTGGACACCCTTCATGTTCCCGACGATCAAGTCAACGATCGGCTCATCTATGACACAACAAATCAACTCCCCTACAAAGAACGGAGTTTGAACTTCGATCTTGGCTAAAGGGAAAGACTCGACCCTTCCACCAAATGAAACCACTTTCTGCGTCTCGCCTGTGAACTGATCATCCCGCACGAGGCCACGCCTAACCCCTGCGGTGGTGGCCCCTGAGTCGCGCAGAACTGAAACCAGGAAACCATTTACTATCCCCTTCCCTACCGGTAAGTAACCTTCGCCGTCAGCTGAGCACAACACACCCAGCTGAGGCTCCTCTACTGGCACCGCAACAGTGGCCGTGTGAATGAGCTGACCAGCCCCATCTACTCGACCAGTGTCGTAGGACACTGGTGAGCAAGCTGGCCGTGTTCTTGATAACCAACATACTGCGCGCCTGCACTGTGGTAAGGACAGTTCCGACTGAAGTGCCCGTACCCACGACAAGAAAAACACTGAGTGTCCGAACTCGCAATACGACCATACCCACGACCAGATGTTTCTCCTTGTGCGTACGGATCGCGACCGCCATTGCTGTTACCTCGATCACCGGGTCGAAAACGCAAAGTACCTCTACCGTTAACCAGCTGGGCTCCACGTAAGGTATTGATGCCCCGGTAACCCCCAGTCGTGTTAGCAGCGACCAACCCAACTGGCGGTGTCTCGGTCCTACGCGCGAGGTTTTTCGTAGGATGCGCCATCCGAAAAGCCTCCGCGTTCTGTACTAACTCGTCCGTAGTCTTGAGGTTACGCTCCCTCAAGAATACCGCTAGATCCTTGAAAACGCTACCAAAGAACTGTTCAGCCAACATGAGATCGAACAATGCTTCGTACATGTGGTCGATCTTTGACAGTTCGACCCAACGTACGAGCAAATGGGACAATCGTTTGCCAAACGACACAAACGATTCCCGTCTCTGGCCGACAAGCTCTCAAGCGTTCTCTAAAACCCTCCGCACTACACTGGAACTGCTGTAAGAGACACTCCTTCAAAGTCTCGTAATCTATGTTCCCTGAAACGTTCAATCTATGGTAAAGACTCTAGGCCTGACCCTCTAGCACAGACAAAAGCAAAACGGGCCATTTGGCATGTGGCCAACTCAACGCCTGCGCGTGAGCCTCGAAACGACACAAAAAAGCGTCAATAGAGTCCACAGACTCCTTGAACATTGGCAGTCTAGGAAAATTACGTATTCCTCGGCCTACCGAATCACTATCTGAAGTTCTAGACCCCGCATCTCGAGCTAACTGTAGTTGTACCTCCCTATCTTTCTCTTCTTTCTCTCTCTGGTACTCTAATTCTCTCTCCCTTAACGCATGTTCCCTCTCGTCCTTCTCTCTCTGAAACGCTAGAGACTTCTCGTCCTTCTCTCTCTGAAACGCTAATTCTTCTTTCTTAAGAGCTCTTTCCTTCTCTTCTCTCTCTCTCTGTACTTCTAATTCCTTCTCCTTTAAGACCCTTTCTTTCTCTTCTCGCTCTCTCTGAGCTTCTAACTCTTTCTCCTCCCTCTGTATCTGTATTTCCAACTCTTTCTCCTCTCTAAGTTTACGAAACTCTTTCTCGTCTTTCACTCTCTGAACTTGTAACTCTTTCTGTTTTAACTCTAATTCCTCCTTCTTAAGTACCCTTTCCCTCTCTTCTCTCTCTCTCTGAACTTCTCTCTGTCTCGCCCTGTCCTCCCTATCTTTACATTTCTCGACATAATCAAAAAGGTTCTCGTCCCTAAGACCTAGCCTTTCACCTTGCTTAATATAAGCCTCTACCGGGTCCAAATCCATATTTACTACAACAACTACTTCCACAAATTCAAAAAAAACGTAAAACACAAATCACGACCAAATCAACGGCAAAAACTTAAACGAAAACTCACAAAAATATCAACAACCAAACACGCACCCAGCAATACTGAAACTTTAAATCCACTACTCCACTATCGCCCGCACTACTCTAAACTACCGCTAAAACAGGGTCACCACTGTAACGCACGCAGACTTGCCCACAGCCGTACGCACAGACTCTCGCACAACAGACGCATACACCGCCACTGACTAAGACGGGTGCATTCATGCGGTAAAACTCAACACACGGGCTCCCTTTCTAAAGTAACTTTTATACACTAAAAGGTTCAAAAAGATTATCAAACTATATACACTTCTCTACTAACATCTGAACATCACACAATTCACAATATCTCGCCAGGCTAGGTGTTAGTTCTCAGTCTCCTACCTGTTTGATGTTATTGCCTGGTTACGTTGGTCCTTCTCACGTCTAGGCGTGCAAATCCGTTGTATGCTCTTTCCTGTCGTCCTGTCTGTAACACGGACGTCCTTGTACTCGCACCGTAGCGCAGTTCTCGCTGTGATCCGGGTATCTTGGTCCCGATCAGACTCACTCTGAGCGAAGAGCTGGAGGGATGACCTCACGTTAGGTCCCACCTGTGACTGACGTCTCGGCGTCCGTCGTTCCACTCTTTACAAGCACTCTGAATACTAGGCTTCAGAGTCTTGGAATACGGGCTAGGTATCTCAAACACATCTGATTCCTCTGACAAGAAAGCCCGTATTAACGTATTTCTGCTCTGCAAGACAGCTTCCACCTAGAACTCACTATAACAGTACTCACTAAAACTCCGTGCTAACCATGTCTTACAGATTTCACGTTTAGCCTCATGCCACCCGGACTATCGACACAAACAAACCGTTAACAAACCCCGTACCGTACTAACCCTAATGTGTGAGCAATATGCACGAGCATAGAGCTTCATCACAATCATTGTTCTCCTCTATCTACCAATGTAACCCTGCACCACCAGTGTCATGACCTATCTTCCTAGTTCATCACAGTTTAACGTCCAAGGGACAAGAATAGAAGTTGGACCAATAACTGAATGGCATGGATCCTAATAGGCCTTTGCAACTCAACAACGATCTGTGCTTCTTGCAAATGAATTGTTTTCTTCTAGTCTGAGTATGACATCAACATGCACAGAACTAATGTCTTTACCTTACAGTCTTGGCATGACTATGCTGGAGCTGGCGGGCGACCTTGACCTGCCTAGAGGAGGCGAAGGCTGGCACATGTTGCGCAAAGGGCAGCTGCCTGAAGAGTTCCTTAAAAGTAAGTAGTGGTCCTGTCTCTGGTCATGTTCCCTAAAGATCACAGGCCAGTTGCATGTGTGAGTTTATTCCTGCAAGCCACTAAGCAAGGTGCTCTGCTTTGTCCAGACCTGTTTACCCATACATTTTTTGCGTATTTTCTACACAGTTTTTAGGAACAGTACACAAAAACAAAAATCAATATGATCAACAACAAAAACAACACACACAAAAATCCGAAAAAAACCTCGATCCACAATTTTAATCTTCTTAATCTTCATTGCCAAGATCGATAACTCTTTGTTCCCACCATTTTGGCACACTGCAAGATGTTGAAGCGTCAAACGAGTGACTGTACTGCCTCTACAAAGCCGTTTGCGAAGAAAAAGAGAGAACAGATATTTCTGGACAGATACAAGAAGATTCCAGGGATAGAGGCTTCTGCTGCAGGAAACCATATGCAAGATGTGCCTACTGCAAGGCTGATTTTTCCATTGCGCACTCATCAACATCGAGCGCCATTGCGAGAAAAAAAAACACAAACTCAATGAGGCAGCTGCGAAGACTGCTGCTCAGTGCTCATCCATTACAAAATTGATACCATCACAGAGTATCAAGACTGAGGAAGAGTCTGTGATCAGAGCAGAAGTAACGCTGACTGAATTGATCGTTCAAAACAATCTGCCTCTGTCCACTGCTGATGCCATCTCTCAAACAGTGAAGTCAGCCTTCCCGCAAGATAGCGCAAAACTATTCTTGTTGTCGGAATAAAGCAACAACGATTGTGCAGTGCATGGCAAATGACATCAAGATGGAGTTGAGACGGAGAATTTCTGCTGGCCCCTTCTCAGTGTCTTCGGATGGAAGCAATGAGCAACAGGACAAGCAGTATCCTATTGTCATTACAAGTATTGGTGATTCGGGCGTGGAGCAGAATCTACTCTCCGTACCAGTCCTTGGTCTTCAGACACCAGCAACAGGTGAGAGTTCAGTTCATGCTGGTTTACAAAGCCTTTTGTTGTAAATGAGTCACCATGTTGCCTTATATGGAATTGTTCTGGAAAAAGCTAACAAATTACATACTTGAAGTTAACTGTTCTCCATTGATTGCAAAGTAACCCTTTGTATCTTTGAACACGTTCAGTTGGCATGGGCCATAAACTAGGGGAACCTGGGACTAGTGGAGTGTTGGAATTAACCCACCTCATTCAGCATCATCATCTCTCTCTCTCTCTCTCTCTCTCTCTCTCTCTCTCTCTCTCTCCTTCCTGCTAATCTCAAAATTGAACTGAAATTAAAGAGCACTTTTGCTGTATGCAGGAGAAAACATCTACAAGCTGGTAGAGAAGGAGCTGTTGGTGAAAGATGGCTGTGACGCACACGAGCCATCAATTCCTTGGGACAACTGTTTGTCGCTTGGATGTGATGATGCTGCAGTAATGGTTGGCAAGCATAAGTGGTTGTTCGGCTGAATGATTAATAAACAACCTAACCTTTATCTGTCGGGCTGCCCATGTCGCCTCCTCCATAGAGCTGCACAGAAAGCGGCCTCAACCCTGCCTTTCAGCATTGACGAACTTTTGATTGATCTGTACTACTACTTTGAGAACTTCAGCAAGCGCCTTGCTGCTCTTAAACTCTTGCAAGAAGATGTAAGAAATCAGAAGATTCTTAAACATGGGCAAACGCGTTGGCTGAGTGTTGGCAACTGCATCAACCGCATGCTGGAAAACTGAAGGCCTCTGGTAGAGTTCTTCCGAAAAGAGCTGCCTCCTGCAAGTACGTCGTCAGCAGAGTCTCGGATTGCAAGACTGCAGGCTTTCTTTCGATCACCAACAAATAAAGCCAATTGATGTCCTGAACCAGCAGTTACAAAATGAATTGCCACAAATCCACATTCTGCAGCCTTTGCTTCGCAAGTTGATGAGGGATCTAATGATCAGATTTGTGAAGCCATCAGCTCTTGTTGGCAAAGGCATCCTTGATGTTGATTTCAAGTCCCATCTCAACCAGAAAAAGAAAGACCAAATCCTCTTCAGTGAAGAAGTAAAGGTGATGATAGAGAAGAAGGAGGACCACAAACTTTGAGACAAAAGGATCAAGGAGTTTTATGCCAATGCCCTGGCTTTCTATGTGTCAGCAGTCTCCTACATCAAAGAAAAGTGCCCTGTTGATGACAAGCTACTAAAGCATGCCACGGTGGTTGACACATCCAAACGTGTGGATGGGATGACAGGGTCAGACTTGACCTTTTTCTTGGATCGTTTCCCTTGTCTCATCCCAAAGGGTTGTACAAACGATACAATCATGGAAGAGTTTTTGAACTACAGGTCTCATGAAAGCAAATCCTCAGGTGAAGGAAGACAGGATAGATGCGAAGTGGTGTGCAATTGGAGAAATCATTGATGCTGCTGGAGTGGCTTTGTTCTCCAATTTGAGCAAAGTCTGCCTTGGGATACTGTCAATTCCTCATAGCAATGCAGGATGCGAACAGATTTTCTCTTGCGTTCGTAATAACAAGACTCCCCAGCGGGCTTCTCTTTCGTCAAAGACACTTGACAGCCTGATGGTGGTTAAGGCAAAACCTGGACCAGCACTTGGTAGAAAGTACACCAACTCACAGCTTGCCAAGTTCAAGTCTGCATACTACAGGTCACTCACAATAACGAATAATGCTCAAACTGACAATGACTGAGTGTGAAATATGTGCCTAGCCCCACCATCTGATTTTGAATGTAAAGCTTATATTCATTTCACCACCTAGAACCACAACTGATTATCTTGAAACTTTTTAAAGTATCAAAATAATAGGTTGTGGCTCAAAGGTGAGAATTTGATCTTCCAACAGTAGGTACTCCAAACTGCTGCCGAAGCATGGAAAGTAACGAGTTTGACCCATGTTTTGCATGCTTTTCAATCGCTCATTAAAGATCTAAAATCAAATGCAATGAACTAAAACTTATATCAAATGAACATTTAGACTTCCCTTGTTTGATTTGTGAACTTGTATGTGAGCGGAACAGCAGATTAGATTTATTATTATTTTTTAAATGACCTAACCCATCGCGCACTCACCGAGCGTCATGCCGACATTGTTGTTTCACGTCATAACACCCTCCCTACATTACGATCTCTCGCATTCAGTGAATGGTCAGTTCTAAAAATACTGACCAATCAAATAAAAGAAGAGAGAATGGGCTTCAATTTGGTCTCTGATTCGTCGAGATTGAATGGGTGAAAGGTTATGTAGCAAGGTTTTCATGTGTTGAGATCCGATTTTCAACCCGAAATATGAATCTATGCAAGGTCATCGCCTATCAGTTTGTATATTAGACATTCTACAATAAAACTGTCTTAAAATATAAACGTGAAGTGACTTTCACGCGATGCGGTTGTGAAAATAGCAGAGACGGTGTCCGGGAGTTTTGACTTCACTTCAGCTTCCACAATGGCGGAGGCGAGCGCAGTAGTGTCGAAACCAGTCAGCAAGTTTGTGGACATGGCTACGTCTTTGTATTCATCATCTACGACTCTGGCTTCACTTGTTGGTAGGTACACAGATCGAAGTTTAATTTCTCCGTGATAATTTTGTTTTTAATTTGTTTGTTGATTTAATAATTGATTTTTTAATCCAGTCATTGCATGATCGAAATAGAACAGGAAGTTGCTTTTCGTTGTCCGAGAGGTAGGTATAGAAATGGATCGTCTGAATTAATTTGGGCTTCGATAGCCGTTATTTATCACATTATTTCAATAACAAAATGATTAAACTGTAACATTATGCATCAAAGTATGATAATGCTTTAGTTCATTTGGACAATTTCGTTAGTTTATGTGGTCACGTGACTTCTGAGGAATCTACTTTCGGTTTTACTTTGTCTTGCATACCACGTTTTTCTTGTGTTTTTTTTATCTTGATTATCAAAGTTGTGTGTCACTTATTAATTATTTTGGGTAGGAAGTGACTTGGCAGTGCAAGGATGACTAAAAAATAATAAAATAGGTCTCTTTCTCTCTCTGTCTCACACACAATACACTCTCTCACACACATTTGCAACCACACAGTTTTAACTTTTATAGTCTCTCTCTTATTTTTGTTTCTTATAAATGTAAACACCTACATCTTGTTCACTTTGCAGATGACGAAATCTACAAGCATCTGAGGAAATGCTTCATTCCTGGCAGGGGTAGACCTCCTGCTTTACCAGAAGTGGGCCTCACAAACTGTATTCTACTACAACTGAAGATGCTGCAAGTTCAAGCAGAAGGAAAGAAAACATTCAAAGATGTAGGTGCAATTTTCAACTCTCTCTCTTTTCCAGGATTAATTTTTTTCTTTTACAATTTAAAAGTTAGAATTTGAGGGATGGAATTTGTGTATACATAAACATTTTTATGCTTATTTGTGCATGTGATTGTGAATCAAATGCATACCTGTACATACCATTTTGTTACTAATACTTACAATCTAATAATCTCTTTTCTTGTTTGTTCCAGGTTTCTACTTGGTTTGATGCCCTTTTTCCTGAGGTGAGCTACCCATCGAGTCGTTTAAGTGGAGCACTGGACAGACTTGAGAAAAAAAGCCCAAAATTTGTTGATAGATGGTGGAGACATTCATTCCTTCCTGAACACTCAAGTTGATTTTGATTTTGTATCAGTATCCTTGACCAAGATTGGACTGAAGAGAAGACAGCTTCTAAGAGAAATAGAATGGACACAGCCTGACCATTTAGAAACTCTGACACATAAGACTGTTGTTGACATTGAACAATTTCGAGTTAAAGAAAAGCAGCCAGAAACCTTTACATGTAGCTGGATAAAAGCACTGTCATTAAAGCATTCAGCGTCACCAGATTTACTTTTTAAAAAGTCTGTGAAAAAAATTATGGAAACTTACAAATCAATGATTAAGAATGTAAAACATCAAAGTGAAGCACTCGGACTGTTCCTTTCCATGCACTTTGACACTGTGAACAAAGCGCTCAGTTTGTCAACACCCACTCCAGAACAAAAAGAAATGAAGCAGCTCAGAACAGCAAACAGTGTTTGTCAAGAAAATATAAAGGACATGAAAGAAGATCTGGCTGTCATAAAAACTGCTCTGAATGAAGTGTCCGCTGTCAAAATGAGACTGTTTCAGACCTTGAAGAGAAGACAAAAGAAACTACTGGGCTTCGGGCAAGTGTTGCAACACTACAAGCAACTGTCTTGGAAAAGGACAAGAGACTTAGCCAAGTGAATCCACTGAGAGTCAACAAACTTCAGGAAAGTCTGCATAAAGCTAGAACTGACCTGAGAGCTGCACAGAAAGAAAACACTCACATGGACTCGGTGGAGAGAGTACTTGAGAAAGAGAGGAGGACATTACAGAAAACAAGGGTGCAAGTCAGCAAATTGAAAGCTACTGTAAGAAAACTGGAGAGTAAGAATATAGAAATGAGACAGCAAGTACAAGACCTGCTTCATAATGATAAACTGAACACTGCAGATGAGGACATAAAGGCTGGGCTAAGAGCAGGGGACAAAAACTGCTACAGTGACTGTGTTAGAAAAACAATAATGGCATTGCAAGGTGATGCAAATGTTTCAGCTTCCCAGTGCAGCAAAGTAATAAGCATTGTTGCACAGCACTTGTTCAAAACCAACATCGGAGTGGAGGATCTTCCATGTTTACAAACGGCAGTGAACATTGCTGATGAAGGACAAGTGATCACAAAATTTCAAGCGACTGTGAAAATTCTGGAAGCAGATAATATTACACTACATACTGATGGAACATCTCGTAATGGCAATAAAATAGTTGGTCAGCAGGTTACTTTGGACAATGGTGTAACTCTCAATCTGGGGCTGACAACTGTGTGCACAGAAGACTCAGAAACACTACTTGAAGTTACAGTGCAAATGCTGCAAGAGCTGGCTGATGTTTATGCGGCATATGAAACAGATGATCAGAAGGAAGCAGTCTTCAATGCTTTACTCACTAAGATGACCAGCTGTATGTCAGACCGCGCAGCTGTTATGAAACTTTTTGGCACAAAGCTGTGTGATTTCTTGACGTCCAGACTTAGGCAAGATGTTGCCATGCATTTTCTGAAGTGCAACGCCCATTTTTTGCTAGGGCTGAGTAGATCTTGTGAATCCTCACTGAAGACATTGGAAGATGAACTGAAAGATCGGCTAAAAAGAAAGCTCGGCCGAGATACACTTAACAAGTTTCAGCGCTTCCATGGCAATGAATCGGCGACTGCAAGAGTAATAGGGCTAGCATCTAGTTTGCTTGGACCACGCGGTGATGAAAAAAATGGGCGCAGGGCAGAGTGGCTTGCATTCTTGGAAAAGAAGAGCTTTCTAACAAGCTATCGTTCCAACAGATTTAACTGTTTTTTTGTTTCAGCAGCTGCTGTTGTGCATCATCTTCAAGACATGAACATCCTTTTCCACAGTGGCTTAATGGGTCGCACAAACCTAAAGATCAAAAGTTTGGCAGAGGACATCAAAGATTTCAACCTCCTTGCACTTGTTTGTGCGATTGCGTTGTTGTATTTTAGTGTCACTGGTCCCTTCTGGAACCTGCTTCAAAGTGAAGTTAAATACTATGAATTGTTCGTGTACATTCAGAAGCTGGAGAGCTGCGTTGGAAGATGGAGGGAAGATGCCAGCGAACTGCTTGATGCTGACTTTGCAGGGATTTTTGACGGGGAGTTTGAGGTGGAGTCGGAGATGAAAACTGCAGTATACCAGTTTGCCTCTGAGCATGCAGGTGAAGTCAAGCATGCTCTTGAAGTGATCATGAGGGACTTACTGATAGTGACTAGGCTACAGCTAGCAGACTTTCTCCTAGGCGGTCAGTATGGAGAAGACCAACCACCAGATGTAAAAGAACAACTGCAACATTGTCCCATCACCAACCTTCTTGGTGAGAATGTTTTTGGTGAAATGGACTTTATTATCAACAAGTCTCACAGTGCATCATTTCATCACCACACAAGCACTCTTATGCTGAAGCACAATAAGACATCAAAATGGCTGCAAGAAAAAAACAGTGAAGATGCGAAGAAGATCATGACACTGGCACGAAGAAAGAGCAAATCTCTTCGAATGGAACACAAAAGACAAGAACTTTTGGTGAAGCTGCATATTCGGGAAAAGCTTTTGCAGAATGAGAGGGAAAGAAAACAAAAAGAAGCAAAAGTGGCAGCACAACGAGCCAACATTATTGAATGAGTCCGTGACCATGGTGGACCATGTCATTTTGCCAGCGATGTCACACAACTAATTAGAAAAATGAGGGATGAAGGGGCCTCACATACACGCATTCTACATGCTCTCCAAGATGAAATCCGGTTCCAGAAACATGTTCTGGGTGTAGGAAAGGCACTAAAGATTGTCAAAAAATCAGTTAATGACTTGTCTGAGACACTTCAGGCCCATTTAGGACAATGTCCAAATGAAGCAGGCCAACAGAGTGCTGATGAGCGGAGTGCTGATGAGCAGAGTGCTGATGAGCAGAGTTCTGATGAGCAGATGGGGCCTTCTCCATCCAAGCGCCATCGAACAGATTGATTGATTGTACATTGCTTAATGTCCCGACAGCAACAAGGCTTTCTCAGGACGTGCCTGCACTGCTTGTGAAAAAAAAAACAACAGAACATTGAATGTATGTCGGCAGCCGGTCAAATACATTAAATAAACCTAACACATGGGGCCTAAATAAAGCTAAGACCATTTAGCAACACACATCCAATATCAAGAGCTACAGGCAGTGCAGACAGTAGGGAGAGTTTGAAAAAGGCAAATACAGGTGAATGGACAAAGGGTAGACAGAAACACATGCCCCAGAATAGAGAGAAAAACCCACCCTGTGGGGCTGACCAGGGTGACCCTGGGAACTAAAAAATACCTAACCTCACTCAAGTCCCCCAGGGCAGACCCGGGTGGGGTCGCCATCGAACAGGGGAACCAAACAGGTCATGTATATTTACCAGGCAAGGTGAATGGGTGGCAGTGTTTTATGACCAAAACTTTCACATAGGTCAAGTCACAGAAATAAAATCCAAAACTGAAGCCCAAGTCAGCTTCCTTGAAAAAACAAAAGGTCGTACAGACTACTTTCGGTGGCCGCGCCTGGAAGACATTGCTAGTGTTGACAATAAATATGTGTTTCGGTGGAGTGTGGAGGTGCTACCTGTCAGTAACAATGGAAGAATCTGGCAAGTCTCAGACTTGGAAGACATTGCTGAAGCCTAAAACAGGCTCCTGTGCTGAAACTACATAGGGAAACATCTGCTTGCCATCTGCGAAGTTAATATTTTATGATGTTTTAATTATTTATATATATTAATCACCACATTGTTTCTGTTTGAATGATTGTATGTAGTCATCTGAATGATTGGATGTGGTTACTGTTAAATTTAAAATGTTTTGTTATGCTTCTGTGCTGAATCATCATGTCGACGAAATCTGCTATGTAAATATTTTATTATTTTTTTTATATTATTCATCCCAATTTTTTTTAAAAACTGTTTGATGTGCTTACACTTGATACAGTTGAATTTAACATTTTTTGCTCTTTTCATTGATACCAAAACCATTTCTGTAGCTTAATTAGAAGCAAAGTTATAAATTTGTGTCAAAATGGAAAATAAGCATATACGTAAGTCGATTCAAATCTGCCCCAATTTTGCATTTTTCACCTATTTGAGTGGCTGATAACACTAGTTTCTTAAGTAGTTTTGTACAGTAGACCAACTTGCGAAAAATCAGGTTCTGATAATGCATGTAGAAGAACAGAAAAAAAAGAAAATTGGTGTTATTTGATGAGTATTTGTGAAATTACAAGACGTTGAAAATGGGTAAATATCACTTTTTAAAAATGTGTACAAAATCGCGAGAAAAATTAAATGTTAAATAATTCATAACTTTGCTTCTAATTAACTTACAAACATGATTTTGGTACCATACAAACATGATTTTGGTACCATTGTAATCAGCAAATCAACATTGTTTAGGAATTCTGTATCATTTTTTGTTTAAAAATAAACCAAAATTCAGTTTGGAGTACCTACCCAACAGACTGTGAGTTTAACCAAACATGTTAAGCATTGCCCATCTCTGTGATTCTGAATGTAAAGTTGATTCAGAACTGAGCGCTGAGCTGATTTTTTGTGTTCAGCAAACTGTGACTGGTATAATGAGCCTATCTCTGCCTTCTGATTTTTAGTGCAAATGTTACAATTAGTGTAAAACATATTGTGACTAAAATGTACTGAGCTTCGCCTTAACTTCTGATTCTGAATTGTAAACCTGGTCACATGGAGAGATTGGAACACAGAAGATGGAATATCCTAAAATTTTGATAAGTTTGTAAATTTGTTTTGGAAGCGCGTTCACTAGTACACAATTTTTTGGAGAAGTACACAATTTTTTCCCCATGAATACACAAATCTAAAATAGGGGGTAAACGGGTCTGTTTATCGGATCACATTGCTTAGTGGCTGGCGCAGCGTTAAGCTCGTTTGTGCAATTTGGAATTAGTTATATATTCCATATTAAAAAAACTAGACCACTTTTTCTCATTTACAAACTGCTTCTATTAGAATCCTTTTGTCTTTATGGACTCTACAGTCACGTGATACTGATAGCAAAAGCATGTACTGGGTCGACTTGTCAGCAGTAAACTTTGTTGCTGGCATTGTCTGGGGAACAAAGATACTTTGTGTGGATAGTATTCAGATTCCAGTTTTAAACTACCCCTCTCTTCTTTTATTCCAGCCCTGAAAGTCTAAAATTTTGCCCACCAGCCTTTGGCTAGTGACTTCCAAGTTTTACTAGCCAAACTGAAAATGTTACTAGCCAAAACTGAAAATTTTACTACTGAAAATAGCCCCCCAACTCAACAATATAATGTATCACAAGTGTTTGACGCCCAATGTTAGAGAGTGTTTTCTGCCCAGAGGCATTGAAAACAAATATTTGAACAGACTTATCATAACCAAGTTAATGTTTATGTCCTGACTTCAGGCTTTTGATAGTATCAAGTGGAGAAATAACTGACAAAGTCCCCATGTGAACTGTGGTGGGATTTTTAATTTATTTTTTGTAAGTAGAGCTGGGCTTCTGTTTGCACAACAGGTTAAAGGGTCTTTAGACCCCCAGGTATACATTTTAGAGGGTACATAGACCCCCATCCTAGCATTATAGAGGGTCCGCAGATTTATTTAAGAAAAACTGCATCATCTGTATGTTTCTTAAAATAAATTATCCCCACCCGGGTCTGCCCTGGGGGACTTGGGTGGGGGTAACTACTTTTTAGTCCCAGGGTCACCCTGGTCAGCCCCACAGGGTGGGTTTTTCCCTATATTCTGGGGCATGTGTTTCTGTAAACCCTTCGTCCATTCACCTGTATTTGTCTTTTTAAAACTCTCCCAACTGTCTGCACTGCCTGTAGCTCTTGATATTGGATGTGTGTTGCTAAATGGTTTTAGCTTTATTTAGGCCCCATGGCGTAGGTTTATTTAATGTATTGGACCGGCTGGCAACATTCAATATTCTGTTTCTTTTTTTTTTTTCACAAGCAGTGCAGGCACGTCCTGAGAAAGCCTTGTTGCTGTCGGGATGATAAGCAATGTACAATCAATCATTAAAATAAATTATCTCATTTCGCTCTCTCCTCTTTAAATGTGTTGTGACAGTGTGTGTGTGTCCTTTCCATGATACTGATTCTTTAACTGGTGAGCTATCGCGCAAAAGCCTGTCTCCCTCACTCTCTCACACACCGAAAAACATATCTATTTATTTATTTGTATGATCGTTTGATAATGTATTGTAACAGAGAATATAGCGTTTTCTGCTGAACGCGGCAGATTGACAACCAAAGTGTGATTTGTCTAAACACTGTGTGTGTGTGTGTAAACTGATGAACTTAAAAGTTTGTTTCAACCCGTTTAACCACTCAGAAAGACGTGTTTCTCCAATTTTTGCCTAATAATTGTGTACCAGAAGATGGATCGACCACGATTAAAAAAAACTGACAAACTTATTTCTGTTCAAATTTCTGGACTTGCTTTCTGAGTTTGCCTCAGTGCTCATGCCATTCGAGTGCCGTCGTCCTTTAGCCATGGAAATACAATCAGCACAGCCATGAACTCTGAAAGCTGTGTCGTAACGGCGGTGCCACACACGGCCCAGGGGTAGGATTTCTGGTACTGTCGATGGAGATGGCGGTGTCGAAGTGCAACTTTCTTCTTAGCGATTATCAAGATCAGACGGTGCCAGATTGAAGAATCCGAAGCATTCCAGCTCTTCCTTTGCTTTTTCTCCGCCATGTACAACTTCGTTCAAGATCGAACTTAAAGCGAAACGCACGATGCCGTATCTCATAATAATATGGATGGTGACGTCACAGCAAGTAACGCGTTCAACATGTAGCGCGCACTTTGTAATAACATGCTGACACCACACATTAACTAACAGTTTGCCCGCCCTGTTACACTCGCACGGACCCCGGCGTCTGGTCGATTATGAACGCAGCTGCGACTGAGCGAGCGGCTAAACGAACCAATTCATAACTAAAAATAGAATGACTGTCACCGACCTCTGTTATGTTACGCACAGTTCGAGTGACGTGTTCGGCTACTGCCGCAGAGTGATTTTTAGAGGCGGCTCGCGGTGGCAGGTCACACGCCGGCGTACCTGACGTTCGGCTGGCGGTTAGCTGTTGAATTGGAAAACGCATGAGCGCACTCGCATTTGGCGAGTGGGTATTTTTTTTTTTACTCGCCAAAAAATTTTTTCACTCGCAGTGGCGAGTAAATGGTCGACTTAGCTGAAATTATCTTCCCCTGCTGCCGTTTGGTGGCGCTGGGTGCACAAGGGGCTTCCTCAGCGCGAGTTGTAAACAGAGTGTATGCACCGATGCCGGCTGTACTTCATCGATAGTAGAAGCGAAAACAATGCCTGGAGGATGTTGCTGTGTGTATGGCTGCTCAAATCGAATGGGACATCAGTTTCCCAAGGAAATAATCCGACGGAAAAAGTGGATCATCGCTATCAGAAGAGAGAATTTCGAACCAACTGCCAGCAGTATCGTCTGCAGAAGTCACTTCATAGATGACAACTATCACGTCTCCGAGTACAATCGGGCGGGTAAGTAAAACATAATACCTGTATGCATTTCCTAATATAAAAAAATAAATATATAAAAACACGTGTGTGTATTGTAATGAAATTCTAAGTTAATGCAGTAGACATGCATTATGCAAGTGTTTGTGACCGATAGTAAGTGGCCGTTTGTCTCATGCATGATTTTAATCATGACCATCAGAGTACAGCTCTGTACCATTGCCGGTAATCCTACAGTGTTACAAGGCACACCACAATATCTGTAGCTTATTTATTCACTATCTTAATGTGGTATCCACAGCTTGTGTTGTGATTCAGTTGTGTGGGTGTGGCACTGAGAGGTGTAGGACATGTGTGGGTGACCTTGATTTTACATGAATTTGTGATAATTTATAACAGATATATAATCATCAGTATCAACCAGTGACAGAAATCTCGTGAGACATACCGGTCTGTTGATGTCATTAGGGCCTCAGATGAATTGCGCATTGAGTTATATTATAAATAAGAGAAATGCACCATATAAATACCATGTATTATTATTTATACAAAATTATGTTTGACAGGTACAAAGAGGCAGCGCAGAGTCTTGAAGGTGACAGCTGTGCCCAGTGTCTTCGTATGGACAAAGACCAAAACCAATGCACAGCTTGGCAGAGCAGGAAGGCAGAAGAGAAAACAGGAAGAAGAGGTGAACTCCACAGCAAAAAGGTGGGCTATCAGAAATCTGATGACTGCTGAAGACCAGGGAAATGATGAAAAACAAATACAGGAAGAACAGAACTATTTCTATTCAGATGCAGACCTGCATGTTGCTGCAGTTGAAGAAATTGCCACGACAGCCGAGGACTTACAGGAAGAAACCAGTGTAGCAGTGGAACAGGTTGTAGAAGAAACTGTCACAACAGCAAATGAGGTTAGGGACAGTAGCCCCAATAAGAATATTGATCGTGCTGCACACATAGACAGTGCCTCATGTTCAGCCAGATTTTTGTTCCCTTTGACTAATGTGACAGATCATGCACAGACAGTTTCTCTGTCACCGGTTGATACTGATGAAACTAAGAAACAAACGCCCATTTTATCTCGTGAGCCATACCTGTCTGTTGATGTCATTAGGGTCTCAGATGAACTTGTACACTTTTACACAGGGTTGGAGAATTTCAGCGTGTTCATGGCAGCATTTTGGTCCTTAGGTGACAACGTTAATTACCTGCAGTATGCCTACAGCCAGCGTTGTGATTGTCTGTCACGCGATAACCAGTTTTTACTGATGGTTGTGAAACTGAGGCGCCATTACCCACATTTTGAACTGGCACGGATGTTTGGTGTGTCAGCTTTCACTGTACAAAATGTGTTTGTAACATGGATTAACTTTTGTCACCTGCAGTGGAGTGAAATTAACTGGTGGCCAGATCGCAGTCTAGTCCGCTACTATTGCCCTGCAGATTTCAAGAGGAAGTTTCCAAGCACAAGAGTGGTGGTTGATGCTACAGAAGTCAGAGTGAAGCAGCCATCAAACCCAAGGTCACAGAGGGCTAGCTTCTCTCACTACAAACACTCCAACACAGTGAAAGTGTTGATTGGAGTCACACCAGGTATCCTTACATCATACATTTCACAAGCTTATGGAGGCTCCGCCAGTGATAGACAAATAGTTGAGCACAGCCCCCTCACCCATTTGTGTGAGCCAGGTGACTCCATCATGGCGGATAAGGGGTTTGACGTCCAGGACATATTTGCATCCAGAGATGTGCGCATTAACATTCCAGCATTTTTTAAGAAGAAGAAGAGGCTTGCACCCTCCACTTTACAGAACGACAGAAAAATCTCGATCAAGCATGTGCACATGGAGAGAATCATCGGTATGGCAAAAGTGTACACAATCTGCCAGCACAGACTGAACATTCTAGAGACTAAGCTCTCCACCCAGATCATAAGTGTGTGCTTCTTTCTGTGCAATTTCAGAAAGACAGTGATTAGTAGGTTTGCTTGATGTTTGTGACTATACCTGATGTGACTTTTGAAAAAGCGTTGTAGAACCTTGCAGTGTACTGCACACTCCACTCATGTTATACTTATAAACTAGTCATGTCTGCATTGTGTTTACTAAAGAGACCACAATATTTATTGTTTGCTGAGTGAAAGCCTTAAAGTGAGTAAATTGATACGATTGCTTACAAAACTTATCCTTGTTACATTTCATAATCTGAAGTTTCAGATTCTTTGGTGCAGCTTCGCATTCACAATCTAATAAGCTAACCTTTCAGATTATTAGCAAGATCACGCTGCCAATCTAAAAGTAACTTGTTAGATTTTGAGTGTAAAGCTGTGGTGTGTGGATTTCCATTTGTTACATTTTCCATTTGTTACCCGACACAACAGGTCAAACGCACTGCAAAACTAATGTGCATGTCAAAAGTCCAAATAATCTGAAGGCAATAACACTTTAACTTGGATAGGACTTTGAAGGAAAACATCTTCATGAGAGCCAAACAACTGTGGAACTGATTTTGCAGTGAACTGATGCACATTACAAGTCTGACCTATAATGGCGGTCAACAGGGAATCTGACAATAATACTGTACACACGCTGACACAGTGCATACATATTTTGACACAAGATTTGTTTTTCCAGACAGGTCGATTGACCATGACAACTCATAGGTAGTGCCTGACTAGCTTGGTGCCATGGTTATCTAACACTACCCTTGAACTGTCATGGTTGATCCATCTCATATAACTGGCACATAGCTATATGTTGACACCTCAAAAGTTTGGAAATGTGGCCATGACTCTAAGTGGGTTAAAATTAGACATTACAAACAGTTGTAACTTGCATGCACTCACACATGACATGTACAACACATGAAGTTCAGGTGAACCTGAATACTATTTCCTTTATTACTATTCAGATCTAGATACACAGTACACATTGCCTTTATGTTTCAGGTACACGTTTTAGTTGATCAGTAATTTAGGACAGTGACATTGCAGCAGCCTTCAGTGCCTTTAAGATTTGGCACCAACAACAACAGTACCACAAAGAATAACCCAAAGAAAAAAGCACAGCTGTCATTTACTTTCTCCATGCAATGACACGTAGTGAACTGTATGTTTTTCTATTCTCCCAAAAACTTTTTACCCGAAGGTGAAATTAATAATTTGTGTTGTGACTGTTTAATTTCTAAGGGTGCTTCTTTGTTAGTTGGGTTATTCATTGCATTTTCATGCCCTAAGTTATAAACAACAGCACTGCTGTGCAAGGCTAAGAGTAAAAACATCTAAAAGGTGTCAGTACATAGATCTGTATTTCACTTCGGTGGTAAACAATAATACCCTCAAATTAAAAATGCCCACCTAGCACCAGCAGTCTACAGCTGGAGATGAACCAACAATCATAATGCATTGTAATTCAAGGTTAGCTGGCACCAGGTGCTACCCTTGAGCTATCATGCTTGATCTCTCTGCAGCTGATACACGATCGTCACAGACATAAAGGACACATTTGGAAAAGCTGCCTTGGGGCTAAATCATAGAGCGTATATAAAGGGAGTGGCGATTCAAGCCTCGCAGCATGCGGCGTCGCGTAGGCAGCGGCTGCCATCTTGAGAGTTCCGACGCCAGCGTTTCTGGCACTAGGCAGCAGAGACAGTTCACGTTTGCATTCACATATAATGATGGGCTGAATCTCATTAACGCATCGAGGCTTGACATGTACAGAAGATAGATCGACCATGATGGTTCAAGGGTAGTGCCAGAATAGTTTAGCCCCTAAAGTGATCACGCCTCGCGCTGGGACCATATGGCGTTGAGGCGCGTCCCCTGGGTGGTGGATAGGGGGTCCCTCGTGAGAGGGGTGCACCGAATGAAATAAGGTGCCGTGAACCAACATGGTCTAAGGGAAGGTGACCCCGAAAGAAAACCCCTGGTCCTCCTAGTAAGGGGGTTGGGCGTGGGGGTAGCTTCCCCACCCTGCAAAAAAGGAAATAGCTACAAAAACGCCGACGAAAAGACTAACAGTAATTCCTTTCCTGGAGGAGGAAGGTTCTTCTACCAGAAGACTTGTGACGTCCTGTGGTGAAAGTCGGAAGCCACAGGACCGAGCCGCCTCTCTCTATCCAGGGATACAACCATGGGCACATGGAACTTCAAGACCATGTACCAGAGCGGCAAGGCCGCCCAGATAGCAGCGGAAATGCAAAAGTACAACCTTTCCCTGCTAGGTATCAGTGAAGCCAGATGGACGCAGTCTGGCCAGAAAAGGCTGTTAAGTGGGGAGATGATTTTGTATTCAGGTCATGAAGAGGAGAATGCCCCCCATACAGAAGGTGTAGCATTCATGCTGTCACCAGTGGCACAGAGAGCGCTGATGGGCTGGGGAACCTCTTGGGTCAAGAATTATCACAGCAGCCTTTAGAACCAAGAAAAAGCTCAAGCTGAACGTCATCCAGTGTTATGCGCCCACTAATGACAGTGACGAGGAAGAGAAACAAGAGTTCTACGACCGACTCCAGAGTGCCTTGGACAAATGTGCGTAGCGAGACATCACCATCGTCATGGGCGATTTTAATGCCAAAATAGGGGAGGACAACACCGGATACGAAGAGGTGATGGGGAGACAGGGACTAGGCTCGGAGATGAGTGAGAACGGGGAGAGGTTTGTAGACTTTTGTGCTCTAAACCGACTTGTCATTGGAGGCAGCATCTTCCCACACAGAAGAATACACAAAGCAACTTGGGTCTCACCTGACCATACTACAGAGAACCAAATAGACCATATCTGCATTAGCAAGAAATTTAGACGATCCCTTCAAGATGTTCGAGTGAGGAGGGGAGCAGATGTCGCCTCCGACCACCATCTGCTTACCTTAAGAATGAAGCTCAAGCTAAAGAAAAGCCGCACAGAGACAACAAGAAGACAGCGCTATAATGTAGGCCTCCTGAGAGAAACTGGAGTTAGAGAAGAGTTCAAACTGGTGCTGTCCAACCGTTTTCAAGCGCTACAGGAGCTAGTAAATGAAGAGGAGGCGGTCACCACAGAGCAGCAGTGGAAAGCAGAGAGGCGCTGAACTCAACCTGCAAAGACACTGTAGGGTTCAGGAAACACCATCACAAGGACTGGCTGTCGGCACAGACCTTGAAGAAGATAGAAGTGAGGAAGCAGAAGAAAGCAGTTGTCAACAACAGTCGCACGAGAGCAGCCAAAGTAAGGGCACAGGGGGAATACTCGGAAGCCAACCGTGAGGTGAAGAGGAGTATCAGGGCAGACAAGAGGGCCTACACAGACAGCCTGGCAGCAGAGGCAGAAAAGGCAGCAGGCAGCGGCAACATGAAACAGCTCTACGACATTACCAAAAGATTGTCAGGCAAGTATGGCCATACAGAAAGACCAGTAAAAGACAAAGAAGGCAAGCCTATTGCAGACAGAGCAGACCAACTCGACAGATGGGCCGAGTATTTTGAAGAGTTACTGAACAGACCTAGCCCACCCGACCCCCCCGACATCCAGCCGGCAGAGACCGACCTACCCATCAGCTGTGACAGACCCAGCCGGGAAGAGATCAGAAGAGCAGTGGCATTTTTGAAGAACGGCAAAGCAGCAGGGCCAGATGGCATCCCAGCGGAGTCTCTGAAAGCAGACCTAGATACAACAGTGGAGATGCTGTACCCACTGTTTGGAAAGATCTGGGAAGAGGAGGTGATGCCGGCTGACTGGAAGGAGGGGTACCTAATCAAGCTTCCCAAGAAAGGCGACCTCAGCAAGTGTTCCAACTACAGAGGAATCACCTTGCTGTCAGTACCAGGAAAGGTCTTCAACAGGATCATCCTGGAGAGAATGAAGAGCTCCGTTGACCCCCCAGCTGAGAGACCAGCAAGCAGGATTCAGGAAGAACCGATCATGTACAGACCAGATTGCCACTCTCCGCATCATCGTGGAACAGTCTCTGGAGTGGAGCTCCCCGCTGTACGTCAACTTTGTGGATTATGAGAAAGCATTTGACAGCGTGGACCGAGAGACTCTGTGGAAACTCCTACGACACTACGGTGTACCCACAAAGCTCGTCCGCCTGATCAAGAGCAGCTATGATGGCATGACATGTCGCGTGATCCACGAAGGGCAGTTCACCAGAGAGCTCCAGGTCAGGCAGGGGTGTCTGCTGTCTCCGTTCCTCTTCCTACTGGCCATAGACTGGGTCATGAAGATGACCACAGAGCACAGACGAGGTGGAATACAGTGGACACTGTGGACACAGCTTGACGACCTCGATTTTGCAGACGACTTGGCATTACTGTCCCACACTCATCAACAAATGCAGGACAAGACCACGAGGCTTGCTGACATCTCGTCCCAAGTGGGCCTCACCATTCACAAACAGAAAACAAAGACAATGAGGCTGAACGCAACCAGGGAAGAATCAGTCTTGCTTGCTGGCACCCCATTGGAGGAGGTGGAGTCCTTCACCTATCTCGGGAGCATCATAGACAAAAAAAGGCGGCACTGATGCAGATGTCAGAGCACGAATCGGTAAAGCCAGAGCAGCCTTTCTCCAGTTGAAAAAAGTGTGGAGTTCCAGAGAGCTGTCACAACACACCAAAGTCCGGATTTTCAACTCCAATGTAAAAGCAGTTCTCCTATATGGAGCAGAGACATGGAGATTGACAAAAACCACAGTCAACAGAGTACAGACCTTCATGAACAGTTGCCTTAGAAGAATTTTGAAAATCCACTGGCCAGAGAAGATCAGCAACGTCAGACTCTGGGAGAGAACAGAGCAGATAACAGCAGAGAATGAAATTGGGTGAAGAAGATGGGGATGGATCGGTCACAGTCTGAGAAAGCCAGCTTCCAGTATCACTAGGCAGGCATTGTCATGGAACCCCCAGGGAAAGAGGAAAAGAGGTAGGCCGAGAAACTCCTGGCGTCGAGACCTCCAAGCAGACATCAAGAGACTGGGAACCACCTGGAGTAGAATCGAAGGAGAAGCACAGGACAGGAGTTGATGGAGGTCTCTCGTCGATGGCCTATACCCGGTTAAGGGTGACAGGCGTAAGTAAGTAATGAAGGGTTCCCCGGATATTGGCAGGAGGGAAGAGGTGAGAGACTGGCCTCTCCACTACAGTGGGACAAGCCTTCCACACATTAAAAAAGTGGCTAGCGTAGCTCTGCGTATTTCTCCTCTCCAGCGGCCGTGGGTCAAAAACAGTCTCATCACAAAAAAAAAAAGTTTCAGGTCATTTGTTTTTACTGGTGAGCCGCCATGCGGACGCTTAACAGCATGAAATCTCTGCAGCTTCGTTGTGCAAGTTTCTGCCACTTTCAGTTCTCCTTCAGCTGCACACACACTTAGTCCGTGCATCACCGCAACTGCATGTTTGCAGTGTGCAGCTGGCCCCATTCCAGCAGCACACTCGCACTGTGCAGCACAAATTATGCCATTTTTATCAAGTTCAATGTCTACAATGTATGTCACACCTGACTTCATCTGCGCCTGGCACTTGGCTCTCACAAAAAAGTGCCTTCTTGGCCAGGTGCCCAGCAACAGAAGCTAAGGTACCGCTCCTGGTACAGACTCCTAGCTTTCTTGGTCACTTTGGCATCAACTGTGCCGAGGTAGATGCTGACAGCGCCTTCCGTGACCGGTGGCAGCGGAGAGTCCAGGTTAATGTCACGGTAAACATCAGCCTCTGGGGTAGAAAGGTGGAACTCTGGTTCCAGGGAAGATGGTTGACCAAAGTTTTAGTTTCGTTCGTATGCTTCAAGCCTAACAACAGAGAGAAAGAGACCAAATAAATGTTTTGAACTATTGTCATTACAGTGCTTAACAACAAAATAATAGAGTAATACATCATGAGCTTTTCTGCTAGTTTTGCAATAGAAAGTGTACCATGCAGACCTACACTGCACATAAACTCAACAGGCCATAGCTGAGATGGCACTGCTGATCAAAGGTGATCAATAGTATTATTATTGGATCGTCCGTCAATGCTCGCTGCCGCTGCTACTAGTGCTAGCAAACTATGATTAGTTCCTTCTAATCTAAAATGTGAAAATAATTTAAGAAATAGATACTTTACGGAAAATTCATAGCATGCGCACAGTTTTCGCAAAAAGTTATCAAGTTGCTCGAATCTCTACGTGCGATCAAAACAATGTTTTGTGCTCATGCAACATGGACAGAATTTTCGTCTTACCTCTCAACCAGATCCTGCTTGTGTCCATCAACTTTGTCCCCTCAAATCCTGCACTCGTTGCGGAGTTCAGAAAGCTTCATTTCTCCGAATTTTTTCAATTTTTTTCGACGTATAATCTGCTCAACTCTTTGCTCTCGTTCCTATGTCCGCTAGTACTGTGAGAAAGATGGGAAGCCCCTTACACATACAGCGCCACCAAACGAGTGCCAGGGGAGGCAACGCATGACAAAGCGCCAAAAGTCGCTCATTACTCGCCATTTTCAGGGCTGTATTCCTTTGTCTTTCCTGATTGTATTGTCAGGATATGATTATCATTATTAAATGCCAACTATTTTATCTGTAAGTCATTGTTCCATTATGATTGTTAGAAAAATTGACAGGTGTCATGTGTTACTGTGGTGGGATCCCACAATGTTTTCTCAAACAATAATGACACTTGTTACAGCTCGATCAACGTCACTCAAGTTCACCATATCACAGATGTTGGATCCAAACCACTTGAGTCGGCCGACAGTAGACCAGCTGTTATCGTTCTCAACAATGAGGAAGGTATGCAAGAAAATATGAAAATAAGGAGAAGACCCAACAGACAAACACACTTAGAAATGACAGTTACAGCACAATAGTGTTGTAACTGTCAATTCTAAGCATGTTTCTTTCTCTGTTGTGTTTTTCTTTGCATTTTACACGCATTTTAGTCTGGATTTTTTAAAATAAAAATAAGGCCTGCAAAAGGAATATTTTCATGAGCTACTACAGATGCAGGGTCTTGGAGGATTTTAAGCTACCCCTCTTTGTAAATGAGTGGTGCCTCAATCTCGAGAATGGGAAAAACAATTTTAACAAAAAAGACTAATGAAGTTGCTTTCCTGGAGGAATGAAGAAATGAGTGTGTGTGCCTTCCTCTCTTTGATCGCCATTTATCACACCCACTGTTTAGCAGCCTAAACAAATGTGTGTCATCACTGCATAAAATTTGTCATGGATGTCTTTGGCATGAGATTGATTTAGCCTTTTTTCTTGTGCAGTATGTGAGGTACAGGTTGGGCCAGTACATCAAGAAGACGGTGGTAAGTTGCATGTTACTAAAGCAGGAAAAAGTGCTGCTCGTTATTAACCCATTAATAATAATAGTAATAGAGAGAATTTATAAAGGCCCTATACATGGTGAGATGCTATAGGCGCCGTACAGACGAACAAGAAAACATTTTACACAGAAAGTGACAAGCCAAATCCACATGTACATTTACACAAAAGAACAGAAAATGACTAAATAAATGAACACTGATAATCAAGATAATTACATCCTAAAGCTGATTTTTTGTTTTTTTAAATTGCTTATTGTCATATGAAGGCCACATTACAGATTAGATGATGGATCAAGTATTTTAGTTCTGGAGTTCCGGAATAGCTTGGCACTTCAGGCACCAAGCTAATTTGGCACCACCCTTGAATTATCATGGTCAAATTCAAAGGTCTGGATTGTTCAGCCATTTCGAGGATTTCCTCGGTAATCTCGCCGATTTTCCGCTCCTCAAACTACTATTTACTATACTACTACTACTGTTTCCATGTATAATTTCTTGCGCCTTTTTAATTTCCGCTTTTTTTTTCAAAGTCAATTCAGACCTTTGCAAATTAATTTCAAGCTGTAGTGTATCACGAAAAGGGTTAACTCTAATCAGTCTTTAAGTTACTGAAGACAAATTTCAGCACCATTTGTATGTGTTATACCTTGTCGACATACTTAATAAACTTTTGTGGCAGTTTGTGCACGCAGTGAACACACACGCACGCTTGTTTATTTCTGCACAGCCTTTCTATCACTCTCTTTAAGCTCAGTGTTAGTGGTACAGGTAGCATTGAGCGCAGTCATTTTCAGATTACTTGATATGGAAATATGACATGTGCTGAACTGAGTGAATGAACAGTAGCTAGATCTGTATGCGTCATTTTTGGCTCGCATGCGAAGCAAAAGTAAGTATGTTCTGGGCTACTGGTCATCCGTCCACCGTTGTCCGTGGTAAACTTTAACGTTGGCGTTTTCTCAGAGACTATTCAAGCTACAGTCTTCAATCTTGGCCCAAGGATACTTTGTGGCAAGACCTTTCTAAACATACCAATTTCCGTGACCTCTCGCAAAGGTCAAGTATAGCTATTTTTGGACATAATTTATTTTTTTCTCAAATACTATTCACCACTTCAAACTCGGACTTGAGGACCTGTTGGTAAGACCTTTATATGCACACTAATTTGGTTGAACCCTCGTGAAGGTCAAGGGTCACAAGAGCTTGGTAAATAGTTACAAAATAGCCATACTTTTACAAAAGATGTTTTTTCTCAAATACTATTTACAACTTCAAACCCAAACATGGTACAAAAATACCCGATTCAGGCATGGGAATTGTCCGCGAAATTCCGCGGGAAAAAGAAATTGTCCGCAAAATTAAAAAGATGTTTCCACGAAAAACCATTGTGGGTAGCAAAACGAGGAAAGCACCGGTTTTATTCCGCGACAGAACATGACACGGCAGGCTGTGTCCGTGGTTTGCCTGAGTGCACACTGCACTCAGAACTTGGGCGAAGCAAAGCCAGAAGTAAGCAAGGTCCGACGTCTACACCCCCCCCAACCCTCCTCCCACTGTTTGATTTTCCGGCGCCTAGAAGTAAGCAAGGGGCGTCGGCTACCCCCCCCCCCCCCCCCCACCCCGTTTGATTTTTCGGTGCCGAGAAGCAAGCAAAAGCAAAGCCAGAAGTAAGCAAGGTCCTACGCGCCATCTCCCCACCCCCCCCACCCCCCCCTGTTTGATTTTTCGGCCCTCGCGGAAAGAAGATCTAGCGTGGTGGAGGCCTTTTGTATCAGGTTGAAGGCCCGGTTTCAGATGATTTTTGCTTAGGCAATTCCCATGCCTGCTGATTGTAGGACCTTTCTATGCACACTATTTTGATTGATCCCTCAGAAAGGTCAAGGGTCACAAGAGCTCAGGAAATAGGTAAACAAGATGGGATGAACCATAACCCAAAAGTCCCTTTTGAGAGCTGTCCTCGTCAATGGTCTCTACCTTTTGCCTTTGACCTGATTCTGATGTTGAATTATCTCCTATTGAAAAAGTCTCGCAGATCTGCCAATGCGTCGGTGAGTTCTACAAGGGGGGGCAGGACATGCGCGTCATTGTCAAACGTCATTTGTCATGACATAATTTTTAGTTTGTTTCCTCAAAACACGTTACCGATGATATTACTGTTAGGAATATTGTCTAAACTAGCCTAATTTTTGCCAAAAATTGTTGTGTGCATAGTAGGGGAGGTAACAAGGGGCGCTATAGCCTAGGCCATAACCTGAGTAACCTCCCCTCCATCCCATCTGGGCACGCACCCACCGGATGCTCACCAGTCTGTTTCTTCGCTAGACAGTGGAAGGTTGTGTACATGGATTGCTCCTTCATAGGGAAGAAACTAGTGTTGGTGTTTGCGACTTTCTTGGACACTTGGAAGTGCTAGCGGCTGTGTGCCTTATGCTAGACGCTTGGACGCTTCACCTGTGATTTTCTAGCCGGTTCTAGCGATTCTTAGGCCTGAAACGAGCCTTGTAGTGACTGGTGATCTGTGCTCACATACCGTGGCAGCTGTGTATGGTGTGACCGGTCGTCGTGTGTCCTGAACTTTCAGCTTCGGTGCTGTTAGACTTGTGCCCCCCTGCTCCATGCCTGGGGCTAGCCTGGGACGCTTTGCCTGCGGAATATCTCGTCGCTTCGTGTTGTTCTCCACCAGACGAGCCTGTGGCGTCGTTGTGACCGCTCCGATCTCTCCTGCAGCCACGGACTTGGCCTAGCCTGCGGCGGATTGGGTGCTCCTCCGGCAGTTCTTGCTGGTCTTCGCCAAGGTGACGGTGTGGGTCTTTACACTTGGTTGGTTTGTCGACGTCGCCATCATGTCAAGGTAAAACCTCTGTTCTTGCTCTCGGCTGGCACTCGGAGAAGGGGAAGAGCGCCGGGCGTTGGCTTGCGCCGTACGCTTGGCTTCGTTTCGTGCGCGCGGATATTGGTTGCGAGTGGTTCCGACGAGTGGTTCTGCACCGGTTGTGGAGCCTTGAGCAACGCGGGATGGACTGACACGTGATCGGCCTTTACCATCCTGAGAACGCACTCCACCATCGTTGACTGCCACAGGCCCGACGAGTGGTAGGTCATCGGTTGTGGAGCCTCGAGCGAGGGACCGTCTGACACGTAAACAGCTGACGTCAGCACAAGAACGAACTCCAGCATCAGTGGCTGCTACAGACCCGACGAGTGGTACGCCATCGGTTGTGGAGCCTAGAGCGGCACGGGAGAGACTGAGTCGTGTTCGGCCGCCTTCAGCCCGGCGCCAGACAGCAGCCCGGGCACGAACTCCAGCATCGGTGGATGCCACAGACACGGCGAGTGGTGTCTCACCGGTTGTGGAACCTCATAAGGAACACTATAGGCCACCCTCTGCCTCCTATGCCACCACACGAGATCAGCCTAGAGTTTCGGCGCCCCGATCCAAGGTCAGTGACTGGGGACAGCGTACGGATTGGCATTCGGGTCGAATGTGCAACCGTTCGCCGGAAAGAGATTGGCACGGGACGGGGCCACGACGACTATGAGCCTTCCACAGTTGGTAGAGCCGAGCAGACCCACGTAGCTCGGCGATGCTCGCGCTCAAGGGACAGGACTCGCCGACGGACGCTTTCTCGCCACTCGATTTCCCACCGACCTTCTCAAGCAACCTCTAGGTATGAACCAGGCTTCGCTGTTCATCCTGCCACAGGACTTCTATCTCGGACGTCATCGCCGCCGCGCTCTGCACGGTGTTCCCAGTCCCGTCGATCGGGACATTCGACGTCCCCACTTCGATCCCGCTCCAGTCGTTCCCATTCCCCCCGATCCTGGCGTGACTGCCGGTCGGAACAACGCAGTGCGTTATCACGGAAGTCGTCGCTTGACTCTGCGGCGGTGTTTTCTTCACGGCAGCGCTCCCATGGTAGGGCTTCTCCTACGGCTAGGTCCGCTAAGCGAGACTCTAGCGAGTCCCCTTCTCCCCGACATGGAAGAGAATGGCTCCCCCCCGCGGCCCCCCCAGGCTGTGTACAAGAGGACGCCCTCAGCTTGGCCCCGGAGGATTCAGCTTCGGCGCTCCTCCAACATGACAGCCCCGATTCATCTGGATGTGCAAGCTCCCGCGATGATGTAAAATTACAGCCGTTGTCCTTGGGCCATAGGTTGGAGACTCTTAGGGCCCTGGACGAGGCGGCCCGTCTCGTAGCGGATTGTCTCCCCGCGGAGGATTGCCCATCATCCCCACCCGCTCAAGAGAAAGGCTTCGGCCTTTGTGGACGTGGAGCGCCAGTCCAAGCGTTTCAAATCGCTCCTCCAGCCTTTGGGATTCAGAGAGATGCGCGACGCTTTCTCCGAGCATCTCCAGCAGGGTTCCTTCGGTAACTCGGGGTTTTTCTCTGACGCTAGGTGGCCGACGAATCTGGACATTTCTTTCCGTCAGACTTGGTACGCGGGTCACTCGCAGAGCTTCATTTGCCCCTTTCCTAAGGCAGATCCCCCGGCAGTGGCTTTGGCAGGCATGCCTCAGTTACGGGTTCTCCTCCCCGGCATGGAGCAGACGGCAACCCTCATCTGAAATGCCCTGGCTGCAGCAGGATTTCTGAACCTCGTGACGCAGGCCATCGTTCGTCGCTTCAAGGCTGCGTGGCATCCTTCAATCTCGCCCCTGCTGGGAGATTTGCATGCCTTGGTGGTTTCAGGTAACCGCGCCGCTTACCACACCACACCGCAGTCAACGCCGTGGCCGCTAACTGCGAATTGCTCCGTCAGGATGCCCTCCTTCGGTCCTGCCCTCTCCCTAGCGACTTGAAGGTACAGCTTCACCAGGCGCTGCTTGGTGGAAACTTCTTGTTCGGACCCACTTGGCTCGTGGTTAAGGACGCTAATAAATAATCTTGGCCCAGACGCACCGCCCCAGCCAGCTTTCAGGCAGCGCGCAAGGCCGTGGGTCGCGCCCTGCGGTCCGCTAGACTGTCCGCTCGCCCCTTCACCAGAAGAGGTCGTCTGCCACCCCGGTCACCGGCTTGTGTTGCCCCCGCTCGCCACGACTCCCCAGCGTTCTACAGCTGGCTCTTCGTAGTGCCCAAGCCGGGCGGCAAGTGGCGTCCCGTCATTGACCTCTCGGCGTTAAACAAGTTCATCGTCGCGCCGTCCTTTCGCATGGAGACCGCCCGAGGCCTGCGCACCGCAGTGCAGCCCGTGGACTTAGCCGTCAGCTTGGACCTGTCTGATGCCTATCTGCACGACCCCATGCATCCCGCCGCCAGACGGTACCTTCGCTTCACCTTCGAGGGGGTGATCTACCAGTTTCACGTGCTGCCCTTTGGACACAACCTCAGCCCTTGGGTGTTCACCCGCATCATGGACGTGGTGACGGCCAGAGCCAGGCGAACGTCTTCGAGCCCCTCATTGAACTATCTGGACGATCTTCTTCTGCGAACCAGTCCGAGGAAGCCTTGAAGGTCAATCGAGACGCGCTTCTTCGCCTACTCGACACGCTCGGTTTCCTGGTCAACGCGGGCAAGTCCAACCTCACGCCTTCCGCCGCTTCATTCACCTGGGCATGGAGTTCCGCACCGACCTCACCGTCCGGCTACCGGAGAAAAGGATTCAGAAGCTGGCGACCTTGACGCGACAGATGTCTCAAGAGATGGCGATTCCCGCCAGACGTTGGCTTCAGCTTTTGGGACTGATCAGTACGGCAGCGGATCTGCTTCCCCTAGGGCATCTCTACTCTCACCCGCTGCAGCTACACCTGCTTCTACATTGGCGACCCTCGACGGACGACCTCGAGGCTCCGGTCCTGGTACTGTCGATGTTGCTTCCGCCCCTGCTTCGCTGGGCGGATCCAGGCTGACTCTTGACAGGTGTTCCCCTCTCCACCCCGGCTGTCCCTCTGCATCGACGCAAGTCTCTCCGGCTGGGGCACTCGCTTGCTACCGTCATTTTCCATGGCCTCCGGCGTTTGGCCGTCGGGTCTGGTGGCCCAACATATCAACTGGTTGGAACTGAAGGCAGTCTGGCAAGCCCTACTGACGTGGAAAACACCGCTGCGTCATCAGGAGCTACTAGTCCTCTCCGACAGCTCCACAGTCGTCGCCTACATCCAGAAGCAGGGCGGGATGCGCTTTCCCTCCCTCTGCATTCTCCTCTACCAGGTGCTCCGCTGGTGCAAAGTTCGAGGCATCACTCTCCACGCACGGCACATCCCGGGTCATCTGAATGTGCGGGCCGACTCACTCTCGCGGCGCAGCCAACTCCTGCACAAGGAGTGGACGCTTCGCCCAGACATCTTTCGGATGATCGGTGCTCTCTGAGAACCACCCATGATCGACCTTTTCGCAACGCGATGGAATCGCCAGCTTCCTCTCTTCGTCTCTCCATTTCCAGACGCGCTGGCCTGAGTGGTGGACACTCTCGATCACGTGGGATGGACTGGTCGCTTACACCTACCCTCCGACGGTGCTGGTCCCCAAGGTGCTACTCAAGCTCAGAGGGTGCAACGCGGGCCTGTTCCTGGTGGCCCCTTTCTGCAGGACCAAGTGGTGGACCACCGATCTCCTGAACCTCGCCACGGCTCCTCCGCTGCGGCTTCCCACACCCCGAACGATGCTCAAGCAACCACGACAGGCGCTGTTCCACCCTTGCCCCGACCGACTCCTCCTCCACGCCTGGAGATTGTGCGGCAAGCCCTCGCGGCCTAGAGGCTTCTCACGTGCAGCAGTGGAGACGATCGCTACAGCTCGCAGATTCTCGACCAGATGAGTCTATGAGGGGAAGTGGCGAGTCCTGTGCCATTGGTCAGAGCATGGAATTTTCCTCTTTTTGGCGGATTTCCGCTTAAATGAAGCTGCCATTCCGCCGAAAATAAAAATTTCCGCCGAAAACAAAATCGTAAAGTCACTATTCCAATACCGTGTTTCGCGATCTTTATGTGGCGGATATCCCCAAATCGCGTATTCAAAATTGAGCGAGGCGTTAGCTTTAGCTCGCACACGTCGCTTCCGGTCTTCAGTGGTAGTCGTCTGGTCAAAATATGGCGAAGAGAAAATACTTAAACGGGGAGACAGAATAGACGATTCTGGAGCCAAGAATATTTGGAGATGGACTTGGCTCGAGAAAAGCGTAAACGACGAGCTCCGCGCTCAGTGTATTCGCAAGTTAGCGGCCTGTGGGCAGGCGTATTGCCGCGAACTGCGCAGAGTTTGATTAACTACGCGGCCGCGTAGCTCTTGATGCTCACGTGTCTACAGCGAAACACAAAAAAGCTAAAAGCAGTGCCATTGGAAATATTACTCTTGATGGTGAATAAATTTATTACAATGTATTTTTTTCCAGTAAAGTTTGATGAAATTATGTTGAAAAATCTATATAACCTTTCTCCAGTTCAGTGACATAGTACATTGTATTAAATAAGAGAGAAAAGGAATCCATACTTACAGCTGATTAATCAGAGATCATTAAAGAAAGTATATATATTATATAATTAAACTCAAATTTAAAAAATGGAAAGACATTCAGATGTATTTTGAATAAGCATTTGGATATATTCTGTTGAATACTTTAAGTTTTAGTATAACTTTTAAACCTTTGACACAAAAAATAAAAAGTGCACCCAAAAAATAAGAAAAAAAAGCAAGATTTTTAGGTGGTTAAAAGGCTCAGTTTCTCTCTAAAATGCATCAGATTGCACAAATTTTAATGTAAATTTTCAAAAAATTTCCGGGGGGGGGGGGGCATGCCCCCGGACCCCCCTAGTAAAAAAGGGTTTTCCTCTTTTTTTAGTACGAGTAATTCAATGCTCTGCTTGGTGTGACAACAACCAACTCTACCCCACAGATTTGACAGTACCCCAGCTGGCGGTTTTTTCCCTCTGGCTATTCTCTGACCAGCATTTAGCGCCTATCACCATTCTGGGCACCTGGCCATGATTACTGACACGTACCGGCATCTGGGACGCCCCGTCCTGGCGACTGCAAGGATCTCGCCGATCTTATGGCCTCCTTCGGGCTACAACATCCCGCCCTTCACTCGCTCGTGCCGTGATGGGACCTGTCCTGGGTGCTGACCTGGCTCAACTCTGCCCGCTTCAAACCTGTCCAGTTGGCGCGGTTGCCGGACGTGATGCGGAAGACCTGCTTCCTACTGGCCCTCGCCTCGGCTTCCACGGTCGGCGAGCTGCACGCCCTTTCAATGCGGCCCGTATACTTGCAGTTCCGGATGGACGGCTCTGTTCACTTGCTGCCCGATCCGACGTTTCTCAACAAGACCTGATCGCCTTTGACTGCCCCGCAAGTGGTCACCATTCCACCATTACGAGACCCCGGCTCTTCCCGAGAGTCCAGAGAGCAGGACCCAGTGATGGCTTTACGCGTCTACCTGCGCCGGACCCAGCCGCTGCGCACGGGACGCACCCGCCTTTTCCTCTCTTTGTCCCCAGGTAGAAATGACATCTCAGCCCAAACAATATCCTCCTGGCTCCGATGAGTGATACAAGAGCCTACCAAGACCCTGATGCAGCAAAATGAATGAACATCAGGGCGCACGAGGTCAGAGCCATGGCCGCTAGCCTAGCGTTCAACCGCAACTGCGCTGTCAAAGACATTGTGGCAGCCATGGGATGGAGGACGCAGTCGACCTTCGTCTGGTTCTACCTGAGGGACCTCTCCAGCCAGCGCCAGAACCTTTCGCTGGTTGGAGACATCACGGCGGCGCAACACTCCCTCCTGGCGCCCTAGGTAATCTTCGCTAAAATTATCGGGAGGTTGCATGGGAGGGCGGGTCTCGTTGACACGTATCTGGGGCTAAGGGGCGTTATAGCGGCATCCACCTCCTCTTCGTCATTCTTCCTAACAGTAATATCATCGGTAATGTGTTTGAGGAATCAAATTAATTTTCTCTTAAAATGTATTTTTTCGAAAAATACTTACCGATGATATTACTTGGATGATCCTCCCACCTGCCCCGCTTGCCGCTGTTCCGCTCAGAAACAGACTGGTGAGCATCCGGTGGGCGCGTGCCCGGATGGGATGGAGGGGAGGCTACTCGGGTCACGGCCTAGGCTATAGCATCTCTTGTTACCTCCCCTACTATGTACATAATTTTTGGCTAAAATTAGGCTAGCTTAAAAGTAATATCATCGGTAAGTTTTTCGAAAAAATACATTTTAGGGAAAAATTAATTTTTACATAATTTTATATTTTACGTGATATGAGTTTCACTTTCGCTTCATAGGTTTGCGAAAATGGTGACAAAACTAGTACTTCACAGTACAATTTCAGTCTTACTATAATTTTTGTGAAAGCAGGTTGACTTTACCTAGCTACATGATATACAGGTCACCTGCATGCTCTTCTGAAGCGCGTTGATGTGTTAGTGCGTGCGCGCGCGCTCTCTCCAAACATCTGGAGGGCGCATGAGAATCTATTCCTGCTGGAGATGCGCCCATGTTTGTGTGAGAGAGAGCCGCGCGCACGAGAGAGAGAATGACGTCATGTTTAGAGTATTATGTCGGTGTCTGCTTGGTGACGGAGTTGCCTCTTTTACGTCACTGCCACTGTCTGACTTTCTCTAGAAGTAAAGATTTTTTAGTGTTTTAAATCTTTTCTGAAAAGAATTATTTTTACTAAAGAAGTTGTAAGGATACATACAGAGTTGGATAACAAACTCATCCAATGTCTTTCTCCAAACTAGCTATCTGTTCAAGTAAATATGACAAAAATTATGGACTCTACTCTGGGTCAACCGACTTCCTATAAACGGTTGTTTATGTCTTCAATGAGACATTCAATTACAGTATGCTCGGAGGCTCTCTTAGCCACCCACTTAAGAAAGTATTTTGCCAAGTTTCAATCTTTTGTGTACAGAAATATCGGAGATTCTCTTGTTTACATACATACCCCAGACCTGCCTAACATCACGGAATTTGCATGATTTTCCCCTATTTCAGACCCGATTCACGCATTCCCTCATTTTGATCCCGATTCACGCGTTGTGACAATTCAATATCACCGAGATTTGTTTTTGCGCATTGTTTGTGTTTATAATTGTTCAGTCTTCGCGGTCTTCCCTCGGTGTTCTCAGTCCTCAAGTGAGACAACGCGAGACTTCCGTCCGCCAAATTTACTCGTACATGTTTTCGCTCAGCCTCATGTTGCGTGCTCTGCCGGCATCATGTCTAAGCGGAAAGACACAACAACTGACGATGGAAAGAAGGAAAAGCCGAAGCTCATGCAGGGCTTCTGTTTTAGTGCGTCTTTGTGTCTATGACGCATTAAAACTCGAAATCACGTACTGAAAATGTAACTAGGGGTACGCACTAAAATTTAGTGCATCTTCGTCCGAGACGCATCATCCTTGCGTCACCGTGCGTAACCTAACAGAGGTAGGTGACAGTCATTCTAATTTTTAGTAACGAGTTGGTTCGTTTAGCCGCTCGCTTTATCGTGGCTGCGTTCAGAATCGCCCAGACTCCGGGATCTGTGCGAGTGTAACTGGATGGGCAAACTGTTAGCTTATGTGTGGTGTCAGGATGTTATTACAAAGTGCGCGCTACATCTTGAACGCGTTACTTGCTGTGATGTCACCATTCATACTATTATGGGATACCGCATCTTGCGTTTTACTTTCGATCTCAGTTAAATGAAGTTGTAAATGGCGGAGAAAAAGCAAAAGAAGCTGAAATGCTTCAGATTCTTCAATCTCACGCCGTCTGATAGTGATAATTGCTTAGAAGAAAGTTGCACTTTGACACCGTAGTCACCATGGACAAGCAACAGTACCAGAAATGATACCCCTGGGCCGCGTGTGGCACCGCCGCTGCAACTCGCAATTTTCAAAATTCATGGCTGCGTGTATTTCCATGGCTAAAGCACGACGGCACACGGATGACATTCCCAATGTGCATGGAGGCGAACTCAAAAAGCAAGTCCAGAAATTTGAACAGAAATAAGTTTGTCAGTTTTTTATCGTGGTCAATTACCCACACAACGTACATAAGACGCTTCGCGCCAAATGTACGTTCAGCAGCAAGGTTAGTGTAACTAGTCATGACGTAATTTGTTATCTTTCTACGTCTATTGTTAGAGGTTTAGCCTGCCCGCCTTTGACATAGACATGCTATTAAATTCACCCCACCGCGACCCGTCCTAGAAAGTCTCTTCTATAAACAGTTATAGTGGTATAGGACTTTTAAGAAATACAGTTATGGTTGTAGAAGGCCAGTATCTTCAAACTGCCATAAGATCGCCTTAGTGGCTTGCTCAGCATTAAACCATTATAACCAACTGACCAACGTCTTCAAAATTTATGGCAATTTTGCAGTGAAGATAATATGGTCGCATCAGGGTTGAGCCTACTTTTTAGTTCCCAGGGTCACCCTGGTCAGCCCCACAGGGTGGGTTTTCCCCTCTGGGGCATGTTTTTCTGTCTACCCTTGGTCCTTTCACCTGTATTTTCCTTTTTTAAACTCTCCCTACTGTCTGCGCTGTCTGTAGTTCTTGATATTGGATGTGTGTTGCTAAATGGTCTTAGGTTTATTTAGCATATTAGACCGGCTGATGACATACATTCAATATTTTGTTAAGTTTTTTTTTTTCACAAGCAGTGCAGGCACGTCCTGAGAAAGTCTTGTTGTTGGGACGTTGAGCAATGTACAACCAACCAACCAATCGTATTTGTGCTGACCTTTGATTTTGGAACTTACGATCATGAGCTGTATAGTCCGAAATCACTGACAGCACATTTATTGTGCTATGTGTGCCCAAGAAAAATACTAGAAAGGAAGATTCTTTGGCCCTGACGCACTACAGCAAGAGATGATAATTCAGGGGTAGTGCTAGATTAGCTATGCGCCTAATTGTGCCAAGCACTCCCCATGAATTAACCCATATCATACAGAGGCTAAAAGCTTCAAATTTGTACACCGCCATATGCAAGCTACATTATATAGTACTTACAGATATGGATATAGACCAATGGCTTTAGTTCAAGGGTGGTGCCAGAATAGCTTGGCGCCTAGAGGCGCCAAGCTATTCTGGCACTACCCTTGAACTATTTTGGTCAAACTTATTTCACACACTTGTGTATTCCAAATGATATGGGTTAACATGGTCGATCAGTCTCATACAACTGGTACAGTCATTAGGTCAGTGACACCTCCAAAATGTGGGCAGTGCATCCATGGAGTTAAATGGGTTAATGAATGCAGGCCGATTATCAATGAAGGTAAGAGGGAAAACAAAAGTCTGCTAATGGTGATTTTTTTTCCTGACCACCTGAGGTAGTGATCTAACTTTTTTGCATCTGTCCTTCAGAAGTCGTCCATGCTGATGAAAATCCTTGGCTGGCGGCTGAACGGGCCGGAAATCACACCAGACGACGTGAAGGCAGACGAAGCTGGGGCACTTTCCATGGACCACAACATGATGAACAATTTGGAAGGTATGTGTTTTCCCTTTTCCTTTCTTTCGTGCATTTGGACCATGCTCACTTTTTCTTGGCAGTGCAGGGCTTAACCTTTAGCACGCTGGTGGCGACATTTGTCGCCAGCCGCCATCTTGCTTCATTATCGGATGGCGACATATGTCGCCACCGCGTGGTCTGTTCGAAATGGGCTATGGTAAATACACTAGGTTGCTATGAAGCCTTTGCAAAGGATTGTGGGTGATTGTAAATGAGGCTTGCTTCCGTTTTATATCGGCCATCTTGCTAACTTCGAGTGCGTTTGAGCGATTCGAATTTTCTAAGCGAGAGTTTGTTCTGACGGCTTCATTTTGACAAAAGATGACCGATGAGGAGTTAGAAGCATTCATCAAGGAATACTTTTATGGAGTCAGATTCCGATGATGAAGACTTTCTTGGCTTTTTGCCAGAAGACTTGAGATCGAGGGGGGGGGGTTGGGGGGGAGATGGTGGTGATGGGCAGAGGAGCGATTCTGAATCGAGTGCTAGTGAACGCGGAAACGGTGCGTAGTAAGCATTGATTTTTTTTTTTTTTAGGATAATAACACAGTTTTAAGAATTGTGACATAATCTTGATTCATTTATTTACGTACATGCCAAATTCCACAACCATACATAGAAAAATGAAAAAAGTTGTAGGCTTTTGAAGCAAGTACGGTAGCGTTGGGTTTAGCCCACTCAAAAAGAATGCAGTTGCAGGGAAAAGAACTGCCAGCGGAAAGCACAGTGCTAAAGGTTAAAGAATATTCTTGATTGGAGGTGTCTTTGATGGGGGATATTGGCAGTGAGTGCATCCTTGACACTTTTCTCATGATGATACAATGTCCACTGCATGCATGGGTTACGTTTAACTATACATGCGATAGACAGAAAATGTGTTTTCAGATTACTGAATTTTACTGACAGAAAATGGGATTTTTGTGATAAAAGTCTTATGCATATGACTTTTCTCTGCAGACGAACTGTCGAGAGATGTGAGTTTATCAAAAGATGTAGACATGCCGCTTGACCGCTCACATGATGTGGATTCCTTCCTCATGCCGTAAGTTTCCTTTTCTCTTCTTTATATTTCTTCCGAACAGTTTAACTCATTCAAGGCTGCCGCGTCTGGATACACGGCTTAATGTGGCGTATCTGGATGTGGCTGGCCTTGAATGAGTTAACCCATTCAGCCTTAACTCGCAACTGCATGCCAAACTATTTTGTCACCATGCTTGGACAGTCATAGTCAATGTAACAATCTTCAGAGGTCAGCTGACTGTTTTTAAAATGTTTCACTTTTGGTTTAAGTATGTTTACAGTTTTTCAGACAATGTTATGTAGTCTTCGGAGGACAAGTCTTTTAACCCATATCATACTGAGGTTAAAAGCTTCAAATTTGTACACTGCCATATGCAAGCTACATTATAGTACTTACAGACCAATGGCTTTACTTGAAGGCTGGGGCCGGATTAGCTTGCCTAGAGGCGCCAAGCTATTCTGGCACTACCCTTGAACTATTTTAGTCAAACTTATTTCACACACTGGTGTATTCTGAATGATAAGGGTTAATTTAAGCTTTAGGGCTCAGTGTTTTCAAGAATCATTTGTCTTAATACCAGTTGAGTACATGAAGCCATTATTATTTTTCGCACTTTGTTTATAAAGAAAATGTTTAGAAAAGGATTAACTTCAGGGCTGTGTTGCAACATTTTGGAGGTGTTACCCAACGGCTGTACTGGTTGCATGATACGGATTGACCATGATGATTCAAGGGTAGTGCCAGATAAGATTGGGGCCTTAAGGCTCATCCGGCTCTACCCTTGAATTGTGGTCAGTCGATATGCTGAAGGATGTCAGGGCTAAACGAATTAACCCCTACATTAACTCATTTGAGACGGGTTGCATCCGAATACGCGGCTACAGCCCATCTCGAATGAGTTAAACACCTCCCAACTTCAGAAGGTTTCCACAGGAGCAGGGATGCATGAGGTTCTATGGCTGAGCCATTTTACATCCATGTTCCTTTGACAGCTGGGGATCTTAAGCATAGAATTAAAGACTTCAGAAACACTTTCTGCATCCATTAGCTAGTCAGGCATCAGAACTGTTCACCCCAAAAAAAATCGGAAAACGGCGATTTTGAAGAATTGTAGAGTTATTTAAAGCCATTTCCAAGTCAAAAGTGTTATTAAACAGGGGCCAGGAAAATCGGAAAAATCGCCGAAAATCGGACAGTTCTGATGCCTGGCTAGTGAAGGTGTAAACAAAAAGCACTTTCATTTGAAGATAACATTTTTCTGACTTGACCAATATCAGTTTCTATTGCAACAGGCCTCCAACCCCTCGCCGTGCATTCACCGCTCCCATTTTGAGGCACCGGCCCTTCAGTACATCGTCCCCAGTCAGTTCATCACCTGTCTCGGCTAGTAAGAAACGGTAAGTGCTGAATTCTGCGGGTCATCACTAGATGTAGAGTTAAAAGTAACTTTTGTAAAATAGTTTGGACGAAAGGTGGGGATTTTATAGATATTTTATTGCCGCTGTCCCGCCACTCTTTAACCACAGTCCTGAACACACCGCAGCAGCAGATTGATCAAGCGAGGGAGACTTGAAGAGTTTTGCTAGATTAGCACAAATATAATCAGCACTGCCTTTAGGCTATCATGATTGATGTTTTCTTTCACCTGCGGAGGATACAGTCTCTAGATGTTTCTCAATTGGTGAAGTTTACTCTTAAGTAAGAAAAAGAGTTAGTTGACTGGTACATGTAGTCATTTAACATTCAACTCAGAACTGGTGCGGACCAGGAGAATCCGACTGTCTAATTAATACAAATCATCACGCGGTGTTGACGCAATGTGATTTTCCTCAGTGCTCTGAATGTCAAAGTGAAGTAATTCAATCAAGCGCGCGTAAACGGGAGGAGTAACTATGACTCTTAAGGTAGCCAAATGCCTCATCTAATTAGTGAGGCGCTTGAATGGATTAACAAGATTCCCACTGTCCCACTAGCTACTATCTAGCGAAACCATCCCATGATAATTCAATGGTAGTGCCAGATTACTGTGATGCCTGCAGGCACCAAGCTAATCTGGCACTACCCTTGAATTATCATGGATAACCATAATGTTTCATGCAGCAGTGTTAAAAGGATAGATACTATGAGGATATCCATACAGCTTTAGCCTTTTAAGCTTTGTTTTTGTCTGCAAGATTTATGTAGAATGTTTCTCCATTCTGATTGGCTGATTAGGAAGCGTAATTTCAGCTTCTCAGAAGACAGTCCGGCAGGGTCCCCCCTGAGGCCTTTGGATCAGAGCAATGACAGTGAGCGTTCATTGACGCCCCCATTACCTCGCACCCTGTTCCCATCAGAAGAAGATGATGACAAGCCTGGGATCGAGCCCAAAAATCTGTTACAGGTAAAGTTTTGTTTGATTTTCACTGTATTATTGATGAGATTACTTATTGTGTGTGTCTGTGCAATTTGGTGCCATAAGGAAGGAGTCTGTTTATTTGCATTATTATCCAGCATCGATTGATTCACATAGTTAACCCATTCAGCCCTGGCGCACTACAGCAGGAGATGGGTCAACCATGATAATTCCAGGGTAGTGCCAGGTGCCAAGCTTATCTGGCACTACCCTTGAATTATCATGGTCAATCCATCTCCTGCAACAGGTGCATAGTCATTAGATGACGCCTCCAAAATTTGGGTAATACGTGCATCGGGCTGAGTGAGTTAAGTGTGTGTGCTTGTTAATGATTTTAAGATCTTACATGCTTTTTTCTTACATCTGTTTTTTTATGCATTTGTTTCAGATGTTTGATGCTGCAAGTGATGAGGACTGACCGAAGAATATTACTGGCAAGACAGTGGTTCCAACAGTGCTTCTCTCTCTCCCCCCCCTTCCCCACCCCCCCAACCCAACCCAGCCCCTTTTACACTGCCTTGATAAGTTAAGCAGCTCGCACATGCAATTCAGCCGGGGGTTGTGTTAACCATGACAGTTCAAGTATTGTGCCTAATTAGCTTGGAGCCTTCACAAGCACAGCCTTTGAGCTGTTTTCTGTCAGTGTCACCAAGTTAGTCAGGAACATCCTATGAACTGTCTTTGTAAATATACCTCCTACAGCTGAAACTTATTATGTCTGAATATTAACTGTGTTAAGCAGACTGCTAACACAGTATGACTAAAGACTCCCAATGCGCTAAAGGCAATCAGGCCAACATCAACCCGATGGCCTTTTGCGCTTTGGGCTGTTAGTGCTGCCCTGTACGGACAATTTCATTTTACACAAGTGTTCACAGGCCTTCTTCACAAGGTTTGCTTTTTCAGTTCCTTGCATTTATTGACGTGACTGCTGCCATCAACAACAAATAAAAAGCTACAGCACTGTTTTCGATGAGGAAAATGATAATGGTGCCGAATTGGTAATTATGTGTTGGTTGAACACCAGACAGGGTGAACAGGAAGCATAGATCCTCATGAGCCCCAGGAGCATGCTAACGCTCATGATGATCTGTGCTTCTTGAGTGTGCCATTGGGATTTTTCAGGGGCACTCTGGCTCCTTTTGGACTCGCCCATGAATACAACCGGTGTCGGTAAGAGGAGCGAGTTCTCATCAGCTCTCACAGCTTGCTGCGAGAGCACATGAGAATCTGTGCCACTTGATGATGTGGGCGTTCACTGCCTCTTTTTGTCCACCCACCCTTCCCCCCTTCATGACCACCCTGCCCCCTTAACCCTTTTAGCCCCACGGTCCCATTTCTCATATTATGGAAGTGTTGCCCAACGATTGTACCAGCTGTAGGAGATGGATTGATTTTGATAATTCAAGGGTAGTGCCAGATGAGCTTAAAGCTCATCTGGCACTACCCTTGAATTATCATGATCAATCAATTTCCTGCTGCAGGGTCCTGGGGCTAAATGGATTAACCCCATTGTGCATGCAATCACCAGCACTGTTCACAAAACTGATGGCTGTGTGCACAAGAGGCTTAACCCTTGTGTCGGTAGTGGTTTTTGTCGCAATGATTCCAGCACAGCAGCAGTAAGATTTGAGTGCAGGAATCGTCACGACAAAAACTGATACCGACACCCAAAGGGTTAATTCACATACCAGGCAAACTTGGTGCTAAATTTGGTGCCTTTTTTTGTGTGTGTGACTGCTGTGCATTGGTCAGCCTGCACTCAACTCTTACTGCTGCTGTGGAGGTTCTGTTGTAAAAGCTTTGCAGTGTATTGTGATGGTGCAAAAGGATGAGCGATTTATGTATGTGTCCACTGTGATAATTCCAACACGTTGACACTGTAGTAGACTACTCTTACTTTTCAGGAGAAGAGGACGTTTCACAGTTTCTTTTGCGCGTTTGTCGGCTTTTTCCATGTTTCATTGTTAGTAATTGTACTTTTTTAGACTTAAGTTGCGTATGGTTAGTCTCAAGGAGTTGGAATTACACAGTTATTGTTGTGCGAGAGAGAGGAAACGTTTGTTTTTAACCATTTCAGAGAAACACCAGTTGTGTTCAAAACCTGCTTGATCTTGTCATTATATTGTGAAGATTCTTGATGATTTTTTTTTTTTCCAATATACAACTCGCTGATGTAGAGAACTGTTTACTGTGCACAAGAAAGTAAAATGGGTATTGCTTTTTCATTAAACATGTTCATCTGTGAAGACACCGCAGGCAACGGTAGTGCCCAATTAGCTTAACCCATTTAGCCCCAACACCCTACAGCAGGAGATGGATAGACCATAATTCAAGGGTAGTGCCTGATTAGCTTGGCACCATCTGGCACTAAGCTAAGCAGGCACTACCCTTGAATTATGGTCGATCCATGTCCTGCAAGTGATACATAGTTAACTGACACCCCTAAATTTCAACCCCCACCCGGGTCTGCCCTGGGGGACTTGGGTGGGGTTAACTGCTTTTTAGTTCCCAGGGTCACCCTGGTCAGCCCCACAGGGTGGGTTTTCCCCTCTATTCATGGGGCATTTGTTTCTGTTTAGAATTGGTCCATTCACCTGTATTTACCTTTTTAAACTCTCCCTACTGTCTGCGCTGCCTGTAGCTCTTGATATTGCATGTGTGTTGCTAAATGGTCTTGTGTTTATTTAGCTTATTGGACCGGCTGGTGACATACATTCACTATTCTGTTTTTTGTTTTTTTTCACAAGTAGTGCAGGCACGTCCTGAGAGAAAGTCTTGTTGCTGTCGATGTTAAGCAATGTACAACCAACCAACCTAAATTTCAGAAATGCGTCCTTGGGGTTATATGGTTTAACATCTCCACCTCAGGGGAACAAGAGGGGGGGGGGGGGGGTGTTAAACTGATTGGACACTACCCTTGAACTGTGACTGATCCATCTGCCGTAGATGGGAGACCAACTTTATCCAAGTTATGAAAGCCATCACACACGGCTGTTTCAGTTTGGCCACTTAGTTTGTTCCAGGCGAGCCGAGAAACTGGGTCACAAGTCGTGCGCGCGCGCTGCCTCAGCCAGTCTCAGCTGTCGGGCTAGCTGATAAGCGGGCTTCCCGCTAGGCGCAGTACAGCAGGGAAAATGACTACCTTTTGTTTTTCATGACTTTCTTATTTACCGTTCAAGTGTGTGATGCAAAACTTTGTTTGTTTAAAAGCGGACATTCTGCCCGACACACTGACACCAAACACACTATAGTTGTGACAAACCAGTAGCCAGCAGGATAAGGTGGAAAGAAAGAGAAAAAAACAGATTTCACTCTCTGTGTAGTGTTTTTTCACAAAATAGATGAAGTTCCAATATCAATAACACAAATACGATACAAACTACATCAAAACGGACTTGCACGTGCTAGAAGTAACATGCCTAGAGTAAGTATGACTTACCAGATCAGAGATACCGTGAAAGGGGCCGGAGAGCGGAGGGTGATAATGAGGTCACTGTTAGTGCCAGTATTCTCACAGGCACATAGCAGTAGCACCGATCTGTCAACACTGGACACAGTTCTTTGGCACTACTTTCAGTTTCACTGCAACACCCTACAGCAGGAGATGGATCGACCATGGTATTTCAAGGGTAGTGCCAGATTAGCTTGTGACATCAAGCACAAAGCTAATATGGCACTACCCTTGAATTATCATGGTCAATCTATCTACTACAACTGTTACTCAGTCGTTCAGTAGATGACACCTCCAAAATTTGGGAAATGCAGCCGTGGTATTAAATGGGTTAAAGAAAACTGTTGTGTGGTAAACAAGATGATCTCACTCTTGGGTAGTTTCTCAGGACGAAAATGTTTAATCTGGAAAAGTCTGCTTTGAACGTGAACGGACCACAGCAGAATAAAAAAAATTCAATACACCTATGCACATCAGTCTGCTTGGCACACCAAAACCTCCTCCGACAGCAACTGCGACCAACTTTGTGATTTGGAAATAAAAGATTAGCTTAATTGTCTGACAGAAAGTGGTAAAAATTCGATGGTGTGATATTTAAAGAAAACACACACACACACTGCCGCGTGTAGTGTGTGTAACGACAGCATAACAATCACCTGCTTCCAATCCATTTGCTCATTTCGTTTCTTCACAGGTGGCATGACTGAGTACAGCACAGGTGACACTAGTGTCATGTGTTCTGTTCTGAGTAATTTGAGCTTCTCTGCTTCCGTTTGCAAGCCGTATGTGCTGCTCTTTGGAATGTTTGTTGTTGCATGCGTCTCTTCGCCTCCCTGCTCACTGTGTAGTGCCAGTCCAAAGCCCATTGTGCGATAAAGTCTGCACAGTGGCACTCAACTGAGTATGTGTTGTTTTGGGATTATCTTTAACGCCCTGTCCTCATGGAGATTTATCCCATATCACGTCTGTATCATTTGTTCATATTTACTGCATGATATGGCCTGCCTGTCATACCTTTTTCTTGACCTCCTTCCACATATTCGACACAGAGAATTGAGTCTAGATTCATGGACACTGACAGTATGTGAGGTGTCCTCCATTTTCACAATCTACACCATTTAATTTGATGCAAACTCTCACATAAACATACGTTACGAATAATAATAGATCCTATCGCTAGAAAGGGACTAAACAAAAAGTCACGTTCATTTAGCATGCACTCCAACGTCACACTGAAAAGCAGAAAACGCACAAGAGAGTATGACACATATTCCCGTGACTGACTGCCAGAATGTTTTTATCCCACTAAAAACTTTACAACAAGAATCTCTAGTTGTAGATGAAACTAATGCTAATAATAGCAAGGAATGCGGCATCTTGGATACCACTTGACTTCTGGCTATCGTCTGTCAGTGTTCTCATTAATTCATTCTCTGCTCCCACGGGCGGGGCCTCAGACCATTTTAGTGTCAGTGGGCTGTGTGTCTGCAGTCTTGTTAACTATGTACAAAAATGTAATGTCTGACTAAGTGCTTTGCTATAGAACTAACCCATATACTGAGGCTACAAGCTTTAAATTTGTACACTGCCGGTCTGCAAGCCACATTATAGTACATACTTACAAATAAGGATATAGACCAATGGCTTTAGTTCAAGGGTAGTGCCAGAATAGCTTGGCACCTAGAGGTGCCAAGCTATTCTGGCACTACCCTTGAACTATTTTAGTCAAACTTATTTCACAGACTGGTGTATTCCGAATGATAAGGGCTAAGAAGAACATTATACAAAGACTTAATGAAGTACATGAAAGAAATGATAACATTGATCCGTGCTACGGACTGCTTCGTGCCTGTGTCTGAGAGTACTACTGGCACTAACAGTGACCTCATTATCACCCTCCGCTCTCCGGCCCCTTTCACGGTATCTCTGATCTGGTAAGTCATACTTACTCTAGGCATGTTACTTCTAGCACATGCAAGTCCGTTTTGATGTAGTTTGTAGCGTATTTGTGTGATTGATGTTGGAACTTCATCTATTTTGTGAAGAAACACTACATAGAGAGTGAAATCTGTTTTTTTCTCTTTCTTTCCACCTTATCCTGCTGGCTACTGGTTTGTCACAACTATAGTGTGTTTGGTGTCAGTGTGTCGGGCAGAATGTCCGCTTTTAAACAAACAAAGTTTTGCATCACACACTTGAACGGTAAATAAGAAAGTCATGAAAAACAAAAGGTAGTCATTTTCCCTGCTGTACTGCGCCTAGCGGGAAGCCCGCTTATCAGCTAGCCCGACAGCTGAGACTGGCTGAGGCAGCGCGCGTGCACGACTTGTGACCCAGTTTCTCGGCTCGCCTGGAAAAAACTAAGTGGCCACTTCTAGCGCTGGGCCAAACAGCCGTGCACAAGGTGTGAATGTCTTTCATGGTAAGGGAACTGTCTCGGACATAATCCATTTAAAATAACCATTGAATACATATTCGAAAGATACTTGCTATCAAGTGTAACTTTTCTGTTTCATGTAATGCTGACTGGCTACCGTAGAATTTTTGTAAATTGTGCTTCACACATGGCTACTCTACATGATTTTGCTTTGTGTTTCAATTTTCAGTACATGTATTTGTTCACTGTGCTCCAAAATATGTTGGATCTTTAAAAAATGTGAAAAGATTTTAAGCGCAACTTTTACTAGATTTCCTTCAAATTAAAATGACTTAAAACTACTGCCGGGAGGAATTGAGACCCCAATTTTGTAATTAAAATGCAAATTCACTTCTAAGTCGGTTTGACTAAGGGTGTGCAGTATTTATGATTGTGAATTTCAAAAATTTGCCAGTTTTGCAGCAGTACATCTTCCTGTAGTCATTTGAGTTGATATGACTGCAGGTAAGATTATTCAGGGGTAGACAGGTCTGCAGTGTGACACCATTATCAAATGTTGTCAAGCATTTGCTGCTCAGTGATTCTGGACCTTGAAGCTTATTGCGGTAAGGTCCCAAATCGCAAATCTATGTATTTTCTTTCTGTAAAATCTTGCCACAATAGTATGTACCCACTGTGTTCATTGAAATGTAATGCAAAAGTGTTGACATACTCTGTAAACTCGACTCGAGTCTAGTACTAGAGGATGCTATGTCGCCCAAAATATGTATGGTTACTTTATTGTATATTTCTTTTTAGCATAGCTTGGCGCTGTATGGAACACAATTTGTTTTCAAACTTGAAAGCAAATTTTGTTTTGCTGTTGAATTCTGGGATTGCATTAACAGACCTGCAACCAGACCCTCCCACATGCAAGAGGTATAGATTCTCATGAGCCCCTGCAGTTGCAGGGGCTCATGAGAATCTATACCTCTTGCAAGTGAGGCATTGCCACATCTCTGGATGAGAAATCACTGGAGTTTGAGCCAAGCAGCCTTTCACTATAGCAAGTTGTATCATGTTCGAGAAAAAATGTACAAGTATGAGCAAGGACTGATATAATAAACAGGTTGTGACTGTACTTCTTGTCCTAGCGAACCAGCTTGAACTGAATGAACATACTATTTTATCTTGTAGGGCATTGTTATCTTGGACAAAAGTGATTTGAAGAGAGAGAGAGATGTAGAAATGTGATAGAGGAAACTGTCTTGATTTTGCAAATGCCTGCTTTGTCAGATTTGGCATACAGAAATACTGTTACAGAAAGGGGGGGGGGGGGGGGTGACAAACATTTCAGCCTTTTAATGCCTCCAATTTGGGAACTTACTTTATTCTGTGACACATGTACAAAGTACATTGGTCAAGGTTCTTCTCACTTTAGATTTTATCAGTACTTGTCTGTTTTTCTTCAAGTTAACTGCACCAGTATTGTGGAGACACCAGCCATAAGAATGTAAGCTTTAATATCTTGCATAGTAGGAATCTTTCTCAGACAGTATTCAACTCCCATGGAAACGCTATAGTCACCTATGCACATTGTATGGTTGGGCTTTCAAGTGAGTCTATGTTTTAAGTGGATTTTCAAGAAAAGAATCCAAACTGGAGTTGAGCAGGCATCTGCCTAATCAAAGCAGAATTACATTTGTGCTGGTCTGTGATTTTGGGCATTACAGCTCGGATCGGTAAGATCCAAAATCATGGGCCCAAGTGCGCATATATATTATTACACTGTACAATTTGTCGTTTGTTTCTAATGAATAAGAGTGAATAAAAACCAGAGATGTGTGATATATGTGGGGATTGTGGTGAAATGAGATGCATGTTGGAGAGAGATCGGTCCTTCAGTCGGCCCCAGCCCAGTACGCAAAAGATCCTCAGGCCAATGTCTGTCTCAGTTGGACTGACCCAGCAATATACCGTTACATTCTGTGTTGCATTTTGTTTATTCACATACAGCACAGACACGTATCTTTGTTAATGTTGCTGTCAGGAAGTTGAGCTAATTTGCAAGCAAATTTGCAAAAAGAAAAACCAGTTACATATGTGATTGGTCTGAGGACTTTTGCATACAGAGGGGCTCGTAAGAATCTGTGCCTCTTGCTTGTGGAGAGCATGCTACTTATTTATCAAAGACAGTAGCGTAGATTTATAACTGAGATTGACTGATGCAGGGACCCTGGGCTGTGAAATTGGTGTAAATGTATAAAATGAACACTAGAACAAAATCTGTACATGTACTTCCAGTTGCGAGAATTTGTTTCCGAGTTCTGACTTTTGTGCACAATTTGTAAATCGTTTGTAATGTACACACATGCTGAATAAAACATGCAACTTTTGTTTTGTGCTTGCAAGAAAGGGACAGCAAATAAAAATTGAATGAAAATTATTCTGATTTTGTAGTGTTTGTGTTTTTTTATCTACTAAGCATTAACTCATTCAGCCTGACGCAGTTATCGCCCAAATTTTGGAGGCATCATCTAACGACTATGAACCTGTTGCAGTAGATGGATCGACCATGATAATTCAAGGGTAGTGCCAGATTAGCTTGGTGCCAAGCTAATCTGGCACTACCTTAAATTATAATGGTTGATCCATCAGGCATGGGAATTGTCCACAAAAACGCGGAATTTCCGCGGGGGGGAAAAAATCGTCCGCTAAATTAAAAAGGCGTCTCCGTGAAAAAAACATTGTGGGGAGCAAAGCACCGGTTTTACTCGGCGGGCAGGCTGTGTCCGCGGCCCGCACTGGCCTGAGTGCGCTGCGCAGTAAACGTACGCAGGCAAACCTTACCCTCCACCCCCGTTTAATTTTTCGGCCCTATACTCAAGGTGTCCAGTCTACACACCCCACCCTCGTTTGATTTTCGCCCCTGGAAGCAAGGTCTAGCGTCGTGGAGGCCTTTTGTATCAGGTTGAAGGTCCCGGTTTCACTATGATTTTTGCTTGGGCAATTCCCATGCCTGATCCATCTGCTGTAGTGCGTCAGGTCTGAATGGGTTAAGTGGTGCTTTTATTGTTTTGGGGGCACATATGGGTATGTAAACAAACTACCACTGTCCTCGTATCATTTTACTATAGAGAAAGATAATAGGAGACCCGTAAGACAATGAATTCAATAGAGCCGCATCCATCATTAATTTACGCCATTTTTAATATCAAAATTTTGACCCCAATTTTACCCCCCGTTAATTCTAAATCAACCCTTTGATTTTAAAAAAGTGACGAGCATGACGGATGCGGCCTTATTGATCTGATTATCTTACGGGTCTCCTATTATCTTTCTCTATAACTATTGTCTCTATAAAAACCTAATCATGAACCTGATCAAGTAATGCCAAGTGAAACTTAATACTTATTAACAAGTTGCAACTAACTTTTAGGAACCTGCAGAGGTAACCTTTAAGTGTGTTGCCATAAGAACTTATTAATTACTTACCATAAGTTCTTACAAGTACTTACCCTAAGTTCTTACAACAACTTGACTTAAGTCACAACTTACTCGGTCAGATTTGACAAGATACAAGGACAATAAAAAAACTTTTTTTTTCTCAGTAGTACTCTGGTGGTGGTGCAGATGGGGTTAAATAATCAGGCACAAGTGTTGTAAGTGGCATGGCATTTGTCTGTGAAGTGTATGACATTAATAAACGATTACCAAATCTGATTTTTATTTGTTTAAAAGATTGTGTAGTTTTTCTGTGGTTTCCTGTACCCCTATCTTTTTTTCCCTCTGCTAAAAAACTAGCCTTTAATTCTTCAACATTCACGGGTGATTGACTACGCATTTTATTCTGTATTTCTGACTTCTGTTTCTTGTAATTATTTAAATCATCCTGGACCCGCTTAAATTCTTCGTCATCAATAAAATTATCGTTTAATGCCTTACTGATAATAAGTTTCATACTGCTCAGCTTTGCACCAGCAAGCGTACTCAATGCTTCATGTTTCTGTAATTTCGTGTGAAACCTCTTGTTCAAGGCTTCCAAACCAAAGCAAGCCAGGCATGTAGCAACGCTAACACCCTCAATTGCTATTCCAGCCAAACTTCCAATTCCTGTGGCGAACAGAACTATACCCCCTACAGAACACCCCACCCGGGTCTGCCCTGGGGGACTTGGGTGGGGTTAGGTATTTTTTAGTTCCCAGGGTCACCCTGGTCAGCCCCACAGGGTGGGTTTTTCTCTCTATTCTGGGGCATGTGTTTCTGTCTACCCGAGGTCCATTCACCTGTATTTGCCTTTTTAAAACTCTCCCTACTGTCTGCACTGCCTGTAGCTCTTGATATTGGATGTGTGTTGCTAAATGGTCTTAGCTTTATTTAGCCCCCATGTGTTAGGTTTATTTAACGTATTTGACCGGCTGGCGACATACATTCAATGTTCTGTTTTTTTGTTTTTTTTTCACAAGCAGTGCAGGCACGTCTTGAGAAAGCCTTGTTGCTGTCGGGACGTTAAGCAATGTACAATCAAAACCCTACAGAACATGAAGCTGAAACTGCACCAATAGCCATAGAAGTGTTTTGAACAGAATTAAATACTGACTTATACCTCCTTTTGCACCGTGAATATTTCGCTTCTTCACTTTCCAAATATTTCAAAGCTTCTGTAATATTATTTAATCTGAATGCATCTGCCTGTAATGTTTTATCTGATGCAATTGGCACAGCTGTCACCTGTGTATCAGGCGCAAGTGTTGTTTTAGTCGTCACATTTGTTTCAGTTGGCTCAAGCGTTGGTAGTTGCGGATAGAAGTTTACCATTTTTTTTATTCACAAATATTTTTTTTAATTTAATCAGCAATTACATTTTGCAACTCTTCAAAAGTATACAATTTGTTAGCATAATAAAATGCAACAAGATCAATGTGTTCAAGGTTTATGTAAGTTAGACGAACAAAAGTTGTTTTGTCAACCACCACCTTGACAGCTGGAACACTGCTCGAAACATTAATAACATCATTATTTTTTGTAATGGCAATAAAGACCTTTGATGATTCTGTTACTGTTTCATTCCATGTAAGTTTAATTCCTTGTGCAATTTGAGCCTCTTTAGCAGTAGTTACTGATCTCATGATAATTTCAAATACTATTGTCGCTTCTCTTGCGATGGGAAAGTTTATTGGTGCAAACACGACCTTCGCATCAGACCTACCCTTCCTATGTGTAAGAAGATATCTCCGTCTCTCATAATTTTCAACTTTCAGTTTTTCTCTGATATTGTCATCTAAAGCAAAGCTTGGAACAAGACTTACAATAAGCGGGCCCCGAGTTAACAACCTTCCTAAACACTAAGGCACCTTCGTCATCAGTGTATACATAAGGACTAATAAATTCCAACTTTATGTCCCAGTCAATTGTGGGTGGTGGTGCCGGTACAGGTGAAACCACCCACTTACTACCCACATGTATTAAGTTGTAGGGCGAATTATTTACAGGTGGAGTAGGTACAGTAACATCACGCAGCTGACCAAGTTTAGGAATCTGTTTTTCACCGTCTTTCATGTCAACAATTACTTTCCTCTTGTACATGCCATTTGAATCAAGTTCAAAACCATATATTTCTCCAACATCCCCCTCCTTCTCAAAATCCTGTACATCTGCCAAATCTTTCAACTCTGTTACTGGACACGCAACTGGTATGATTGTTCGCTTCGGACCAAGACCACTCATTTTTATAAACAAAAATAAAATTATTTAACTTCTAACACAACACTAAAATCATGCATAAGAACTGGTTTGTCATCCTGATTAGTTACAGATATACTCAGTGACTCAAAGAAACTAGAACCTAATTTCTTAAACTGCAAATTAGGAAATCTAACAACTACACTTTCACAATACGGAGCAGTTCCAGCTGGCACACATCTCAACAAAGTAGAAGGCTTTCCATTGTGTACATTCTCAGTTGTGTTCAGTTCTTTCAAATAAACATTTAGCACTGTGTGTACTGACAAATTGACAGGACGTTTTCCAGTTATTTTAAGTTTTTTTGTCTTCATTGTTATAATACCAAACATAGCTTCATCTAAATCATCTGATCTCCACCAATCTTCGTCAATATAAAATCCAAGTAAATATGCAAATCTATCTGAGATCTTTAACCAATCTTGTGTCGGAGATTCTAATGTAACAAGTAGGTTAGCTGGATTTAAAGTTGCTTTAATTTTAAAATTACTTTGAAACCATTCAGCTATAGTACAAAAGTCATAATACCCAGGCGGTAAAGCTTCCGTCTTACCACCAAAATTTACTTTATTATATATATCATCTTCTACATTAAACCATTTTACTGTGTAGAACATTTCATGGATAGCTACAGCCTTACTACCATCACGATTATCAATCCCATTAGTTAACCACACTGGTTTGCTTGTGTCAAGATTTGTTAAGGTAATAAACATTTTTATTATCTCATATAAAAAAGGATGGAATTTAAATCACCAACCATTACCACAACAAACGCATTTGAATTTAATGTGAATGCCAAATATAATGTCGCACCTACTTATGAACAGAAAATAATTCAACTAAATCAACTCGACATAGCTGTAAGTGAACAAGATTTATTTCAAGTGAAAGTACCGAATCCGTTTGACCATTACCTAAACCCTCCAATAACAGATGACTCAACTGCAAGAAAGTGGTCTTCAAGTCCACTACAGATGTTTCAAAACCAACTTAATTTTGCTATTCTATGTTCTACTACAGGCTGTGGTGTTTCATTTACAGACCATTTGAATCACTCAAACAAACTGATTAGGTCTGTGTATCGTTTCCATGTTTATTACCAGCTTAGACGTATACTGTCAGAACTGCATACACCATTACCCACTGAATCCAGTTTCAACAGGTATAACAACCCCATGGATATGAAAGCGTTTGAACGCATTTGTAATGAATTTAACATAAGCACTAAGTATGACTTCACACAAAAACTTGATGATCACAAAGGCATGGGTACATTGTATTACGCTTTGAGTCACAGACAATACCCTCAAGATTATTACCCTGGTTACACTTCATTCTCATCTAAATCACAAGTCTGGTTAGGATCAATAGAACAGAAACAGTCAAACGCCTGGACCACATTTGTCTTAGATAAATCTGACGGGTTTACTCAAGCAGGAGTCGAGCGCGTCAATGAGTCTATCAGAACATATGTCTGGTGTTTACTAGGAGCACAATCACTAACAAAATCAAACATTTTGAATGGAAGTGGTAAATTTGAAGCACAAAAACAGTTTCTTGCAAATCTTGAAGATTCAATTAATTCAACAGTTGATCTCCCATCTAGCATACAACGCTACCAAGACGTTTTAAGATATGCCAGATCAAAAGTTGACTTTGTAGTTGGCATCGGGTTATACATGTTACCATCTGACCTTCAACTCCAAATGGGTACAATAACAAATTATAATAATGAAATAGTTGTTGCAGGTGTTGGTCAAAAACTCAGTCTCAATCAATCTGTAAACTTGGGGGCCACAACCACACATGTACAGCCGTTAAAATCATTACAGACGGTAACACCCCCGGCCCCGGCCCCAGCCCCGACCCCGGCCCCAACACCGGCACTCATACAAGCGGTAACCCCTACACCAACCCCTGACACACATGAGTCGGAAAGAACTGCATTGGTAATAGGTCTAACAGGATTAGGGGTATTACTTCTTTATCTGTTTCATTAAATAACCCACCATCAACCCTCCTACTGTAACCAGAAAGATCCACACATGCTCTGCCATAAACCCAACTACCTTTGACCCCACCCGGGTCTGCCCTGGGGGACTTGGGTGGGGTTAGGTATTTTTTAGTTCCCAGGGTCACCCTGGTCAGCCCCACAGGGTGGGGTTTTCTCTCTATTCTGGGGCATGTGTTTCTGTCTACCCGAGGTCCATTCACCTGTATTTGCCTTTTTTAAATTCTCCCTACTGTCTGCACTGCCTGTAGCTCTTGATATTGGATGTGTGTTGCTAAATGGTCTTAGCTTTATTTAGGCCCCATGTGTTAGGTTTATTTAATGTGTTTGACCGGCTGGCGACATACATTCAATGTTCTGTTTAGTTGGTTGTTTTTTTTTCACAAGCAGTGCAGGCACGTCCTGAGAAAGCCTTGTTGCTGTCGGGACGTTAAGCAATGTACAATCAATCAATCAACCAACTACCTTTGCTGTAGTAGTGATAAGCCAACTGACAACAGTGCCTATAATGTCAGGCAAAGCGTCCACTGCTTTCAGAGCCAATTTTTTAAGCAAGTCTGATATGTGAGACAACTGTTTCTTTACCCATGACTGTAAATCTTTTGGGTCTGTTGGAGCCGGGGGGCCAGGGGTTGGTGGTGCCGGGGCTGGCGGTGTTGAACCACCGGGTCCACCAGCACCGGAGACAGCTAACACAACAGTACTGATAATAAACCCAAGAGCAGTAATTAAACTAGCAATTGTAATACCCTGTTCTCTGAAAAGTGTTTTTAGTCTCTCAGCCAGAGTTGTGTCTTCGTGAAGTATTTTCTGAATAGTTTCTCTAATCCTGTTGACCTGTGTTTTCAGTTTTTGTCTTCCAATACTAATCACTTCTAACCGTCCTGATCTTTCTATCTGCAAATCATTTAATCTGTGCTGTATTCTTTCTTTTATTTCTGTGTCAAGATTTCCATTGTCTGCTGTAGCCAGTTTCTCTTTTTCACGTTCTATGTGTTTATCAAGCTCACCTAGTTTGGCAACATTATTAACCATCTCACCTCTTATTGTCTGCAGTGATTTATCCAAACCCATAATCTCTCTCATTGACAAAGGTGGGTCGTTTATTGTTTTCATAGCGTCATTTAATTGACCTTCAGTAAATGAGGTTTCTTGTATCACTGTGTTTGCTATTTCTGGCAGGCTTGTTACTGGTGCCATTTCAATCTCTTGCCCTGTTGGCAACTTTGTTTGCGTGTCGTGAAGAACACTAGCCAGTCTTGGCGTGACAGGAGACCCTCCAATTCCAAGATACCTTGCCAACCCAGAGTTACCACCGACGTCACCTTTAATTGTACTTAAAGCCCTAAACTTAGAAGGATTATTTTTATGTGTTAGATATATTTTCCCTCTGTCTGTATTTACAAATAAGTGCCCTTTATCATATTCAAATTGATTAGGATCTATTACATCTGGGTGGACACCAACACTGTCATAAAATGAGTTTACTTTATCTTTTAGCAGTTCGTGATACATACTAGAAGTAGTTACCATTCCAGTCATATCTGTGATACTGGTATCTGAGACATTCATGTCATCCATTTCAAAATCTTCATGATTAAATCCTCCCGCTGCCATTGTTTTATTAATTTATTATTTTTTATTGTGCATAATAAAAATGACACAGTCTTACGGATCAAAGTTAGACCCATACAGAAAACTACGTGAGCCTCTGGGTGTTAAGGGCATAAGACAATCAATCGTCATCACAAACAATCCAAGTACCATAGACCAGAATCAAACACTTACAGTCAAGTTTCCAAACCTAGGTCCCAGTGACGTTATTGTTCCTGGCACTGCACGCCTAGCATTTAATATTGAACTAACATCAGACGCAGACGTAAACAGAACACTAGTTAACAATCTTGGTAGAGCAATTGTTAGAACTATTAAAGTAAAACTTGAAGGACAGGAAGTGTTTAGTCTTGACGACTCAGATGTATTTTACTGTTACAAAGACCTTTGGCTCACAAGAGAAGAATGAGAAGATCGTATTTATCAAGGCATACAGCCAGATAATGTTGGTAAACTTCGAATCAATGCTGGAGACAAAACAACTACTGGGGTACCAAAGGAAGTTATTATAGCAGAAACATATGGAACCCGATTTTACATTCCACTTGAGTTTGAAATCCTAACAGCACATTTGCCTTATTATCAAGGGGCACTGAATGACCGTCTGAGCTTTGAACTAACCTTAAATGACTACTCCAAAGTTATAAAATCATCTGCCACAGATGCAACATACAAGATCTCTAACATTTCCTTGGAATATGAAATTGTCACACACACTGATCTAGCCAGACTCATTCAAAATCAGTATCAGTCAAGACTGCCAATTTATTATGACAGGGTGATTAGACATAGTTTAATGCAAAAAGACAAGAGTGACCCAATGTGGAACATAAACTTAAACACACCAGCTAGGTCACTGAAAGGTATTCTTATGTTGTTTGTTGAACCAGCAGATCCATATAAACGGGATTCAGAAAAATTCTACAATCCTAAGATTACACATTTGTCCTGCACAATTGAAGGCCGTCCTAATCAAGTGTATGCTTCAGGTTTGTTACCTTATCAACACTACGATGAGATCACAAAGTATTTTGCGGGTGGAAGGATTAGAGATAAACCTGCAAACATTGCGTGCAAAGATCTACATCTGTATGATGTTAGGATCGGACAATACCTTACAAACAAGTATGCACTGTGGCTAGACCTTCGTAGTACAGATGATGATTATCTTCATGGGTCAGGACGAACTGTCGAGAATGGTAGTGATGGAATAACAATTCAGATACAAAAGAAAGTTGAAACTGCTGCAGCCATAAACATATATTTGTACCTGATATATGATGCACAACTCAATATTGCAGAAAGCAGACTAAGTGGACACATATATTAAAATTATATTGTGTATTAAAATGAACCGGAGCTTAATGACCCTTGATCCACACTGTGGCTTATTTGTTGGTGCCACAGGGTGTGGTAAAACTGAATTTGTTCTTAACCTATTACAAACAAGATACATACACCACTTTGAAAACATTGTCATATTTTGTCCTACGATCAAACACAACAAAGCTTATCACAACCGTTTATTTATT
>BTPG01000006.1:89825503-90004945 GCA_036245525.1 Semisulcospira habei
CATAGTTCTTAAAATACACTTGACTACCAGGATCTGGGTACTTAAGTACAGTTTGTATGTCATCAGCTGACCTGCAGTGTAGAACGTGTTTGTGCGCTACGTTTATGGAGGAGAATCTTTGTAAACATCTTTTACACACTTCCTGTTTGCCATTGTGTTTTGTTGTATGTCCGTGAATTAGACGTGACATATTTCTGATAATTGTGTAGTGGAAGTTATTGTCATCGCCGATTAGCAACATGTCAACATGTTTATCTTCTGACTGACCGTAGGTTGGGGCAATTGGAGATACTCTAATTGGTTGTAACTTGTTCTCAGATTCATTATCCCACACATACACATTTACAGATATACCAGGATTTAGTTTTTCAAACAAGTCTATGTCCTCTATTTTAACAGGGAACTCAATGCCACTAAAATCGAGTTCATTTACAAATTTGGTGTAGTTAGATACACGTTCAGGTTTTGATTTTACAAAGTGTAGTTTAGCAAGCACACACCACATGAAACAATAGTTGTCATTGTTCTGTATGTTGACGACAGCCTTTTTGTTTACTACTTCTGTTGGCAGTGGCAACCATGCTTTACCTAATATGGGATGATACCTTGACTGCTTTAGTTGTAGTTCATGTACATGTCCTTCGTGCCAGCCAGACCCCTTCATTTTTGCACTGTCAATTGCCTGTAGAAAGTCTGGTAATAGTCTGTCTCTAAACACGTTCTCCAATTCTCTTCTTGTGTTAACAGTGTGTTGTCTTGTTGATATATACAATACAATTACCTCACCGCCCATTCTAGTGAATTCGATTTTCGCAACAACCTGAATCTTAACACTGCCTGTGAGAAGATTTTGTTGTATGACAGAAAAAGAGTTTTCTATTGATTCGTAAACATTATTAGTATTGGTTATGGGTAAGTTTGTTGTGTGAAACACGTTTCTTAAACTAGATGAGCCAGGGTTTTGAACATTGTCCGTCATTTTTATTTGTCCGACAAAATAATAAATGAAAAAATATTACTGCTGGCTCACCTTGTGTAATACCACTTTATTAACTGTAACACTGTCAATATAAACATTTAGTTTGCATAGTTGCTTAAATATGCTATAACAAACTTCCCCTAACCAACCATAGTTGGTATCATCAACTTTAAAAGTAGGTGTCTTTAAATCAACTGTCATGCGCTCCACATCTGGATGCTCATCAACATAATCCAAAGTCACACTATATGTAGCATATATTTCTGATGGTGCTGAAAGGCTTATGTTAGTCTGTTTGGGTAATATTAAGTCAGTAAAATGCATAACATCTTTGAAACAGTGTGAGATATCAAGCACTTGTATGATTTGTCCGTCTGTCATTTTTATTGGACAAACAAATGTATAAATTGTTATCAAGCAAAATCATGTTTTCTAGGAAATTACACTGAGCAGTAACCTTTTACGTTTGCATCACTCCAGCAATATTGCCATATAGTTTTTGAGTTTACCCCAGACAAGACTTACCCTGTCCCAGTAGGTATAAAGCGTGGTTTCAGCATGTGCTAAAATCATGCTTTTTTTCCTGCTGCTTTTCTGCTATATTCTTGCTGGTTAAAGTGTGGTTTCAGCATGTGCTAAAATCATGCTTTTTTTCCTGCTGCTTTTCTGCTATATTTCTGCTGGGCTATTAAATGATTTGGGTGGGCTTATAAATGGCAAGCATCACAGATTAAGAGACAACCCCTGTCACTCTAACCTGTTGAGAGACTGCCTTAAAACAATGAATGTGTCATGTTGCTTTCATTTGTATTCATTCCCCTGTTATAAACCTAATAGAACACCTTAGGCTCACCATTGTGAATACTAACATTACAGTTTTAGTCAAGACATAACGCCGGTTGGCACTTACTTGGCAGTGGGCCTGAAATGTCTTACAAATCAATTGTGATGTCATGTGTAGTGACCCTGTCCCACCTGAAGGTCTCTATGTTAAAGCAAACAAACCTCACAGTCTATGTAATTATCTTATTAACAAATCTACCTTTCATAGAAAGACCTGTTTACCCACCTGTTCGCACGCTAGCAGAAAGCCCTTTGTAAGGCGATCACAGCTCTTGACACCTGCTATTCAATTTCAATCCTGCTATGGGGAAATTCCCTTCAGTCAATACAGGCCCCAAAATAGTCTAGACAGGTTGTTCCGCATTTAGGATCAGGTTTTGCCGGATCCGTCTTATTCTTGCCAGTTAGTGTTCAAAATGACCGGTTGTTTTTGTTATAATTTATTCATTGGACCATTAGCCGGTTGAGATGTATGACGTCAGCTCTGTAAACCGCTAAGTTGTGTATGCGTGTCTGTGTTGTTTGAGTGTTAGTGTGTCTGTGTGTGCGTGTGTGTGTGTGTGTGTGTGTGTGTGTGTGTGTGTGTGTGTGTGTGTGTGTGTGTGTGTGTGTTTAAAAGTTCACTTGGTCCCTACTTGATCAGAGTGTTGGTTGTGTTAAATCGATCTATGTAAACAGGTAATTGCTTAAGTTTATTCATAACATACCCGAATTGAGGTGGAGGTCTTTCAGAACCGGTCAAGCTTAGACATGAGTGATTTTTTAGACATGAGGTGTCGGACTTTTACCATTATTTGGTTCCAGACCTCGACGACTTGACCCATGACCTTGACCATGACCTTGACCCATGACCTTGACCCTGGTGACCTTGCTCCATGACCTTGACCCATGGCCTTGACCCATGACCTTGATGACCTTGACCCTGGTGACCTTGATCCATGACCTTGACCCATGACCTTAACCCATGACCTTGACCCATGGCCTTGACCCATGACCTTGACCCATGACCTTGACCCATGACCTCGATGACCTTGAATCGTGACCTTGACCCGTGACCTTGACCCATGATTTTTGACCTTGATGATCTTGACCCATGACCTTGACCCATGACCTTTGACCTTGATGACCTTGGTCCATGACCTTGACCTTGGTGAGAGAAAGATAATAGGAGACCCGTAAGATAATCAGATCAATAGAGCCGCATCCGTCATGCTCGTCACTTTTTTAAAATCAAAGGGTTGATTTAGAATTAACGGGGGGGGGGGGGGGGGGTAAAATTGGGGTCAAAATTTTGATTATTAAAAATGGCGTAAATTAATGATGGATGCGGCTCTATTGAATTCATTATCTTACGGGTCTCCTATTATCTTTCTCTACTATCACGTGGACAAGTCATTCCCATGAAAGACCCTGACGTACATCTGTGAAAGAATGGGAACCGAACTTGTTATTTGTACAAGGCAGGCTGGTTGGAAAGAAATATCACCACTGAAACAAACAAAATTCTGACGTGTCATCTGCTGACTTATTACTTCGTTAGTAGAACGACATGCATAAATAATCCCTTTTGCATTTACATACAAATTCAGCAGTGCAAAAAGTTAGTGTATTAACCTTCATTCCGATGCACTACTGCTTGAAATTGATTTGGATATGATAGTTCAATGGTGGTGCCACTGAGGACAGTCATTGGCGCCAACCTATTCTGGCACCACCCTTGAACTATAAAATGATTGATCTGACTCCTAACCTGTAATGTAGCCTTCTCAGAGGACTGAGGACAATAAGCAATTTATTTTTAATGGGCGCACGAGGTGAAATTGAGAACGATGTAAACTACACCCCAAAAGAACGCCGGCAACACTCCACACTGGTTGTCTCCCTTGGTTCGCTACCGCGGTAGCGAATTCCAGGGAAACGACCAGTGTGCTTGAAACCGAGGCAGGCGCCTCTAAAATCCAGACCAATACGAACTATAAACCGTCTTACGAAGAGAAACGGAACGCGCCTTTCCACCCTTTCCCTCCCCGAATCCAATGGATCATGTTACATTGTAGACTGCTAACATATAAGCCAAACAACACTACGGACATGAACGAGTGACGACAGCAGACGATACGCCGTTACCTAGTTTCAAAGCCAGCTTCGGTCGGACTAGCATTCGCTGAAGCCTGAACCAGCCGACCGTAACCGACCCACGCGCACGCGTGTTATTTAATACACCAACACCGAAATCCTAAACTTTTGCCGTTGTCCTCTGAAGACTGCAAGGACTGCAGGACACAGATCGACCATGATAGTTCAAGGGTGATGCCAGAATAGCTTGGCGCCCTTGAACTATCATGGTGGATCCTTATCTTCCTGTGGTGTGTCTGGGGTAGAATGAGTTAATGTGCCACACCTTTCCTTCTGCAAGAGGTATAGATGAGACCGTGCGGTTGGAGAGGCTCATGAGAATCTATGCCTCACGCGAAATGGGGCACGTGTACTTTCATCTGCTCCCCAAAATGAATAGAGGAAGTTACTGAGAGTTTACGCGTTTGGCACTACGTGCCACGGTGGCAGCGTTTTCTTGGATGCTGTACGTGTTGAAGTGCTCAACGGCCGTTGTTCTGGCAAATATAGACTGGAGTTGCTGCTTCGCTGCACAAAGCCGGAAAGCTCCGCCAACCGACCGAGACTATGTTGTAGCCGTACCGTGCACAGCCAAGACTCTGAACAGTAGGTACATTCGAGTATGAATGCATGTGCTATTATATATATATATATATATATATATATTATATATATATATATATATATATATATATATATTATATATATATATATCCCGACGCCATATATATATATATATATATATATATATATATATATATATATATATATATATATATATAATATATATATATATATATATAGTATATATATATATATATATATATATATATATATATGGCGTCGGGACTCAGGATGCTGGTCGCTATAAACGGCCGATGCGCACGGTTGGTTGGTTGGTTAGTTCAGAGTTTAACGTCCACGGCACCGCGGAAGTGATAATGGACGGCCCTGACGGGCGGGTTATGGAAATCTATTGCCTATGGAGTACAATTCAGCCGCACTACAACTCGGCCACTTTGATTTACCAGGACCTTTCAAGGAACATGCTATTGCCGAACAAGCCCGTCCGTTTTCTCCTGGTAGTTGTGAGTCCAGCCTACCGGGGCTCGCCGGGACTCGGCGATTCCCTTTGCTCTCTCGGCCCCGACGCTTAACCGCCTGGAGCTATTTCGGACTCGATGCGCGTGGGCGGTTACATAGTCAAATTTGGCCAGTTCTCAGGCAGTGCAAGGACCGATGTTTTTAAAAATAATTTTTGCCTTGTTTAAAAATTTGTAGTAGGGCTGAATGTTGGAATTTGCTGGAAATGTTTGGTTAGATGAGAGGAGACATGTTTGGTGCTTTGATTTCTACCATCCTGAGCTTATCCAGTGGACAATTGTGGGCCTATGTTGAGTTGCCATTGACGTAGTGATTTGAGGGGCACGCTGATTTCAGCTGTGCTTGGGTGTGGGGTTGGTAAGGAATCAGGTTCATAGCCAAGAAATGAGACTGTCAATGTGCTGTTTTTATTGTTATTTTGTGCATGGCAAATGTGCAGCTGGTGGGCAGTAGTGTTTTTTTAGCGGATTGAAATATTAGGGGATGCCTGGGACTGACTCTGGCTAAGAGACTGGACAGTACAGAAACGGCACTGTGTTCCGTGGCCTGTCAGGGCACCACATGCCATATATGACATAGATCAGAAACTGGTTTAATGTTACCATATCATTGAGTTTGGACTTTTGCAGTTGGAAAACTGAGAAAATCATGAAAAATTTTAAATTTTGCCCACAAATCACTGTGATTGCAGTTTTATAGGTGTTTTTTTTTTTTTTGCATGTTTTGCGTTGCAACACCCTGTTTACCTGCACTGTGAGCTATGGTTAGTGTGTTTGTTCATTTATTTTTTTGTCTTACAAGTAGTCATGAGTCTGACCTTCGACCTTGAGCTTTGACCTTCAAAGGGGTGTGGTTTGGGGCATTTAGTTTGATAAATGCGTAAAAAAAAGTCACTCTTTCAGTTATTGAAGTTGTGGGGTGAGGTGGGATAGGTGGGGGGGGGGGGGGGTGTTGGAGGTGGGGGGAAGGGGGGCGGGCTTAAGGTCAAAGGTTAATATCAAAACTACAATGAAACAGTGTCAGCATGTTCATTTCATTAGACAGCTGACCTCAGAGTGAAATCAGCCGCCAAAATAATGTGACATGCAGAAGTGTTATTTTGCATGATCCAGCTACTCTGGCTGCGTCTGACGTGTCATTCTGCTGTAATTGTCAGTAAGGATGTCTCTGGTGTCTATTCTGAGCCAAACACAAGCACTTTTACTCTGTGTAAAGCTCATTTGAGTGCATTGTTATGGGACCAGCAGTTTCAGCCACCAGTACAGGCTTTTACAGGAATGCTCACAGGTTTGGCACACACATGCCTGCTGCATTTGCAACATGAGTTGAGGTCTTTTGAGACTCTGACAGGTGTGGTTTATATAAAAATGAACTGTACATAACCATTTTTTCTGTGCTATCTCCTAAATAAGCACTCCAGACACTTGTTTGGGTATGCGGTGTGTCCCGCGTAGCATAGTTTTGGCTGTTTTGTGTAGTCTTTTGTCTGTGGGTTAGTTCAGTAGACTTAATGTTTAAATTGCACAGCTGTTTCATGACCCCTTTTGCCTGTGGAAAAGATTGCCAGCAGCATATAGGGCATGGCAGCTGGTTAGAGGCCTCTTCCAGCTTGTTGGCACCAGACAAAAGGGTCAGTGAGGATGCCTGGGCATTGTCCTTTTGGCTGCCCTGAGATACACAAGAAAATGGCCTTGGGTCTGAAAGCTTATTTTTCATCAATGTCAGTGTCATGGTAACCTTTTCAGTTGTCCAGCCCACCAGAAGTCAGTTTGACTGTATTGCATGTGTGTGTAAAGTTGGAAAAACAGAAAAAGTAGGGGGTGGGTAATGGAAAAATATGAAAAAATAAACTTTCATGTGCCTGTGCCTCAAATGCAACATTTCTGAAAATCAGATATGTTACTTGATGTACATGCCAATTTTGGAGGCATTCTGACCATATCTAGTCTGTTTTTCATGGCATGAGATATGCATGATCCAAAACATCAACAGCATAGTAAACGCCACAACAATGCGTTTCACATAATGGGCCATAACTTAAAGATGCAGCAACATTCAATGGTGTCACTTTGGGTTTAACTTAGCTAGTGTCTAAGAGTTGCACTGATGGCAGATTGAATGGTGTTCAGGTGGGAGAGTTCCTCTTTCAGGTCACATTACATAGTCAAATTTGGCCAGTTGAGGCAGTGCAAGGACCGGTGTTTTTAAAAATAATTTTTGCCTTGTTTAAAAATTTGTAGTAGGGCTGAATGTTGGAATTTGCTGGAAATGTTTGGTTAGATGAGAGGAGACATGTTTGGTGCTTTGATTTCTACCATCCTGAGCTTATCCAGTGGACAATTGTGGGCCTATGTTGAGTTGCCATTGACGTAGTGATTTGAGGGGCACGCTGATTTCAGCTGTGCTTGGGTGTGGGGTTGGTAAGGAATCAGGTTCATAGCCAAGAAATGAGACTGTCAATGTGCTGTTTTTATTGTTATTTTGTGCATGGCAAATGTGCAGCTGGTGGGCAGTAGTGTTTTTTAGCGGATTGAAATATTAGGGGATGCCTGGGACTGACTCTGGCTAAGAGACTGGACAGTACAGAAACGGCACTGTGTTCCGTGGCCTGTCAGGGCACCACTTGCCATATATGACATAGATCAGAAACTGGTTTAATGTTACCATATCATTGAGTTTGGACTTTTGCAGTTGGAAAACTGAGAAAATCATGAAAAATTTTAAATTTTGCCCACAAATCACTGTGATTGCAGTTTTATAGGTGTTTTTTTTTTTTTTTGTTGTTGCATGTTTTGCGTTGCAACACCCTGTTTACCTGCACTGTGAGCTATGGTTAGTGTGTTTGTTCATTTATTTTTTTGTCTTACAAGTAGTCATGAGTCTGACCTTCGACCTTGAGCTTTGACCTTCAAAGGGGTGTGGTTTGGGGCATTTAGTTTGATAAATGCCTAAAAAAAAGTCACTCTTTCAGTTATTGAAGTTGTGGGGTGAGGTGGGATAGGTGGGGGGGGGGGGGTGTTGGAGGTGGGGGGAAGGGGGGCGGGCTTAAGGTCAAAGGTTAATATCAAAACTACAATGAAACAGTGTCAGCATGTTCATTTCATTAGACAGCTGACCTCACAGTGAAATCAGCCGCCAAAATAATGTGACATGCAGAAGTGTTATTTTGCATGATCCAGCTACTCTGGCTGCGTCTGACGTGTCATTCTGCTGTAATTGTCAGTAAGGATGTCTCTGGTGTCTATTCTGAGCCAAACACAAGCACTTTTACTCTGTGTAAAGCTCATTTGAGTGCATTGTTATGGGACCAGCAGTTTCAGCCACCAGTACAGGCTTTTACAGGAATGCTCACAGGTTTGGCACACACATGCCTGCTGCATTTGCAACATGAGTTGAGGTCTTTTGAGACTCTGACAGGTGTGGTTTATATAAAAATGAACTGTACATAACCATTTTTTCTGTGCTATCTCCTAAATAAGCACTCCAGACACTTGTTTGGGTATGCGGTGTGTCCCGCGTAGCATAGTTTTGGCTGTTTTGTGTAGTCTTTTGTCTGTGGGTTAGTTCAGTAGACTTAATGTTTAAATTGCACAGCTGTTTCATGACCCCTTTTGCCTGTGGAAAAGATTGCCAGCAGCATATAGGGCATGGCAGCTGGTTAGAGGCCTCTTCCAGCTTGTTGGCACCAGACAAAAGGGTCAGTGAGGATGCCTGGGCATTGTCCTTTTGGCTGCCCTGAGATACACAAGGAAATGGCCTTGGGTCTGAAAGCTTATTTTTCATCAATGTCAGTGTCATGGTAACCTTTTCAGTTGTCCAGCCCACCAGAAGTCAGTTTGACTGTATTGCATGTGTGTGTAAAGTTAGAAAAACAGAAAAAGTAGGGGGGTGGGTAATGGAAAAATATGAAAAAATAAACTTTCATGTGCCTGTGCCTCAAATGCAACATTTCTGAAAATCAGATATGTTACTTGATGTACATGCCAATTTTGGAGGCATTCTGACCATATCTAGTCTGTTTTTCATGGCATGAGATATGCATGATCCAAAACATCAACAGCATAGTAAACGCCACAACAATGCGTTTCACATAATCATCATCATCATCAGTCCCTTGCCCGAACTGGGCGTTGGGGGGACTGAAAGGCAGCAGCAACAGACAGTGCTCTCCACTGAGTTCTATTTTGGGCGGTGGCAAGCAAGTCTGGCATCTCGAGTTCGGTCCATTCTTTTATGTTTGCGACCCAACTCTTTCTCTGACGACCTCGCCGACGACTTCCTTCGAGAGTGCCTTGGAGGATAGTCTTGGACAAGGTGTTGTGTCGGGTCACGTGGCCAAACCAAGCAAGCTTGCGCCGTTTCACGGTTGCCAGAAGGGGTTCATGTGGGCCCACCAGGGAAGTGACGATGCTCCGTACATATTCGTTGGTCTTGTGCTCGCGGTACGAGATGCGGAGCAACTTCCTCAGGCACTTGTTCTCAAAGGCCTGGATTTTCTTTTCTGAGTCTGCAAGCAGTGTCCAAGTCTCACAGCCGTAGAGTAGAATAGACACTACGAGGGACTTGTAAAGCCTGTACTTGATGGTGAAGCTGATGGAGTTACTTCGCCATATCCTGTCCAGCCTGGCCATTGCGGATGTTGCTGTACCTATCCTGATACGGATCTCTGCTATGCAACTACCGTCTTTGGACAGGGTGGCTCCCAAGTACTTGAAGCTATTGACCTCTTCTAGCTTCTGGCCGTTCATGTGAATGTTGCTGCTGCTGTCGCTTGTGGTGTTGATCATCACTTTGCTTTTATCCGTACTGATCTCCATGCCATAAGACCCTGCGCTACTTGAAAGTTTGTCTGTCAGGTTTTGGAGCTCACTATTGCTGCCTGCCATGAGGTCAATGTCGTCTGCGAATCGAAGATTGCACAGGGATCTGCCACCAATAGAGATTGAAGTATGGTGGTCGTGGAGGGTTTCCTGCATGATCTTCTCCAGGAATATGTTGAAAAGGACAGGAGAGAGCAGGCATCCTTGACGGACACCGATCGTCGTCCTGAAGAACTCGCCTGACTGATTGTTAAGTAGAACCGCGCTGCAGGCGTTCTTGTAAAGCGCTTCTATCATTTGGATCAGTCCCTCCTCTATGTTGAACGATCTCATGACTTGCCAGAGTCCGTCGTGCCAGACGCGATCAAATGCTTTCCTGAAATCAATGAAGTTGTGGTAGAGTTCGCGCTGATGCTGCAGATGTTTCTCGATCAGGACGTGGCAGTTGAAAATCTGCTCTACAGTGCTTCTTCCAACTCTGAAGCCAGCCTGTTCTTCTGCCAGCAGTTCCTCGGCGAAAGTTTTGAGGCGGTTGAGAATGATTCTAAGCATTACTTTGCTAGGGTGACTTATCAGACTGATAGTTCTGTAGTTCTGGCACTGTTTCAGGTTTCCTTTCTTGGGGAGCGGGATCACTAGAGACTGTGTCCATTCTACTGGCCATTTCTTTTGCTCCCAGATCTTTTGACAGAGTGTAGTGAGGACCTTCGTTGTTACTTTTCCTCCATGTTTCAACAGTTCAGCAGGTACGTTGTCTACACCTGGAGACTTTCCTCCCTTCAGGCCGCGTACGGCTGCTTCCACCTCTTCAGCTAACACTGGCAGGTCTTCAGCCTTCCTGGCCCCAGCCTGGTTGTTTTGGAGGATGCTGGTGTCTGGCTCAGCCTTGTAGTTATACAAGTCTCGGCAGTACTCAGTCCATCTGTTTAGTACAGCAGTGTTTTCCGTAAGGAGTTGGCCGCTGCTGTCTTCGATGACTGTGGCTGTTCGCTGTTGAGTCTTGGTGAGGGTCCTTAGCGTTTCATAAGCCTTCTTGCTGTTGCCGTTTGCCATGCCCTCTTCCACGCTACAACACTGGTCTTCAATCCAATCTTCTTTGGCTTCTTTCATCCTCTTCCTGATCTTCTTGTTGACAAGTCTGTACTTGTTTGCTGATGTGAGGTCTTGGCCTCTCTTTTTCTTCCAGGCTCTCCTCTCATCACAGAGATCGAGGATGTCATCGGTGACCCAGGGCTGTTTGCGCTTCCTCTGCTTCCCCAGCACTGCTTCTGCTGTAGAAAGTAACACCTCTGGGGTGTAGAGTGTTCATGGAGAAGTAGTACCTTTGACTTTTCAGCCAGCAGCGCCTCTTGGGGCAGGCGGGAGCACTGGTCTTCACATGGCACTCAACTCTCACAGCTGGCTCCAGGTCCTTTACCTAGCCACACCCCGGTAACCGCTTCTGCTGGCGGGCGAAACGTTGTGAGGGGCTGACGCGTCTCTCAGTCAGTTGAAATACTTGGAGAGGAGACGGGCGCCGCCAAGTTCGCCTAAGCCCATTGAAAGGACTGATGGACAAGCAACAGAATAAGAATAACAAGCCGGATCGGTCGGGGCCGGATCACCAACGACCGCGCACCCCATTGGAGGTCTCCAGGGTGGGGGCGACAAGTGTGTTACTGGAACCAAACCCACCATCAAGCTGCCCACGCAAGGAATAACTATCGGAACTTGGAACGTTCGCACACTCTACCAGTGCGGCAAAGTGAAGGAACTCATCCACGAGTTGAAGCGCTATCGCTGGGACATTGTAGGACTTGCAGAAGTTCGATGGACAGGCTTCGGAGAAACAACAACAGATGAAGGCCATAAAATCTGGTTCAGCGGAAAAGAAACCAAGCACGAACATGGCGTAGCTTTTATCGTAAGGAAAGAGGTGGCTGGAACTGTCATCAGCTGCACCCCCGTGTCAAGCAGACTAATCTCCATCCGCATCTCCGCCCGACCGCACAACATCACTATCATTCAAGTATACGCTCCAACAGCAGATCATGATGATGAAGAATTAGAAGAATTTTACGAACAACTGGACAACATCATCAAGAAAACACCTAAGAAAGACATTCTGACTGTCCTCGGTGACTGGAATGCAAAGATCGGCCCTGACGCCTACCAACAATGGGCAGGAACAGCTGGCAAGTTTGGCCTTGGAGAAACAAACGACAGAGGCCTGCGACTTTTAGAGTTCGCACAGAGTCACCGTCTCACCGTTGCTAATACCCTCCATCCACACAAGAAGTCAAGAACAGTGACATGGCAATCGCCAGGAGGCCTGGTCCATAACCAGATTGACTTCATCTTGCTGCCTCGACGATTCAAATCCAGCATTAACAAAGCACAAACGAGGTCCTTTCCTGGCGCTGATATTGGCAGCGACCACAACCTCGTCCTTACTAGCCTCAAGTTGAAGCTGGCATTGAAACGAGATAGCAAGAGCCCTCGCATCAGATTCGACCTCCAGAAGCTAAAAGACCCGGAAGTAGAAGAGCTCTTCCAAGCCCAGGTGGGAGGCAGATTTGCAGCCTTGGCTACTTTGGACTGTGACGTAGACACCCTTGCTGGAAATATAAAAGAGGTGTTTCACATAATGGGCCATAACTTAAAGATGCAGCAACATTCAATGGTGTCACTTTGGGTTTAACTTAGCTAGTGTCTAAGAGTTGCACTGATGGCAGATTGAATGGTGTTCAGGTGGGAGAGTTCCTCTTTCAGGTCACATTACATAGTCAAATTTGGCCAGTTGAGGCAGTGCAAGGACCGGTGTTTTTAAAAATAATTTTTGCCTTGTTTAAAAATTTGTAGTAGGGCTGAATGTTGGAATTTGCTGGAAATGTTTGGTTAGATGAGAGGAGACATGTTTGGTGCTTTGATTTCTACCATCCTGAGCTTATCCAGTGGACAATTGTGGGCCTATGTTGAGTTGCCATTGACGTAGTGATTTGAGGGGCACGCTGATTTCAGCTGTGCTTGGGTGTGGGGTTGGTAAGGAATCAGGTTCATAGCCAAGAAATGAGACTGTCAATGTGCTGTTTTTATTGTTATTTTGTGCATGGCAAATGTGCAGCTGGTGGGCAGTAATGTTTTTTTTTATGGGATTGAAATATTAGGGGATGCCTGGGACTGACTCTGGCTAAGAGACTGGACAGTACGGAAACGGCACTGTGTTCCGTGGCCTATAGGGCTCGGAAAGCTGACGTCATCATGCTAGTCGTGGCGGCCATCTTGACTGAGAAGATACTGGTCATGTTATATATTTAAATTGGGCAGTTCAAGCAGTGCAAGGACCGGCGTTTTAAAAATAATTTTTGCCTTGTTTGAAAATTTGTAGTAGTGCTGAATGTTGGAATTTGCTTGAAATTTCTAGTTAGCGGAGAGGAGACGTGTTCAGTGGTGCTTTGACTCAGTCATACCATCATCCTGAGCTGCTTATCCAGTACCAATTGTGGGCCTATGTTGAGTTGCCGTTGACGTAGTGATTTGAGGGGCACGTTGATTTCAGCTGTGCTCGGGGTATGGGGTTGGTAATGGCTTCCCTACACGGAGAAACGAAATGCACAAGAAACGAAACATTTTCATTGCATCGAAATGCCTTTTCCGCACACGCAGAAACGCGGTGAAAATTCATTTCGCCTGGTACAGGGGAAGTAACTGTTCACTGACACATGCTCTGGTTTGTATAGGTGGATATCGGGTCATATTTCTGACTACTGACGCTTAAAAACTAAACATATAAGACATGTGTGCCTTCACTTACACAATTAAAGTGAATTGCCGACCATATCGAATAAACGTAAGCGCTTTTGAATGCGTAAACAAGGCTGGTTCATGTGAATCGAGGACATGATGCCGCCGTCTCGAAGCGATAGCCGCCGTCTTGTAGGGCGGCTTCGAAGAGCAGCCGATGAAAGTGGGGTTCAGAAAACTGACCTAAAATCATATTTTGGTGGTACTTTAGTGATGATACTTGATAGATTCCATTTCGAAAATGATTTCTCCGCTTAAATCGTACAGAATCGTGCGTCACATCACGCAATTCTAGCCTTAATAGACCTGACTCCACGGCATCGCTTTACCGTTGCAGTCCTCAGTGTTTGGGCTTGAATGACGTCAGATTGGGGTGTGACCGAGCGGACGGCTCTGATTGGGCGACGGGTAAAATGTTTCGGCGAAATTGTGTCGTTTCGCATTTCGTGAAACGGTGAAATGTTGGAGAAATGTCTGAAATGCGGACATTTCGACGAAATGTTTCGTTTCGTTTCTCCGTCTGAGGAAGCCCTAAGGAATCAGATTCATAGCTAAGAAATCAGTGAGACAGTCAATGTGCTGGGGTATGGGATTGGTAAGGAATCAGGTTCAGTCATAGCCAAGAAATCAGTGACTGAGACAGTCAATGTGCTGGGGTTTTTTTTTGTTGATATTTCACCGATTTGTGCCCGGCATGGCAAATGTGCAGCTGGTAGGCGGTAGTGTTTTTTAGGGGATTGAAATATTAGGGGATGACTGGGACTGACTAAGGCTAAGAGACTGGACAGTACGGAAACGGGCGGCACTGTGTTCCCGGTGTGGCCTGTCACTGAGACGCGACCTCATGTGCTCATCAGTCGGGGGAATCGCCGCTATCACTGAGTACAATGTCATGAAATAACAGCAAGTCTTGGTAGGAAACCACTAACCAGAATGTGTTTTTGTTTGTTTCCAAAGAGGAAGAAACATGAAACGTGTTGTAAGAGAGGGGGGTTGTGGGTGTTTTTGGACAATTTATATCTATTCCAAATTTCCAGGATTTTTCGACCGCTTACTTTCACGCCTTGACGCTGCCCGTTTTTCTTGGTTTTTCCTTATTTTTTTCGGTAAAATAAAGGTTTCCAAATTCAATGTCATTAAAATTAATATTTTTTATTATAAAATGAATCAAGACGAATTACTTCTTCTAAATGATATCAATGCTGTAGAAAACAAAGACTTAGACTCGAAAAAACAGCGCCTTCTTTCTGTAGTTGTGTCAGGCAAATCAAAGACTTATCTCGGAAAACAATACATGACAGAGGATATTGAATCTCTCACCGCTGACGAGCTAATCAAGCTTCATATAAAATATGAGAACCACATTGCCTCACTAATGACACGTGATTTGAGTCGATCTCTTGTATGCCTATACACAAAAGCAGTGAGTCACTTTTTACCTGTGGATAGTGACAGTCTTTCACACGACCTTGAAAGCAATCCTATTGTTTCAAGTTCAATTGGCAAATTAGCATGTGTCATGTTTTACAAGTTTGGAAATTACCTTGCACCTGTGGTAACTTTACTTGTTACCGGGAGTCATATTGATTTTTCGAAAATAATTTTTACTGCAGAAGAAAATGGATGAAACCCAGACGACTCCACAACTGAACCCCGACCCTGTTTTGACACAGGTTCAAACTGTGACGAAGACTAAAAGTCCAGGCAGGGTTGAGGCTGGAAAAAGATTAGCTGAATATAATAGGCAAAAAAAATTACAGCTTAAGGCACAAACAGAAAAGACTCATGTAACTGATCCACCGTCAGGATCGTCAGGACCTGTGTCAATACCGTCAGGGCCGTCACTCCCTCATCAAAGTGAGAGACAAACAACCCAGTCTAACCCCGACCCTGACCCTGACCCTGAACCTCAAACAACAAAATATATAGTTGCCGGATTTGTTGTCGGATTTGTTTACGTAGGTTATCAATTATACAAAAAATACAAACCACAGACTCGTACAGTAACCAGAAAATCAGACACTCCAAAAACAAAACCAGAAGTCGCCACATTACCAGTAACACCCAAAGCCGTTGACCCATTTTATATGCAGTAAATAAAAAATATTATTTTAATTTTTCTTGCCTAAGAAATGAATGACACAAAGAACATAATGAACCTTGTGTATCACTCTGCCATAATCAGTGGATTAGCAGTAGCTTATTCTATGCTGGGAAAAAGTCTACTCAAAATGAAATCAGCAGACTTGAGTAGACTCGATTTCGAAGACAGCGCTAAGCTAATTGTAGTTGTTACAGCGTCGATTGCGACAAAAGATTTTCTTGTCAAGCAGGGAATTATTCCCGAAAATGTTTCTATGTAAATAAAAATAATATGGCGACGATAGCTATTATGATTGGGGGAGCGATGGTCAATGCATTGGCTTTCAGTGGCTCTAATTATCTCTTTTCAAAAATGGGTAGAGAGGAATCTGCAGAAGAAATGAAACGTCACAATAAAGCGTCTGAGAAACTTGCACAAGCTCAACAGGATTATGAGAAGCAAAGAATTGAGAAACTTGATTTCATCAATGAAAAATTGAGGCTTGAAGGTCACGCACAACATACGTTTTTAAATACAGACGAAGCAATCAGGGAATATTTTCTTGTCACGGGTGAAGACATGTCTATCCCAAAACCAAAACTAAGTGACTATTACAAACCGAGTACAGAACAGAGAAATGGGGAGATAATCTTTGTTCTAGTGGGAATGACATTTGTTTATTTTACAGGAGTTTTCATTGCTAGAAAAAATGGCAGCCGAAAATAAACTATCAAAAATATATTACTCTCCATCAGGCTATTGGAAAGGACAAACAGCTATTGAAAAATTACATGCCGCTGTGGGCGGAGATATAACACTCAATCAGGTCAAGCAATGGTTACAGAGACAGGCAATTTGGCAGATATATTTACCTGCTCCAAGAAAAATAACGAGACCTCATTTTGAGAACACTACCCCAAATGACACACATCAAATGGACCTCCTGTTTTTACCACATGACACAATAAGAAAGAAACGATACAAGTATGCACTGACTGTTGTAGACATTGCTTCAAGGTATAAAGATGCTGAACCCATATCTGACAAAACAGCCAGTACAGTTGCTACTGCTTTATCAAAGATATATAGTCGAGGCCCTTTAAGATACCCCAGACTAGTGCAAGTTGATGATGGATCAGAATTCAAAGGTGCAGTTAATCAGTTATTTGCTAAGCATGGTGTACTGGTTAGACGAGGCATTCCAGGCGTACACAGATCACAGGCAATTGTTGAAAACTTTAACAAACAGTTATCAGAAAGACTTTTCAGTTACCAGTATTCTAAGGAACTCATGCATGACACCCGGAACACTGAGTGGGTTAAGAGATTACCACATGTGATAAAAGCAATGAACAATGAAGGACATCCTAAGCCTGCTGATGCTATTAAATTGAAAACAATTACAGAGCCAAAAACAGGACCAACCCCAGTACCAGACACAAGTTTATTTACTAAACAGGTAAGATATCTATATCAACCAGGTGAAGCTGAAAATGACATAAAGCGCAGGGCGACAGACCCTATCTGGTCAACATCCGTTCATAATATAAAAAAAAATAATTCCCGGCGCAGACGCAACAATATATTATCTGTTCGACCCTGCACCCCAGAGGGCATTTGTCAGAGAAGAATTACAGATTATTCCCCCAGACACCGTTACTCATTTCAGTAACTAACTCATCAATTAATTCATCAACCAGTTCGTCACAAATGTCTTCAGATAACTTGAGCCTGTAATGGCCTGGTGCATAAGCCTTTTCCTTACTGTGAAACACACGTTTCGTGTCTCCAACTGCAAGTGACTTCTTATGTGTTTGAATCATTTCAAGATTATGTTTATTTGATCTCAGTGACTTGTTTGGATAATCAGGCATTAATGCACCATCTAACACTTGCTTGTAATGTTCATGACGTATGTCTTTATTTTTTATTGCTGTTTTTTTTTATTCCTTTGGCTTTCGACTGACTACCCTTCTGGTGCAGTATAGAATACATTTTTGATCTCAGTCCAACGTACTCAACTATTGGCACACCATTTAGTTCATCTTTAAACTTACCAGGCACTTTTTTGTTTTGTGTGCTAAACAGTGGATAATCTTTAGGATAGTCAGATGTGTCATACATGTGTAACTCTGTTTTCATGTCTTCATAAAAGTCTTCAGTACACACATCAATGATCATAGAGTCAGTGTCAGTGTATAACAGACGGCAGTCAGGATATTTTGGTTTGAAGTAATCATAATAAAATTCAAGCATCAACAGTTTTGACAACTCAAGAATTGCCATACCAATGAATACTGGCTTGTCCAGTTTAACAATCTTTTTTTTGAGTGACACTGCATACAATGATGAATGAAACTCTTTGTACCCTGTGTACTGTGGCTTACCTGTAAGTTTAATTGCACCCGATTCAGTTGTGACCAGTCTCACATCTTTTCTGTGATGAGGATTTTCCATAGTCTTGCCAAAACAGGCATTGTTCATAAGCTTAAAGAAGTCTTTGTCAAATGCAGTGTTGCCGTCTCTGGTACGAAGGGTTGTGTTCTTCATTATGTAATCTTTCATGAAAGCACTCTGATCAAATTGAATTCCTCTGTGAACTTTCTTTAGTACTAACCCGTGTCTGATGTAAAACTGCAGCAAGCGGTAGTGACAAACGTAATTGAATTTGTCATTTAAATTTGGTACAAGTTTAGTGTCTTCTTTTTTCCCTGTCATACTCATTTTCTCAACTGCTAATGGATAATCATTATGATAATCATGTAGATGGTGCGGGTACTCCAGGTCTACTTCAAAGATCCAACCCTTCGCATCGTTTCGGTCAAGATTCATAATATTGTTAGTTAACCCTGACTCTGTTACATCATACTGTGACAAATCATGCAGACAAAAGTTTTTCAAGGGCAATAACTCACACATTGCCCAGCCATACAAATTGTTAGCGTCTACATAGGTAATAAATGACCTTGACCTCGAGGGGTCAAACCCAAGGTCACCATAACCATCCAGATATTTATTGTTGGCTCTGGCGTAGTTATTTGCTGCAATACTAATCCCTCCCCTCAATCCACGTTCCACCATTTCACCCATCGTACGATCAGACAACAGATCTATAAATATCTTACTGGATTTCAAAAATGCATCCCATGTCATGCCAGGACTAGTTATGTAACAGGCTGGGTCAAGTCTGTAGTGTAACAAACCCTTTTCACGGTAACTTTCAAATACGTCTGCTAGCAAACAAACGTCAGCTTTCAAGTATTGATCGTGGTAGTCACCAATTGTTTGACACCCTAATTTATCCCACGCATCAAGTGCATGCTGGTATTCAGAGTCAGAAATACCTTTTCCAGTTAGTGTAGAATAAAATTTATCTTTTGGTGGCAGTCTCCTTTCATCAAACACAACCCAGTGATCAATGTACTCATAGGGATAGACACCTTTTTTAATCAAGTCTGGCTCAAAATATTTACTTGTTATTGGATACTCAGTCAGTCCTTCTGCAAGACTAGCCAACCCTAAAGACAAATGTTGCATGGAGTCATAAAATGCTAATTTGTTGTCCAATCTAAAAGTCAAATATTTTTCAGTTGTCTGGGCAATGCAACTAATTTTTTTGTAAGATTCATCTACAGCCTGCATGATGATATGTGAATCATATCCTTTGAGATTGTGGAAAAAGATTGGTAACTTGTATGTCTTAGGATCTATTTTTAATAACAAGTTACAATTGTTATGTGCAGCACCTCTGTAACGCCCAGTTATGTGATCGTGGTCACGAACTTTATCACCCTGGAGGGGTTGTTCGCAAATCCAACACGTCTCAGCTGTATCAAATTTCAGTTTGTCTTCTTCTGTCATCACCAAAGGCATCTGACATGTTGTGAGATACTGTACTACCTGACTATACAGATGTCTCATTTCTGTTAAAAACAAACATGCTGCATTTTCACCTCTGTAGATAACAGGCTCTGAATGCAAACCGTCTGACCTAACAAGAATGTATCCAAAAGAACACACCACTTGGTCACTCAATTTTATAGTCTTTGGTAATGACTCTGGAACAGGACCCTCATATGGTACAACCAATGATTCAAAATCTGCATACACTACAAATGGCAACTTTTGCTGATTCCCATAGTTCTTAAAATAAACCTTGCTGCCAGGATCTGGATACTTAAGTACAGTTTGTATGTCATCAGCTGATCTGCAGTGTAGGACGTGTTTGTGCGCTACTGAAATAGAGGAGAATCTTTGTAAACATTTTTTACAAACTTCCTGTTTGCCATTGTGTTTTGTTGTATGTCCATGAATTAGACGTGACATATTTCTGATAATTGTGTAGTGAAAGTTATCACCAGAGCTTATTAATAACATATCAACATGTCTATCTTCTGACTGCCCATAGGTTGGGGCAATTGGGGACACTCTAATTGGCTGTAACTTATCAACAGACTCATTATCCCACACATACACATTTACAGATATACCAGGATTTAGTTTTTCAAACAAGTCTATGTCCTCTATTTTAACAGGGAACTCAATGTCACTGAAGTTGAGTTCATTTACAAATTTGATATAGTTAGATACACGTTCAGGTTTTGACTTTACAAAGTGTAGTTTAGCAAGCACACACCACATGAAACAAAAATTGTCATTGTTCTGTATGTTAACAACAGCCTTTTTCTTTGCAACCTCTGTTGGCAATGGTATCCACGATTTGCCTAGTATAGGATGATACCTAGACTGCTTTAATTGTAGTTCATGTACATGTCCTTCGTGCCAACCAGATCCTTTCATTTTTGCACTGTCAATTGCTTGGAGGAAGTCAGGTAATAGTCTGTCTCTAAACACGTTCTCCAATTCTCTTCTTGTGTTAACTGTGTGTTGTCTTGTTGATATATATGATACAATCACTTCACCGTCTACTCTAGTAAATTCTATTTTAGCAACAATCTGAATCTTCACACTGCCTGTAAGAAGATTATCTTGTATGACAGAAAAAGAGTTTTCTATTGATTCATAAACATTATTAGTATTGGATATGGGTAAGTTTGTTGTGTGAAACACGTTTCTTAAACCAGATGAGCCAGGGTTTGATGGGCCAGGGCTTTGAGCATTGTCCGTCATTTTTATTTGTCCGACAAAATAATAAATGAAAAAATATTACCACTGACACACCATATGTAATACTGTATTATCTGTAGTTATGGTAAACAAGTCACCCACTTCCCTGGTGATTGACTTGAAGTCTTGACCTGCAGATGTAATATCACTTTATTGAATGTAACACTTTCAATGTAACAATGTAGTTTTCTTAGTTGATCAAATATGTCTTCACACAGTACCTCAAACCAACGCAAGTGGCCACTGTTAGCATTATAAACTTTAAAAGCATTTGTCTTAAGATCAACAGTCTCGTAATCATAATGTGGTAATCCATCTGAATATTCCAAAGTAACATTATATGTCGTGTATATTCTTATTGTCGGTGTTGAGAGTTTAAAGCTGGGTCCAAACACACGTGATTTTAAGTCAGTAAAGTGCATAACATCTTTGAAGCATTCTGTAACATCAAACACTTGGGTTTGTCCGTCTGTCATTTTTATTGGACAAACAAATGTATAAATTAATTTACATCAATTTACTAACCCATACCCTGTGGGCTGATCTGTCTTTAAAATGAGCTTTAGATGCTTAGTTGATTTCAGTTTATTTCTTACATCATCTCGTTCATGCTTATTTGGGATGACATCATTCTCTCTGAGACAGTCTTCAAAGCTGTCACGATCCTTACAGTAAAACAAACAGATAAACTTTAACTGTTCACGAAAATCTTTCAGTACAGCATTATATTTCTGAGTGAGAATCCATACACTAACATTTGCGTGTCTGCCACTGAAGGCAAGTTCTGCTAAAGTGTTTCTCTTCTTGACAATGTCTTTCTCTGCAGAACAGTCATCAACAATAAACAATGTTGGCTGTCCTTCAAATTGCTTGTAAAAATATTGTAGGTAGTCATTCAGTTTTTTCTCAGGGTCAACTAAGTATATGTTGTTGTCAGTCCAAATGAATAAACGGACAAAATATTACAATGTTTTCAAAGTGGTGTATGTATCTTGTTTGTAATAAGTCAAGTACGAATTCAGTTTTCCCACACCCTGTGGCACCAACAAATAAGCCACAATGGGGGTCAAGGGTCATTAAGCTTCGGTTCATTTTAATACACAATATAATTTTAATATATGTGTCCACTCAGTCTGCTTTCTGCAATATTGAGTTGTGCGTCATATATCAGGTACAAATATATGTTAATGGCTTCGGCTTTTTCAACCTTCTTTTGTATCTGAATTGTTATTCCATCACTACCATTCTCGACAGTTCGCCCTGACCCATGAAGATAGTCGTCATCTGTACTACGAAGGTCTAGCCAAAGAGCATATTTGTTTGTCAGGTATTGTCCAATCCTAACATCATACAGATGTAGATCTTTGCACACAATGTTTGCTGGTTTATCTCTAATCCTTCCACCCGCAAAATATTTTGTGATCTCGTCGTAGTGCTGGTATGGTAACATACCAGATGCGTACACTTGATTAGGGCGGCCTTCAATTGTACAGGACAAATGTGTAATCTTAGGAATGTAGAATTTTTCTGAATCCCTTTTGTATGGAGCTGCTGGTTCAACAAACAACATAAGAATGCCTTTCAGTGACCTGGCAGGTGTGTTCAAGTTTATGTTCCACATCGGGTCGCTCTTGTCTTTGGGTATTAAACTATGTCTAATCACCCTGTCATAATAAATTGGAAGTCTTGACTGGTATTGATTTTGAATGAGTCTGGCTAGTTCAGTGTGTGTGACAATTTCATATTCCAAGGAAATGTTAGAGATCTTATATGTGGCATCTGTGGCAGATGATTTTATAACTTTGGAGTAGTCATTGAAAGTTAGTTCAAAGCTCAGACGGTCATTCAGTGCCCCTTGATAATAAGGCAAATGAGCTGTGAGAATTTCAAACTCAAGTGGAATGTAAAATCTGGTTCCATATGTTTCGGCCATTATAACGTCCTTGGCTACCCCAGTAGTTACCTTATCTGCTGCATTGATTCGAAGTTTACCAACATTATCAGATTGTATGCCTTGGTAAATACGATCTTCTCGTTCTTCTCGTGTGAGCCAAAGGTCTTTGTAACAGTAGAAAACATCTGAGTCATCAAGACTAAACACTTCCTGTCCTTCAAGTTTTACTTTAATAGTCCTAACAATTGCTCTGCCAAGATTGTCAACTAGAGTTCTGTTCACATCTGCGTCTGATGATAGTTCAATATTAAATGCTAGGCGTGCAGTGCCAGGAACAATAACGTCACTGGGACCTAGGTTTGGAAACTTGACTGTAAGTGTTTGATTCTGGTCTATGGTACTTGGATTGTTTGTGATGACGATTGATTGTCTTATGCCCTTAACACCCAGGGGCTCACGTAGTTTTCTGTATGGGTCTAACTTTGATCCGTAAGACTGTGTCATTTTTATTATGCACAATAAAAAATAATAAATTAATAAAACAATGGCCGGGGGAGGATTTAATCATGAAGATTTTGAAATGGATGACATGAATGTCTCAGATACCAGTATCACAGATATGACTGGAATGGTAACTATGTCTAGTATGTATCACGAACTGTTAAAAGACAAAGTAAACTCATTTTATGACAGTGTTGGTGTCCACCCAGATGTAATAGATCCTAATCAGTTTGAATATGATAAAGGGCACTTATTTGTAAATACAGACAGAGGGAAAATAAATCTAACACATAAAAATAATCCTTCTAAGTTTAGAGCTTTAAGTACAATTAAAGGTGAAGTCGGTGGTAACTCTGGGTTGGCAAGGTATCTTGGAATTGGAGGGTCTCCTGTCACGCCAAGACTGGCTAGTGTTCTTCACGACACGCAAACAAAGTTACCAACAGGGCAAGAAATTGAAATGGCACCTGTAACAAGCCTACCAGAAATAGCAAACACAGTGATACAAGAAACCTCATTTACTGAAGGTCAATTAAATGATGCTATGAAAACAATAGATGACCCACTTTTGTCAATGAGGGAGATTGTGGGATTGGATAAATCACTGCAGACAATAAGAGGTGAGATGGTTAATAATGTTGCCAAACTGGGAGAGCTTGATAAACACATAGAACGTGAAAAAGAGAAACTGGCTACAGCAGACAATGGGAATCTTGACACAGAAATGAAAGAAAGAATACAACACAGATTAAATGATTTGAAGATAGAAAGATCAGGACGGTTAGAAGTGATTAGTATTGGGAGACAAAAACTTAAAACCCAAGTTAACAGGATTAGAGAAACTATTCAGAAAATACTTCATGAAGACACAACTCTGGCTGAGAGACTGAAAACACTTTTCAGAGAACAGGGTATTACAATTGCTAGTTTAATTACTGCTCTTGGGTTTATTATCAGTACTGTTGTGTTGGCTGTCTCCAGTGCTGGTGGTCCAGCCCCGGCACCAGCACCACCAACCCCGGGTCCCCCGGCTCCAACAGACCCAAAAGATTTACAGATGTGGGTAAAAAAACAGTTGTCTCACATATCAGACTTGCTTAAGAAATTGGCTGTGAAAGCAGTAGACGCGTTGCCCGGTATAATAGGGAGTGTTGTCAGTTGGCTGATCAGTACAGCAGGGAAAGTAGTCGGGTTTATGGCAGAGCATGTGTGGGTCTTTTTGGTGACAGTAGGAGGGTTGATGGTGGGCTATTTAATGAAACAGATAAAGAAGTAAAACCCCTAATCCAGTGAGGCCTATTACCAATGCAGTTCTCTCTGACTCATGAGTGTCAGGGGTTGACTGTACTGGTTGTATGAGTGCCGGTGTTGGGGCCGGGGCCGGGGACGGGGCCGGGGGTGTTACCGTCTGTAATGATTTTAATGGCTGTACATGTGTTGTTGTTGCTCCTAAGTTTACAGATTGATTAAGACCGAGTTTTTGTCCAACACCTGCAACAATGATTTCATTATTATAATTTGTTATTGTACCCATTTGGAGTTGAAGGTCAGATGGTAACATGTATAACCCGATGCCAACTACAAAGTCAACTTTCGATCTGGCATATCTGAGTACGTCTTGGTAACGCTGTATGCTTGATGGGAGATCAACTGTTGAATTAATTGAATCTTCAAGATTTGCAAGAAACTGTTTTTGTGCTTCAAATTTACCACTTCCATTCAAAATATTTGATTTTGTTAGTGATTGTGCTCCTAGTAAACACCAGACATATGTTCTGATAGACTCATTGACGCGCTCGACTCCTGCTTGAGTAAACCCGTCAGATTTATCTAAAATAAATGTGGTCCACGCATTAGACTGTTTCTGCTCTATTGATCCTAACCAGACTTGTGATTTTGATGAGAATGAAGTGTACCCAGGGTAGTAATCTTGTGGGTATTGTCTGTGACTCAAAGCATAATATAATGTACCCATACCATTGTGATCATCAAGTTTTTGTGTAAAGTCGTACTTAGGGCTTATGTTAAATTCATTACATATGCGTTCAAATGCTTTCATATCCATAGGGTTATTAAACCTGTTGAAACTGGATTCAGTGGGTAATGGTGTATGCAGTTCTGACAGTATACGTCTAAGCTGGTAGTAAGTGTGAAAACGATACACAGACCTAATCAGTTTGTTTGAGTGATTCAAGTGGTCTGTGAATGAAACACCACAGCCTGTAGTTGAGCATAGTATCGCAAAGTTGAGTTGGTTTTGAAACATCTGTAGTGGACTTGAAGACCACTTTCTTGCAGTTGAGTCATCTGTTATTGGAGGGTTTAGATATTGATCAAATGGATTTGGTACTTTGACTTGAAATAGATCTTGTTCAGACACAGCAATATCAAGCTGATTTAGTTGAATTATTTTCTGTTCATAAGTAGGTGCAACATTATATTTGGCATTCACATTGAATTGAAATGCGTTTGTAGTGGTGATGGTTGGTGATTTAAATTCCATCCTTTTTTATATGAGATAATAAAAATGTTTATTACCTTAACAAATCTTGACACAAGCAAACCAGTGTGGTTAACTAATGGGATTGATAATCGTGATGGTAGCAAGGCTGTAGCTATCCATGAAATGTTCTACACAGTAAAATGGTTTAATGTTACAAATGATACAGATTATAAAGTAGTTTTTTATGATATGACTGAAACTTTACCAGCTGGGTATTATGACTTTTGTACTATAGCTGAATGGTTTCAAAGTAATTTTAAAATTAAAGCAACTTTAAATCCAGCTAACCTACTTGTTACATTAGAATTTCCAAAAGATAGTCATTTTTCTTTATCAAATGCTCTTGTAACTTTACTTGGTTTTAATTGCACATTTATACTTTCAGATGATGAAGATTGGAAACTGACAGATTTAAAACTATTTGCACCCAAAAAACAAAAAATAACTGGCAGATGCCCTGTTTATTTGGCAGTACACACAGTATTTAATGTTTATTTGAAAGAACTAAACACGACTGAAAATGTTTACAATGGAAAGCCTTCAACTTTGTTGAGATGCTTACCAACTGGAACTGCACCCTATTGTGAAAGTGTGGTTGTTAGATTTCCTAATTTGCAGTTTAAGAAATTAGGTTCTAGTTTCTTTGAGTCACTGAGTATATCTGTAACTAATCAGGATGACAAACCAGTTCTTATGCATGATTTTAGTGTTGTGTTAGAAGTTAAATAATTTTATTTTTGTTTATAAAAATGAGTGGTGGTCCGAAGCGAACAATCATACCAGTTGCGTGTCCAGTTACAGAGTTGAAAGATTTGGCAGACGTACAGGATTTTGAGAAGGAGGGGGATGTTGGAGAAATATATGGTTTTGAACTTGATTCAAATGGCATGTACAAGAGGAAAGTAATTGTCGACATGAAAGACGGTGAAAAACAGATTCCTAAACTTGGTCAGCTTCGTGATGTTACTGTACCTACTCCACCTGTAAATAATGTGCCCTACAACTTAATACATGTAGGTAGTAAGTGGGTGGTTTCACCTGTGCCTGTTCCACCACCCACAATTGACTGGGACATAAAGATTGAATTTATTAGTCCTTATGTATACACTGATGATGAAGGCGCCTTAGTGTTTAGGAAGGTTGTTAACTCGGGGCCGCTTATTGTAAGTCTTGTTCCAAGCTTTGCCCCAGACGACAATAGCAGAGAAAAACTGAAAGTTGAAAATTATGAGAGACGGAGATATCTTCTTACACACAGGAAGGGTAGGTCTGATGCAAAGGTCGTGTTTGCACCAATAAACTTTTCCATCGCAAGAGAAGCGACAATAGTATTTGAAATTATCATGAGATCAGTAACTACTGCTAAAGAGGCTCAAATTGCACAAGGAATTAAACTTACATGGAATGAAACAGTAACAGAGTCATCAAAGGTCTTTATTGCCATTACAAAAAATAATGATGTTATTAATGTTTCGAGCAGTGTTCCAGCTGTCAAGGTGGTGGTCGACAAAGCAACTTTTGTTCGTCTAACTTACATAAACCTTGAACACATTGATCTTGTTGCATTTTATTATGCTAACAAATTGTATACTTTTGAAGAGTTGCAAAATGTAATTGCTGATTAAATTAAAAAAAATATTTGTCAATAAAAAAAAAATGGTAAACTTCTATCCGCAACTACCGACGCTTGAGCCGACTGAAACAAATGTGATGACTAAAACATCACTTGCGCCTGATCCTCAGGTGACAGCTGTGCCAATTGCTTTAGATAAAACATTACCATCAGATGCATTCAGATTAAATAATATTACAGAGGCAATTAAATATTTGGAAAGTGAAGAGACGAGGTACTCCAGATGTAAAAGGAGGTATAAGTCAGTATTTAATTCTGTTCAAAACACTTCTATGGCTATTGGTGCAGTTTCGGCCGGATTATCTGTAGGAGGTATAGCTCTGTTCGCCACAGGAATTGGAAGTTTCGCTGGAATAGCAATTGAGGCAGTTAGCATTGCTACATGCCTAGCATGCTTTGGTTTGGAGGCCTTAAACAAGAGGTTTCACACGAAATTACAGAAACATGAAGCATTGAGTACGCTTGCTGGTGCGAAGCTGAGCAGTATGAAACTTATTATCAGTAAGGCATTAAATGATAATTGTATTGATGATGAAGAATTTAAGCGCGTCCAAGATGATTTGAATAACTACAAGAAACAAAAATCTGAAATACAGAATAAGATGCGTAGTCAATCTCCCGTAAATGTTGAAGAACTTAAGGCCAGTTTTTTAGAGATGGGAAAACAGATAGGGGTACAGGAAACCACAGAAAAGCTACACAATCTTTTAAACAAATAAAAATCAGATTTGGTAATCGTTTATTAATGACATACACTTCACAGAAAAATGACATGCCACCTAACTATTTAACCCCATCAGCACCACCACCACCACCTGACTATTACTAAAAAAAAGTTTTTTCATTGTCCTTGTATCTTGACAAATCTGTCTGAGTAAGTTGTGACTTAAGTCAAGAACTTACAATTTGTTATTTTTAAGTTCTTATAAGTTCTTGACTTAAGTCACTTATAACTCATTTATAAGATCTTAAAAGGTTACCTGTAAAGTTATTTGTCAGTTATAAGTGACTTTGGAAATTTGTTATCAAGTATCTGTAGGTAACTTAAATAATTTGTTATCAAGTGCATATAGCAATGGGTTTTTTGTTTGTTTGTTTGTTTGTGTGTGTGTATATATATATATATATGAATATGTGGACATTGACTAAAAAAATAATGGTATAAATGGTATTGGAATGTATTTTTTTCTATCTCTAATAACTAATTAATATGCACACGTATAGGCAAACAAAAACACAGGCACACACACAGACAGATAGACATGCACACATACATACTCAAAAACATGCACTCACACACACACATACACGCCTACATACGCAAAAACATGCACTCACACAGACGCACATACACATATAAACACATGCACACACGCACGCATACACACTCTCACTCAAATACATATACATACACACACACACTATGGGTTGCAACCATACAAACTGGGGACGTCCCCGGTTTACTGAAAGTCCCCGGTTGTGGGTGTATAACCCATGTGTGTCCCCGGTTTACTGGATATAACATACTCACACACACACACACACACACACACACACACACGCATACAGGCAGATGTATTCCGATTAATATAATACACACATGCACTCACGCACGCACGCACACGCATACATACACGCATACAGACGCATGCACGCATACAGACGCATGCACGCATAATCACGCACAAACAAACAAACACAATGCACGCACACACATAGAGGCAAAGACAAACACGCACTGACATGCACGCACATACGCACGGCACAGTCATACAGACACACACACTGACAAAGACAGACAATCAAAGGCAGACAGACAGACATAACCACAGACACATGCACTCACTTCACCGGTTGTATGTCACGCGACACGCAACGGCTGTATACTCAATTAGTCACAGCGCCGCACTTAGTTTCGTTTTCGTTTCTAAGACGCTATGTCATTGTATACGCTAGATACAACGATCACATGAGATTACGCAGCTTGCTAAGACCCTTGTAAACAGAGACATTAAAGTGTGTGTTTTGTCTTGAATTTATTAGTTGTCCACAGTATGGAATGACTACGATTGAAAAGCCGATCAACATTCTGTTCAGTAACACTGCGCCGTCCAACACTGTGTACACAGCTTACACTCAAAGCGAGATCGGTATGCTGCTTATTTTTGCGGCGCGACACACAGCTAAGCCACCTGTAATAGCGTGTAGTTGGCCACTGGTTCAAGATAGCTCAATGTTAGTGTAACAAATCACATTAGGACTGCGCTAACATTGAGTGACTCGGCAGACTTTAAGGCTTGTCTTGTCTCAGGTGCTATGCAGTAAATGACTAACGCGACACTGCCGAGTTAGCCCTTCATAAGTTTCAGTTCACGGTTGTAAACACCACCTTTTCTGTCACAAATGTTTAGTCGTTTGCGAAGAATTCCAGCTTGCTTAAAAACGTTTGTTCCAGAACTTTGCGTCATATTGTGTCACACGCACCCAAGAGCTGTGTTTTCTTCAGAACGTTTGGGCACAGACTGATCAATAAAATTAGCAAACAGTCGCGTCAGACACAGGAGCTGGAAAAACCGGTTCGATCTTATTTATAAAAGGCCTTGGCTTGACATTTACCTATACATGCCTGTGTAGACTTACATGAGGTATTTTTAAATCACCCCTTTTTTATGGACCCGTCCAATTGAATAGCCTGACGGGACATGCCTATTTCAGGGGGGTGTTTTTTCATTGCAGTTGAAAAATTATTTTGAGAAAACTTGCTGTAGTTCAAACCAGAGTGTGGCCTCCTTATTTGATATGACATACATTTTCTGAAATGACCTAGTGATACAGATTTATAGTTTTGACCCAGTGACCAAAATTTGAACTACTTTCTTGTTTTGACCCAGTGACCAAAATTTGAACTACATTCTCATTTTGACACAGTAACCTAAATGTGGTGGTGGTGGGGGGGTGGGGGGGTGGGGGTGGGGGGTGGGGGGGGGTGGGGGTGGGGTGGTGGGGGTGGGGGGTGGTGGTGGTGGGGGTGGTGGTGGTGGGGGGGGGGGGTGGGGGGGGTGGTGGTGGTGGGGGGTGGGTGTGTGTGTGTGTGTGTGTGTGTGTGTGTGTGTGGGGGGGGGGGTGTTATGTCAGGTTAAAAATAAACCAGTTTGGACGTGACGTCTAGTCAGGGCTTACCCAGCTGCTAATAATAGAGTATTGAACGGTAGACTGTCACAAAAGGCTTGGCACGGTTGCCACTGGCTGTTGCGTAAACACATGCGACGGGTATACATTAAGGTGGCGGGCAGTGTGTGCGTGTTTGTATCAGGTTAAGTTTTATACAGTATGTTGATACACGCAATCTAATTAACCCCTGTTGGTACCTACTCTGCTGAGAGGTACATAAAATTGTGACTGTTCAAACGATGATTTAGAGGGTAAATTTTGACGGTATTTACTCTGTGTGGGAACATAGATAATAAGGGGTCAAAAGTTATAATTAAGAGGGTTAACTAGCTCAGTCATTGTGTTAATGCTGGTGTTTACATAATTAGTGTCCCTGTGGCACGGTAAGAGGTTCGCGCGCGTGTCGGCAGTGGCGTGTTCAGTTAGGCAAGATTGTCGGGGCGCTGTTTTAATACGAACATTACTGGGGAAAATGGGCGGCGTTAGGGCATGGGAGTAAGCGGTCGAAAAATCCTGGAAATTCGGGATAGATATAAATTGTCCAAATTCTTATTATCTATTTTTCAAATAAAAATAAAGAAAATATGGGGAAAATGCATGGTGTGACTAAGTGTGTGTTTTGTTGTCAAAAACAATGGAAAAATGAGGTGTATTTAAATTGTCGAAAAACACCCATAGTTACCATCTCTGTTGTACGGCTTCGCTACTATCTGAAGTCAATCCGGCGCAGCCGGCAAGCGTGTCCTCTCAAGATGGCGGCGCGGTAGCCGGCGACGGTGCCGCGAGGCAACGCGGCCGGGAACTTCCCGAGCCCTAAAAGGCCACGTTCGAGACCGAATAAATGGCTTAAGTGACACTGTCATTTGCGTTCGCTAGTTAGTTGTGGGTCAGTCATCACTTGTGCGGCCGGGCATAATCGAAAGGCCGGAGACGCTGAGGCTCCAGTCAAGTGACTGCCGTACTACGATATGACTCAAGTGACTGCCTATGACTCAAGTGAGTGTATAGAGTAATAAATCAGTGTCAAAACGGACGTTAAACCCGAACTAACCAACCAAACTGGTCAGCCTTGAAGGCAGACCTGTCCCTAGGGCCATCGTGTGCTCACGTAACTTACAAGCAGGTCAGGCCGGTATGACGACTGTAGAGTCCGAAATAGCTCAGGCGGTTTGACGTCCGAGCAGGAGAGCGAAGGGAATCGCGGCCGGGTCGTGGGTTCGAATCCCGTCCCGGGCCCGGTAGCTGAACTCACAATCCAGGGGGAAAAACGGATTTGTTCAATAGCATGTCCGTTGACTGAAAGATCCTGGTAAATCAAAGTGGCACAGTTGGAGTGCGCCTGAGTTGATCAGTGTTCAGGTCGTACTCTGATAGGCAATAGATTTCCCTGTCCCCCATAACCCGCCCATGATCACCTCGGTGCTGTGGACGTTAAATCCGAACTAACTAACTAACTATGACGACTGTTCGCAGCACTGAACTGAAGTTGATCAGTTCAGTACTGAATCCCTTCGCCGCCGCCGCCGGCCAGCGGACTACGCGAAACTAGTGCGCATCTGTATAGTCGGTCATCATTGGCCTTCACAGACCGACAATATTCGCGTGAAAACATAATGTAACAGGGGGATCAAAAATAGTCATACCACAGGACTAACAAGACTGAGACATAAATCCTCATGCCCCCGCGACTGCCAGGTGGCTCACTGATGAGGGTTTATCAGTGTCAGTCTCTTGGGCAGATCACGCCGGGATGACATTCGATTTTCCCTGGCAGTTAAGAGGTTAAGATCGAAACTAGGTTGCCACTCAGTGTCGGCCAGCTTGTGTAGCAGCCCGCGATATGTAAATACCCATACACACTGACACGACCTGGATATTCAGTATGTGTACGACCGTGTGTGACTGGGTCCCCTCATGTGTGCACCGGCTGCCAGCCACCGCCGTACTCGAGGCTCAGGCCGCGGTCGCACGTCAGCTACTGAGTTCGTGTAGTATGCACTACACTGTGACAAGTATCATTGTGATCATTGTGGCAACTGTCGACTCAGTGACCACTGAACAGCCGCTGTTATGTGCAGTGACCCGACTGACGCGGTACGTGATTATACTAGTAATCCCCGGCGGCCGGATGACGTACAGGTACCTAACCCCTTCATTGCCGAGACAAAAGTGAGCAGGGATCTAACTGCAAGAGACATAGATCCTCATGAGCCCCCGCGAATGCGGGGGCTCATGAGGATCTATGCCTCTTTCTGAGACCTGTGTATTTTCGGTTGGCTTTCGGGCAGTTAATAAACTCAAGATTTCAGAAATTAGAATGTACGTACAGCGTAGGCCCACGTACAGTAGCAGGGAAGAAGTTAAAAAAAAAACGGGCCATCACGAAACTTAAAGATTCTGCCAAAGACCTGCATCTCAGTCATTATGCCCCGACTATAACTGACTAGAACACAACAGGGGGGGGGGGGGGGGGAAAGGGGGGGGGAGGTCCGGAACCCCGGCCTGTAACCCCCCTCACACACACACACGCACACTCACACACACACACACACACACACACACACACACACACACACACACACACACACACACACAGTATCGCCAATAATCCTATGAAGCCGTGTGGAGTTGTGTACTCTGCGTCAGTGTTAGTCATGGTTAGTATATGCCAAGTCACGTCAACCATAGCTTAACCGGCACAAGTCAGATGACGTGTTGACGACGTCTCGTTGTATGGAGAGCCGAATCTATAAGAAGTAAATAAATATTATCTGTTCTATGTTAATAGTACATGTACTATAGCAGCCAATCAAAGTTCACTAATTGAGGCACCTTTCCGAGTGAGTATATTTACTAATTTATTTAGTAGGTGTTTCTGCTCCTGCTCAGTCAGCCAGTCAGAGCTGTGCTTTTTTAGAAAGCGATCCTGTCCGCTTTGCGCTTCGCTCAAAGTGATTATTCAATCAAAATATCAAAATATTGGATGAGAGGACGCAGACGGCAACCTAGAGTAGAGTCTTGCTAGAGCGGAGCTAAATTTGCCCTATCGCACGCTAGCTATATATTCAAGTTACTTCTGCTAGCTATGGCCAAAGATATCGCTGCTTCTGACGGGAGTCTCGCAACGAGACACATCCTTGCCGCGGACTTAACGGACCACGCTGACAGGCAACACTCTAATGTGTAATGTATATGGAGAATAGTGTGATGCAGATCGACGTGATCCCCATGTCTGTTTCAGTTTAGACACCGGCGCTCCCACAATGTTTTCATATCTATGCTTAGAAAATGTAGAATGACGTAGATGGTGAAAATTGGCCTTGTCTAGCGACACGGAAGTCAAAGCGATTTTGATTTTTTTTTTTTTTCACTTGGGGGGGGGGGGGGGGGGGGGGGGAGGCAAATATAACTAAAAATGTTTACAATGGGCTTTTAGTACACAAGTTCTTGAGAAAGCGGCAAAACATTCTGTGTCATTCCTTTTTTTTCCCCCGTCCGCACTGCCTATGGTCGGCCGGCCTGCGCGCCGACATGTGACGTATATTTACAACATCTGAAAATCTTGTAGCATTATGGCCAATCCTTGAATGGGAGGATTGATGCAGTAAGGTCACGTGATTTAGTTTTGCACTGTCCGTGTCCAAAGAGAGGGTCTGCGGGGGGATTAAACCATTTAGCTTCGACGCCCTACAGCAGGCGATGGCTCGACCATGATAATTCAAGGTAAATAAATAAATAAATAAATCAGCGCATTAAATAGGCGCTTTACCCAATTGCGGAATTTCGGCGCAAAGCGCCGCCGCGAACTGAACCCGGCAACAAGCACGCTCACGTGAATCACGCGCATTCATTCACACACTGTACATAAACACAGAACATTAACGCGAGCTTCTGAAGTTTTTGGAAATTCAAATCGTTTTATATAGTTTGAAATTTGATAAGTGGGCTGAAATTGATACCAAAGTCGGTGAAGGCACCAAGCTAATCTGACATTACCATTGGCTTATCATGGTCGACCCATCTACTGCATCTGTACGTAGTCATTAGGTAACACCTTCCAAATTTGGGACATGCGGCCGTTGGGTTAAATGGGTTAACCTGACAGTACCTGAGAGAAGGATGACGTAATGGTCAAAGCCGCGCTTGTGTGCATGGGCTCTTGCTTCAAGTAGGTTCAAGTTTCAGCCGGGCAGCTCACGGTCAATCCATCTCTGTCAACTTTTACATGATTATTTTTCAGAGGATTCTGAACTGTGCATGTGTTTTATCGTCCTGATCATCCCGTCCGGCAGCATGGCCTCAACTCTCGCACACCTCCACGACGCTATCTTGAGCGGTGACGCAGACTGCGTCGCGGCACTCTTACGCACGTGCGGCGATAACGTCAACGCCATCTACCACCAGCACACAGCGATGACGCGCGCTCTGGACGCAGGTTCTGATGATGTCATTATACAGCAGTTGCTTGCGCACGAGCATTTCGACCCCAACGCGAAGAACCAGTTTTGCCGTACTGCACTCTTTGAGGCCTCCCTTGCAAGCAGAAGTGAGGTCGTAGAGAGTCTTTTACGCATGGGTGTCCACGCCGATGACGCGGACAGGCGAGGCGTGACTCCTCTTAGCGCATGCGCGTACTATAACAGGTATTGTTTTCGGTGTTTCAAGTGTTTGCTTGTTGTTTTTTTGTTTGTTTTTGTTTTGTTTTGCGTGTGTTTTTGTGTGTGTGTGTGTTGTTTTATGTTGTTTTTGTTTTGTTTTGTCGAATGGTGGGGGTGGAGTGTGAATGGCGTTGGGAGGGGGGTGGGGAGTGGCGGGAGCCGGGGTGGGGGAGAGACAATGACGATGACAATGAATCTATATTTTCCAAGGATAAACAGATTTAGGTCTGAAGTCTGAGAGGGAGCGGACGTGGTGTACTTTTCTGCTATTTTCTTCAGTCAGTTTTTGTTGTTCCTATTTATAAAATAGGAACAACTTATATATAACAAGAAGAAGTATAGTGTGTTTGCAATTTTAAATAATCACGATTTTTTTTTGTTGTTGTTGTTTTTTTTGTTTGTTTGTTTTTGGTTGGTTTTTTTTTTTTTGTTTTTTGGATTTTTTTGATTTTTTTTTTTTTTTTTTTTTTTTGGGGGGGGGGGGGGTTGGGGGGGGGGGGGAGAGGGGGGACGGGTATTGGGATTATTTTTTAAACTGTTAAAAAATTTCGAATCTTTCTTCTCATTAATATCTGGATGATTTTTCTAAAACAGTATTTTCACAAGCCTTCTGTTTGTCCAGGCTCTCGGGTATGATTAGTCCATATTGTGATTTTCGGCACAGCTCAGTTTCTTTGGGGATTATTTTCAAAACGTTTAAAAATTTTCACATCTTTTTGCTTCGTAAAAAAGTAATCTTCTCATTAATACCCTAATGATTCTTCATTAACGGTATTTACATAAGCCTGCTGTTTGTCCTGGGTGTCGGGTATGATTAGGTCAAAGTGTGACCAAATAGTTCGGAGTATGACAATGCTACCCAAGATCACTCTGTTCGGCGAGCTTGCTACTGGACACCGTGACAGAGGGGCACCAAAGAAGAGATACAAAGACGGTCTCAAGAAGTCACTTAGTGCCTGCCAAATCGACCACTGCCAGTGGTCTTCGCTTGCTGCGGACCGTGACACCTGGCGCTCCACCATCTACAAGGCAGCCGTCTCCTTTGAGGACTCTCGCAGAGCTAACCTTAAGGACAAACGGCTCAGGAGAAAAAACAGAGTTGCCGTAACTCAGAACCCTGACCAGACCTTCCCCTGCAGCCACTGCGGTCGAACCTGCCTGTCCCGGATTAGCCTCCGCAGCCACGAAAATGCCTGCAGACGACGTGGGCAAGCCCTATAGAATCTTCGTTCGCGAAGTCAAGCCAAGAGAGATGACAATCAGCTGGGAAATTAACCACGATTGATCCTCGCCTACACGTAAAATGTTAGTACTGCGACGAGCGACGTAAAACGTCAAATTCGTCACTGGGAGCTTATAGTGACGTCATTTTACTGCCGTGCTCGTGCTATTCTTCTTCTTCAGAATGGCTGTCGCTGCGCCAGCCCGCGGAACGTATGTTTTTATGTGTATCTATGTGCCAGTGTATGTTAATCAGAGAGTAGGGTGGGTTTGGGTGGAGAGATGAGATGGTTGAGAAGGATAGGCTTAGATATATAGATACACCTTTGGGCTGGGAGTATCATCTTGTTCTTTTCTGTCGTGTGTGTGTGTGTGTGTGTGTGTGTGTGTGTGTGTGTGTGTGTGTGTGTGTGTGTGTGTGTGTGTGTGTGTGTGTGTGTGTGTTAAACATTTCTAAGTATCGTCATCGCGATACAGGTCAGCCTCAACATCATCGCGATAATCAGATCACGTTTTCGTTCCTGAGTTTTGTTTTGCCAGCAGAATTTACACACTGGTAAAAGCAACCCCCGGCGGCAGGAAGAAACAGCTCCTCCGGCCTTCGTCGGCCGTAGCTGGCCCGCGCATGGTCTTTTCGAGAGCAAACAAAAGCCCACAACGGCCTGACTGATGAAGCTTTGCTCGCCGGGTGTCCACCTGGATGCCAAGATGTCCGATTCCCTCGCAGTACAGAGGCTGGTCTGAACTTGCCAAGAAAGAAAGAAACACGTTCAGAAAAACAAGGACAATTAACAAATTTAATTTAATCCCAAAGCCCTACAGAAGGCGATGAATCGATCATGATAATTCAAGGGTAGTGCCAGATTAGCTTAGCGCCAAGCTAATCTGGCACTATCCTTGAATTATCATGATCGATTCATCTCCTGCAACTGATACATAAATGATAGTCATTAGATGACGCCTCCAAATTTGGGAAAAGCGGCTGTGGGGCTTGTTGCTATCGGGACGTTAACCAGCCAACCAACCATTCTTTCAGTCACCACGCAGCACGTGTCTTGCTTGCTGCCGGCGCTGACGTCAGATCGCAGGACTGCTCCGGTGACGCAGTTTTGCACAGAGCGTGCGCACATGGCTCGGAAGAAATGGTGACGCTGCTCCTGGCCAATGGGCAGTGTGACGTCATGTGCCGTAACAACAACCTTGAGACGCCCTTGATGCTTGCCCTTCCTTCAGCCTACAACGTTCAGGTTCATTTTCACAGTAACCCTTTGGCTGTATGTAGCGCTTAAAAAAAAAAAAAAAAATTAAAAAAAAAAATTAAAAAAAAATTAAATTAAAAAGTCGGGTTTTCAGGGGTTAACCCTTTGGGTATCGGTAGCGGTTTTAGTCGCGATGATTCCCACTAAAACCACTACTGACACCCAAAGGGTTAATGTTAAGTTGGTAAGTTACCAGGATTTAACGCCGAGCGGGCGACTAAGGTCATCTGATCGGTGCACACATAGTATTGCGGTGCTTGTCAACTGGATTTTAAGCTGACCCACTCGCGGTCACTACTGAAGTAGGGTCCACGTATTTATATTGAACAAGTTCAAATTAAAATGTGTGTGTGTGTGTGTGTGTGTGTGTGTGTGTGTGTGTGTGTGTGTGTGTGTGTGTGTGTGTGTGTGTGTGTGTGTGTGTGTGTGAAAAATCCTGTGTGTGTCAGTAATATATTTCTGCAACCTTGTCGTTACAATAACACCCCTCCCGGACTTGACTTAAAATCCGAACTGCACACTGTATCTAACGGATTTAGTTCTGTACAACAGGTCAAAGGACAGAAGCTGTCCACTGCTCTGTCCATCAGCCGCCGTCTGCTGCTGGCTGGAAGTGACGTATGTTCACTCGAATCACGCTGTGGCGGCACTGCCATGCACGAGCGCATACGTCAGGGTGACGTGGCGGGACTGTGTCTACTGCTGGACCACTGCCCGCAAGTGGCAGACGTGCCAGATACGCAGGTACTACATGTTCAACAATGCCGGATCTCTGTGATGCTGTGGTCGGACGTAGCTGTCTTATCATGACTCCTGTAGCAACTTGACATCTGTTCAGTTGTATCAGTTATAGTATTGTCTGCTTTGAAACAGATTTTTAAAAAAAAAAAATGGAAAACATAAATAAAAATTAGTATATGTTTCATCCTTTGTGCCTTCACTGCCAGCGGACTCAAAAAAATTGTGTCTTTGAAAAGCAAAGCAAATTCAGCACTGAATAATCCCAGCCATCCTCAGAACGCGGATAGGAACAGGGTCAGCAAGAGGCAAAGAACCTCATGAGCCCCCGCAGATGCGGGGGCTCATGACTGAGGTTCTTTGCCTCTTGCAGTAGGATGGTGTTCTCATTTTCCGGTATTGAAGGGGTTAACACTTAAAGCCACGCAGGGGACGGATCGGGGGGGGGGGGGTGGGTGGGTTTCCAAGGGGTTCCGGACCACCACCCCTCCCCCCGACCCAAAATCCTTTAAAATGCTATAACAAAGTCCCTTTTTGAGGTGTTTAGAACCCCCCCCCCCCCACCACCACCACCACCACCACCACCACCCTCCCCTCCTCCCCGTTGTTTGATATTTTGGCGAATGGTGAGTCTGAACACGCACGTGACTGACTTCTCTCCTCCACCACCACCACCACCCCCCCCCCCACACACACACACACACACACACACACGCACACTGCTTTTCGATTTTGGACCCTTGGAAGCAAGGTGTAGCGTCGGGGATGCCTTTTGTATCAGGTTGAAGGTCCAAAACAAAAACTTGGAACACCCCCCCCCCCACACACACACACACACACACACACACACACACACACCCCTCCACCCGCCCTCGAGGTAACTGATTCGCCCTGCCATGGAAACTCAGTCTACTCGTTCACTGCCGTGCTAGTGTGGCATTCAAATATTAATGGAACTAGCAAGAGACAGGCTCGATTTTTTATTTAAAAAAAATAAATTATTCGAACTTTTTCAGGGAATGACACCGTTACAGTTGGCATTGAGTCGTACGGATGGTCACATGAAACAACTAGCAACCTTTCTCCTTCACTATGGCGCCGACCCAGCTTGTCTGATGACTCCGTCATTTCAAGTGTCCAATCCTAACAACAGTACGGCGAGAAATGCGACCTCTACCGCGGCAGGAGGGCAGAATTCACACGCTACGGAGGCAGATACAATAGCACGTTTCTACAGACTTCAGTTTCTGCGTTCACTTCTCTCCTCCATATTTGTAACGACCGCCAGCGTCAGCAAACTAGTGGATCTGGGACTTCTCACTGAAGACCTCGCACAGCAGATTTTACAAGAATCTGAAGATGCGCACATGGATGATGCGACAGAACATGGGGGAAACGTGGCTGATAACTTTCACGCTGCAGTTGAGCTGAAAGTGGTGTACGAAGTTCCCATAGAAATCGTTACGCTGATCGAACAAAGTTTCCACACAATTGTGGAAATCTTGCTCGTGCACCTACACAATTTCAGGGCAGGGGTAGCCCTGCCTTAGCCCTCACTGTAGTCAGTCCTTCCGACAGCAACAGCAGCATAAGCAACAGTACCAACAACAGCAACACGGCCGTCCAATCCCCAGTTACAAGAATATACACTTCCAACAGCTACGAGAGCCAGGCTGTGGCGTTTGCGCGCGCAGCGTCACGTCACTCGCTGACTCTGAAGCACCATTGCCGATTGGCCGTGCGCAAGATCCTCCACACGTCACTTCCTGCTGGCTTACGTCACCTGGGTCTCCCCAAAAGTCTGCAGACGTATCTCAATTTGGGTAAGACCAACGTTAGAATGTGAGGATGCGTAAATGCAGTGATTTCTCGCCAGAATGTCTGCTACCGTGACTGGTAAAACTGTGGCGTAGGAACCAGTTGGGGCCTCAGTAAAAAATATACAAGGGAGGGGTGTATCCCCGCCCCCCCCCCCCCCCCAAAAAAAAAAAAAAAAAAAAAAAAAAAAAAAAAAAAACACAAACAAACAAACAAACAAACAAACAAACAAAAAACAAACAAAAAAACACAAAAAAAACAACAATAAAATAAAATAAAATAACTAAATAAATAAAATAAAATAATGATAAATATAATAAAAGGATAGGGAGTATCCCATGCCCCCAAAATAATAAGAAAATAAAAGAAAAAAATTAGAGAACATTTTATGGGAGGAGAAAATCAAAAGATCTTATTTTTGTGCTTGCCTTGCTCCCCCCCCCCCCCCATTCCGCGCCAATGAAAAATGTCTTCCTACGCCACTGTGAAGGCAAAAGACAGTAGCTGAGCAAGTTCTACTCAGATGTGGGCTGGTCTGCCATTTTAATGTGTGTAACTTGCGTTGTTACCTTGTTGGGAATCAAAGAAATAAAACCAATCTCGAAAGAAAGAAACACGCTTTGGCAGAAAGTGGGCGACGGAAACAAGACCAATATATATATATATATATATATATATATATATATATATATATATATATATATATATATATATATATATATATATATATATATATATATATATATATATATATATATATATATATATATATATATATATATATATATATATATATAATACCCAAAAACAAAATAAAAATAAAAAACTCTCTTTGGGAGGACAAGGACAAACCCCAATAGCGAAACATCTTCTGGCCCGAGGACCTTTGCTTACTGGAAAACAGTTTACTGTTTTGTCCTCGTCCTCCCAAAGCGAGTTTCTTTCTTTGTTAAGTATTTCTTTGCATATGACGCGCTTGGCGGTCACCTTGTTGGTCTGATTTCACCAGGTGTTGATGCTGATCGCGGTGACCCTTTCCGCGTGGTTGAGCTGCACGTGGCCGTCGTTGAGAACGACCGTGCAGCACTCAGAAAGCTTCTGGAGGATGGCACCCACCCGGACGCCCCTCTCAGGCAGTGCACCCCCCTCACCGCCGCCCTGACCATGTTGCCTGACGCTGACGTCTTCCCTGAAGCCACAGCTGGAGTTGACGTCACAGCGGGAAATGGCGCCACAGGACTGGTTGATGTCACAGGTGTCACAGGTGACGTCGCGGATGAAGATGACATCACGACTCAGTGCAGCTCAGAGATCCTGGCCCGCGACGGACCCCTCGCTCTTGATGAGATAACAGCAGGCGATGACTTCACAAGTAAAGAAGACACGGCAAAGGAGGACGCCACAGCAAGACATGACGTCACAACGAAAGCCAACGTCACAGCATCTGGCACCCTTGAAGTCTTGCACGAAGGCTTCCTTGCGACCCGTGACACGACCACTCAAGATGACGCCAGAAAGCAGAAAGATGACGTCATAACCCTTCTCTTGCGTCACGGCGCATCGCCCACGCAGCGCGACCCTTTGGGAGACACGCCTCTTCACGCGGCGGTCAGACGAGGAGCTTTCTTCGTGCACAGGCTTCTGACGGCCGTTGCGCACGTGAACCCTGTCGTGCATGCAGCCACCACGGATACTCTTCACAGTACCTGTGGCTGCATCAACAAGGGGGTTAACTGTACTGGTGGATGCATGTGCAAGGGGGTTAAAGGTTCTGATGGACTAAAGGAGTTGATCCAGTGCGGTCTTCAGGAGAAAGATCGGCTAGGGTTAACCCCCTTACAGCTGGCCACTCTGTCTGGCGATGTTGCCTCAGCTCGCTTAATGCTGCGGTACTGGAGGAGTGTTGGGGGAAGCGTAGTGGAGGGAGGAGCCACAACAGGCTGTCAGCAAACCGACCAGACGCAGGTACTCTACAGATATTTCCTGAATATCAGAAGTAGGCCCAAAACTGCGCGTATGCAAGCTACATTATAGTACTTGCAGATAAGGATCTAGACCAATGGCTTTAGTTCAAGGGTGGTGTCAGAATAGCTTGGCGCCTAGAGGCGCCAAGCTATTCTGGCACTACCCTTGAACTATTTTAGTCACTCTTATTTCACACAGGGGTGTATTCCGAATGATATGGCTTAAAAGCCCGAAAAAAGCATGCGATATCGCATGTTTGTCCGGGCTTTTAATCCACTGTTTGCGTCATTTCTAATTCCCGGAGACCACCCATCATTATTTGTTTTTAGAGATTCACTTCTTTGTGCCCGCAGACACCGGTAATGTTTGGAGTGTCGATGGCTGCATGTATTGGCCGTTTGACGTCGGAGCGCACAACGATTTCTTCAAAGATCTTCGCAGAGAAGCACTTTTCTGTACCACTTTAAGAACAGATATCATTTAGTGCCAATTGACCTAATGTGGAATATTTTTGCTGTACTCTTAACGTTTGTTGATTTTGCTGCGGTACACTCGTAAAAAAAATAAAATAATAAAAAATAAATAAATTGGTGAAAAGAAGAAAAATCAATTGTCAATGCCCTAAATAGAGCCCCGGCATATTTCAATATCGAGGTCAAGCATGCAGACATGTAATGATGTATGCCTGCGCTGTTTCATGTTTTAGAGCTTGGCCAATTCACGTAAAAATGGATCTTTCTTTTACTGGGCTGAATATATCTGGGATATAATATCAGTCACTTCAATTGAGAAAATTCCGAATTTTTACTGAAACCTGACACATTGTTCGTGTTCCTTAAATGTGAATCGCATTAGGTCAACTGTCACTGAATAATATTTGTTTTAACCCTTTTCGCGCCAACGCCCTACAGCAGGAGATTGATTGACCATGATATTTCAAGGTAGTGCCAGGTTAGCTTGGCGCCTTAAGGCGCCAAGCTAATCTGGCACTACCCTTGAATTATCATGGTCAATCAATCTCCTGCAAGTGGTACATAGTCGTTAAGTAACACTCACAAAATTCGGGAAATGCGCCCGTGGCGCTAAATGGGTTAAGATTGGTGTAGAAAAATGGCTCTTTGCGGAGATATTTGCGAAAAAAACGTTGTTGTGCCGTGCCGTCTCTCCTTTGTCAAACGACATGTACAACTGAGGCGGTCCGGAATGATACTTGACGGCCACCTATGGCGCGAAGTAAGCGGACCATGGATGATCGGGTCGATTATTTGGTTGGTTAGTTCGGGTTTAACGTCCACAGCACCGAGGTGATCATGGACGGTCCTGACGGGCGGGTTATGGAAATCTATTGCCTATGGAGTACGACCTGAACACTGATCAACTCAGGCCCACTCCAACTGTGCCACTTTGATTTATCAGGACCTTTCAACGGACATGCTATTGAACAAATCCGTTTCTCCCCCCCCCCCCCCCTCCCTGGATTGCGAGTCCAGTTACCGGGGCCGGGACGGGATTCGAACCCACGACCCGGCGATTCCCTTCGCTTTCTTGCTCCGACGTTTAACCGCCTGAGCTATTTCGGACTCGGGTCGATTAGTGATATCGCGTAGTAAATTATGCCTGGCTTATGAAAAGTGAGGGGGGGATAGGCTCATGAGAATTTGTGTCGTTTGCGGCCGTCAGAGCCCGGTTAGCGGCGTCTTTCTTGAAACTAGTGAGGTTACGTCAAGTTTACGCCGCCCGCCGGACTCCGGCGGCCAACAACGAACAAGCAAAGTCAGTCACGGCGGATAACAGCTTTTACCATAAGCATGGACAACACTCCAGACATCTCCACTGAAGAGGCAAAGAGGCAAGCATTCTCATGTGAGGATCTATGTCTCTTGGAGATGTGTGGAGTGTTATCTTCAGAATCGGCGGTGGCTTTGCTCACGTTCGTTGTTGGAGTCGTCAAGTTCTGTCGCCAACGCCGGGAACCCTCACTACTGAGTGCAGTTGTGCAACATTACTGATCTTGCGTCTAAAGTCACAGTAACTTGAAACTTTTTAATGAATTATTTTAATTATTGAACCCATTCAGCCCGGCTGACGCACTACAGCAGGAGATGGGTCGACCATCAGTGATAATTGAAGGGTAGTGCCAGATTAGCTTGGCGCCTATCGGCGCCAAGCTAATCTGGCACTACCCTTGAATTATCATGGTCGATCCATCTCCTGCAACTGGTGCATAAAGTAGTCGTTAGATGACGGCCTCCAAAATGTGGGAAATACGTTCGTCGGGCTGAGCCGTTAATCTGTTTGTTTATAATTTGTCTGTTTTACTACCAGGTCTCAGATGACAGTGGCATTACCATACTGCACAGCGCTGCTGCAGCGGGGGCTTTTGGCGTGGTGACGCACTTATTGACAGATCACGGCATTCCACCGGATGTCAAAGACAAACTCTGGAACACACCGCTGTACTTTGCCGTCTGCAATGGCCTCGTCAGTCTTGACAAGCAGCGAGCGTACTGCAGCCAATGGGGAGGCGTCAAATGGGGTCGCATGCTCAGCTGCTGGCCCTTGCCGCCCAGGCCGCTGGACGGAGAGCGGTCACGTGATGACATGGAAGTTGCGCTGGCTTGTTTGCAGCTCAGGAGTGACAGAGAGTTTAGTTATCCACAGACGATTCAAATCTTACTTCAACACGGCGCCGATATTGCCTCTTGTGATTTGCCGGTCTCGAAGGACCTACTGAGCCAAGTTGCCAACGAAAACGAACAACGGGCCAGTTGCGTGAGCGAGCTTAGTCCTGCACCATCTACTAAGCAAGGTGCGCCGCCTTAGCGGCGCACCTTGCTTACTAGTGGCTGATGCAGGACTAAGCTCGCTCATGCAACTGACCCCGTAGCAGCTGGACTGATGTGGCTTCACTTCTGGTTGTCTCCCTCAATTCGCTGACTGCCGATCAGCGGTAGAGAATGGAAGGAGACAACCGTGACTGACGTGGCTTCAGTGCTGAGCGCTACTGCGGACGGCCGGAACACGGCTCAATTCAGATTTTAGGTCTAGGACAGAGCCAGTGGCATAAACTCTAAACATGAAAGTACAAACATGTAGGTGCTATATAAATGTGGGTTACATGTAGTGAGTACTGATTTGCGGCCTATGGTGGTCTGGCATCTTGGCGGAGCGGCAAGTCCAGAATCATCACAGACCATGGGTCACAGACTAGTTGCACATGAGCTTAGTCCTGCGCCAGCCACTAAGCAAGGTGCGCCGCTATAGCGTCGCACCTTGCTTAGTGGCTGGTCGCAGGACTGACTACGCTCGCTAAGTGCAACTGGCTCCAGCACTAGATGCCTATAATGATTGCCGTGTCATTTTGTTGCTTTTTAAGTACTTTCTATTTATAGAAGGGACTTCATTTTAGGATGGGTCGCGGTGGGGCGAATTAGCATGATCATGATGTCAAAAGCGGGCAGGCCTAAACCTCTGACATCTGAAGTAACAAGATAACAATTACTGACGTCAGGTCTGCTGAAAGTACATTTGGCGTGCGCCGGTGCGTGTGTGCGTGCGTGCGTGTGTGTGTGCGTGTGTGTAAACACGAGAATCTCAGATATTGCTGTACTCACAAGCTTCAGTGAAACTTGCCGAAATACTTTCTTCAAGTGGTTGGCTAAGAGAGCCTCCGAGCCGACTGATATTGTAACGGGATGTCTCATTGAAGACATAAAAGACCGTTTATAGACAGTCGGTTCACCCAGATTAGAAGTCCGTAATTCATTTGTCATATTTACTTGAAATTTTGGATATATAGCTAGTTTGGCGAAAGACATTGGATGAGTTCTTTATGCCAGAGTTGTACCTCTCAACTTAAACATTTTGAATAATAATTAATTCACTTTTGCAAGTTTGGATCCACTGTATACTCCCATCAAACAGTCAGGCCTAGGAGGCTGTGTGGAACAAAACAGTCAGCCCTGGAAGAGGCTGCGTGTCTTTCGGATGAGTGACGTGGAACATCAATTTCGTCACTGTGTACACGGCGTCGTGAGACAGAGATGCCATGACGTGAAGCTTATAGTGACGTAATTTTGCTGCTCTTGCTATTATTCCTGTCGCAACTCCAGCCTACAGAGCCTACTAAAGGCGGGAGGCGCCGTTTGTCCGTCTTTATTTCAGTGTGTGTGCCGGAGTGTGTGCTGATCAGAGGCTGGTTTAGAGAGGATGGAATCGGATCATAAGGATAAGCTTAAAATATGAACAACTCTGAATGTTCCTAAAAGAAAAACGCATGTGAGCTCCAAACAATACGGTAGATTTTGGGATGAAATTCTCATCTTGTTCAATAGGATATATTTCAATATCAGAATCAGGTCAAAGACAAAACTGAGGTAATGAGAGACCCTTAACAGCGAGGACAGCTCTCATATACAAGGGACTATGTGGGTTATGGTTCATCCCATCTTTTTTTTTTTTTTTTTTTTTTTTTTTTTTGTAAACTTGGGTAAGATAAATTAGCATAAAGGTGCAGCGTCCCCAGCTCGTTTGAGGTTTATTTAGCATATTAGACCGGCTGGCGACATACATTCAATATTCTGTTTAGTTTTTCACAAGCAGCGCAAGCGGCACGTCCTAAAAAAGTCTTGTTTCTGTAGGGACGTTAAACAATGCGCAACCAAACCAAACTCGGGGAGTACGCCACAAGTACACTTCTATTTAAATGCGGGCATCTCATTTGAATAGAAGTGTACTCAGTTGTGACGTACTCCTCGAGTAGGTCTGTCTGGGGAGTACTTCTCGCAGACGGCACAAGAAGGTACAGAGAAAGCACATTAAATAATAATTTAACATTTTCTCATGCTGTCCGGTGTTTAATCCATTACATCCTGAGGATGATGTAGTTTTAAAATTTGCTTATTGTCCTATCATGGAGGCTACATTACAGATAGTCAACCATTTTGGTTCAAGGGTGGTGCCAGAATAGCTTGGCGCCTCAGGCGCCAAGCTATTCTGGCACACCCTTGGACTATTATAGTCAAATTAATTTCATGCAGCAGTGTATCAGGATGAAAAGGGTTACCTTAGTGTGTGTGTGTGTGTGTGTGTGTGTGTGCGTGCGTGCGTGCGTGAGTGAGTGAGTGACTGAATGAGTGACTGAGTGAGTGACTGAGTGAGAGAGAGAGAGAGACAACGACTAGAGCCCGCGTTTGAGGACAAGCTTGAACTTTTAGGATATTGTCCCTAAAAGAATTATCTCGAGGCCGGTTTTTTTAAATAAAATTTTTGATTAAGATGCTCATTGGCGAGAAAATGGTCGTTTCACAAAAACCGGTTGATCCACACTGGAGTCCGTAATTTTTCTTATTTTTACTTTATATTTTGCGTATAGCTAGATAAAAGGAAGATACTGAATGAGTTCGTTAACCAGCATTGTACCCCTAGAACGTTTTGAGTGATAATTAAATATTTTTTGGGGAAAAAATAGTTTCACGTTTTTGGGATTAATTTCGCGAATTATTTGGGATTAATTGAATCTTTTTTACGAAAAAAACAAACAAACATTCTTCTCATTAATATTCGCATGATTTTTCATATACGGTATTTACATAAGCCTACAGTTTGTCTCGGTTGTTGGGTACGATTAGGTCAATTTTGACCTGTAAGTCCTTGGTGTGAAAATCAGATAATTTTCTGCACCACTTTTTCCGAGTTATTTTTAAACATCTAACATATCTTTGATTTTTTCTTTCTCATTGAGTACCCGCATGATTTGTAAACAGTGTTGCCATAAGCCTGCTGTTTGTCCCGGCTGTGGAGCTTGAAGTGACGTCATTTCGCTGCTCGTGCTATCATTTACTTTATTCTTCAGAAAGTAGCTACCACAGAGCTAACGAATGGCGGGAATCACCGTGTGTCCGTCTTTATTTCTGTGTGTCAGTGTGTGTGGATCAAAGGGTGGGTTAGACTAGAAGGAGATGGATCAGAAGGATAAGCTTGAAAATAGGAACAACTTCAGGCTGGGATTCATAATAATAAAATAATAATTACGGTATTTATAATGCGCTTATCTTATAATAATTATAACTCTAAGCGCGCACTCACAACTCGCGCACGCATGCGCACGCTTTAGACAACGACTCACGTACCACAAATAGTGAAATACATTACGACAGTCTGCTAAGGGTGGGGAGTGTGGTGGTATAGTGCTAGATCTGTTGAAAGAGGTGAGTTTTGAGCGCGGACTGGAAGGAGGAGAGAGAGTGTTTCTGACGGAGAGAGAGTGGGAGAGTGTTCCAGGTGGATGGACCGTATACTGAGAAGGAGCGGGGGCCGAAAGTGCTGAGTTTGGTGCGGGGATGAGGAGGCGGAGAGGGTCGGAGGCGGAGCGGAGGGAGCGGGGAGGAGTGTAGGGGTGAAGTAAGTTTGAGAGATAGGCGGGAGCGCAGTTGTTCAGGGATTTGTAGCAGAGAGACAGAATCTTGTATTGGATGCGTTGGGGGGATGGGAAGCCAGTGAAGGAGTTTAAGCAGGGGATTGATGTGGTCGGATTTTTTCTTTCTGAGGACGAGGCGGGCAGCATTGTTCTGGACGCGCGGGAGAGTGAAAGTGGTGGAGTGAGGGAGGCCGGAAAGGAGAGAGTTGCAGTAGTCGATGCGAGATAGGATGAGAGAGACAGCAAGTTTGGTGGCAGCTTCGGTAGTGAGGTATTTTCTGATCTGACTGATGCGGCGGAGGTGGAAGTAGCATGCCTGGGCCGTGGCGGAGACGAAGCTGGTCATGGAAAGAGAGGAATCGAGGATAACGCCGAGGTTTTTGACAGAGTCAGAGAGGGAGATGGGGGTGCTGTCGAGTTGAAGGTGGAGGGAGGGAGGGAGCTGGGAAAGTTTCTGGCGAGTGCCTACCAGCATGGCTTCCGTTTTGTCGTCATTCCGAGTTTAAGCTTGTTTGCTGTCATCCAGTTTTTCACGTCTTCGTAGCAATCAGCCGTGCGCGAGTCAGTAGTGACTGAGTGTTGTCGAAGTTGTCTTTGTCTAGTAGTTGTGAGTCGTCAGCGTAGAGGTGGTGGTGTATGTGGTGAGACTGGATGATATTGGACAGGGGAGAGGTATAGAGTGTGAAAAGGACCGGGCCTAAGACGGACCCCTGTGGAACTCCGCAGAAGAGCGTGACTGGGTTGGAGGAGACGCCATCGATGGTGACGGACTGCTGTCTGTCGGAGAGGTAGGAGAGAAACCAGGAGTGAGCAGAGTCAGTGATGCCAAAGGAGTGGTGAAGGTGGTGGAGGAGGATAGAGTGGTCTATAGTGTCAAAGGCGGCAGAGAGATCGAGTAGCGTAAGAAGGGAGATGTTGCCCGAGTCGCTGGAGAGAAGCAGGTCGTTTAAGATATGTAGAAGGGCTGTTTCAGTACTGTGATGTTTGCGGTAGGCAGACTGGAAGGGACTGAGGAGGTTGTTGTCTGCGAGGTGGAGGTTGAGCTGGTTGAGAACGACCTTCTCAAGAAGCTTGGACAGGAAAGAGAGATTGGAGACTGGGCGATAGATTTTGAGTTCGTTTGGGTCGAGGTTGTGTTTTTTGAGGATAGGACGGACGATGGCGGACTTGAAGATATCAGGGACGGAGCCGTTCTCTAGAGATGTGTTGATGATGTCGGTAATGAATGGCAGAAGTTTTGGAAGGCCGTCCCGGTAGAGAGAGGCTGGGAGAGGGTCTAGTTCGCAGGTTTTGAGAGGCATGGACTTTATGGTCTTGAGGACTTCGTCCTGAGAGACGGGCCGGAAGGACGAGAGGGGGTGCCGGAAAAGGGGGTGTCGGGAGGGCAAGGCGGAGAAGGCAGAGTGTCGAGTGTGTTGCGCAGAGTTTGGATTTTGTCGGAAAAATAGGTGGAAAAAGCGGACGGGAGTTCTTCTTTGCTGTGTGTGTTGGGGAGAGGAGAGACTTTAGAAATGCCTAGGAGTGTGTTCATGGTAGCGTAGAGTGTATTGGAATGTAACCGGCTGACGCGGTCCCTCCAGCTGAGATGCTATGATGCGGGTTTTTTTTTTTTTTTTTTTTTTTAATTCCTTTACCCTCTGGCCACCCAAGTCTCTTAGCCTTCACGCTACCCATGCTTAGCCAGGGGCCGCAACCCAGCAACAAGTCAGTCAGCTAGTCATTTTGTAGTACTTTGAAAGTTGTGCTAGGTAGCCCGTGTTCTAGCCTCTATAACTTTTTAACGGCTTTACCGATCGAGAATCCGTAACTCACATCAGTTTCCTCATGCAACTCCCCTTCTACTCATATGCTTTGTGTTTAGTGATTTTATGACCACCATTGTTCAATTAGCGATTTTCTTACTTTTACAAATTTCAGTGAGCTCTCCTAGCCCATTTTAGAATTTAATAATAAATTCCTAGGACTTCCCTCTAAAATATAGTTTTTGGTAGTTTGTAGCTATTTACATTTCCTGTCTTTTGCTTCAAACCCGAAGCCTTTGTGATAAGTAATTATTGAGTTATGGCTCTTTTTGTAGTACCTAAGAAGCACAGATTTACCCATTTTTCGGTCTGTCCGGAACCGTTTCTTGGTCCGCGCCGAGTTGCTCTCTTTGCGGTTCGCCCGGAGAGTATTTAAGCCGGTCAGTGCCAGCGCGGGACGTCTTTGTCCTAAACGAGTCGCCTCACTGACCGCCGAGTATTGTTGCCATCACTCTGAGCCATCGCGAAGAAGATGGGGATGGATCGGTCACAGTCTGAGAAAGCCAGCTTCCAGTATCACTAGGCAGGCATTGTCATGGAACCCCCAGGGAAAGAGGAAAAGAGGTAGGCCGAGAAACTCCTGGCGTCGAGACCTCCAAGCAGACATCAAGAGACTGGGAACCACCTGGAGTAGAATCGAAGGAGAAGCACAGGACAGGAGTTGCTGGAGGTCTCTCGTCGACGGCCTATACCCGGGTAGGGGTGACAGGCGTAAGTAAGTAAGTAAGTAACTCTGAGCCATCACTGAGCTTATCTTCAACCGTATGTCCACTGGGATATCCGTGCTGTTTTTCAGCTATTTGATAGACGACAAATAAAGTACGTCAACGCGACCTCTGCTTCGGCTCCTTATATTCCCCAACCTAATTCACCCACAAACACCGGGTGCACACAAGTTCACAGGAAGAAGTGGATTCCAGGATTTTGTTTTGAAGGTGTTTACGTTTGGAGTCGGAGATCATTCTGCAGACTTTGGATCTAGTTGTTTGGAAGATCTGTCTGTGAACGGTGAGGTCAGATGAGCGCCAGCGGCGTTCCGCTTGTCGGCGCTCGCGCTTGGCTTCAGCTATGTCGTCAGTGAGCCAGGGAGAGGGGGGTCGGTTGGGTATGGAGCAGGTGGTGACAGGTGCGTGGGTCAAATGGTTGTTGTGATGCGTCTAGTGTGGTAGTGTAGCGTCTGTGCTTGTCGCTCTCGCTTTCAGCTCCCACCGCTGGCTAGCAGTTTTTCGAAAAGGGGAGCAGAACATGTCAGTCTCTCCCTGCCAGTACACAGCCTCTCCAACAACAAGCCTCATGTAGTGCCTCCTCGTGGTGACTCATGGTAACCGAGCACCTTACGGACTCGGGCTGAACTACAGAGGACTCGGAGGAGATCTGGCCCCCAGACATGCGGCATGCAGGCCCATCGATGTGTGGACAAGCCCTGATGCCCATGAACCAGATCCCCAGCTATGGGTAAATAGCCCCACTGCCTTGTGGGTGCCTTGGGAGAGGCAAAGGCTAGGGGAGTAAACCCTATATAAATCCGGGCAGGGATGCTCGATAGCCTTGGTTGGCAGATCTCCTTCGAGAAGGAAAACTCCGAGGAAAAACCTGAGTAGATGGGACCCATAAGCCTTGGTCGGCAATCCATCTAGGAGAAGGATACTCCAAAACTAAACCATCCTGTGCTCCCAGGAAAGGCCTTTTGACCAGGAGCTAAGGGTGAGGTAACCCCGACAGAAACCCCGAGTGCTGAAGACGGAGGTACTGGGCTGCACAGCGCACTCTAATAAACCACAGTACCATGCATATACAGCCATATGACACTTGGAGATGGATTCAAGAGGAATGGTGCTCGCCCTGTGGAGTCTCACCAGGCAGGTGCAGTACCGGGCTCTGCGCCTCTTCAGAGCCCACCCCCAGCGACTGGAGGACCTTCCCGACTGTCTCGAGGAGCCAGGGGACTGGGAAGTAGAGCGACTGGCCAGCGAAAAAACAAGACCAGAGACAAAGAAAAAGCCAATGTGAACATCATGCACTGGAATGCCGAAGGGGTTACCAACAAGAAAACAGAACTAGAGCACTTTCTGCATGAAAACAGCATAAACATCTGCTGTATACAAGAGACACACCTGCAAGAAGGGAAACCCTTTAAGGTCAGAGGATATCAGGTCTTCCGAAGTGATCGCCAAGGGAGGAAGAAAGGGGGGGTTATGACCCTAGTTAGAAACAACCTGAATGCCAGCGAAACCAGGAGATTCATGGAAGAGGCAGAATACATCCAGGTCAAGGTAACCACCAGTGACAGCACCCTTGACCTTGTCAACTACTAATGCCCTAATGATAAGTTGCTGTCCCTCGACACTATCCAGGTCCCGGACAGTGGATTCCTCATCACTGGTGACTTCAACAGCCAGTCCCAGAGTTGGGGATATGACACACTGGACAAGAGAGGAGAAGACATTGAGGAGTGGCAAGATGAAAACCACCTGATACTTGCCAATGACCCTGAGGACCAACCTACCTTCTACTCTCGCCGCTGGCACACCACCATTACACCGGACCTGGCGCTTTGCACTGAAGATGTTCATAAGTGCCTCAGCAGAACAGTAGGACCACAGCTAGGAGGAAGTGACCACCGCCCTATCCTCCTAACCCTAAAAGGATGCACAGCAGCTAGCTCGCCACACCGGCCAAGATGGAACTACCGAAAGGCAGACTGGCGCTTGTTCAGTATCCGAACAAATGAGCTAATGCAAGACCTCGCTGTGTCTGGAAGGAACATCAACAATGTGGTCAGAGAGTTTAATGACATTATCAGTAAGGCAGCCAAGGAATCCATACCTCGAGGGGTCCGGAAAAACTACACCCCATACTGGACCGCAGATCTTCAGAAAGCACATGACAACCTCACTAGGGCCAGAGAAGACGCTGAAACCAACCCCAGCCAAGAAAACAACATCAAGCTACAACACAGTAAGGCCCAGAGTATCTGAAGATGAAGTTGGAGTGCACAAGAAGAAGTTGGAGAGAGAAGACTGCAAGACTAAACATGGACAGGGACACCACGAAGTTGTGGAGACTGACCAAGGCGTTGAACGATGAGGGCACCAGGGAACAGAAGATCACCTTGGAAGAAGAAGGGAAAGCACTGACTGGTAGGAAAGCTGCAAACATGTTTGCACAGATCTATGCGAAAGAAAGTGACATCACTGTCCCACGAATGCTTGCGAAAGAAATCAGACAGGAAGAAAGAGAGAGAACAAGAGATGTGAACATCCATGATGCAATGAAGAAGGACATCACCCTTCCAGAACTGAAGATGGCCATCAAACAGCTGAAGAAGAAAAAATCTCCAGGTCCAGACAGCATCTCAAACGAGATGTTACAACACCTTGGCAACACTGCCTTAATGAAGCTACTGGACATCTTTAACCACAGCTGGAGAGGAGGTCAGGTACCCCAGTGCTGGAAGGAAGCCAGGATGATCCCAATTTTGAAGAAAGGAAAGAATAAGTCCAAAGCCCTGAGTTATCGCCCCATCAGCCTGACAAGTTGTGTGTGCAAGACCATGGAGCGCATCATCAACAAGCGCCTGCAGTGGTACCTGGACTCTGAGAGCATTATCGTGCCAGAGCAAGCTGGCTTCAGAAGCTACAAGAGTACAGAAGACCAGACAACACACCTTGCACAGGTCATAGAAGATGCCTTTCAAGATCAGAAGGTGACATTAGCTGCCTTCATTGACCTACAGAAGGCTTTCGACAAGGTGTGGAAGGATGGTCTCCTTGTGAAACTCCTTCGCAGTGGCATCCAAGGGAATATGTACCGGTGGACCAAGTCATACCTGCATAATTGCAGAGCCCGTGTGACAGTGGATGGGTACTGTGGCCAAAAAGTGCTGTTGCGTCAGGGGGTGCCACAGGGGGGAGTCCTGTCACCGACACTGTTCATACTTTTCATCAACGACCTTGTGCCAGAGCTACCAAAAGGAGTACACGCAGCCCTGTACGCAGACGACCTGGTACTCTGGTGCACAGAAGAGTATGCAACAACTGCTACATACAGGATGCAGCTAGCCCTGGACAGGCTGACAGACTGGACCAACAACTGGTGTGTGACCATCAACACAGAAAAATCATCAGCCACACTCTTCTCTCTCTCCAACAAGGCAAAGGCTGGCAACCTAACACTGGGCAACACCCCGCTGCGGTATGAAGACCAACAGACATACCTGGGAGTCACCCTTGACAAGAGGCTGACGTGGAAGCCGCACATTTGGAATGCAGAAGCGAAAGCTAGAAGAAAGCTGAACATCATGAGAAAACTGGCTGGAACACAATGGGGAGCCAATGAAAAGATCCTCAAAAATGTATATCAAGGAACAGTGAGACCACACCTTGAGTACGGATCTAATGCATGGTTGACGGCAGCCCAGTCACACCAGCAGACCATTGACAGAGTTCAGAACCAGGCACTGCGTATCATCACCGGCGCAATGAGATCCACACCAATTGAAAAGATGGAAGAGACAACGGGCATCCCACCCCTGCGCATGAGAAGAGATTGCAAAGCCTTGATACAGTCCACAAAGGTCAAGTCTTCCAAAGACCATCCTATGAACGCTAGGATGAAACAACCAACCTCAGGGAGACTGAAAAGATCAAGCTTTGTGAAGGAGACGAGAGCACTGCAGAGAAAACACCAGGCAAAGCTGCCTGTGCAGGTAGAGGCTCTGAATCCTGCTAGCGACCTTCCACCTTGGGAAAGTAAGCCAGAAAACATCACCATCTCTTCCACGGTACCCTACATCACCACCAGAGATGAGCACAGCACTGTGAGCAAGAAAGCCCTGACACTGGCCATGCTCGAAGAAAAGTATCCCCAGGAAGCATGGATACGGGCATACACCGATGGATCAGCCACAGATGCAGTTCAGGATGGAGGGGCTGGGGTGTACATTCAGTACCCAAACGGAAAATGGCAGGCAGAGGCAGTACCAACAGGCCTTCACTGCACAAATTACAGAGCTGAGGTGGAAGCCCTAGTCCGCGCAGCTAACACCCTTAGTGGCACTGCAGACCCTGATGCCCAGATTGTCTTCCTTACTGATGCCATGTCTGTCCTTGAGGCAGCAACAGCAAGCAAACTGCCACGTCTACAAGAGGCACTGCAAAACATCAAGTGCACCAGACTGGTGCTGCAGTGGATCCCTTCACACTGTGGCATCTACGGCAATGAAGAAGCTGACAGAATGGCAAAAGTGGGCGCAGAGAAAGAACAAGATGAAAATGGAGTCAGCTTCACAGAGATGAAGACCACCATTAAGTCTGTGTACAGACCACCACAACGGCCCCTAGACAGTTACCATCAGCTGTCCAGACAAGAGCAGGTGACCATCTTTCGTCTGAGGACCGGGCACAACCGACTCAATTTCCACCTGCACAGACGCTTCCACCTCGTGCCATCTCCCCTGTGCCCTTGTGGAGAAGCAGAGCAGACCGCAGAGCACATCCTCCAGGACTGTGGGAACCACCAGCCGCTGAGGGAGGAGATATGGCCGAAGCCCGCCACTCTACAAGAGAAACTGTACGGGCCTGTGGAGGCGCTACAGAAGACCACAGATTTCATTTTGAGAGCCAAACTCCAAGTGTGACGGCGTTCGAGAAGAAGAAGAAGAAGAAGTGACAGGTGCATGGGTGTCTAGAAGTTTTCGAAGGGAGGAGTCGAAATGGGATGCAAGATCAGGAGAGGAGGCGGAGTCCAGGAGAAGGTCGACAGCTTCGTGGAAGAAGCTCTCTCGGTTGACAGATTTTAGTTTGCGACGAGAGACAAGGAGCTTGGTTTTTTTTCAGAGGAGGTAGGTTGAGGGAGACGAGAATAGCGAGGTGGTCAGAGGGAAGCACAGAGGAGGTGTCGGAGTCGAGAAAGAGTTGATCGGAGGTGCGGGTGATGATCCAGTCGAGGGTGTGGCCGAGACGGTGGGTGGGTTTGGTGATGTGTTGTGTAAGATTGTGGTTTGAAAGTGATGTGCAAAGGCGTTTTGCGTCAGGGTGGTCGGGTTTGTCGAAGTGGAAGTTAAAGTCGCCAACAAGGATGTGTTTTCCGGGTCGTGTGCTGTAGTGGTCGAGGAGGAGGTCGAACTCGGTGAGGAACATGGAGTTTGTGAGTTTGTTTTGAGAGCTTGGGGGGGGGGGGGCGATATATACATGAGAAGATGAGGGACTGGCCAGGGAGTGTTGCTACGGCCTCGACAGATTCAAAGGAGGGATGAGCAAAAGGTAGAGACTGAGAGAAGGAGAGGTGAGCGAAGACAGTCCCTGTAGATGATGGCAATGCCACCCCCTCTGGAAGCGCGCGGGAAGGAGGCCAGGCGATAGCCACTCGGAGTGACGCTGGCGATGATGGGTTCATCGCCAGCTGAGCGGAGCCACGTTTCGGTGATCACGACAACATCTAGGTCATTACTTACTTACTTACTTACGCCTGTCACCCCTACCCGGGTATAGGCCGTCGACGAGAGACCTCCAGCAACTCCTGTCCTGTGCTTCTCCTTCGATTCTACTCCAGGTGGTTCCCAGTCTCTTGATGTCTGCTTGGAGGTCTCGACGCCAGGAGTTTCTCGGCCTACCTCTTTTCCTCTTTCCCTGGGGGTTCCATGACAATGCCTGCCTAGTGATACTGGAAGCTGGCTTTCTCAGACTGTGACCGATCCATCCCCATCTTCTTCGCCCAATTTCATTCTCTGCTGTTATCTGCTCTGTTCTCTCCCAGAGTCTGGCCAGTAGATTTTCAAAATTCTTCTAAGGCAACTGTTCATGAAGGTCTGTACTCTGTTGACTGTGGTTTTTGTCAATCTCCATGTCTCTGCTCCATATAGGAGAACTGCTTTTACATTGGAGTTGAAAATCCGGACTTTGGTGTGTTGTGACAGCTCTCTGGAACTCCATACTTTTTTCAACTGGAGAAAGGCTGCTCTGGCTTTACCGATTCGTGCTCTGACATCTGCATCAGTGCCGCCTTTTTTGTCTATGATGCTCCCGAGATAGGTGAAGGACTCCACCTCCTCCAACGGGGTGCCAGCAAGCAAGACTGGTTCTTCCCTGGTTGCGTTCAGCCTCATTGTCTTTGTTTTCTGTTTGTGAATGGTGAGGCCCACTTGGGACGAGATGTCAGCAAGCCTCGTGGTCTTGTCCTGCATTTGTTGATGAGTGTGGGACAGTAATGCCAAGTCGTCTGCAAAATCGAGGTCGTCAAGCTGTGTCCACAGTGTCCACTGTATTCCACTTCGTCTGTGCTCTGTGGTCATCTTCATGACCCAGTCTATGGCCAGTAGGAAGAGGAACGGAGACAGCAGACACCCCTGCCTGACACCAGTTCTGACCTGGAGCTCTCTGGTGAACTGCCCTTCGTGGATCACGCGACATGTCATGCCATCATAGCTGCTCTTGATCAGGCGGACGAGCTTTGTGGGTACACCGTAGTGTCGTAGGAGTTTCCACAGAGTCTCTCGGTCCACGCTGTCAAATGCTTTCTCATAATCCACAAAGTTGACGTACAGCGGGGAGCTCCACTCCAGAGACTGTTCCACGATGATGCGGAGAGTGGCGATCTGGTCTGTACATGATCGGTTCTTCCTGAATCCTGCTTGCTGGTCTCTCAGCTGGGGGTCAACGGAGCTCTTCATTCTTTCTAGGATGATCCTGTTGAAGACCTTTCCTGGTACTGACAGCAAGGTGATTCCTCTGTAGTTGGAACACTTGCTGAGGTCGCCTTTCTTGGGAAGCTTGATTAGGTACCCCTCCTTCCAGTCAGCCGGCATCACCTCCTCTTCCCATATCTTTCCAAACAGTGGGTACAGCATCTCAACTGTTGTCTCTAGGTCTGCTTTCAGAGACTCCGCTGGGATGCCATCTGGCCCTGCTGCTTTGCCATTCTTCAAAAATGCCACTGCTTTTCTGATCTCTTCCCGGCTGGGTCTGTCACAGCTGATGGGTAGGTCGGTCTCTGCCGGCTGGATGTCGGGGGGGTCGGGTGGGCTAGGTCTGTTCAGTAACTCTTCAAAATACTCGGCCCATCTGTCGAGTTGGTCTGCTCTGTCTGCAATAGGCTTGCCTTCTTTGTCTTTTACTGGTCTTTCTGTATGGCCATACTTACCCGACAATCTTCTGGTAATGTCGTAGAGCTGTTTCATGTTGCCGCTGCCTGCTGCCTTTTCTGCCTCTGCTGCCAGGCTTTCTGTGTAGGCCCTCTTGTCTGCCCTGATACTCCTCTTCACCTCGCGGTTGGCTTCCGAGTATTCCCCCTGTGCCCTTACTTTGGCTGCTCTCGTGCGACTGTTGTTGACCGCTGCTTTCTTCTGCTTCCTCGCTTCTATCTTCTTCAAGGTCTGTGCAGACAGCCAGTCCTTGTGGTGGTGTTTCCTGAACCCTACAGTGTCTTTGCAGGTTGAGTTCAGCGCCTCTCTAACTGCCTTCCACTGCTGCTCTGTGGTGACCGCCTCCTCTTCATTTACTAGCTCCTGTAGCGCTTGAAACCGGTTGGACAGCACCAGTTTGAACTCTTCTCTAACTCCAGTTTCTCTCAGGAGGCCTACATTATAGCGCTGTCTTCTTGTTGTCTCTGTGCGGCTTTTCTTTAGCTTGAGCTTCATTCTTAAGGTAAGCAGATGGTGGTCTGAGGCGACATCTGCTCCCCTCCTCACTCGAACATCTTGAAGGGATCTTCTGAATTTCTTGCTAATGCAGATATGGTCTATTTGGTTCTCTGTTGTATGGTCAGGTGAGACCCAAGTTGCTTTGTGTATTCTTCTGTGTGGGAAGATGCTGCCTCCAATGACAAGTCGGTTTAGAGCACAAAAGTCTACAAACCTCTCCCCGTTCTCACTCATCTCCGAGCCTAGTCCCTGTCTCCCCATCACCTCTTCGTATCCGGTGTTGTCCTCCCCTATTTTGGCATTAAAATCGCCCATGACGATGGTGATGTCTCGCTCCGCACATTTGTCCACGGCACTCTGGAGTCGGTCGTAGAACTCTTGTTTCTCTTCCTCGTCACTGTCATTGGTGGGCGCATAACACTGGATGACGTTCAGCTTGAGCTTTTTCTTGGTTCTAAAGGCTGCTGTTATAATTCTTGGCCCAAGAGGTTCCCAGCCCATCAGCGCTCTCTGTGCCACTGGTGACAGCATGAGTGCTACTCCTTCTGTATGGGGGGCATTCTCCTCTTCATGACCTGAATACAGAATCATCTCCCCACTTAACAGCCTTTTCTGGCCAGACTGCGTCCATCTGGCTTCACTGATGCCTAGCAGGGAAAGGTTGTACTTTTGCATTTCCGCTGCTATCTGGGCGGCCTTGCCGCTCTGGTACATGGTCTTGACGTTCCATGTGCCCATGGTTGTATCCCTGGATAGAGAGAGGCGGCTCGGTCCTGTGGCTTCCGAAGACTTCCGGCTTTCACCACAGGACGTCATAAGTCTTCTAGTAGAAGAACCTTCCTCCTCCAGGAAAGGAATTACTGTTAGTCTTTTCGTCGGCGTTTTTGTAGCTATTTCCTTTTTTGCAGGGTGGGGAAGCTAACCCCACGCCCAACCCCCTTACTAGGAGGACCAGGGGTTTTCTGTCGGGGTCACCTTCCCTTAGACCATGTTGGTTCACGGCACCTTATTTCATTCGGTGCACCCCTCTCACGAGGGACCCCCTATCCACCACCCAGGGGACGCGCCTCAACGCTGTATGGTCCCAGCGCGAGGATCTAGGTCATTGTCTAGAATGAAATCTGAAATCAAGTCGCAGTCACCTTTTTGGTCTGGATTGAAATCAAGTCGGCTTTGCCATCTTTGCAGACAGACTGTGCATTGAACAGACACAGTTTTAGGTTGGGTGAGACAGAAGAGGAAGAAGAAACGGACGATGAAGGGGACAAAGGAGGAGGAGGGTGGGAGGGTGAAAAGAGGATGGAGGGGGAAAAGATGAGGGAGGGGGGGGGGGAGTGGGGAGGAGGAAAAGACGGGGAAGGAGAACCGGGCAAGAAAGAGGATGCTAGAGGAGGGTGAGGGGGGGGGAGGGGAAAGGGGGAGGAAGGAGAGTAGGAAAAGATGAGGAAGAGCGGTATTTACCCGAAATATTAATAAATTTTGTTGTACCCGTCTTTTCTAAGCGTGTTTCGTTCTCCGTTGGGTACTTCTTTGCATATTACACGCTTGGCAGTCACCTTTTTGGTCTGGATTGAAGAAGAATCAGTAGCATGAGCAGCAAAATGACGTCACTACTGATAACCTTCACGTCATGTCATCGCTGGTCTCACGATGCCGTGTACACTGTGACGAAAATGTAATGTCATCCGAAAGGCACGCTGTTACGTGGTGGAGTTGTAGTCGTTGTATGATAAACACACCAGACGCACGCACGTAAGGTTCTTTTAAATAAACCTCATTCAGCTGCAATCTGCCACACGTGGCTTAAGGATGTAGACAAAACTGGAGAAACAGTTCCAACAATATTTTAATTCAGCGATGCGATCTCCACACAATGCAGTTCCAAACTCACAACCGCTGATACAATGTCTCTTCTGCAATGTCCACACTCTGACACAAAGTTTCTCATACACAGCGTCTCACACAATGTACACCCAACACGGGCCACGTCCCTACGCTAACTGTGTGTCTCTACAACTGACAAATGCAAGACAATGTACGCACATACTTCCTAGCACGATCCTTTTATAGTGACAGGCTTTCCAGAAAGATCGTGGAAATTCGTATAACACAACCAATCAGAACAAAATACGCAACTAAACTCCTAAATATCAATGAATAAAAATTTCACTGGAATGTTCTATAAACATCTGGCTGCTACTTACAACCCCTATGTTGGGAAAAATACCGGCGTGCTACCACGTCACACAAAAGTAGGCCAGGCAGGTCACGACGTTGCCCGCTTTATTTGGAAAACACGCGATTAGTGCACTGGTACTGAACGCTAAGCTACACGCGCGCAGTAAACAAATGAATACTCGAGTTGCTTCTAGTTCTAGACTCTTCGTGACTCAACTCCGTGCGGCAACAGATAATCAACACCGCACTATTCGTAAACGAAAGTGAAATTCACTGAAAAGGTACGTGATTCGTAATCATGATAGCTCAAATAAACATAGGATCGTTTCCCACGACCCATGCACGACCGTTCTCACAGAACAACACAACCACAATCGTAACACACGCTCTTCCAGAGCTGGCTGTTTTGTTCCACACAGTCTCTTCCAGGGCTGACTGTTTGATGGGAGTTAGTAAATAGTGGCTCCAAAACTTGCAAAAATAAATAAATTATTATTGAAAAAGTTGAAGAGGTACAGCGCTGGATTACGAACTCATTGGTATGGTATGGTATGGTATGGTATGGTATGGTATGGTATGGTATGGTATGGTATGGTATGGTATCTCCGAGGCGCACATATCCATCTAATTAAAGATGCTCAAGGCGCCGTAGGGATGTAAGCTGAAGCTTTGAAAGCCTGCTGCTACTAAGTGCTACTTTATGTGCAAACCTCCACCCTACTATTAACTTCGGTGCATGTGATATATTTCTGTTTCCATTTCACCGGCCCTACCGGGCCTTCTCTTTTTGAATAGTGGTAATGGGATTTTTAACGTGCACACTTGATGATTATGCGTGCTGTACACACGAAGGCGAGACAGGCAACCGTAAGCCGAGTCTGTACCTAAAATTGACTCGATGGGAATGAGTAAAAGTCCACATCCCATTCCTGCCCACCAGGGGATTCGAACCCGGGATCTTACGACTGCCAACGCAGTGTCTTGTCCACTAAGCTACGTCCCCATGTCATTCAGTATCTCCCTTTAATCTCTCCCCCCCCCCTACCCCCCCCCCCACCTCACCGCCTGATCCGCACGGCAATGCCACACACAAACACAAACGGCAGAATGGCACACACAAACACAGACGGCAGACACATGGCCTTTCTTACCGGTTATACGTTCTGTGGGCTGGCGTAACCACAGGCATTTTTAAGAATAAAGTGGAATGGCCAGTGTTCATTTCATTTCATTTTGCCTTCTTTTTTTTTTTTTCTTCTTCGTCTTCATCTTGTTTGACAACAGAGAAAACAGAGCCAGCAACCCTGAAGCAACTATGAACACGTATTTCTATGGAACTACAGGTCAACTTCAACACATTTCCATCATTTGAAAATTATAGATTTCACAATCACAATTTCTGTATATTAGGACGATTCTATTAGTTTTGTTTTGGTTTAATATAGTAAAGGTAGGGGGCGGGGGAAGAGGAGTCGTGGTTTTCTAGTATTAGACTAGTTTTCTCTGCACTCCCCGCGGCGGGAAGACTGCGGGGAGACATCCTGAGTGCCACACTTAGTCAGGAATAGCCTGCAAGGGTGATGGGCGGTAATATGCCCTTTAGAGTATACCTTTGGATCCACACTGTACACACACACACACACACACACACACACGCTGACACGCTCAAGTACACACACAAACACACTCCTATAGGAACAAGCAAGCAGATGATCTTGGGCGAGTTGACCGCTTACTTTGGCGAGTTGACCGCTTACTTTGGCGACTTGACTCGTACCTTGGGCGAGATGTCACCTGGGTGAGTTGGGATATTGGCGAGTTGACCGGCAACCTGTATTGTTATAATAGACTCGGCTAGCGAGAAGACTCGTACGGCGAAATCAGCGATAGCTGGAAGCTCGGGCTGTCCCTCCATAATAACCGAACCGAAAGCCGTCAGCCTGGGCCAACAAAACAGGAAAGAAACATCTCAACCAATCGGATCCGGTCAACAGTCTTTTGGTATCATGCGACCTCACTACGCAAAGGACTTTTGCCGGTGTTATCCGAGGATATTTCAGCCAATCGAACCCCGGCAGCGTCAGTTTTAACTGTACCCGCGTGGGCCACTACTTCTGAATAATAAAGTATTTTCAGCGAACGCTTTGTTAAAAAGTGTTTAATCATGCAAATAAAAAGCGGAAACAGTGTTCTGCAATACGCCACAAGTTAAGTCGAGGCAGAACTCTCAACCATTCATTATGTATATTGTAAAATGACATTGGTACAACTGGGCCTGTGGCGCAATGGATAACGCGTCTGACTACGGATCAGAAGATTCCAGGTTCGAATCCTGGCAGGCTCGTATTTTTTCCCCTCAATATTTTTTTTTCTCATTGAGGGGGGGAAAAAACAAACAAACAAAAAAAAAAAAATGGTTTTTGAAGTGTGTTTACGGACTGCTATTTATTTAATTTTCTTCTTGCATGCAAAGGATGACTTAGGTGGTGTTTTTTTGTTTTGTTTTTTAAATAAAGTTCTATCTTTTGACCCCCATATTCAGAACTGTATCAAGAAGGCCAACAAAATGGTTGGAGTAGTTAACAGTCTTTATTTGGGTAAGGACATTTTTAGTAAACTGTATAAATCACTAGTCAGACCACATTTAGAATATGCAAACACTGCATGCCGAGTACCCAGGTTTAATGAGACAATGCGAGTTGCACTCGAAAGGTTAGAGACGAGCAACAAAGCTGGTTAAAAAATTTAGAAACTATATTACTTACTTAGACTCAAATACTTTGGACTACACTCCTTACATGGACGTAGAATACGTGGAGACTTAATCCAAGTTTTTAAAATTTATAATGGCATCGACGACCCAGACTAAATTGACTAAAACGACTTTTTTTGGCATCACCGTTTTGTGACAGAACCCGAAACCCTAAAGGGAAAATCTTTGTACGGCATTGCAACACTAACCTGCGGAAGTTCATGTTTGTTTTTCTAACAGAGTTGCCATCGTTTTTTAAAAAGTACCTAATATAAATTCTTTTAAAAACCAGCTGGACGAATTACCAAAATTTAAAGAGATTTTCTACTGCTATGATAAATGGTTTATAGGAAACCTTGCATGCATAACAAATCCATAAAGTAATTAAAGAAAGAAAGGACATTTGCAAACGGGCCTCGCGGCCTATTTTGTCCTCGCACATACTACGACTACTATTACTGCACACATGGAGGGAGAGAGAAAGAATGCATGAAATGGGTGGGCGGTCATCCTCACAATCAGTAAGGACAACGCATCGCCCTATCCTGAGCGTAAATGCACCAAGGCTTTTCGCAACATAAAAAGTCCATCCCTGCCTAGGTGTGGAACTTTATACCTAGGCCAAAAGGAAAAGGAAATGTATAGGACCAAAAAGATATGTCTAGATGGGTAATCAAGAAATCAATATCTGAGCAGAAATCGTCATGTGACCATTGTTGTCGCATTCAAAGCCTATTACCCCTTATCAGTCTGATACAACCTTTTTTTTTGGGGAAAAAATGACCGACAGTTCAAGAGTGGTGGCAGAATAGCTTGGCGCCTCAGGCGCCAAGCTATTCTGCCATCACCCTTGAACTAAAACAGTTGAACTATCGCCTAATCTTTCGTGTAGCTTTCATAGGACAATAAGCAAAGCCTTACAAAATCAGCCTTTATACAAGACAGGCAGTTTTGCAGTACTGATTTCAGAATGTCATTTTTTTCTGCATGCTGCCTTTTGGTCTGGGTGGTGCAACTTGAAAATCCTGGGTGCACTGAAGACAGGTGGAAGGCTTGGAATGTTAATGCTTTATTTACACACACACACACACACACACACACACACACACACACACACACACACACACACACACACACACACACACACACACACACACACACACACAAACACTGAATGAAAAAAAAACAGAATTCATCATCACGCGACACAAACGTAAGACCCTACACTGACGGCAGAGTTGATAATCAGTTTACCCGCTGATTTTGTTTCAATTTGTACAATTTGTATACTGACGAGCAGAAGAAATGCAACATTTCTGGAATCATCATAAACACACTTAAGTGTTAACAATGATTTCAAATATGCCGCATTTCTTTTGCTCGTCAGTATATGTGTGCTGGATTGCGATATTGGCCTATAGCCTTAGGATCCCAAATCCAAGTCAAATCAAAAATATTTATTTTTCCCATGCCCTATCAGGGATCCGGGGTTGAGTTGCACGAGTGAGTTTAAATCCTGTGCAAGGCATTAAGCAAGGTGCTCCGTACAAGGCATTAAGCAAGGTGCTCCGCTATAGTGCTTAGTGCCTTGCACAGAATTTTAACTCACTCATGCACCGTAAGTCCCAGGCTGCTCCAAGCTAATCTGGCAACACCACTGAAATGTGTATTTTTCTCTAAAATGTATTTTTCACCATCCTGCTCCTGTCGTGCAGGACCGCGGCTCCTCTTACACGCCTGGAGGTTGTGCGGCAAGCCCTCTCCTCTAGAGGTTTCTCGCATGCGGCGGTGGAGGCTATCGCTGCGGCCCGCAGACCTTCCACCCCGGCCCCGGGTGTACAAGGCGAAGTGGCGAGTCTTCCGGGAATGGTGCGCGTCGAGGCGTCTCTCCCCCATGGCGCTGACGTCGCCCCAGCTAGCCGAGTTCTTCCTGTGGCCATTCGACCATCAGAACCTGGCCCGTATGAGTCACCATCCACGGTTACCTCTCCAAGGTGGCGGACACGTACCGCCATTTGTCCCGCGTGGACCCAGGGGCGTGCCCGGGCCTATTGGACCTGATAGGCCATTTCGAGCTCCGGCGACCAGTCCCGAACTCGTTCGTCCCTCCCTGCGACCTCCCCTGGGTCTTTACCTGGCTGAATTCGAACAGGTTCGAGCCTCTGCCCTTGGCCAGCCTGGCGGACGTAACCATTAAGACCTGCTTTCTACTGGCGCTAGCTACGGCGTCCAGAGTCAGCGAGCTGCATGCGCTCTCGGTGGACCCGGCCTGCCTATAGCACAGGTCGGATGGTTCCGTGCACCTCCTCACGAAATCCGCCTTCTTGGCGAAGATTCGGCTCCCCTCGGCCAGGGCCCCAGTCATCACCCTGCGTCCGGGGCCCGACCAGACCCAGGACTCCTGCCGTCAGGACCCGGTCCGGACGCTGCGAGTCTACATGCGCAGGACGAAGCCTATCCGGCGTGGCCGGACCCGGTTCTTCCTGCCGCTATCTCTGCGCAGACGATCTCATCGTGGCTGCGTTGGGTCATCCGTTTGGCGTACGAGGAGCTCTCCCCAGCGGGTGCTAAGAGGCTACATATCCGAGTGCACGAGGTCCGTGCGGTCTCTACTAGCGTCGCGTTTGATCGAAACTGAGCCGTGCCAAACATTGTGGCGGCTGTCGGGCCAATTCCACCTTTGCCTGCTTCTACCTCAGGGACCTCGCTGGCCAGCGGGACCAACCTGGCCCTGGTAGGGGACATCGCTGCGGCGCAACACTCCCTCCCGGTGCCCCTGGCGCCCTATGTACGCTTAGCCGAAATCGTCGGGAGATTGCTTCTGTTCGCGACCGCTAACTGGCGACACGAGCAGTGGCGGCCGGACCTATCGAGCGGCACCCCGCGCCTCCTTTTCAGTCACTAGGCTTCAGTCCACATAGTAATGCCATCGGTAATGTATTTTGAGGAAACAAATGTATTTTTCTCTAAAATGTATTTTTAAAAAAAAAATACTTACCGATGGCATTACTCGAATGGCCCTCCCGCCTACCCCGCTTGCCGCCGGAGCGCCGCTATTGCGTTCGACTGGCGTGGCGCCACTGCACACGTAACCGGATGGGGAAGGAAGGGAGGCTACTTAGGGTTCCTTGGTAACGGCTCCCTAGAGTCGCCTCCCTGATTGTGTATGTATACACAACAGATTCTTAGGCTGAAATCGCTAGGCTAAGTGTATCTTCCGCATAGTAATGCCATCGGTAAGTATTCTGAGGAAACAAATCATGATTCACTATGTCTGCTGTCATCACCAGTTGTGAAATACTCACTAGCTTATCTCCTCCAGCATATATCTTTTGTTTCTTTAGCACACCGAGTCTACAGGCAGAAACTTCTGAACTTGGAAAGAAAATCCCAAGAAAGAAATCCCACAGGCGGTCCGTTGCGCAGCGGTAAAGCGCCTGCCACCAATGCTAGAGGTGCGAGGTTCAATACCTGGTTCCCGAGTCGGACTTTTCTCCTCTAGTGTCACTGTTAATTTAGGCAGAACGTCGAGGGTTCTTTCTCTGGGTACTCTGGCTCTTTCTTTTCCATGACTTTGGTATTAATTTCAGCCCACTTAATCAAATTTTAAATATAAACGATTTAAATTTTTGGACACTTTAGTAGCTCACTTGAGCTTGCCCTTAGCGCCGCGTGAACGTTCTGTTTATGTACAGTGCGTGAGTGAATGTGTGTTTCACTTGAGCATACTTGTTGGGTTCAGTTTGTGGCATCGCTTTGAGCCGATTTTCAATTGGGATAAAGTACCTATATAAAGCACCGATTTAAAAAAGAAACAGTTAGAAAGGGCAATTGCAACTTAATTTATTGTGTTGTAATTGTCCTGAGCATGTATCTTTCTTTCTTGGAATTTTCTTTACATTTTACACGCTTTGCAGTCTGGATTTCCTAAGTTTGGGATTTGGATTTGTCCTATTGATTACAATACAATTAACCATTTTAGCCCTGGATCCATACAGCTAATCTGGCACTACCCTTGGATTATCATGGTCAAGCCATCTCCTACAACTGGTACATAGTCGTTAAGCAACACCTCCAAAATTTGAGAAATGGGACCTTGGGGCTAAAAGGGTTAAAATGACATTGAATCATACTAACCCATTTAGCCCTTCAGCACTACAGCATGAGATGGATCGACCATGAAAATTCAAGGGTAGTGCCAGGTTAGCTTGGTGCCATCAGGCGCCAAGCTGACCTGGCCCTAGCCTTGAATTCCTGGTATCTTCTTCTTCTTCTCGAACGCTGTAAAACTTGGAGTTTGGCTCTCAAAATGAAATCTGTGGTCTTCTGTAGCGCCTCCACAGGGCCGTACATTTTCTCTTGTAGAGTGGCGGGCTTCGGCCATATCTCCTCCCTCATCAGCTGGTGGTTCCAACAGTCCTGGAGGATGTGCTCTGTGGTCTGCTCTGCTTCTCCACAAGGGCACAGGGGAGATGGCACGAGGTGGAAGCGTCTGTGCAGGTGGAAATTGAGTCGGTTGTGCCCAGTCCGGAAGATGGTCATCTGCTCGTCTGGACAGCTGATGGTAACTGTCTAGGGGCCATTGTGGTGGTCTGTACACAGACTTAATGATGGTCTTCATCTCTGTGAAGCTGACTCCATTTTCGTCTCTGCGCCCACTTTTGCCATTATGGCAGCTTCTTCATTGCCATAGATGCCACAGTGTGAAGGGATCCACTGCAGCACTTGATGTTTTGCAGTGCCTCTTGTAGACGTTGCAGTTTGCTTGCTGTTGCTGCCTCAAGGACAGACATGGCATCAGTAAGGAAGACAATATGGGCATCGGGGTCTGCAGTGCCACTAAGGGTGTTTGCAGCGCGGACTAGGGCTTCCACCTCAGCTCTGTAATTTGTGCAGTGAAGGCCTGTTGGTACTGCCTCTGCCTGTCATTTTCCGTTTGGGTACTGAATGTATATCCTAGCCCCTCCATTCTGAACTGCATCTGTGGCTGATCCATCGGTGTATGCCTGCATCCATGCTTCTTGGGGATACTTTTCTTAGAGCATGGCCAGTGTCAGGGCTTTCTTGCTCAGAATTCCTGGTATCATGGTCGATCCATTTCTTGCAGCTGGTATAGTCGTTAGGCAACACATTCAACATTTGCGGCCTTGGGGTTAACTCTTTGCACCCCAAGCCCGAAATCCCCAAAGTTTTGCCGTTAACCTCTGAAGACTGCAGTGCAGTGTAGGACACAGATCGACCATGATAGTTCAAGGGTGATGCCAGAATAGCTTGGCGCCTATGGGCGCCAAGCTATTCTGGCATCACCCTTGAACTATCATGGTCGATCCATATCTTGCTGTAGTGTGTCTGGGGTAGAATGAGTTAAATGGGTTCAGAATAGCTAATCACATAAAAATGCCAAGCTATTCTGGCACCACCCTTGAACAATTATGGTCAGTTTGTATTTTTGTGTCAGGACTGAAGAGTTAACCCATTCCCCCCCACACACACACGCATAAATACACATGACAGAGCTGTAAATGGTGCTACCAGTATAACTTTTTATTCAGAAGGTACAAGTTATTATTAACCCATTCAGCCCAGACGCACTACAGCCGGAGATGGACTAATCCGGCACTATCCTTAAACTATCATGGTCCATCCATCTCCGGCAAGAGGTGCATAGTCATTAGATGACGCCTCCGAAATCTGGGAAATAGTGCGTCGGGCTGAATGAGTTAACAAATGCTACAGAACATTTTAAGTTCTTGTGAGAAAACATTTCAAAGTAACTATGATTCAAGGTTCCATGTTTTTACGTGCTAGCTCAGATGAAACCAGTGTCAGAATGCTAATGATCTGATAAATATTTATTCAATTTCAAATTCAATGCTTAAATCGTAACCCTTCAATGTCAAAGATCCCCAGGCATCAAATGAACATGGAATCAAACGAACATGGAATCAAATGACTATGGAATCGAAGTGGTTTCATCAAGAAGCATAGAATTTCACAAGCTCCCGCAACTGCTGGGGCTCATGAGGATCTATGTCTCTTGCAGTTGAATCATACTTAGTTTTTTCTCAGCAGTGAAGAGGATAAAAGATTATTTTTACCATGAGGGGAATTTCACCTCCTTTAATTTTAAGATTTTGTATAGAAATACTACAATGAAGCAATGTCGCCCCTAAGCAATCTCATCCTTCCACACGAGGCATAGAGTCATATGAGCCCTTGCACATTCAGGGACTTATGAGTCAAGACCATTAACCCTTTGGCTGCATGAATCACAAAACCGAACAGCCAAAGGCTTAACTCATTCTACCCCTGACACACCACAGCAAGATATGGCTCGACCATGTTAGTTCAAGGCTGACGCCAGAGTAGCTTAGCGCCCATGGGCGCCAAGCTATTTTAGCATCACCCTTAAACTATCATGGTCGATCTGTGTCCTGTACTGCAATGCAATCTTCAGAGGACAAGGGCAAAATTTGGGGTTTTCGGCCTCAGGTTACAATGAGTTAACATCTTCATATTGACAAAGTATTGGATGAATGTACAGATAAGGACAGGCAACATAAATGTAATATTTTCATAAACCAGAAGTAGGCCAAAATCTGTGTATTTTTTTACGCAAAAAAGTGGATTAAAAGCCCAGAAAAAAGCATGCCCTATCACATATTTGTCTAGGCTTTTAATGAACTCTTCTCGTCAAAACGTGCAGTTTTTAACCTTCTTCAGATTGAAAAATGTCTAAGTGATCCATACTTGCAGACATTTGCTGACAACAGTAAAAAATATTTACCCATTTGACCCCAAGGCAACATTTTCCAAAGGAAAACAGAAAATAGAGGTTGAAAACCCTTTAAATTAGATGCAAGGAACACAACATTTTGGATCAAAGATCCTTCTTCTGGGTGATATGGGAACAAACCAAGAAGGATCTTTGATCCGAAATGTCATGTTCCTTGTATCTAATTTAAAGGATTTTCAACCTCTATTTTCTGTTTTCCTTTCACATGAAACCCTAGTGGCAACAGTTTTACTACAACATTTTCCAAATTTTGGATGTCACCAACCGACTACATACATACCATTTGCTGGAGATGAATCGATCACAATAATTCAAGGGTAGTGCCAGATTAGCTTGGCATAATCAGGCGCAAAGCTAATCTGCCACTACCCTTGAATTATGATAGTCGATCCATCTACTGCTGTTGTGCATCAGGGCTAGATGGGCTAAACACACCTGCTTCATACAAGATGCTCCCCATAAGAATCTGCAGGGCACAGCAGCCCCTAAGGGCCTAAACCTCTTGCCAGCTCATATGGCATCAGCATTTGACACAACAGCTGCAAGAGGCACAGATTCTCATGAGCCCCTGCCTTGCAAGGGCTCATGAGAATCTGCGCCTCTTGCTGGAAGCAATAAGCTTCATTTACATCCTCCGACTCCCCAAATATTCCAAGTTAACTCAAAAACAAAGCAGAACTGAGTGTGTCATGTAAACGGTTTACGGTAGATCTCCTTGAAAGTGATGGCGAATGTCAGATGTCAGTTTGTCTGGTGAGGTCAAGGCCAGGTCGTCACCGGGGTCAGAGGTCAGGTCGATGTCAGTCACGTCATCAGCGGTGGGTTTCCTGGGTGTGGAGGTGATGGCAGCGGAGATGCTAGTGGGATAGAGGGGTGAGGAGACGGGAGAGGACGGGTGTCTGCCGCGCTGAGAGGTCGGCGTGATGTGACCCGCAGTACTCCAAGCTGGGGGGTGGGGGTGGGATCGACCAGGGGAGCTGACAGTTGGAAGAGAATGTGGAGGTCTGGACCCTGATGGAATGGGATCTGGATTTTTCTCAGGAGAAGTAAGGTGAATAACAGCAGGTTTAGACATCGACCCTGACGCTCCGGAAATTGGCTGCTTTCTGGGTGAGCTCATCGAAATCGGCTGTTTCTTGGGTGAGCTCAGATCCAAGGCTGCCCCTGAAGGGGCAGCCTTGGATTTGAGGTCACCCAAGAAACCCCTAACTTCTGAAGGTGGCTTACCTTGCAAGGAATGAGCATGAATTGAAGGAGCAGAGGTACGTGTTGGTAAAGACGTATGAGAGGAATGAGCGTTCCCCGACAGCTCATTGCGAGCATGCAGAGAAGACTGACCATGAGACGTATGTGCTGGTACAGAAGTGTGCGACGAATGAGCAGGCGACGAAGTGTGTGATGCATGAGCAGGCAATGAGTGTGGCGAGCGAGCATGCAAAGAAGAAGAGTGGGAGGGAGAAGTGCCTGTATGAGCAGGTCGAGCTGTGCTGTGAATGCTGGCTCCTGAAGACATCTGCGAATGAGGTGGGAGAGGTCCTCTTTGCTGCGCAGAGCTGGCAAGAGTAGCTGGTGGCTGACGAACACTGGGAGAAGACAGAGAACCTCTGTCACCTCCGGACCAAAGGCCTGAGGAGTGATACATGCCAGCAGAGGGAGACTGAGGCGTATTTCCCACCACTGAAGCAGGAAGCCGCCCACCAGAGGACATTGGAAAATTTCCCCCTAAAGGTAGGAGACCCGCAGATGGAAGACATGTGCCAGAGGAAGGGAGAGGGATGGTGTGGGGGGTGCTGGCTGTGGGACCAACAGACATGGGGGGAAAGGGAGGAGGAGGTGTGGTGCCCACACCAGTGGATGTTGTCTCTGTCGGGGTGCTGGCCTGGCAAGATGATGTTGACAGGGTGCGACTCCTGTCGCCTTTGGGAGTCTGAAAAGATAAAAACAAGTTCACAAATGAACTCATGCAGCCCTGACACATTATAATCAGCAGGTATGAATCAACTATGATAGTTCCTGGATGGTGCCAAAATAGTCTGGCACCTGGAGGCACCAATAGGCAAATAATTAACTCCTTCACTGACAGGTGATGCAGATTGTGTTTCTAAATATGGACACCAAAAACCTGAAACCTACACGGATACAGAGTATGAGCCCCCACAGCTGCAGGGGCTTATGATGATCTACAGGTACGCCTCTTGCAGCTGGATCATGTTTTTTTTAATTTCTCATCAGTGAAATGGTTAATGAGCCATACAAAGAGCTTATTAACCCATTTAACCCCAGGACAACAAGAGATTAATCGACCGTGATAATTCAAGGGTAATGCCAGGTTAGCCTGGTGCCACGAGGTGCCAAGCTAGTCTGGAAATATTAACCCCACATCGCATTTCCCAAATTTTAGAGGTGTCACCTAACCACTATGTATCAGTTGCAGGAGACAGTTTGACCCCGACAATTCAATGTTAGTGCCAGATTAGCTTGGCGCCTGATGGCACCAAGCTAATCTGGCACTACCCTTGAATTAAATCATGGTCAATCCATCTCCTGCTGTCGTGCGTCAGGGCTAAATAGGTTAGAGTTCTAAGGTCTACAATTACAGTCCAGCACACAAATGGAGACTTACACTAGCCTGTGCCTGGGAGGCAATGAGCGCCGTGCAGTACTGAACAGCCAGTTCCACCAGAGATCCGAACTCGTGCTGAAAAAATACAACAGAATATATAAGATAATGTCCAGATTCAGACATGACGTCACATGAGTACAAAGCACGGGAGACTCACCCAAAGAAGAGACAGAAAAATAATGACTTGGACGTAATGGAATTTGACCCATTTAATCCCATGGCCACATTTCCCAAATTCTGGACGTGCCAGCTAAAAGCTATATACCAGTTGCAGGAGATGCATCAACCACAATTCAAGGGTAATGCCAGATTTGGTACTACCCTTGAATTATCATGGACGATTCATCTCCTTCTGTAGGGGTACACGGGTTAGGTGCAAAGTGAAGAGGCAGATTGGCCATGATAGTTCATGAGTAGTGGTAGATTAGCTTGGCACATTACTCTTGAACAATAATGGCTGATCAATCACCAAAGAATGGCACCAATCTTTACAGATGCTGCCCGGCACAGCATAAGTTATTACATGTACATTGTTACGTGGTTGAGTCATGGTCGTAGTATATCACACCAGACGCACGCACGTAAGGTTCTTTTTAAAGAAACTTCATTCAGATGCAACCCGTCACACGTGGCTTAAGGTTGTAGACAATACTGGAGTAACAGTTCCAACAATACTTTATTTCAGCGATGCGATCTCCACACAATACATTCCCAAATGCACCAACACTGATACAATGTCTCTTCTGCAAATGTCAACACTGGCGACACAATATTTCTCATACAACGTACACCACCGTTACGCTGTGTCTCTCACAATGTACACCCTATACGGGCCACGTACCTACGATAAACTGTGAGTCCCTACAACTGACAATGCATGACGAAGTATACACGTGCTTCCTAGCACCAACTTTTATAGTAAACCGACTTTCAAGAATAATCTAAGGAATTCACACAACGCAACCAATCAGAACGGAACACGTAACTGAAACTCATAAATATTAATAAAAAAAAGAACTTTCTAGAATAACTACAATAGTCTACAAAAATTTGACTGCTCATTTCAGCCCCAAATACCAGTGTGTAATGACGTCACATAAGAGTATGGCAGACCATTCACGACCTTTAATAACACACTGACTGGCTGTTAAATTCACGTGCACAAAAAAAAAAAAAAATGACTAAGAATAGAGCGTCTCTACTAAAATGTTCCTTACATTTTGACGTCACATGTACAAGGTCACTAGACAGAGCGCGACTTCGCTCGAACGTTCTAATTTATTCTCAGTGAATCTACGCATTCCAAAATTCAACCGCTCTTCTCCTTGCGACTTCATTAGAAACTTCCGGACTAATCTAGCATATCATAACAAAACCAATTCCGCTATCATGCATGAACGATAGAGAATCTCACTGAAAAGGTACATGATACGTAACCATGATAGCTCAAACAAATATCGGATCGTTTCCTACGATTAACACATGCATGCTCTCACAGAACAACACAAACACAATCGTAACATACATGTATTGGGTGTGAACGAGTTACAGGTAAGCATCAGTATTACATATACTCCAGTATGCCGCAGTATCAGCTGCGGTGGGTACAGGTCTCTGGTTCCCATGGCGATGCCTGGTGAGCAAAAGGTCCTCAGGCCGACATCAGCTTCAGCTAGCCAATGCACAGCTGTGCATGGGCTAACTGAGGCTGACGTTGGCACGAGGACCTTTACCTTATCAAGTGGACTTTCTTCTTGTAGGTCTATGCAAATTCAGCACCAGAATACCGTCATCATGACTAATATGGTCCGACTTTATAGCTCCTGGGTGCCGCGTTAAGCGGAGGCATACCTGTCTCAGCGCTTGAGATAGAAGATGAATTTCCGTTGCAGACAATGACAGTACTATCGGATTTTGCATCTCAATCTTACCTGTACCAGACCCAGCCATCTGTAAGCACTGATCAGTAACATGGTGGCACGATGAGCGTCTATCCCATTTCGGTGAGCGCTGTAGGCCCTGTATGCGTTCAGCAGCACCTCCGTCTTGTCCACCTCCGACTCTGGGCGCTCCAGCTGCTTGGCAACTGCATCCAGCACGTAAACATGGGCCATACGAGCTAGGATTTGACGCTCAGGATCACGCAGGTATTTTCTGTCGAAAAAGGGACAATGGTACAGATTTGTTTGACAACAGGCAAGACTATCAGTGCAGCATATTAACCCATTGAACCTTGATGTACTACAGCAGGAGATGGATGGACCATAATAAGTCAAGGGTAGTGTCAGATTAGCTTGGTGCCTTCAGGCGCCAAGCTAATCTGGCACTAACCTTGAATTATCATGGTCCATCCATCTTCTGCAACTGTCACACTGTAATTAGGTGACACCTTCAATGATGAGGTTAATGGGTTAATGAGTTAATTTGGCCCACAAACAACCCTGCACAAGACAACTAGAACTGATCTTTTACCGTTGATGTTTTCCCCTCTAAAGCCTGTTCATCACCGCATTAAAACCAACATGAATACTGCAGTACAGTCAAACCTGTCTAGGTGTCCACCTGTTTACGGTGACCATCTGTCTAGAGAGACCACCTATTCTTGGTCCCATGGTCTAATTGCTGCTATTTATATGACCCTGTGCAAGCAGACTGCCTGACAGTATGACTTTACGTCTCCAAAGTTTTGTGACGGACAGAAAAGCTGACCATACTAACCTTCCCTGGTCGGGTTTTTTGCGCAGCTGCGTGTGTAGAGACAGCAGCATGCGAACATCACCCAGATCTCTCAACACGTCCAGCAGAAGCTGAACTGAGCGGTTGATGTGCGAGGCGAAGCTGCCTGATCGATCAATCTCCTCAATGGGGATCTTCCATGTACCCTGGTTTCCAGTGACAGAGTAAGCGTAAAAATAATTAATCAGAATCAATGACTCTTTAGTACATTATGATAAAGATGCTAAGACAATGTGTAGGTGACTGACTCCCCCCCCCCCTCTTCCCCCCCCCCCCCCCCAAAAAAAAAAAAAAAAAAAAAAAAAAAATTACAGAATCAATAACAGTACAGATGCTAACTCTTTGCGTGTTGGTAGCGTTTTTTGTCACGATGATTCCTAACAGAATCATCGCAACAAAAAACGCTACCGACACACAAAGGGTTAAGATAACCATAATCTTTATTTCACAATGGTTAAGACATTAACTCTTTGACTGCTGGAAGTCGCCTTATTATAGTGCTGAATTTACCCAACCTCTGTAGAAAATCATAGTTACCATAAAGGGCTGATCTGCTTTTAGCATAACAAAAGGGTTCAAATTTGACACTATGGACAGTTCTGTTTGCACCTTACTTACTTACTTACGCCTGTCACCCCTACCCGGGTATAGGCCGTCGACGAGAGACCTCCAGCAACTCCTGTCCTGTGCTTCTCCTTCGATTCTACTCCAGGTGGTTCCCAGTCTCTTGATGTCTGCTTGGAGGTCTCGACGCCAGGAGTTTCTCGGCCTACCTCTTTTCCTCTTTCCCTGGGGGTTCCATGACAATGCCTGCCTAGTGATACTGGAAGCTGGCTTTCTCAGACTGTGACCGATCCATCCCCATCTTCTTCGCCCAATTTCATTCTCTGCTGTTATCTGCTCTGTTCTCTCCCAGAGTCTGACGTTGCTGATCTTCTCTGGCCAGTGGATTTTCAAAATTCTTCTAAGGCAACTGTTCATGAAGGTCTGTACTCTGTTGACTGTGGTTTTTGTCAATCTCCAAGTTTCTGCTCCATATAGGAGAACTGCTTTTACATTGGAGTTGAAAATCCGGACTTTGGTGTGTTGTGACAGCTCTCTGGAACTCCACACTATTTTCAACTGGAGAAAGGCTGCTCTGGCTTTACCGATTCGTGCTCTGACATCTGCATCAGTGCCGCCTTTTTTGTCTATGATGCTCCCGAGATAGGTGAAGGACTCCACCTCCTCCAACGGGGTGCCAGCAAGCAAGACTGGTTCTTCCCTGGTTGCGTTCAGCCTCATTGTCTTTGTTTTCTGTTTGTGAATGGTGAGGCCCACTTGGGACGAGATGTCAGCAAGCCTCGTGGTCTTGTCCTGCATTTGTTGATGAGTGTGGGACAGTAATGCCAAGTCGTCTGCAAAATCGAGGTCGTCAAGCTGTGTCCACAGTGTCCACTGTATTCCACTTCGTCTGTGCTCTGTGGTCATCTTCATGACCCAGTCTATGGCCAGTAGGAAGAGGAACGGAGACAGCAGACACCCCTGCCTGACACCAGTTCTGACCTGGAGCTCTCTGGTGAACTGCCCTTCGTGGATCACGCGACATGTCATGCCATCATAGCTGCTCTTGATCAGGCGGACGAGCTTTGTGGGTACACCATAGTGTCGTAGGAGTTTCCACAGAGTCTCTCGGTCCACGCTGTCAAATGCTTTCTCATAATCCACAAAGTTGACGTACAGCGGGGAGCTCCACTCCAGAGACTGTTCCACGATGATGCGGAGAGTGGCGATCTGGTCTGTACATGATCGGTTCTTCCTGAATCCTGCTTGCTGGTCTCTCAGCTGGGGGTCAACGGAGCTCTTCATTCTCTCTAGGATGATCCTGTTGAAGACCTTTCCTGGTACTGACAGCAAGGTGATTCCTCTGTAGTTGGAACACTTGCTGAGGTCGCCTTTCTTGGGAAGCTTGATTAGGTACCCCTCCTTCCAGTCAGCTGGCATCACCTCCTCTTCCCAGATCTTTCCAAACAGTGGGTACAGCATCTCAACTGTTGTCTCTAGGTCTGCTTTCAGAGACTCCGCTGGGATGCCATCTGGCCCTGCTGCTTTGCCATTCTTCAAAAATGCCACTGCTTTTCTGATCTCTTCCCGGCTGGGTCTGTCACAGCTGATGGGTAGGTCGGTCTCTGCCGGCTGGATGTCGGGGGGGGGGGGGGGGGGGTCGGGTGGGCTAGGTCTGTTCAGTAACTCTTCAAAATACTCGGCCCATCTGTCGAGTTGGTCTGCTCTGTCTGCAATAGGCTTGCCTTCTTTGTCTTTTACTGGTCTTTCTGTATGGCCATACTTACCCCGACAATCTTCTGGTAATGTCGTAGAGCTGTTTCATGTTTCCGCTGCCTGCTGCCTTTTCTGCCTCTGCTGCCAGGCTGTCTGTGTAGGCCCTCTTGTCTGCCCTGATACTCCTCTTCACCTCGCGGTTGGCTTCCGAGTATTCCCCCTGTGCCCTTACTTTGGCTGCTCTCGTGCGACTGTTGTTGACCGCTGCTTTCTTCTGCTTCCTCGCTTCTATCTTCTTCAAGGTCTGTGCCGACAGCCAGTCCTTGTGGTGGTGTTTCCTGAACCCTACAGTGTCTTTGCAGGTTGAGTTCAGCGCCTCTCTAACTGCCTTCCACTGCTGCTCTGTGGTGACCGCCTCCTCTTCATTTACTAGCTCCTGTAGCGCTTGAAACCGGTTGGACAGCACCAGTTTGAACTCTTCTCTAACTCCAGTTTCTCTCAGGAGGCCTATATTATAGCTGTTTGCACCTTGCAATCTGCCAAATCTGATATCTATAAATGTGAAAGAGATGTTACAAACCTGAAAGAAATTGTTAGCGCGTCGATCAGCGAACAGACCATTGGCCGGCATGTGGCTGAAGTTCTGCCAGTCATGGCTGCCGAGCAACAGGTCTCTGGCAAATTCAAGGTTCTGCAAGAGAAATAAATTCGAAATGCAGCTGACATGGCGTATACCGAGGTCTGATTTTAGAAAAATCAAATATACACATACACAATAATAATAATAATAATAATGTACAAATGTACATTAGCGATTAACCTCCAAATGAATGGTGCTCTAAGTGCTTTTACAAGATCAAAAATCACATAACAAAAAGTACAAAAAAGAAAACGCTACAATAAATGTTACAAAAACTAAAGTGACACATATCAAAAACTCACACATACGCACACACCGTTACAAAAACAGTTACTGTCAAAGATTGCTAACGCACTGAAAAAACATCTAACTATACGCATAAGAAAACAGATAGGTCTTGAGCAGTGATTAACAATACCTAACAATGCATCTGATGAGGTCCCAACCACACTTGTACTATGACTTACTGGTAGCTCTGACCAACTTTGGATACGCCAACAACAGTACCAGCAAGCTTCAGGCCCCTCCCCACCCCCACCTCCCCCAATCCCCCCCCCCCCCCTCTTTGATTCCTGCCGAATGATGTGATGACAGACACCTCCCTGACACAGTTTTTTTACAACAGTATGTGCATGTGTGTACTCTTTAGAAACCATTTGGACTGTTTTCACGTTAATGCTGTAGTTCTACTACTATTGCTTTAACTCATTCAGCCTGACGGCCATATTTCCCAAATTATGGAGGCATCATCTAACAACTATGTACCAGTTGCAGGAGATGGATCGAAATCAATAATTCAATGGTAGTGCCAGATTAGCTTGGCACCGACATGCGCCAAGCTAATCTGGCACTACCCTTGAATTATCATGGTCGACCCATCTCCTGCTGTAGGGCGTCGGGGCTAAACGGGTTAAAAAATGACTATAAAGTTGTATGCTAGTTAAGTTATAATGAAGGTGGTGACCGTTTATGTCGGAGTGACTGTCTAATAGCCGGCGCTGTTCTTAGCAACTTTGAAAGTATAATTCGTATTTTTTCTTCAAAAATGTTGTTTATGCGTATTTCTGTAAGCAGAAAGTTTAAAAACATCATATTACATGTTTCAGAGATACTATGATAGGGCTGTCTTTAGTCTGCTTTGTGTTACTTTAGGGAGGTTCAGGTCGGTTTGGGGCCACTGGCACCAGCCATGAGAAGCCTTGGAGATGGGCTTCACTCGTCCCGTGCCATTGTCCATTTGTTGTTTCTAAAATGGCGTGTGAGTGAGAGTGATTGCGAGTTGCACCTGAGACAAATTTCCTTTTATGGATAATAAAGTTATCTGAATCTGTACAAACAATGCATAAAAAAAATAAAAATAAGAAAGGCAAAGCCATTATGGCTCATGTGTATGACCGATTTACATATGTGTGACCTTTGTGACAAGGGCAGGCTTCTGCAGCAGCAAAATCCATGTTTTCTGAAAATGTAAGCATTTTTCACACATCTGTCAACCCCCCCATGACCCTTGACCTTTGAGATGAGTCAACTAAATTAGTATGCATAGGAAGGTCTTATCATCAACTATCTTTGTACCAAATTTGGTTGAAAAATTTGCAAAATTTTGGGAATATCTTCAATTTTATCAAATATCAGCATTTTACACATATTTGCCAGCCTTTCCAAGGGATCATCCAAATTAGTATACATTGATAGGTCTTAACATCAGGTATCTCAGTACCAAATTTGGGTTTTAAGCTGTATTTGAGAAAAAACATCTTTTGTCAAAATATGGCTATTTTAGACCCATTTCCTGAGCTCTCGTGACCCTTGACCTTTCGAGGGATCAACCAAACTAGTGTGCATAGAAAGGTCTTACCATCAGGTATCTCTGTAGCAAGTTTGGGTTTAAAGTTGTCAATAGTATTTGAGAAAAAACATCTTTTGTCAAAATATGGCTATTTCAGACCTATTTCCTGAGCCCTTGTGACCCTTGACCTTTCTGAGAGGTCATCCAAATTAGTATGCACAGATAGTTCTTACCATCAGGTATCTTTGTACCAAGTTTGGGTTTTAAGTTGTGAATGGTATTTGAGAAAAAACATCTTTTGTCAAAATATGGCTATTTTCCCACCTATTTCCTGAGCTCTTGTGACCCTTGACCTTTCTGAGGGATCAACCAAATTAGAATGTATAGACAGGTCTTACCATCAGGTATCTTTGTACCAAGTTTGGGTTTGAAGTTGTGAATAGTATTTGAGAAAAAATAAATTATGTCAAAATATAGCAATTTTTTACCTTTTTCCTGATCCCCAGTGACCTTGACCTTTGTGACTTACTTACTTACGCCTGTCACCCCTACCCGGGTATAGGCCGTCGACGAGAGACCTCCAGCAACTCCTGTCCTGTGCTTCTCCTTCGATTCTACTCCAGGTGGTTCCCAGTCTCTTGATGTCTGCTTGGAGGTCTCGACGCCAGGAGTTTCTCGGCCTACCTCTTTTCCTCTTCCCCTGGGGGTTCCATGACAATGCCTGCCTAGTGATACTGGAAGCTGGCTTTCTCAGACTGTGACCGATCCATCCCCATCTTCTTCGCCCAATTTCATTCTCTGCTGTTATCTGCTCTGTTCTCTCCCAGAGTCTGACGTTGCTGATCTTCTCTGGCCGTGGATTTTCAAAATTCTTCTAAGGCAACTGTTCATGAAGGTCTGTACTCTGTTGACTGTGGTTTTTGTCAATCTCCAAGTCTCTGCTCCATATAGGAGAACTGCTTTTACATTGGAGTTGAAAATCCGGACTTTGGTGTGTTGTGACAGCTCTCTGGAACTCCACACTTTTTTCAACTGGAGAAAGGCTGTTCTGGCTTTACCGATTCGTGCTCTGACATCTGCATCAGTGCCGCCTTTTTTGTCTATGATGCTCCCGAGATAGGTGAAGGACTCCACTTCCTCCAACGGGGTGCCAGTAAGCAAGACTGGTTCTTCCCTGGTTGCGTTCAGCCTCATTGTCTTTGTTTTCTGTTTGTGAATGGTGAGGCCCACTTGGGACGAGATGTCAGCAAGCCTCATGGTCTTGTCCTGCATTTGTTGATGAGTGTGGGACAGTAATGCCAAGTCGTCTGCAAAATCGAGGTCGTCAAGCTGTGTCCACAGTGTCCACTGTATTTCACTTCGTCTGTGCTCTGTGGTCATCTTCATGACCCAGTCTATGGCCAGTAGGAAGAGGAACGGAGACAGCAGACACCCCTGCCTGACACCAGTTCTGACCTGGAGCTCTCTGGTGAACTGCCCTTCGTGGATCACGCGACATGTCATGCCATCATAGCTGCTCTTGATCAGGCGGACGAGCTTTGTGGGTACACTGTAGTGTGTAGGAGTTGACCTTTGTGACAGGTCACTCAAATTGGTATGTTTAGAAAGGTCTTATCACAAAGTATCCTTGGGCCAAGGTTGAAGAATGTGGCTTAAATAGTCTCCGAGAAAATGCCAATGTTAAAGTTTACCACGGACGACGGCGGATGGACAATCACTGGCCCAAAACATAGACTCACTTTTGCTTCGCACGTGAGCCAAAACATGCTGCCGGTAACCAGTTAAGTCCTGTCACACGACAGCAGTAGATATGTTGACCATGATAGTTCAAGGGTGGTGCCAAAATATTTACTTGCTTTTAGGCGCCAAACTTTCTGGTACCATACTTTAACCCATTTAGCCCTGAGACCCTACAGCAGGAGACGGCTTGACCATGATAATTCAAGGGTATTGCCAGATTAGCTTGGCGCCTTGAGGCACCAAGCTAATCTGGCACTACCCTTGAATTATCATGGTCAAGCCATCTCCTGCAACTGGTACATAGTTGTTAGGCAACACCTCAAAAATTTGAGAAATGGACCTTAGGTCTAAAAGGGTTAACTACCGGTATCATGGTTGATCCATCCCCTGAACTACGTCAGAACCTGTTTTGACTAACAACCCTGTGAGAGATCACCTGTCACGAAAGACCATTATTTAGGCGGCTGTAGCAGTGAAGTTGGTGACCACCTAAATGATGGTCTTTCATAACATGCGACACTTCTGACCTTCAAGACTTCTCTTGCAAAAAAGATGATTACTCAAAGCAGGTTCTACTGTTGTCCTTAGAGGACTTCTCGGGACCTTAGGACTCAACTTAGGACTTTTAGCCCCAAGGTCCCATTTCTCAAGTTTTGGAGGTGTTGTCTAACGGCTATGTACCAGTTGCAGGAGATGCCTTGACCATGATAATTCAAAGGTAGTGCCAGATTAGCTTGGCGCCTGCCAGCAAATTTGGTACTACCTCTGACTTATCATGGTCAAGCCTTCTCCTGCTGCAGGAATCCGGGTCTAAAAGTGTTAACTGACACTTTGTGTATCATGACACTTTGCGCATCAGTACAAGTCTTTCAAATTTTGTCAAAGATCACAAATTTGTAAATTTCCGCCCAACCCTTTGTTGAGACACTATCAGCAGCACCGTTTGTTGAGGTGATTCCTGTGGGACAGCCATGTGTCTGAATTTTTCAAAAGACTACAGGCAAACAGAAGTGACTTAAAAAACAACTAACAAAATTACAAATACAAAAATAACCAAAAAAAAAAAAATTAAATTATAAAAAAAATAAATAAATAAATAAAATTAAAAAAATAAAAAGTAAATAAAGTAAAATAAATAAATAAATATCAAATGATAACAATATATTTAAAATTTGAATAGAATATAACAGAATAAAATATAAATAAACCAAAATAAATAAATAAATATCAAATGATAACAATATTTTTTAAAATTTGAATAGAATATAACAGAATTAAATATAAATAAAACAAATAAAATAAAATAAACTAACATTGAAAACAAATATTAACACTTTCAGCCCTGGATCCCTACAGCAGGAGATGGCTTGACCATGATAATTCAAGGGTAGTGCCAGATTAGCTTGGCGCCTTCAGGCGCCAAGCTAATCTGGCACTACCCTTGAATTAGCATGGTCAAGCCATCTCCTGCAACTGGTACATAGTCGTTAGGCAACGCCTCCAAAATTTGTGAAATGGGACGTTGGGGCTAAAAGGGTTAAAACAAAATAATGTCAGTACATACCCTGTGTGACTCGCACGTGTAGTAGAGATAGGCCAGGCGGTGGAGAGACTTGTAGTGAGTGGGAAATCGTGACAGACAGACGTGGAGCGCTGCCACGCACTTGTCCAACAAACGAACCTTCCATTCTCGGAACTCCGACTCACCCAGTGGAACCGCAGACTTGTCAGAGTCTGTTTCAGATGGGGCGGCTGCAGTCGTTTTAGTGCCCGTTGCAGGGGTTGCAGTCGCTTTGTTGTCAGCTGCAGTCACTGTGGAGTTTGATGACTGAGACGTTGCTTTCTCTTTTGGTTCTGAAACAGTGGTTTGAGCTTTCTGGTTAGTGTCTGAAGCAGCGTCCTTGTCTTTTCCATCAGCTGTCTTTCCAGTGTCTTTGTCAGTGGCAGGTTTCCCAGCTGAGTCTGATGGTACCTGTGCTTTGCCGGAAGTACTTGCCTTTTCATCTTCTTTACTGGCACTCTGCACTGGACCTTCTTGTTCTTTAGGCACTTGCTCTTTCTCTGCTGTGTTTTCTTTATCTTTTGATGTGCTTTCATTAGCTTCTGGTGCACCAGCGTTTTCTGAAACACCTGCCGTTTCACTAGCATGCGCAGCACCTGGGGTTTTTGCTTCACCTGATGTACTTGGCTTCTTGCCATCCGAAGCGTCTAGCATTTCTACGTCTGGAACGGCTGTTTGCCTCTTGTCCCCTGAACACTGACCTTTGTCTGCTTGACCATCGCCATCTCCTGCTGGAGGGGTGCTCTTTTCTTCAACTTCAGTTTTGTCGTCTTTGGTTGCAGACTCTAACATCTTTGTTGAGACATCTTCTGTCATGACCTCTCTCTCCACAGACTTTGAAGAAGGCTGGTCCTCCGAGTGATTTGTTTCCGTCTTGACTGCAGCAGTTGAAGGTCTAACACTGACATCAGTCCCAGATGACATCAGCAAGCTTTGTTGCGGGAGTTGAAAGCTTTTGCTTTCAACTCCCTCAACTAAGCTTGCTGATTTTACTTCACTGTCTAGCTGCTTGCCGCTTGGTGAAATTTGAGCCTCTGCAGGTTCTTTTGCTGCAGCACTCTCACGTGCATCAGCATCCATCAGTAGAGGCATGTCCTCTGATTCTGAAGGTCTTGCCAACCTAGATGCTACCTCTGTTTCTTCAACTTTTATTTCCATAATATTGACTTCATCTTTGGTGTCAGCTGTTTTTTTCTCCTCCGTAAACAATTCCACCCTGGGTCTCTTACTGGGCTGGTTTTCTATCTGGAGTGGTCGTTTGTGGGGTGCTGTCTGTGACTGTGCTGCATCACTATTGTCATCAGAAAGGAAAATGGTGGACGGAGATGTGTGGATGGAGATACTGTCCGAAAAATCTTCCTCTTGACTCATTTCACCTGATTCCTGTGATGAAATTGTTATCACTGACAAATTCTGGTTGTCTAGTTTCACAGGTGATTCATCAGAGGAGGATGAGGATTTTGTTTGTTCTTCCGCTTTCTGAGTTGATTTTGTAACATCTGGCGGTGGTTTTATATGGCCACTTAAGTTCCCAGCACCTCTGTCTGAGGACGCTACAGTAGGAGTCATAGAAGCTACAGCAAATTTTTCAGCTGCCTCCAAAGGCAAACTGCCTTTTGCATCAACCTCCATGGATGTTGGCTGACCATCTTTCTCTTCAGTATTTTCAGCCACTGTCCCTGAGGCATTTTTCTCAGCAGTGGAAGCATGCAGATCGCTTTTACTTTTAGTACTTTTATCTCCTGTCAATGCAAAAACTGCACTTGAGGCTGAAATCTGTGATGGAGGTGTGTCCCTGGTTTGTTCTGCTTTTTGTGAGAGCGTTTCCGAATGGATTGGCTCATAACCAGTGCTGTCCTTCTTGGTCACTGTGAGTGAAGCACAATGTACAGACCCCATTCTGGTATCCACGATGGGTTCAAATCCCCCACTCATCTGAAAAAAAAAACACAAAAAAAACACAAATTATTGTTTCTACAGCAAATGATTGGCACCTGCAAGAGGCATAGATCTTCATGAGCCCCTGCAGTCTGTGCGGGCTCATGAAGATGTATACCTCTTGCCAGCCTCATATTTTCTACACCTCTTGTTTACTCGGGCAACAGTCTCAATGTGACAAAAAACAAACATGTCATGTCCAGTCAGCTAATAAGACTTGTTTTCTCAAAATACATTACCGATGGCATTACTATATGGAATACACTCTATAGCCTATCGATTTCAGCCCAAAGTTGTGTCCCATACACAACTGGGGAGGAGACACCGGGGATCCAAGCATAGGAGCCCCGGGTGGCCTCCCCTTACCACCCTATCCGGGCATGCGTAGGGCGAAGCCTGCCAGTTTCACTCTTAGCTCGACCGTGGACGGTCGGGTTTTGCCTTGCTACGGTGTTCAACCGGTGTCGTCTATGGTTTATAACTACGAACGTTTTGGCTTTGCCTTTGTGGATTAGACTTTCTTCTAGGACTCCAAAAGAAAAAAAGTGTGCTTCGTTGGTGTGCTCTACACTTTCAGCGTACTACGGTGTGTGGACTTAGCGCCGACTGGTTCCGACCGGCGTTGACTTTCAGTGATCTTCGTCCTTGGCTGCGGCCTTGGGTCTCGGCTTGTGACTTTCTCTCCCTCGTGGAGTGAGTTCGGTGCTTGGGTGTGTTCCACCCTGCGGACGGTGTGCGGCGGACGCTATGGCGGCTTCTGTGTTGAAGTCTTGCCTCCTTTGTGGGGATTTCCAGTGGCCTTCGGTCGCTCACGACGCCTGCCTGCCGTGCTTGGGCTGCTCTTCCGACAGGATGTGTGACGTGTGTGCCAACTGGAGTGAGGACCAGTGGTCTAGGCTGTGAGATTTCTACAGACGTGACCGTCCTTCCCGGCCCCGACAGTCTCCCCGGACTTCTCCGCAGGATGGCGTCGCCTCTTTGGCGCTTCGGGCCCCACTTCGCTCCATCGTCCAGGCCGTCTGGCCTGCAGGTAAGTCCCTTCATTTACCGTAACCGCGCAGGAACTCCCTCCTCGCTCCGAGTCTTCTGAGCTGGGCACGTCAGTATCAGAGTCACGCTCCCCATGCTCAGTTTCCTCCGTACGTGGCTTGAGCCCCTTGAGTCTGCTTCCCCCCGCCCCCCCCCCCACCCCCGCTCCGAATTGCCCGGGGGCCGGGCCAGGCGAGCTGAGCGTTCGTCCACTCCCCCCCCCCCCTCTCTGTTTCTTTGGAGTGGGCCCGGCGTGATGAGCGCAAACGTAATAAGAAAGTGAAGAGAAGTAGGAAGAGAGGCTCTCCCTCACGCTTTTAAGCGTCTGAGCATGAAACGAGGCCCAGAGGCGTGCTGCCCCCCAGCTCCGAATTGTTCGAGCCGGCCCGGCAAGCTACATTTCTGTCCCCCCCCCCCCCCTCCCCCCCGTACTTACCAGGCGGGCCCGGTGTGACTTTGACACACGCCTCCCATGCTCCGAGGCTTCTGAGTGGGGGCCGCGTGCTCATTTATTGTCCCCTCCCCGCTCCGAATTGCCTGAGCGGACCTGGCGTGACACTTTATTGTCCCCCCCTCCCCCCCCCATGCCCTGAACTGTCCAGGCGGGCCCGGTGTGACTCAGAAACTAACTCTCAGGACCGGATCCGACGGGTCGCTGATAAGCTTGGAGAGCCAGGGATTCCCTTCCGCCTCCCCTCTTACGCTCGGAGCGCGGCACACACGATCCCCTCTCTGTCATCGCATCGTTCTCGACAATAGCGGCCCCCCCTCCCCTCGCGGTTCTGCGACTTGGGGGCTTCCGGAGCCAAGCTTCGCCTTTGGCCGTCATTTGACCGCGGTCCTGCCTTCCCCGCTACCCCTCCGGGTAGGCTTCACGGGCGGCTCCACCTATTCTATGCGTGCGCCCTCGCCAGGGACCTTCGGTCGCCCCTCCGTGTGGCTTCACATGATAGGCGGTCTTTGGTCTTAGACCCGGACGTACTCAGCCTACATCCAGTGGATTCGGCTTCAGCTATCTTCCTGCGGGACTCGCCCTCTGGGTCTCCCCACCGCCTCTCAGCTGTTTCGTCGGTCTCCTCCTCTTCGAAGGCTGTCGGCCCTTTGCTCAGCTCACAGACTGTCCATGCCTTGGGAGAGGCCTCCCGTCTTATCTCGAACTTCCTCCTGCTTGACTTCTGCCCACCTTCACCCCCTCTGAAGAGACAGGCTTCCGCCATGGTTGATGCGCTGAGGCCGGCCAAACATCGCAAGTCTCTCCCTCAGCCAGCCGGCTTCCGGGATCTCACCGAAGCGTTTTCCTCCCAGCTCCACCAGGACATCTTCGGCGATAATGGGTTTTTCACGGATTCACGCTGCCCAGCGGGGATCAACATGAGTTTCCACCAGGCCTGGTACGCTGGAAACTTCCAAACCTTCGCCATCCCTCTTCCTTCGGTGGATTTGGCAGCCATCAACGAGGCGGGTGGGCGCAGGGTAGTCCAGAATGCTTGGCCTCACCCGCTTGACAGGATCGCTTCCTTAGTTTGAAACTCGCTAGCTTGTTATGGGTTCCTGCAATTGGCTACACAAGCAGTGCTGCATTGTCTGGAGGACACGTGGGACCTGGAAGCCTCGTCCCCGCTAAGCGACGTCCAGTCCATCCTAGTTGCTGCTAACCGGGCCGCCTACCATTCCTCCACCAACGCCATGGCGGCGGCCGCCAAACTGTGACCTCTGGCGGCGGGACTCTCTCCTGCGACTCTGCATGGATCTCCCCAAGACAGTGAAGACTCAGCTCCACCAGGCTCCCTTTGGCAGTGCCCATCTGTTTGGAGACGCGTGGCAGATGGTTAAGGAAGCGACCAAGGATCTTTGGCCCCGTCCTGCCTCCACCCCCGCTTTGTCTAGCTTTCGCGCTATCCGCTCGGCCGGGGGTTGTGCCCAGCGGTCTTCCAGACCCACCTCGCTTCCAGTCGGCGTTTTCAGCGGTAGGGCTCGCCCCCTTCAGGCTCCTCAGTCCTTCCCCACCTCTCTTGGTCCCACGGCGCCCGTAAATCGGGGCGCGGTCGGGCCCGCTGACTTACCCCCCCATCCGCCCCCGCCGACAGTTCTCGGGTCCCCAGTTGGTGGGCGGCTGGCCAACTACAGCAACCATTGGAGATCGCTGTTCCCAGACGACCCCTGGATCATCTCAACTGTTTCCTCAGGCCTTCAGCTTTCGTTCCAGTCCCCTCCGTAGGTCCCTCTTGTGGACCCAGGCTCCAGTCGACCGACTTCAGGCAGAAGCTCTGCGCGGAGAAGTAACGGCCTTATTCGACAAAGCAGCGACAGAAGTGGTCTCCCAACAAGACTCGCCGGCGTTCTACAGCCACCTCTTTCTTGTTCCCAAGCCAGGGGGCAAGTGCGGTACATGGCGTGTCCGGCGCTCTGCCGCTATAACAACTACCTACACATTTGTATTCATAACACATCTCAGCCTAAAGTGACTGTTGTGAAAGCAACATCGTTCAACAGTTGAAATTCTCACCCACACACTGATACCAAACATGACAACATTACGACTTACACTTGTGTAGCAGATTATGGTGAAAATAAAGAGAACAAGAATTTGTTGATGTGCGATGACGGTGTTTGTTGTGAAATTGACAAAGTTCCCACAGCTATAACACGAAGACGTAACTTTTCCCAATGAAACACACTTGCATGCATAAGGGTCAGCATGCCTACAGTAAGTATCACTTAACGGATTTTCGCTACGCGGTGGGGGATTGAAGCAGGAGGGTGGTTAATGAGGTGACTGACAGGTCGCATTCTGAAATTCCTCCCCGTAGTCCCGGTACTCCACAGACTGCTAAAGCCCTCAGTGTATTAAAATCCGATTAGTCCATCACATGAAAATCCACAGGCCAGAGAAGATCAGCAACGTCAGACTCTGGGAGAGAACAGAGCAGATAACAGCAGAGAATGACATTGGACGAAGAAGATTGGGATGGATCGGTCACAGTCTGAGAAAGCCAGCTTCCAGTATCACTAGGCAGGCATTGTCATGGAACCCCCAGGGAAAGAGGAAAAGAGGTAGGCTGAGAAACTCCTGGCGTCGAGACCTCCAAGCAGACATCAAGAGACTGGGAACCACCTGGAGTAGAATCGAAGGAGAAGCACAGGACAGGAGTTGCTGGAGGTCTCTCGTCGACGGCCTATACCCGGGTAGGGGTGACAGGCGTAAGTAAGTAAGTAGTCCATCACACGTCACAGTATTCAACAGTGTTTTTAAATATACCTTGCGGTTCAGCACATTTCCTGACACACTAGACATAAGAACAATACTGAGTTTCTGTTCACAGATACACAAGACCGACGCCGGCTAAACAGCATTATTCATTAAGCATTGTGCGGTTTAGTGCCATCTGATATTTTTCTTCCTCCTTTGTCAATGGCATCTGCAGTTCCTGGACAGGTCGAAGGCTGGGTCGTTTGATATGTGGAGATGTGGCTATATCGACACCCGTTTTTTCAATGGGTGAAATGGCTATTTCATGCGTCCGCTTGGCTGGTGGAGATGGGGTCAACACTCTTTGTAACGGCGACGTTTGAGCATCGACTTTGCATGGCGTTTTACGGGGAGTAGACATCGGGGGAATAAAAACTTGTATACCACTATCCCCTTCATTAGTGCTGTTATCATTAGTATCAGTGTTATGAGTGTCACTATTCCACAGATCGAAACGGTCGTTTCTTCCCATGTGCACCCTTCACCGCTGGTCGTCCTCCTTTACTTAGCTGCATGAAATGAACGCACGCGACACATTCTTCAACACTCGTATTTGGATCGAACATGGTCCAAATGTGTTGTGATGAGGCAATATCAGACGCCGCATTTTGCGTTGTATCCGCAGACACACGAGTTTCAGAGTCTATCCGTTTCATCTGACTAAAGCAACTACTACGCATTGTTTTGGAGTGCATTAGGTCTTTGTCTTCCTGGATATTAATTCCATAACACTTGTGGATTAAGTGTTTATATTTGAAACAAAGATATGACTTTTTATCACTTTGTTTCTTTTGTGATCTCCCACCACATATTCTGCACAATGCATTCGCAGTGCATGGAACACACCTGTGTGTACACAGACTGTATGCGTTTCATCAGACTCCATCATGATCAAAAGTTAAATCAAAAGTACATTTACACGGTTCACTGTTAGTGTGACACTATTTCCCGAGAAAGAAACGTGACTATCTCCTCAATAGTATCCGTGTAACTAAGCCATCACTTTCCCTGATTCGGCCGGGAGTGTACTAAGGCAGGCGCCTGGTACTTGTCTGTCGACATTTGTCAGTGACCTCATTAACCACCCTCCTGCTTCCGTCCCCCACCGTGTAGCGAAAATCCGGTAAGTGATACTTACTGTAGGCATGCTGACCCTTATGCATGCAAGTGTGTTTCGTTGGGAAAGTTATGTCTTCGTGTTATGGCTGTGGGAACTTTGTCAATTTCACAACAAACACCGACATCGTACATCAACAAATACTCGTTCTCTTTATTTTCACCATAATCTGCTACACAGGTGTAAGTCGTAATGTTGTCATGTTTGGTATCAGTGTGTAGGTGAAAATTTGAACTTTTGAACGATGTTATAGTGGCAGTGCGCCAGACATGCCACGTACCGCACAGTTGCAAGTGCGATATAAACAGAAATTAAGCGCGCGACAGTGGAATTTGCCCTCGCCTTGCCTTATCTCTCTGGCAGCCTGAAGTGAACTAAGTGTCAGCTGTGGTAAAGGCGTGCACCAGTTCCTGCACTTGGGGATGGAATGCCTGACCGACCTCAACTTGGTCCGCTTGCCTTTGGCACAGCGGCAGAAGATCGCCGAACTCACGCATCAAATGGAGGTAGGGGTCTCCTTCACAGCCAGGGTATGGCTTCAACTCCTGGGACTTCTCAGCGCAGCAGAGGACTTGTTACTCTATGCCCACCCGCTGCAGCTCCACCTTCTCCTACACTGGCGTCCCTCGACGGGTGTCCTGAAAGATCAGGTTCCGGCTACTCCGCTGACACTGCCCCACCTCCAGAGGTGGGCGGACCTTGTGTGGCTGGCGACGGGCGTGTCCCTACACTCCCCTCCGCCCCGGTGGTCTCTTTGCACTGACGCGAGCCAGTCCGGCTTGCGCACTCACCTGTTACCGGACTTTATCTCGGCCTCGGGCCTCTGGCCTCGGGACCTCGCGGACAAACACATCAACTGGCTAGAGTTGAAGGCAGTTTGGCTGGCCCTCAACTTCTGGCAAGAGATGCTGACCAACCAAGAGGTCCTCGTTTTGTCGGACAACTCGACGGTGGTGGCCTATATACAGAACCAGGGGGGCACACGCTCGCCCTCCCTGTGCATCCTCCTTTACCACCTCCTTCTCTGGTGCAGGGACTGGGGCATTGCTCTTCGAGCCCGCCACATCTCGGGTCACCTAAACGTGGTCGTTGACGGAGTGGGCCCTGCACCCAGACATCTTTCGCCTGATCTGCTCGCAATGGGAGATGCCTCGAGTCGACCTGTTTGCCACCAGATGGAACAACCAGCTTCCGGTCTCCCCTGTCCCGGACCCGCTCGCCTGGGCGGTGGACGCGCTCTCCATTCCCTGGGATGGACTGGTCGCGTATGCCTATCCCCCGTCTATACTGGTACCGAAAGTCCTGCGGAAACTTCTGGGATGCTCCGCGGTTCTCTTCCTGGTGGCCCCCTTCAATTGGACCAAGAGCTGAACCACAGACTTGCTCGCGCTAGCGACGGACCCGCCCCTAGAGCTCCCCGCTGTGCCCACGATACGCACGCAGCCCCGCCAGGCTCTCTTCTACCCGTGCCTGGAGCGCCTTCCCCTACATGCCTGGAGGTTGTCCGGCAAGCCCTCGCCGCTAGAGGTTTCTCGGATGCGGCAGTGGCGGCGATTGCAGCAGCCCGCAGACTGTCTACAAGGAAGGTGTAAAAAGGCAAGTGGAGGGTCTTTCAGTCCTGGTGCGCCACTAAGCGGCTCCCCCACACGAACCTAACTTCACCCCAACTGGCACCCCCTGACCCTCAAGGCTTAGATCCTATTACCGTCAAGGGTTACCGCGCTATGATCGCAGAAACTTACCGCCACCTGGGCCTTCCGGATCCGGGCGCTTGCAAAGACCTTTCAGACAAGTTGGCTCACTTTGATCTCCGACGTCCAGTCTCCCGGTCCCTTTTACCTCGGTGGGACCTCGCCTGGGTACTGACGTGGCTAAATACGGACCGCTTCGAACCCCTGCCTTTGGCACGGTTCTCCGACCTGACCCGGAAAAAATGTTTCCTTCTGGCCCTCGCCACAGCGTCCCGCGTGAGCGAGCTTCACGCGTTCTCCATACGACCTGCGTGTCTGCAGCTTCGGTCCGACGGCTCTGCGCAGCTACTCACTGCCAAGAACTGACTTCCCTCAGCTGCGCCCCAGATGCTGACCGTACGTCCGCTCAAAGGGACGGACCTATCCCACGAGTCGCGTCAACAGGACCCTGTTCGGGCACCGTGGATTTACCTGCGTCGCTCTAAGCCGCGCCGCCTAGGGCGCTCCCGCCGCCTAGGGCGCTCCCGCCTCTTCCTTCCCCTTTCACCGGGCAGGCCCAATATCTCAGCCCAGACAATTTCGTCCTGGCTTCGGTGGGTGATTCGGTCGGACTACCAGGACCTCTCCCCTGAAGGGGAGAGACTTTTGCAGATCCGGGCGCATGAAATGCGAGGAGTAGCCACCAACGTGGCCCTTGACCGCAACTGCTCAGTTAAGGACATTGTAACGGCGGTAGGCTGTGTGCAGACTCCACCTTCACCCACTTCTACCTCCAAGACATATCCGGCCAGCGTGACTCCCTGGCCAGGGTGGGTGACATCTCCACGGCCCAGCACTCCCTCCGCGCGCCACAGGTGCCATAGGCATGTCTTAACTGAAATCGTTGGGAGTGCTCCTTCGTGGGCCTGCGGGGGGGTTTAAGTACAGGGCGTTAGGGTCGGCACCCTCCTCCTCTCGCTATTCTTCCATATAGTAATGCCATCGGTAATGTATTTTGAGAAAACAAATGAATTTTTTTCTAAAATGTATTTTTTAAAAAAATACTTACCGATGGCATTACTCGGACAGCCCTCCCTCCTGCCCCGCTTGCCTCTTTTAGCTAAGTGTGAAACTGGCAGGCTTCGCCCTACAAATGCCCGGATAGGGTGGTAAGAGGAGGCCACCCGGGGCTCCTAAGCTTGGATCCCCAGTGTCTCCTCCCCAGTTGTGTAGGAGACACAACTTTGGGCTGAAATCGATAGGCTATAGAGTGTATTCCATATAGTAATGCCATTTTAGAAAACAATTCATTTTCCCTAATGTTTAATTAACCATTTGGTTCGTTCGATCCGCCTGGGATACAACAACCAGGTTGGACGTCATTTCAATGAACCTCCTCCTAGCCTCACACATTTCAGCATACGCATCCTTTGGCAAAATACATCCCACTTCATCCGCCGCAAAATGAATTTTTCAATTAAAATGCATTTTTTTGAAAAATACTTACCGATGGTATTACACTTAGGAAATCGCTCTTAGCTAGCCTAATTTTAGCCAAATTTTGGTTGTGTCCGTATAAGGGGGGTGTTGGCAGGAGTGGGGCGCCATAGACCATGCCCAACCCGAATAGCCTCCCCTTACTCACATCCGGTACAAGATTACCCAGCATACCCCAGTTTAGTTCTTAGCGAACTGCGGCAAGCGGGGCCGGAGGGAGGGACCTTCGAGTAATACCATCGGTAAGTATTTTTCAAAAAAAATGCATTTTAATTGAAAAATTAATTTGTTTTCTCAAAACACATTACCGATTGTGATGAAGCTCTATGCTCGTGCATAGTGCTCGCACAATAGGATAAATACGGTACGGTTTTTGTTAACGAGTAGGATTAGTACGGTACGGGTTTTGTTAACGGTTTGTTTGTGCCGAAAGTTCGTGGGGCCTGCTGCCCATGTGAAATCTGTAAGACATGGTTAGCACGGGATTTTTAGTGAGTTCTGTTTAGTGAGTTCTAGGCGGAAGCTGTGACTGTCAGAGGTCTAGTTTGGTTCTTGCGGGCTGTCTTGTCGTATGGAACGGTTGTGTTCGAGTTACCTAGCCCGCATTCCCTGACTCTGAAGCCTAGATTTCAGGTATGTTTCTATAAACGTAGTATTGATAGTTGTTTAGTTAAAGACAGTATGCGTGGTAAGATTAATGTGGTTGTATAGCGGTGTTCCGGTTTGGTTTAGTATAGTATGTTTAGAATTCGGTGAAGTAACCGGTGTTTTTGTATACAGTTGTTTACCGAGTTAGATGACTAAAGGAATATGAAGTGGGTATGTCTAAGCCGCTATGAAGATAGTACGTGGTTGGTTAAGCATAGTCTTTACCAGGGTATAGAGTAATGTATAGCAAGAGTGTCAGTTAGGCTATAGTCTGTTTCAAGATAGTGACAGATATGGGGGTGATACGAAAATAGTTTATGAAGCACGTGTGTGTGTGTGTGAATGAACGTGTGGGTTATTTGTATCAGCCAGGTTACGTGACGTTTCTCATTGATCCAATATGTTGTGTGCTTAGCAAGTGTTACATTGGGACTTTTGTTATCTATTTAGAGTTCTTGTAACGAAAGTGGAAGACGGACGCCGAGACGTCGAGTCGCAGGAGTGGACCTACGTGAGGTCATCCCTCCAGCTCTTCTGAGTGATTCTGACTGGGACCAAGACACCCAAGTCCAAGCGAGAACTGAGTGTACCGTACGAGAACGAGGACGTCCGTGCCCAAAGAGACAGGACGGCAATACGCGTACGACGAAGGACTTTCACGCCTAGACGTGAGAAGGACCAACGTAACCAGGCAACATCAAACAGGTTGGAGACATTGAGAGACTAAAACCTAGCCTGGCAAAGATACTGTGATTTGAGTGTGTGATAGAGAGCCTTATATATATAGTTTGATAGTCTTTAAAGCGTTTTCTTTTCTTTTATAGTGTATAAAGGTTACTTTAGAAAGGGAGCCCGTGTGTTGTGTTTTACCGCATGAATGCGCCCGTCTGAGTCAGTGGCGGTGTATGCGTCTGTTGCGTGAGAGTCTGTGCGTACGACTGTGGGCAAGTCTGCGTGCGTTACAGTGGTGACCCTGTTTTAGTGGTAGGTTAAAGTATCTGCGGGCGATAGCGATTTTAGATATGTGCATGTTGTGTTAGATTCCCCTCTCCGATTCTAGGGGGTAAGATCCGTTATTTCTGTAGTTTTCGGGATCTTACGAGGAGTTAGTTCTTGTTTCTTCCTTTTGTATAGGTAGTGTTCTTTTTCCTTGCTCTTCTTTCTATCGTTCTTATTTTTCGTTCCATCTGGACGTCAAGTAGGTCACCATTTTCTACGTAGGTTGATTTTGTTGTAAGTTCTCATTTTCAGTTTTGCCGTTGATTTGGTTTGTATTTGTACGTTTTCAAGTTTTTTGGGAAGCTGTAAGTATGGAGTCAGACCCGGTAGAGGCTTACATTAAACAGGGGGAAAGGTTAGGACTTAGGGATGAGAAGCTTTTTGATTATGTGGAGAAGTGTAGAGATAGAGAAGATAGGGCGAGAGAGAGAGAAATTCAGAGAGAAGATAGAGTACTAAAAGAGAAAGAGTTAGAGGTTCAGAAAGCCATAAAAGAGAAGGAGTTAGAAGTTCAGAGAGTGAAAGACGAGAAAGAGTTGGAGATGCGTAGACTTAGAGAGGAGAAGGAGTTGGAAATGCAGATACAGAGGGAGGAGAAAGAGCTAGAAATTCAGAGAGAGAGAGAAGAGAAAGACAGAATACTTAAGAAAGAGGAAATGGAGCTAAAGGAGAAAGAGTTAGAAGCTCAGAGAGAGCGAGAGGAGAAAGAAAGAGTCTTAAAGGAGAAAGAATTAGAAGTTCAGAGAGAGAGAGAGGAGAAAGAAAGAGTCTTAAAGGAGAAAGAATTAGAAGTTCAGAGAGAGAGAGAGGAGAAAGAAAGAGTCTTAAAGGAGAAAGAATTAGAAGTTCAGAGAGAGCGAGAGGAGAAAGAAAGAGTCTTAAAGGAGAAAGAATTAGAAGTTCAGAGAGAGAGAGAGGAGAAAGAAAGAGTCTTAAAGGAGAAAGAATTAGAAGTTCAGAGAGAGAGAGAGGAGAAAGAAAGAGTCTTAAAGGAGAAAGAATTAGAAGTTCAGAGAGAGAGAGAGAAAGAGAAGAGAGAGCGTTTCAGAGAGAGAAAGACGAGAAGTCTCTAGCGTTTCAGAGAGAGAAAGATGAGAGGGAACATGCTTTAAGAGAGAAGGAACTAGAGTACCAGAGAGAGAAAGAGGAAAAGGATAGGGAGGACAAGGAGAGAGATAGGGAGGTACAAATGCAGTTAGCTCGAGATGCGGGATCTAGACCAGATAGTGATTCAGTAGGCCGAGGAATACGAAATTTTCCTAAACTGCCGATGTTTAAAGAGTCCGTGGACTCTATTGACGCTTTTTTGTGCCGTTTTGAGTCTCATGCGCAGGCGTTGAGTTGGCCTCCTGCCAACTGGCCCGTTTTGCTTTCATCTGTGCTTGAGGGACAGGCCATGAGTCTTTACCATAGTTTGACCGTTTCGGGGACCATAGATTACGAGACTTTGAAGGAGTGTCTCTTGCAGAAGTTCCAGTGTAATGCGGAAGGTTTTAGGGAACGCTTAAGAGCTTGTCGGCCAGAGACAAGGGAATCGTTTATGTCGTTTGGCAAGCGATTGTCCCATTTGCTCGTACGTTGGGTCGAACTGTCAAAGATCGACCACACGTACGACGCATTGTTCGATCTCATGTTGGCTGAACAGTTCTTTGGGAGCGTTTCCAAGGATCTAGCAGTATTCTTGAGAGAGCGTAACCTCAAGACTACGGACGAGTTAGTGCAGCACGCGGAGGCTTTTCGGATGGCGCATCCTACGAAAAACCTCGCGCGTAGGACCGAGACACTGCCAGTCGGGTTGGTCGCTGCTAACACGTTTGGGGGTTACCAGGGCATAAATACTTTACGTGGAGCCCAGCTGGGTAACGGTAGAGGTACTTTGCGTTTTCGACGCGGTGATCGAGGTAACAGCAATGGCGGTAGCGATTCGTACGCACGTGGAGGGACTTCTTTGCGTGGGTATGGTCGTGGTCATGTTGCGAGTTCGGACACGCAGTGTTTTTCTTGTCGTGGGTACGGTCACTTTAGTCGGAGCTGTCCGTACTACAGTGCAGGCGCGCAGTATGATGGTTATCAGGAGCACGGCCATCTGGCTCATCAAGGTCCTAATAGTCCTGGTATGGTGGATGGGGCGGTGCAGCCCACTCACGTAGCCAGTTTTGCGGTCCCAGTCGGGGAGGAACCACAGCTGGGCGCGGTGTGTTCAGCTAACGGAGATGGTTGCCTACCGCTGGTAGACGGGGTTGTAAACGGATGTCTTGTTTCTGTTCTCCGTGACTCCGGTACAACGACCGCGGGGGTCAGGCGTAGCCTTGTTAGACCAGATCAGTTCACAGGCGAGACACAGAAAGTAGTTTCGTTTGGAGGAAAGATAGAAGTTTTTCAGTTAGCTAAGATAGAGATTGATACAGAGTTTTTTTCAGGTAGTCTGGTTTCGTGTGTCATCGACGAGCCAGTCGTTGATTTAGTTCTGGGTAACATGAAGGGTGTGCAGCCAGTCATCGCTAAAGAGGGAGCGATGAAGCGAGCTCACGATCCTCACGGTGTAGTCGCATCAGTCGCTACGAGAGCTCAGAGCAAGCGTGCTCGTGGGCAGAGGGAACGTGTTATTTCCGTCCAGAAACAGGGAGTCGGTCAGCGGGTGTGGCCCAATAGTCGGGTTGGACTGAGACGGCATACTTCTGTTGCGGACAGAAATGCGGCTCAGCACCCAATATTTAGGTAGATCGGAGACTAGGGTCTCGCGATTGTAGGCAAGTCGGAGACTGGGGTCTCGCGATTGTCGGTAGGTCAGAGACGGGGGTCTCGCGAGTGTGTGTGTGGGCAGTCGTTGGATCGATTTCATTTCTGGAGGTTTTAGCGCGTTATTTCGGTTTTTGCGTTCGCTGTGCGATCCGAGAGTGTGTACGTTGAGGCTTAAGGCTGTAATATTTTTTTTCTTGTATTCTAGGTAGTAAGATTTAGTCCTTTCCTGTTTTCGGATAATATTACGTCGAGTAGTCTTAAAAAGAAACTCGGTTGTTTCTTTTTTTCCCGAGGAAGGGGGAATTGTGATGAAGCTCTATGCTCGTGCATAGTGCTCGCACAATAGGATAAATACGGTACGGTTTTTGTTAACGAGTAGGATTAGTACGGTACGGGTTTTGTTAACGGTTTGTTTGTGCCGAAAGTTCGTGGGGCCTGCTGCCCATGTGAAATCTGTAAGACATGGTTAGCACGGGATTTTTAGTGAGTTCTGTTTAGTGAGTTCTAGGCGGAAGCTGTGACTGTCAGAGGTCTAGTTTGGTTATTGCAGGCTGTCTTGTCGTATGGAACGGTTGTGTTCGAGTTACCTAGCCCGCATTCCCTGACTCTGAAGCCTAGATTTCAGGTATGTTTCTATAAATGTAGTATTGATAGTTGTTTAGTTAAAGACAGTATGCGTGGTAAGATTAATGTGGTTGTATAGCGGTGTTCCGGTTTGGTTTAGTATAGTATGTTTAGAATTCGGTGAAGTAACCGGTGTTTTTGTATACAGTTGTTTACCGAGTTAGATGACTAAAGGAATATGAAGTGGGTATGTCTAAGCCGCTATGAAGATAGTACGTGGTTGGTTAAGCATAGTCTTTTCCAGTGTATAGAGTAATGTATAGCAAGAGTGTCAGTTAGGCTATAGTCTGTTTCAAGATAGTGACAGATATGGGGGTGATACGAAAATAGTTTATGAAGCACGTGTGTGTGTGTGTGAATGAACGTGTGGGTTATTTGTATCAGCCAGGTTACGTGACGTTTCTCATTGATCCAATATGTTGTGTGCTTAGCAAGTGTTACGTTGGGACTTTTGTTATCTATTTAGAGTTCTTGTAACGAGAGTGGAAGACGGACGCCGAGACGTCGAGTCGCAGGAGTGGACCTACATGAGGTCATCCCTCCAGCTCTTCTGAGTGATTCTGACTGGGACCAAGACACCCAAGTCCAAGCGAGAACTGAGTGTACCGTACGAGAACGAGGACGTCCGTGCCCAAAGAGACAGGACGGCAATACGCGTACGACGAAGGACTTTCACGCCTAGACGTGAGAAGGACCAACGTAACCAGGCAACATCAAACAGGTTGGAGACATTGAGAGACTAAAACCTAGCCTGGCAAAGATACTGTGATTTGAGTGTGTGATAGAGAGCCTTGTATATATAGTTTGATAGTCTTTAAAGCGTTTTCTTTTCTTTTATAGTGTATAAAGGTTACTTTAGAAAGGGAGCCCATGTGTTGTGTTTTACCGCATGAATGCGCCCGTCTGAGTCAGTGGCGGTGTATGCGTCTGTTGCGTGAGAGTCTGTGCGTACGACTGTGGGCAAGTCTGCGTGCGTTACACCGATGGTATTACACTTAGGAAGAATCCCAAAGAGGAGGTGGGTGCCGCTATAGCGCCCCTACTGCCAACAACATTGCCCACAAACTCGCCCTCCTGTAGCACACTCCCGATAATTTTAGCTAAGATACCTGCGGCGCCTAGGGCGCCGGGAGGGAGTGTTGCGCTGCTGCGGTGTCTCCCACCAGCGAGAGGATCTGTCGCTGGGAGGAGAGGTCCCTCAGGTAGAAGCGGGCGAAAGTGGACTCCGCTCGCCATCTCATAGCCGCCACAAGTCTTTGACTGCACCGGTGCTGTCGCAGCGGAACTTGCGGCCATGGCTCTGACCTCGTGCGCCTCGATGTTCAACATGTGGCATCAACAGGTCAACGTCCTGGAAGGCCGGGCGGATAACTCCCCGGAACCAGGAGGAGCAGGTCTGGGCTGAGATATCACGTCTACCTGTGGACAGAGGGAGAAAACAGGTGTGTGCGTCCCCTGCGCCAGCTTGGTCCGGCGCAGGTACACACGGAAGACTCTCACCGGTTCCTATTGTCTGGTCTACTGAGTGGAATCTGACACTCGTACGGGCGGACAGACAGACTGTAGGGCAGCCAAGGCGACCACGACTTGGCCCTGAAGGCTGGTACCATTAGTAGTTGCACGGCGCCTTCCGTCCGTAACTGCCAGCCATCTGTGTGTGTGTGACAACAGCGCGTACGGATACTGACCCTGGAAGAGGTAAGGCTGCCACCGGGTTTTGAAGTCTGTTCTCCCGGGTGGCGTCCAACACGCGCAGGGCGAAACAACTGTCGCCGTCATGTAGGCCGCGTCTCGTCCAGGCAGATGTTTCAGGTAGCTGTAGCATGACCCGGTCGACTGGCACTGCCAGCCACCCGGGTGTGTGGACAGCGTGCATAGTACTGAGCCTGGAGGTTGAGTCAAGGACTGCCCTGAAGCCCTCCTCCTTGAAACATCCGTCAGGCGTGTCATGTGCCGGGTTCCAACAGACGAGGTTGAGATCCCGTAAGCCCCCAAGGTAGAACTTGGTCCCTGCGCAGCACAGCTGGGCATCCAAAGCGAAGGGAGCCTCTGAAAGTGAGGTTTTGCAGCTACCCGGGTCTGATGAGCGAAATCGCCTGTAGGAGTCGGCGATCATGGTTAGATAGTCCTGAACGGTGAAAGGGGGGCCGTCCTTAGGAGATGAAAAACCCCGAGGAAGCACCCTGCCAGCTGGGGCTTCGTCAAGTTCGGAAGGAAAAAAGGTTGTCGTCATTCCCGTCACACAGCGCTCGTCATCTACCCTCGCAACTCGACTGGTTGAGGGTCTGCGGGTTGTCTCGGTAGCACCCATGGCCGCCGTAGGAAGCCTCTGTGGAAGAGGGCTTGCTGCCCAATCTCCGGGTGCGCACCTACATCCACCAACCTGCAACACAAGTAATGGCGGACAACCAAGCGTATAACTCGGCATTCAATCTCGATGGCGAGCAGTGAAGTTGGAAGATCTGGCCACAGCGACGCCTCCCCGCGCGGCAGGCCTCCCGCGCACTAGCCTCTCCCAATTACGCCGTCCTTCTCCAAGCAGAAGAGGTGTCAGGTTGAACGGTGATCCCCTAGCAAGTCATCCGTCCGAAGAGAGCTGAAGAAGGTACTGAGAGTCCCTCCTACACTGCCCTGCTCCCGTCTACTGGGAGTCCCACTCGAACAGGACGACCACGCGGAATCCCCGCGAAGAAAACACGTAGAACCTGTCCCGTAGCGTAGGCCCTCTAGTCGACAGCGAAGTGGGCATGATCCCAGCCTACCGCCCGGCTTGCCAACTGGTTACGACTTCGAAAACTCGAGTTGTCCCAGGTCCTGGAGACGCACCGCTGCTCTCAGGTCTTTGTCTGGCATCTGCCAAGATGACGAGGCACTTGTGTAGAGTCGAAGGACGAAGATCGTGCTCCAATCCACCGTCTAGTGTAAGAGCTGCGTCGACCATACTGCCACAGGCCCGAGCGCAACGACCTCTCAGGAACTAATTCCTGCCAAATTGTCCCGTCTAACTCCCGGTACTTACGCCCCCGGCCGCAGGATCCACAGCGCCGAATGGGTAACTTCACAAAGGCACAACCGAGGGCAAGTCCATCCACTCCGGTCCGGCGCCGCAGCCTGCCGGAACTCCAAGTCGCCTCCACCCAGGGAAGCGAACGTCTCCGCTAGGTCCCGAAGCTGTCGTCTAAGGAGGCGAGAAGGGTGCATGGTCACCGCTGACTACGGCCAGGCCCAAGCGAAGAGTAGCACCCTGTTGTGAGAATGATGCGACTAGCAGCAACTCATCTCAGCCGGAGCTAAATCTGAACTGTGTGCATACCCCCGATGAAGACGGCGCCCGCCGTGAAGACTGTCGGACCAGTCCTCCACCCGCGCTGACCTCTATCCCTCGCTCGCCTGGAGTATGCTGCCACGGACATTCACAGTACTGTGCCGTTGGCGTCACAATGTCGCCTCCGTCTCTCGGATGTAAGTCACCCAATCCGGTGCAGCAGACGAACCGCGCCTCCGCGGAAGAGGGGTCCTGCCAATCCCGTCTGACGGTCCCCAGTGTTCTAAGAAGACTGCTACATCCGGCGGTGCAAGCAGCGTGAATCAGCTGAGCAACAGTCCTTGTAAGCCTCCTTGTCGGACTGCCCAGGGGGCCAAGAAGTTCTCCACTGCGCGGTGCCCTGCGTGGCCGACTCTCCCACTCGGTCGCGCGTAATCGTTTAGGACGGACGCCGCAACCGTCGGCAGCGGAAGAAGTAGGATCAAGCTGAAGCCAGCAGCGCCTCCCCCGGCGCCCTGAAGTGGAGACAGAAGCCGACCAGGAGGGGAAGGGACTTGAAATGCTTGGACACGATGAGGGGACCTGCTTCGTCCCAGGCCCGAGTAGACTCTCCTGAAATCCCCGCAGTAGACGGCGATCGCAAGACCTCTCGGAACTGCGAGCGTAGCGACGTAGAGAAGCTATCCTCGTCTAGCCACAGCGAATGACGTCTTCTGGCGTCCAGCGGGAACCGTCTGTCCCGCACGCAGGAGAAGGGAAGTCCAACCCCTCCGAAGTCCGGGGAACTCCGGCCGGCGGCGATCCAACGAAGGCGGACCCCGCACTTGGAAGGAACAACGTAGTCTCAGGGGGCCGCTCCCCCGAACGGTGGCGATAATTCGGAGCGCCTGTCTTTTCCTTGCGTAGCGCGCCAAGGAACTGGGACGTCGTCTCCTGTTCCTCTCTTACCCCTGGTGTCTGTGAGGTGAGCACCTGCTTCCGAAGGGGAACTGAAGATCGTGAGCGAATGCCGGAACCCGGATCCCATCGTGAGGTCGTCTCTTCTGCACTGCATCTAGAGCGGCTCTCGTCTGCATGGTCGGGGCGAGGCGTGGCCCAACATCACTGAGCCGGGATCTTGTAGTGTGAAGTGTAGCAGTCCTGTAGCCCTTGCGGTCGCCACAAGCCCTAGAAAGCCGGTGAATAGCCCGGGCGAGGGCGCCCAACCTAATAATAACAAAAAATAAATTAATCAATGCTTAATGCATGAGTACTATTTGATTGTAATTGCCCTTAAGGGATAATCAAGTTATTTAATTAAATTAAAATATGAGAGACAGAATATCCTTCTGTTTTCTCGTCTCCATTTCCGAACTAAGTAATCGGTTTAGAGGTTCCAGGAATCCAACCTTCTAAGGATAAGAGGTGTTGCGTCCCAGCGGCCCGGCGAACCGCTGAGCCGCTGGGAAAGCAGCCTTTTAACCCCCGTGTCGCACCCCGATAAACGTACATACTCATACGTGTTCGCTACCGCCCCAACATGCTCTCACAGACACTAGTCACTGTCCTGAGAAGCCGAGCAGTTGCTACTGCATGTTCTGTTTATGAATTGTCGTCTGGCCCGGGACTGGAAGCGTCATAGGTTCGGTAGCCGACGCCAGCCCTCCGCAGTCAGCGACTACAAGCTCACTGGGCCGGGACGCCTAGGTCACTGCCGTTGACATGGGTCCCACCTTGTTGCTCTGTCCACCTGTTGCTAGTCCACTCTGGCCTGCAGAAGGACAGTGGAGCGGGCAACTCTCGAGGCCGGGTCCCGTGAGAGTACGGGTACAGGGCCGGCGGAAGAATCATTGGTTTAGCCATTCAAGTAGAGGTTGTCAGGTACCTCTCCTGCTGACCAGAGTCCAGAACAAGGTATCGTGTGCGTTACTGGTCCGGGACAACGTCACTGACACTGACTTGGGTCCCACCTTATTACTCTTGGGCGTCTCTGTCCGGCGATCTCTGATAGACGTCATACTCTCTCTGTGGGACAGCAAGTCACCGCTTCTGACTTGGGTCCCCTTTGTGACTCTTGGGCGGCTCTGTCAGGCGAGCTCTGATAGACGCCGAACGCTCTCTGAGTGACAACTTGCCGACCCGTTTACCCCCTGGGTGCAGTCAGTGTATTTTGAACTGACTAATAGTGTACTTTGGACTCATGTGTATTTATGCACAAGCCAGTGAGTTGTCATTTTCTCCAAAATGTGTATTTCGTGTATAAACGTGTATATGTATGTGTACCCCAAGCAAAATTGTGTACTTCAATATGCCGAATGTGTATGGTAAACAGGTCTGAACAACCAAGCCACTAAGGTAGCAACCCAATTTAGTAATATTTTAGGTAAATACCCCTTGTCAATAGACAAACAACAGAGAATCAGCCACTACTTATCTCTTTTGTAGAAGGGATGTGGCAAACAAGCCACTGCTTCCGTGTCCACGATCCCCGATAGGTGTCGCACGCTCTCTGTGGGACAGCAAGGCCACTGCTTGTGCCTTGGGTCCCACCTTGTAACTGTCAGGCGTCCCTGCCCGGTATCTGATAGGCGTGGAACGCTCTCTGTGGGGCAACAAAGCCACTACTCTGACTTAGGTCCCACCTTGTATCTGCCAGGTGTCACTGCCCGGCGATCTGATAGGCGTGGTACGCTCTCTGTGGGACAACGAAGTCCCTGCTTCTGACTTGGGTCCCACCTTGTTAGCTCGGACATCAGTGCCCGGCGATCTCTGATAGACGTCGTACGCTCTGTGTGGGACAACGAAGTCCCCGCTTCTGACTTGGTTTCCACCTTGTTAATCTCGGACATCAGTGCCCGGCGATCTCTGACAGGCGTCGTACGCTCTCTGTGGGACAACGAAGTCCCTTTGTAACCTCTAGACTTCTCTGACAGGCGCTCTCTGGCAGGCTTTGTACGTTCTCCGTGGGGCAACAAAGTCTCTGTTCCGGACTTGGCACCCACCTTCTTACATTCGGTCGTCTCTGCCAGGCCTGGAATGGTCTCTGCGGGACAACGAAGTCCCTATTACTGACATGGGTCCCACCTTCGGACCTCCGGTTGTCTCAGTCAGGTTACTTCTGCTAGGCCTGGAATGGTCTCTGCGGGACAACGAAGTCCCTATTACTGACATGGGTCCCACCTTCGGACCTCCGGTCGTCTCAGTCAGGTTACTTCTGCTAGGCCTGGAATGGTCTCTGCGGGACAACGAAGTCCCTATTACTGACATGGGTCCCACCTTCGGACCTCCGGTCGTCTCAGTCAGGTTACTTCTGCTAGGCCTGGAATGGTCTCTGCGGGACAACGAAGTCCCTGTTACTGACTGGGTTCTCTCCTTATCGTTGGTCGTCACGGTCGGCCGGTCTTGTATAGGCCTCGGACGTTCCCTGCAGTAAAAGCGCCACAGGTCTGACCACTCTTCCTCCGGCCATGAGGCGCAGACATCACAGGTATGGGTTGAATCACAACCGGAGCAGGGTAGGCAAACTCGTGTTCGTCCGAGGGCCATTGGAAATCACGACACCTCGTGCAGGTCCGAACCTTGTATCTGGAACAAGATAGCATAATGAAGGACTAGCGAGCGTGGCCTCTAAGGCCACGCAATAAAAGACCGCCAGCGAAATGTACCGATCCTACTCGAAAAACGAACCGAGTGCACCGCACGTGCCGACGCTCAGCGCTCTTTCCCACCCAGAGCGCCGGTCGAGGGCATGCACCGAGATATTACCTGTCCATGTCAGGAAAGGAGTCAACCCACGTCTCTCCAGCGAAGCGCAGACCCCGATGCAAAGGCAGCTCGCCGCTAAGTCCGACCGGCCGGCAGCAAAGTCGAAGCCGCGCTTAGGCAAGACTCAGTCCCCACTGCAAAGTTCCCGTCACCAGAAACCGCCAGGCTCGGTGAAGAAAAGGCACAGGCGAAGACTAGTAGCCGCTGAGTGCAGAAGCAAGTGCATCCAAAGTCGAAAACGACCGGTCAAATCCGAACGGAGCTCGAAGCGAACACAACCGAACTCGGCCAGCTAAGAACTAAAACTGGGGTATGCTGGGTAATCTTGTACCGGATGTGAGTAAGGGGAGGCTATTCGGGTTGGGCATGGTCTATGGCGCCCCACTCCTGCCAACACCCCCCTTATACGGACACAACCAAAATTTGGCTAAAATTAGGCTAGCTAAGAGCCATTTCCTAAGTGTAATACCATCGGTAATGTGTTTTGAGAAAACAAATGACAGAATCCTTTTTCGCGGACAGGCTGGGCACTTACCATCTGCGTGGCTTGAACATTCGCCCCTAGGGATGTATGCTTGGCCTGATGGGTAGTTGGTGCCAGACTTGACCTCACTGTTGATACTGGATGATACCGTTGAGTGTGTGTGTGTGTGTGTGTGTGTGTGTGTGTGTGTGTGTGTGTGTGTGTGTGTATACGTGTGTGTGTGTGTGTGTGTGTATGTACGTTTGCGGCAGCAGGCACGAGTGAATGCGAATGTATGCAGTGACGTGTATGTATGTAGACGTAAGTTTTGTGCTACGTGTTTTGTGCTTATGTCTTTGCTTCATTCTGTTTTTTTTTTTTTTTTTTTTAACGTCATTCTAAATTCTCTCTATACAGGATGACGTCTTTTCTTCTATCGTGTTCTTTTCTGTTCTACGTTTGTTTCCATGTCACCTGAATAAGGATCTTTGATCCAAAACGTCGTTCCTTGTTTCTATTTTAAAGGGTTTTCCACCACTATCTTCTGTTTTTCTTTCACATGAAACCCTAGCGGCAACAGTTTTACTACATTTGGCTGTCTGTTGTGGCGATTCCTGTAGGCAGACAGCCAAAGAGTAACCGTTGGTAGCGCTTACCGTCAAGGTGATTTGTGCAGGAATTATGACAGAAAACACAATGGACAGCCAAAAGAATAACATACCTGCTTGTCAAACAGCAGCGGCTTGGTGTCAACAAAGTCTCCCATCACTTGACTGTCGGTTTCTGTGTGCAGTTCCACCATCTCTGTCCCCATCTCGTCCTTATCCCTGACATCTTTGCCATCCTTACCACCCTGGCAACACAAACACACCGGAAAAAGACTGAACTTGAAATACAGTATATTTGATAGAGGAAATCACTAAACACTGGACACTCACAGTCGCATCCCTTTGCTGCTTCCCTAAGCCACAGCAGCACCTCTATCAGTGGCATCAAGTACATGTTGGTCCACATCCCTGCCGCAATAGCAAAAGGTCTTTGTGCCAATGATGGCTGCAGATGGCCCAGGCACGGCTGCAAGTGGGACAACTGCGGCCATCTTCAGCCAGAGGATCTCTGAACACTGGGTTGGTCTGTAGTTACATTATGTCATAGTACTAGAAAACATTTTGTCATAGGTCGTCAAAGGTTCTTGGGCCGAAGACGGCTGGAGTTGGCCCGCGCACAAATGTGCACAGGCCAACGGTGGCCATCTTCACCCCAAGGCCCTTTGTCCACTGGGTTAGTCTCTAGCTGCATTATGTCAAAACGCCAGCCACACTTTTTATGTCAAAGCGAAGTTTGTTGCAATTGGAGTAATTTATATCTCAACCTGCGGAAAAAAGTGTTCCTACATCTGACTTTTGCTAATGAATGACATTGACTGTACTAAATGAGAGATCACCTGTCATTAAAGACCATCATTCAGGTGACTGCAGTCACCTTAAAGTTGGTACTTGGTCTTTAATGACATGACACTTTTGTCCCTCAAGACTTCTAAGACCAAGTAAACAGCTGTCTCTCAAGACCACACTTTTCCTGCAAACAGGTTTGACTGTATTTGATTACTGACAGACAAACCCAAAACTGTCAGATGTCAGGGAATTTTGACACATCCCAGTGTGCAAAGGCCACATGGCTGTGCATGGACCAATGGCGGCCGGTGTCATCCCAATGACCTTTTGCTCAATAGGATGGGATCAGTCTTATAGCATACTAACCACAGCTGTGTCATGCTTGGTCGCCCCTCTCCCTTTCCCTGCTCTTCCCGCAGTGCTTGCACGATCCTCATCCTCGGCCGACTCCTGGCTCTGAATCTCCGAAGCCGTCAGCGTGTCGACCTCTTCTGCCGACTGCGATCCATCCGTCTCCGTCAAGGTCTCACCCCTCACACTGTAAGATGCGTCAGAGGTGTCTCCGCCAGAGCTTTTCTGCTTGGAGTAGGTGTGATCCTGGGGAGCGATGTGGTAGACGGGTTTCTGATGTGCCGTGCTGTAGGGGGGGATACTGGCCGCGGACGACTGGCTTTCTACATCATCCGCTGATGACAGCGACTCGCGTCTGAGTGTTACAAAAAAAAAATGAAGGAAACTTGTAACCTTTTACCCATTTAGCCCTGACACGCTACAGCAAGAAATGATGGATCGACCATAATTCAAGGGTAGTGCCAGATTAGCTTGGCGTCATCAGGCGCCAAGCTAATCTGGCACTACCCTTGAATTATCATGGTCGAACCACATACCTGTCAAGTCTTACGTTTTTCACATAATTCTTACGGAATTTCGGCGATTTTCAAGTCTTACGGCGTACGCGTTTCCATTGTTTTAAATTTTAAAAAAAACAACATTGCAAAGGTTCGTTTGAGAACATACTGACAACATGAAGCTTGCGGTAACTGTTCGGCTGGAAGTAGAGGGCTGCACGCATGTGCATGTCCTTACTATCGATCAACGCCGTCATTCACAGATTCACTCATTCAAAAGAGAAGGCAAACACGTGGAAATGGCTTCGAAACCTCTGGCAAAAAGAGGCCAAAATCTACTGTGGTCGTTACCAGCCTGAATGGGAGACTGACAAGGAGTTTCAGAAGATGATCACTAGTTCCGAAGAAGGAAGAGAATTTGCTTATTGCTGCTGTGCACACGGTGCAAAATAAAATGGTATGTTTGTGCATGTAAAAGAAACAAATCGCCTCTAGACACAGACAGACACACATAGTGATGAGTGAAGTAAGTCAACTTTGCCTATTCTATTACAACTTTTAAATTCTGATTCATGTTGTCATGACTTTATGGTGACTGACATTGCGACAACAGCATGATTAAGAAAGCCAGGTCTTGTACTCATGAATATAACCAAGAACATCAGTAAACTGTAAATTTTAATAAATTAACAGGATTGGTGCATTATAACGCAGTTCTTATGGTTTTTTGTTCAAACTTACGGTATGACATGCAAAATCTTATGGTAAAAGGCAGCAGGAGCTTGACAGGTATGGAACCATCTCCTGCAACCGGTACCTAGTTTGTCAGGTGACACCTCCAAAATTTGAGAAATGCAGCCTTGGGGCTAAATAGGTTAAACTGTGTGTAGGAATCATCAACAAAAAGCACTACTGACAACCAAAGGTCCAAGAAATTACATCATTGACAGGTTAATTTAAATACAGATAAAGGAGGGGGGAGGGGTGGGGGGAGGGGGGTGGTGGGGGATTTGTGGGGAGGGGTGGGGGGGGTGTGCTGGTAGAGGGGAAGGGTAGGGGGAGTTTTTAATTTTCCATTTGTGATAGTTCAAGGCGCCAAGCTATTCTGGCACCACCCTTGAACTATGATTTACAGATTTAAGTTTTCCTTAGATGAGACTTGCAGACGTTTTTGCTGTCATGTGATGTCACATCTGAATCGAAACAATATCAGCCGTTTAGACCTTTCACAATTTTACAAATGAAGTATCCCAAAGCGCATCACAGAATGAATTGTATGTTTTACTCACAACTCAACCCGTTTTTCCCGACGTCGGGCAAAGGGCGATTCAGTGGCTTCCGACACATAACGATCAAATAGTGTCATGTCATCTCTCGTCTCTGGTTTTGAAACCCGCAGCAAGTATTTCATCACAGCCACGTGCAGACGGTAATACATCTGAAAAGGACAAACACACACAATGACAATCTCACAATAGGGTGGTCGCTTAGAACAGGCGGACAACACTTGTGTACAGTAAACTTCTGATATAATAATTGAAGTTGTGAATAGTTATGTAGCCTAGATCTGAGATCATTTCTCTGTCGACGGTATTTTGTTTCTGTTGTTAACTTGTATTTCATGTACTAGCTTTAGTCAAGTAGGAACTTTACGAAAGAACATATAATAATGTGTTCAGGAGACATAGGGTTGTCTTAGTATTCTGTTTTTGTCAGGGAGGTTCGGGTCGGGATGAGGCCACTGGCGCTGGCCTTTAGATGCCTTGGAAATGGGCTTCACCCATCCCGAGTCATTGTCCATTTTGTAGCTATGTTATTGTTCATTTGTTTGTAAACTGTTGTGCGAGTGGGTGTGATTGCGAGTTGCACCTGAGGTGGCGAGACGAATTTCTCTTTTCGAGATAATAAAGTACTCTTATTATTAAAAATAGCTTGGCGCCTATAGGCGCCAAGCTATTCTGCCACCACCCTTGAACTATCATGGTTGATCTGTCTCCTGAATTGTAATGTAGTCCTCAGAGGATAACTCCAAAATGTGGGTTTGTTTCCTTGTTACGTGTTGAGTCATAGTCGTAGTATGATATCACACCAGACGCACGCACGTAAGGTTTTTTTTAAATAAACTTCATTCAGCTGCAACCCGCCACACATGGCTTAACATTGTAGACAATACTGGAGTAACAGTTCCAACAATACTTTATTTCAGCGATGCGATCTCCACACAATGCATTCCCCAAATGCATTAACACTGATACAATGTCTCCTCTGCAAATGTCAACTCTAGCGACACAATGCGTTTCTCATTCAACATACACCACCGTTACGCTGTGTCTCTCACAATGTACACCCTATACGGGCCACGTACCTACGATAAACTGTGTGTCCCTACAACTGACAATGCATGACAATGTACACACGTGCTTCCTAGCACCATCTTTTATAGTGAAACAACTTTCCAGAAAAAATCTAATGAATTCACACAACGCAACCAATCAGAATGGAACACGTAACTAAACTCATAAATATTAATAAAAAAAGAACTTTCTACAATAACTACAATAGTCTACAAAAATTTGACTGCTAATTTCAGCCCCAAATCCTAGTGTGTAATGATGTCACACAAAAGTATGGCAGACTGTTCACGACCTTTAATAATACACTGACTGGCTGCTAAATTCACGCCCACAAAAAAATAAATATGACTAAGAATAGAGCATCTCTACTAAAATGTTGCTTACATTTTGACGTCACGTATGAGGTCACTAGACAGCGCGACCTTGCTCAAACGTTCTGGTTTATTCTCGGCGAATCTTACTTACTTACTTACTTACGCCTGTCACCCCTACCCGGGTATAGGCCGTCGACGAGAGACCTCCAGCAACTCCTGTCCTGTGCTTCTCCTTCGATTCTACTCCAGGTGGTTCCCAGTCTCTTGATGTCTGCTTGGAGGTCTCGACGCCAGGAGTTTCTCGGCCTACCTCTTTTCCTCTTATCCCTGGATAGAGAGAGGCGGCTCGGTCCTGTGGCTTCCGAAGACTTCCGGCTTTCACCACAGGACGTCATAAGTCTTCTAGTAGAAGAACCTTCCTCCTCCAGGAAAGGAATTACTGTTAGTCTTTTCGTCGGCGTTTTTGTAGCTATTTCCTTTTTTGCAGGGTGGGGAAGCTAACCCCACGCCCAACCCCCTTACTAGGAGGACCAGGGGTTTTCTGTCGGGGTCACCTTCCCTTAGACCATGTTGGTTCACGGCACCTTATTTCATTCGGTGCACCCCTCTTGCGAGGGACCCCCTATCCACCACCCAGGGGACGCGCCTCAACGCCGTATGGTCCCAGCGCGAGGTTCGGCGAATCTACGCAAAACAAAAATCGACCGCTCTTCTCCGTGTGACTTTGCTAGAAGCTTCCGGACTAAACTCAGCGTATCATAACAAAGCCAATTCCGCTATCTGCGCGAACGATAGAAAATCCTACTGAAAAGGTATGTGATACGTAACCATGATAGCTCAAATACATATCAGATCGTTTCCTACGATTAACACATGCATGCTCTCACAGAACAACACAACCACAATCGTGACATTCCTCAAAATCCATACTGATGGCATTACTATAAGGAAAATACCCCTTAGCTTACCGATTTCAGCCTAAGAACCCGTTGTGTGTTCTTACACAACCAGGAACGCAACTCTAGGGAGTTGTAACCAAAAGCCCTGGATAGTCTCCCTTCCCTCCATATGGTCACGTGAGCAGTGTAGTCACGCCAGTCTTATCCTTAGCTGCCCGTGAGAACGGTTCACTGGCTTCAGCCTTCCCGGTTTGGATTTGGATTATGTTCTACAGCTACCCTACATTCGCAAGTTCATCTAGTGGCTAAGAAGATGGCGAGGTAAGGCCTCGGGTTATGCCTACGAGAAGACCATCTTGATTTACAGTGGGGTGGGCAGGAAACCCTCCACGACCACCATACTTCAATCTCTATTGGTGGCAGATCCCTGTGCAATCTTCGATTCGCAGACGACATTGACCTCATGGCAGGCAGCAATAGTGAGCTCCAAAACCTGACAGACAAACTTTCAAGTAGCGCAGGGTCTTATGGCATGGAGATCAGTACGGATAAAAGCAAAGTGATGATCAACACCACAAGCGACAGCAGCAGCAACATTCACATGAATGGCCAAAAGCTAGAAGAGGTCAATAGCTTCAAGTACTTGGGAGCCACCCTGTCCAAAGACGGTAGTTGCATAGCAGAGATCCGTATCAGGATAGGTACAGCAACATCCGCAATGGCCAGGCTGGACAGGATATGGCGAAGTAACTCCATCAGCTTCACCATCAAGTACAGGCTTTACAAGTCCCTCATAGTGTCTATTCTACTCTACGGCTGTGAGACTTGGACACTGCTTGCAGACTCAGAAAAGAAAATCCAGGCCTTTGAGAACAAGTGCCTGAGGAAGTTGCTCCGCATCTCGTACCGCGAGCACAAGACCAACGAATATGTACGGAGCATCGTCACTTCCCTGGTGGGCCCACATGAACCCCTTCTGGCAACCGTGAAACGGCGCAAGCTTGCTTGGTTTGGCCACGTGACCCGACACAACACCTTGTCCAAGACTATCCTCCAAGGCACTCTCGAAGGAAGTCGTCGGCGAGGTCGTCAGAGAAAGAGTTGGGTCGCAAACATAAAAGAATGGACCGAACTCGAGATGTCAGACTTGCTTGCCACCGCCCAAAATAGAACTCAGTGGAGAGCACTGTCTGTTGCTGCTGCCTTTCAGTCCCCCCAACGCCCAGTTCGGGCAAGGGACTGATGATGATGATGATGATGGGCATCCGCCGTGGAAATTGAAGAATTTTGGGACTAGACCGGGCTTAGCCCGCTGTCAGTGTGGTGGCGAGTCCCATCACGGGGCCATTTGTATGGGCCCCGTGCGGTTGCATTTATGGCTTGTGTTTTATGTTGCAGAGCGCAATTACGCACCTGTAGGAACTGTAAGGGCTTCCAGTGGCCGACTGACTCGCACACACTGTGTCTTCCCTGCTCCGGCTGCTCCTCTTCCCGTCCCTGCAAAAAGTGCATTACGTGGAAAGAGCAGAAGTGGTCCCAACTGTGGGGGTTCTATCGGTGGGGATGGCCTTCTGCTGTCCAGGGACCCTACCAGGCTGTTGGCTAGTGATCGGTCAATGCAAGATCCTCCGACAACCCCCGCACGGCCAAGCCCCACAGCTCCATGCAGACGTGTGACTTCGGAGATTATCGGACCTTCTTCCTGCCGGACACAGCACTCAGTCCCGTTTACCTCTCTCATAGCGATGGCCGGGACGGACAGTTCAGTCTCACATGGCCCTCTGCAAGGGGTGGCCGAGAGACAGCAGCCAGTCTCGCATGGCCCTCCGCAAGGGGTGGCTGAGAGACGGCAGCCTGGCACACCGAGGAGACAAGCTCAGGCAGAAGTCCGAAGTCGATGCCGGCCTTCAGCCTCTTCCAGCGCTCGATGGAGCCCACCTAGCGCTAAGGCTCGCTCGGGATGATACAGCTACAGTCCTTCACCTTCTCGTCGGTCTCGACCCTCCGGGGCAACCAGGCCCCCCAGCCGTTCGCGGATCCCCTGCGCTCAACAGTGGCCCTCTTCTTGAAGCCGTTCCCCTAGCTCCCGGGGAAGATTGCCTGGCGATCAGCAGCCAAACTCTCCTCAATGCTTGGACTCCGAGAGGTGAGCGCTACAGAGGTTCATGGACAGCCAGAGCATCTCCGGGTTCATCGCTCCTCTCAGCTTTCCCCTGCCCATCGCTCTTCGCACAGGCGCTCGGTGCGTTTGTTTGACAGGCGCTTCTGGACCCCCACCTGACAGGGTAATCTACACTAGGCGACGGTTCCATTCCGGCTTTGCCCACGGCAACGGAATGCGACGGGACGCCCTCAGTCTTTACTCGGAGGACTCAGCTTCAGCCCTGGTATTTCATGACAGTTCCCCCGCTTCCCACCCCCACAGCCCTCCCGCACCCGACTCAGCAGGAGATGCACCTTCGTGCTCCAAGACCTCTCGTGCCTTGGACGAGGTGGCACATCTGATCTCCGCTATTCTTCCGCTGGAGATATGCCAGCCTTCACCACCTCTTAAGAGGAAGGCCTCGGCTTCGGTGGACGCCCCATTCCAGGCTAAGCAATTTAAGACTCTTCCTCAGCCTCCAGGATTTCGGGACCTTGTGGACACCTTCAATCAGCATCTTTGCCAGGGCAAGCTGTGGGATAAGGGTTTCTTTGCGGACATTCGGTGACCGGCAGACGTCGACATCAAGTTCCAACAAGTGTGGTACGCGGGTCACTCCCAAGCTTTCATCTGCCCTCTTCCAGCTGTGGACCCAGCAGCGGAGGTACAGGCTGGAGGCAAGGTACCGGTTCGACGGTTCATCCCCCACGGTCTTGACTACACGGCAAGTTTGATCCGTAATTCCCTGGCTTGTGCAGGTTTCTTGGATCTGGCTACGCAGGCGTTGGTGCGGAGTGTGAAGGAATTTTGGGAGCGGCCTAGTGAGGCGCGCTTGCGGGGCATGACGGCGAATTGCGCGGTTTACCACACCGCGACCAACGCCTTGGTGGCAGCAGCGAACTGTGACAATGAGGCGTGACGCCATTCTGAAGAGTTGCCCCGGCATCCCCACGACCTTCCTCTCTCAGCTCCGTCATGCCCCCTTGGGCGGTCCTCTCCTCTTCAGATCCACCTGGCAGGAGGTAAAGGATTCTGCTAAGGACCTGTGGCCTAGTGCTCCCAGAGCAGACTTCTCCCTGTTTCTGGTTACCCGCAAGGATGACGGTCGCGCCCTGTGGAGCTTCAGACCCACCTCCCGACTTCCTCTCAGGACCAGACGTCAGGCGCCTGCCGGTCGCCCCTGCCCCCTCCCGGTACTGACCCCTGCCTGGCCCAGGAACAACCGGAAGCCCGGGCATGGGAGGGCCCAGTGACTCTGTCCCTTGTTCACACCCGCCGATTCCTGCAGGGTCTCCAGTCGGCGGGAGACTAGCAATGCACAGCGACGAGTGGTGGTCGCTGCTGCCGGAAGACCCTTGGATTCTCGCCACGATCTCGGAGGGCCTCCAGGTCTCTTTTCGGACTCTCCCCACCCCCCCCCTCCTGCTGAGACGCTCCCCTCTCTTGACGCACGTGCAGGTCGACCAGTGCAAGGCAGATGCTCTTCAAGGAGAGATCTCCGCTCTGCTCCAAAAGGCCGCCACAGAGGTAGTAGCCCGCCATGACTCTACGGCCTTCTACAGTCGCCTCTTCGTGGTTCCAAAGCCCAGCGGCAAGTGGCAACCAGTCATAGACCTCTCTGCCTTGAACAAGTTCATTGTCGCCCCACCCCCACCCCCTTCCCCCTTCCACATGGAAACAGCAAGAGCTTTACGAGCCTCGGTGCAGCCTATGGACTTTGCTGTTTGTCTCGACCTCTCGGACACGTACCTACACGTACCCATGCACCCTGCATCTCGCCGTTACCTGCGCTTCGCCTTCCGCGGCGTGGTCTACCAGTTCCGAGCCCTCCCCTTCGGTCTCAACCTCAACCCTTGGGTCTTTACGAGGATCATGGATGCTGTAGGGGCCAAACCTGGCAAGTTTCCTCAAGCCCTACCTCCAATTATCTCCAGGATGCAACCTCGCTAGAGGTGGACAGGGATGCGCTCCTAGCGCTTCTTCACCAGCTTGGGTTCCTCGTCAATGGGGGGGAAGTCAGATCTCATTCCGTCTCACAGGTTCGTTCACCTTGGCATGGAGTTCTTGACCAACCTCAACAGGGTGCGTTTACCAGAGGCTCGGATCCTGAAGTTGGCATCCCTAGCACACCAGGTGTCTCTCGCCGATGCGGTTCTGGCCAGGACTTGGCTCCAGCTCCTGGTCTCATGAGCACAGCGGCAGACCTGTTACTCCTCGGCAGGCTCTACTCGCGGCCGCTCCAGCTCCATCTTCTGCTCCACTGGCGACCGTCCTCGGGAGATCTCGCGGCCATGATCCCAGTTCTGCTGTTGATCCGACCTCACCTTCACAGATGGACAGACCAGGCTTGGTTGGCAACGGGAGTGCCACCCTTCACCCCCCCCCCCCCCCCCCCCCCCCCCCCCCGCCGCAGTTCTCGCTCTGCTCGGACGCAAGCCTCGTTGGCTGGGGAGCACACTTACTGCCAGAGTTCGGCGCTGTCTCGGGTCAGTGGCCTTCGGAACTCCAAGACAAACACATCAACTGGCTAGAGTTGAAAGACGTCTGGTTGGCGCTCATCAACTGGGAGTCGTGGCTCCACGGCCAGGAAGTCCTGATCCTGTCCGACAATGCGATGGTGGTAGCCTATATCTAGAAGCAAGGCGCCACTCGGTCCCCAGCCCTCTGCATGTTGTTGTACCAGATTCTCCTGGGGGGCAGAGATCATGGAATTGTACTTCGGGTGCGACACATCCTGGGCCACCTGAATGTTCTTGCGGACTCCCTTTCTTGACAGGGTCAGCTCCTCCACACCGAGTGGTCCCTCTGTCCGAACATCTTCCAGATGATCTATGCACACTGGGAGACGCCCATGATCGACCTGTTTGCGACCAGATGGAACAATCATCCCCCGCTCTTTATCTCACCCATCCCGGACCCGCTCGCCTGGGCAGTGGATGCTCTGTCCGTCTCCTGAGAGGGCCTCGTCGCTTACACTTATCCTCTCTCAGTGCTGGTGCCCAAGGTCCTTCTCAAACTCCGGGGATGCAACACGGTCCTACTCCTTGTGGCCCTGTTCAGTTGGAACAGGTGCTGGACGACAGACCTCATGAGCCTCGCCACGGACGCTCCTCTCCGGCTCCCCACGCCTCCAATGATGCTGAAGCAGCCCAGGCAAAATCTCTTCCACCCTTGCCCGGAGAGACTACTTCTTCATGCCTTGTGGTTGTGCGGTAAGCCCTCGCAGCACAAGGTTTCTCGAATGCAGCAGTGGAGGCCATCACTGCAGTCCATAGATCATCCATCTGCCGAGTGTACAAAGGAAAGTGGAGGGTCCTACAGTCCTGGTGCAAGTCTGAGCGCCTCTCCCCCATGGCGCTGACCATGCCTCAGCTGGCCGAGTTCTTCTTGTGGCTGTTCAGAGAGCAGAACTTGGCCTCACCATGATTGCTGACACTTACCGGCACTTGGGCCTACTGGACCCGGGAGCGTGCAAGGACCTCTCAGACCTGATGTCCCACTTCGAACTCCAGCGTCCGGTCTCTCGCTCTCTCCTTCCGCGCTGGGATCTCCCGTGGGTGTTAACCTGGTTGAACTCCAGTAAGTTCTAACCTCTTCCCTTGGCCTGCCTCGCGGAAGTGACCAGGAAGACCTGCTTCCTCTTGGCCCTCGTCACAGCGGCCGGAGTTAGCGAGCTGCATGCGCTCTCTGTGGACCCGGGCCTGACTACAGTTCAGGGCCAATGGCTCAGTACAACTCCTGACCAAACCATCCTTCTTGGCCAAGAATAGACTCCCCTCGGCCACGGCACAGGTGATGAGTCTCCGCCCGCTCACAGGGTTTGACCGGTCCCAGACGTCCTGACTGCAGGACCTGGGCCGAGCGTTGAAAGTCTACCTGTGCAGAGTAAAGTCCATCAGGAGAGGCCGCAATCGTCTCTTCCTGCCCTTGGCCCCGGGCCGAGCTGATATTTCCACCCTGACGATCTCATCCTGGCTGCGATGGGTCATCCGCTCCACATACGAGGATCTCTCCCCGGAAGGGGGCGAAGAGAATGTGGATCCGGGCACACGAGGTCAGAGCTGTCACCGCGAGCGTCGCATTCGACCGCAACTGCGCAGTCACAGACATTGTAGCGGCTGTTGGGTGGCGAGCAGAGTCCACCTTCGCCCGCTTCTATCTCCGAGACCTCTCCAGCCAACGAGACAACCTGGCACTCGTCGGAGACCTCTCGGCCGTGCAACACTCCCTCCGGGCGCCTCAGGTGCAATAGGTAACACTTAGCTGAAATTGTTGGGAGGTTCCCCCTTGAGGCTAAGCTTATTGCAGTGGCATCGTTTTTGGTTGGCACCCTCCTTCTTTTTGCTATTCTTCCTTATAGTAAAGCCAATAGTATGGATTTTGAGGAAACAAATGTATTTTTCTGTAAAAGATATTTTTTCGAAAAATGTATTATCTCTAAAATGTATTTTTTCAAAAAATACTTACCGATGGCATTACTATATGGAATATACCCCTTAACTTACCCGATTTCAGCCTAAGACTCTTTGTGTGTACCTACACGACAAGGGCCATAACTCAGAGAGTTGTATCGAAGTGACCAGGTAGTCTCCCCTCCCACCATCCGGTCACATGAGCTGTGAGGTGGCAAGCAGGGTATGTGGGAGGGTCCTCCGAGTAATGCCATCGGTAAGTATTTTTTGAAAAAAATACATTATAGAGAAAAACACGTTTGTTTCCTCAAAATACATTACCGATGGCATTACTATATGGAAGAATAGCGAAAAGGAGGAGGGTGCGGCCCAAAAACCCTGACACGGCTAAAAGCTTAGCTTCGAGGGGCAACCTCCCAACGATTTCAGCTAAGAGGTACCTGTGGCGCCTCAGGCGCGCAGGGGTGTTGCACTGCCAAGAGGTCTCTGACGAGGGCCAGGTTCTCTCGTTGGCTGGAGAGGTCTCGGCAATAGATGCGGGCCAAGGTGGACTCTGTTTGACACCCAACCGCTGCAACGATGTCTCAGACTGCGCAGTTGCGATCGAACGTGACGCTGGCAGTGACCTTTCTGACTTCGTGAGCCCGTATCCGCATTCTCCAGCCCCCTGTGGGGAGAGATCTATGTAAGCGGAGCGGATGGTCCATCGCCACCAGGACGCGATCGTCTGGGTGGAAATGCCAGCTCGGCCTGGGGCTGAGGGCAGGCAGAGGCGGGAGCGGCCTCTCCTGAAGGGCTTCACTCTGCGCAGGTAGACTCTTAATGCTCGGACTGGGTCCTGCAGCTGTGATGTCTGGGACCGGCTGAACCATGTAAAGGGCGAAGACTCAACACCCGGGGCGCTGCCGCAGAGAGTTTATTCCTGGCCAAGAAGGAAGGACTGGTCAGAAGGTGAACGGATCCATCGGTCCTGGACTGCATGTAGGCCGCCGAAAGGCATGCAGTTCGCTCACTCTGGCCGCTGTGGCGTGGGCCAAGAGGAAGCAGGTCTTCCTAGTCACGTCCGCAAGACGGGCCAAGGGAAGAGACTCGAACCAACTTGAGTTCAACCAAGGCAACACCCACGGGAGGTCCCAGCGTGGAATGAGGGAACGAACAACTGGCCGCTGCAGTGCGGTGGGACATCAGGTCTGAGAGGTCCTTGCACGCTCCTAGGACTGGTAGACCTAAGTGCTGATAAGTGTCTGCCACCATCGACCACGGAAGGTGATTGGGGTGAAGTTCTGATCTGTAAACCGCCACAAGAAGAACTCTGCCAGCTGAGGCGCGTTCAGAGCCGTGGGGGAGAGGTGCTGGGACTCGCACCAGGAGTGTAGGACCCTCCACTTTCCTTCGTACACCCGGAGGGTGGATGGTCTGCGGGCTGCCACGATCGCCTCCACTGCTGCATCCGAGAAACCTTGCACTGTGAGGGTTTGCCACACACCCGCCAGGCATGAAGTAGCAGTCTCTCCAGGCAAGGGTGGAAGAGATTCTGCCTGGGCTGTTTCAGCATCGTACAAGGCTTGGGGAACCGGAGAGGAGGGTCGGTGGCGAGGCTCAAAGATCTGTCATCCAAGACCTGTTCCAACTGAACGGCGCGACGAGCAGGACCGTGTTGCAACCCCGTAGCTTGAGGAGCACTTTGGGCACCAGCACCGAGAGAGGATAAGCGTAGGCCACAAGGCCCTCCCAGGAAATGGACAGTGTCTACCACCCGTGCGAGGGGGGCTGGGATGGGCGAGACAAATAGCGAGAGCTGCTTGTTCCACCTGGTCGCAAACTGGTCGATCATGGGCGTCTCCCAATGTGCACAGATCATCCGGAAGATGTCCGGGTGGAGGGACCACTCGGTGTGGAGGGGCTGTCCTCGTCACGAGAGGAAGATCTGGTAAAGTAGCATGCAGAGGGCTGAAGACTGAGTGCCGCCTTGCTTCTGAATATAGGCTACCACCGTCGCATTGTCGGACAGGATCAGGACTTCCTTGTCGCAGAGCCGTGATTCCCAGTTGAACAGCGCCAGCCACACTGCCTTCAACTCCAGCCAGTTGATATGCTCGTCTCGAAGGTCCGCTGTCCACCGGCCCGAGACGATGCTGAATTCTGGCAGTAAGTGGGACCCCCAGCCGACGAGGCTTGCGTCCGCGCAAATGGAGAAAGGAGGTGGAGGGGTGAAGAGTGGGACTCCTGTCGCCAACCAAGAGTGGTCTGTCCATTGGAGCAGATGTGGCCACATCAACAGCGGGACTGGGATTGAGGCTGAGAGATCTCCTGAGGACGGACGCCAGTGGAGCAGCACATGGAGCTGTAGAGGTCGCGAGTAGAGCCTGCCGAGGGGTAGCAGGTCCGCCGCCGCGCTGATTAGACCCAAGAGCTGGAGCCAGGTCCGGGCTGGGACTGCATCCGCTAGAGAGACCTGAAGAGCTAAGGCCGCCACCTTCTGGATCCGAGCCTCCGGTAGACGTACCCTGTTGTGGTCAGTCAGGAACTCCATGCCCAGGTGAACAAACCTGCGAGATGCACCAAGTATGACTTTCCCTCATTGACGATGAACCTGAGCCGGCGAAGAAGCTCTAGGAGAGCGTCCTTGTCCGCCTCTAGCATGGCTGCGTCCTGATTCTTGAGGAACAGATCGTCGAGATAGTTTGAGGTAGGGCTCGAGGAATCCTGCCTGGCTCTGACAACTACGGCGTCCATAATCCTCATAAAGACCCAAGGGCTGAGGTTCAGACCAAAGAGTAGAGCCCGAAACTGATAAACGACACCGCGAAAGGCGAAACGCAGAGAGGCCGGGTGTATGGGAACGTGCAGGTATGCGTCGGACAGGTCAAGACTGACCGCATAGTCCATAGGCTGTACCGAGGCTCGTAAGGCTCTTGCCATCTCCATGCGAGAGGGGGCGACAATAAACTTGTTCAGGGCTGAGAGGTCAATGACCGGTCGCCACTTGCCGCCAGGCTTCGGAACCACAAAGAGCAGACTGTAGAACGCCGGGGAGTCCCATCGAGCTACTACGTCCGTGGCGGCCTTCTGAAGCAATCTCCCCCTGAAGAACGTCCGCCTTGCACTGGTCGGCCGGTACACGCATCCAGAGCGGTGAGCGTCTCAGCGGGGGCGGGGTCTGAAACGTGATCTGAAGTCCTGCCGAGCTCGTGTCGAGAATCCAAGGGTCTTCCGGCAGCAGCGACCACCACTCGTCACTGATCCTTACTAGCCTCCCACCGACTGGAGACCCTGCAGGTATTGGCGGGGACGAAGTCAGGAGAAAGTCACTGGGCCCTCCCCCGCCCAGCCCTCCAGGCATTCCTGGGCCAGGCAGGAGCTGAGTCTGGGAGGGGGCAGGCACGACGTCTGGATCTGGTAGTTAGTCTGGTAACCAGCTGGGAGATGGGTCTGAAACTCCACAGGGCGCGACCCCTGTCCTTACGGGAAGCTGAAAACCGGGAGGAATCCGCACTGGGAGCACTCGGTCACAGGTCCATAGCCAAGTCCTGAACCGCTTGCCAGGTAAAGCCAAAGAGGCGAGGCCCCCCCCCCAGAGGAGCACGGTGAAGCTGCGCGACGAAGGTCAAGGGGATGCCAGGGCAACTCTTCAGCACTGCGTCTCATCTCATCAGGTCGCAATTCGCCGCCGCCGCCATGGAATTGGTCGCGATGTGGTGCATGGCACGATTTGCTGTCACAGCGAGAGAGTAGACGTCCCGCAAACGCGCCTCGTTCGGTCGCTCCCAAAACTCCTCCACACTCCTCACCGCCGCGTGCGTGGCCAGGTCCAGAAATCCCGCACAAGCCAGGGAGTTCCGAATTAGACTTGCCATGTGGTCCAGACTGGGGGGTGGGGAAGAACCGATGGGCGGGCACCTTGCCTCTAGCTTGTAACTCCGCCGCAGGGTCCACCCCTTGCCATGCGAGACAGGGTTGACTCTCCCGGACATCACTATGAGATGGCTAAACGGGACCGAGTCCAGTGTCCGGCGGGAAGCGGGCCCCACAATCTCCGAGGTCGCCCGATGGCGCGGAGATGTGGGGGGCGCAGGGGCTACAGGTGCTTTAACTCTTCCACGCACGGCGCACAACCTTCAAGTGCACGCCGTCGAATTTTATAGCCTTCTAATGAGCACACGCAGTTAAATACATTCGCCCAGTACCACACAGCCCCTTTCTCATACTATTTCTTGTATTTTTCCCACGAAATCAGTGTCAAGTGAGGAGATGATGATCAACCTTGTCAGGCGAGATATCCTGGGGGTAATTGGTTAGAGAGACATGCTTCCGGTGGCGATGAGTGATACTTGGGGAATGCAAAACTCAATGTTTCTTGTATTTAGTATGCTAAATGTCCCCTATGTAGCTCTGTGCCTTTCATGTATTTTTGGAGGAGGGTGAATGGAACCAGTTCAGCTTTAGTAGAAGAAGTACATTATAGCTGGAAGGGTCCAGAAAGCAGTATTGGGAAATGGAATTTTGAGTGTTTTAGCTCACGCCTGCTCCACAGATTTTGCCGTGCGTTTAGGGGGTGCGCTGCTGTGCGTTTCATAGAGGCAAGTTTTTTTTACTCCGTACATCGAAGAGTTAAAGTTATGCACTGAGCTGTTACTGTCCAACGCAGCCCCTGGGCGGCCGCGCCGATAAAAACTCCCACAGCTGCGACCACTTCCGCTCCTTCCATGTAGCTCACTGAGCACAGGTATGGGCCGAGGAGCAGGCGGAACAGGGAAGACACAGAGTATGCGAGTCCGTAGGCCACTGGAACCCTTTACATCTCCTGCATGTGCGTAGCTGAGTACTGCAACACAAAGCAGAAGCCATGAAAGCAACCGCGCGGGGCCAGTAATGAAAGGCCCCGAGAACAGTCCTCACCACACAGTCCGAGGGATAAGCCCAGTCTTGAATGAAAATTTCGACAAAATTCCACGGGATATGCCGACGCTCTGTAAACAAAGGCTCGTTTACTCGTAGGCATAACCTGAGGCCTTACCTCGCCATCTTCTTAGTCAGAGGTGAACTTGCTAGAAGAAGTGTAGAACGAAACCAAGCCACATTAAGGCTGAAGCCGGTGAACCGTTCTTGGTGAAGCTAAGGGTAAGACTGGCGGGAATACACGGCTCACGTGACCGGATTGAGGGAGGGGAGACCACCCGGTCACTTGGATACAACTCTCTGAGTTATGGCCCTTGTTGTGTAGGTACACACAAAGGGTCTTAGGCTGAAATCGGGTAAGGGGTATATTCCATATAGTAATGCCATCGGTAATGTATTTTGAGGAAACAATTGAATTTTTCTCTAAAATGTATTTTTTCAAAAAATATTTACCGATGGCATTACTCAAAGGGCCCTCCCACCTAGCCCACTTGCCGCCTCTACGCTAAGAGTAAGACTGGCGTGACTACACTGCTCATGTGACCGGATGGAGGGAAGGGAGACTGCCCAGGGGCCCTGGTTGTGTAGGAACACACAAAGGGTTCTTAGGCTGAAATTGTTAATCTAAGGGGTATTTTCATCGGTAAGTATTTTTCCAAAAAAAAAATCTTTTAGAGGAAAAATACACATTTTGAACCTCGGGCACAAGTTAGAAGTGAAGTAATTCACGTAGAACGAGTGCTGTCTGAGTTTTGTTATATCCAACCTTGTGATAATATAAGTGAACCCCTGCATTGCCAGTTAGACATTTTATCTCCGAAACCATCACAGGTCACCGTGGGTTAAACCAGTCTGCGCCAAGGCACATGGACATGAGCAGAGCAAGTAAGAGGCATAAGCGCAAGTAAGGGTCAAGAGGCACAGATTCTCATGAGCCCCCGCACGTGCGGGGGCTCATGAGGATCTGTGCCTCTTGCTTATGGATGTTGGTCGCTGCGTTTGGCACTTGGGGGGGTTCAGGACCAAAAATGCCACTGTAAAAGCACTAACCTCCAGCGCCTCGAGAGCCAGGTGTGGCGGGCTGTGCTGGTAGTTGATCTTGCGTGGATATGTTGCCTCTTCCTCGTGAAGGTAGATAGCAGCCTGAAAGAATGGAGTCAAACAGCATCAGTTTTGCGTTTAATAAAAGTTTTAGTAACAAAAGTCATGCCATAATTATAGCAGACCTATCCGCCATCAGAAGTTCTTTAGCCCGTTCAGTCCCGAGAAAATCTGAACACCACCCAACCTTAAGAGGTATAGATCCTCATGAGCCCCCCGCAGTTGCCCCCCCCCCCCAACCCCCCCCTCATGAAGATCTATACCTCTCGCTGATACCACTTTGAATCGCCGTTCCTGGGATAGCTTTTTGGTGTTGAATTACCGATTGCAAAAACACAATCTGTGTCAACCGGCAGTGAACTATGTAATGATAGATTGCTGGGAGGTGCCACAGATTACTGATCATATGGTTGTGGATCACTAAAGTCTGTTTTCGTTCCATCACTGAACACACATTGTAGTGGTGAAGCCATTCCTCAATTCACATAGCTTACATAATTATTCGCATAAAGTTGCATGCTCAATGAAAATGTCAAAACTCATCGTTAAAAACCCCACCTGCTTGTAGTGTTCCAGGTACGTCCGCGGGTGTGCGCGTTTCTTCTCCATGACCTTCCCCATCATGTAATGGTGAAGCCACTCCTCCTCGCTGCCCTCCGCCTCACACTCACTGGCCTTCCAGTAGCAGTTACGTGCCGTGGACAGCATCTCAATGCGTGTTTCCATGGCAATCTCCAGCAGTTCCGGCGTCAGAGGGAACCACGATTGCTGTGGAGACCCAAGTGAAGTTGTAAAGGTTTGCAGAAACAACCATGTGGCAGTGCAGAGATAACAAATGTGTAAAACGTCTATAGTGAGAATACAGAGGCAGGACTGAAGGGTTTCATTTCTAGAAATGATGTCTCCAAAACCATAGCAAGTCGATCCATCTCCTGCTGAAGTGCGTCAGAGTTAAATAGGCCAAGATAATCAAGTCTGCCTGAGGCACTTTAAACTCTACCAGAGCTTGCCTCAACGATTGAGAATGTTTGTGGATGTTTTAAAACTTACCGTGATTAGCTGTCTAGAGGCATGAGAGTAAAGCTATTCCACAAAAGCTCTATACTCAACCCATAATATCTTTGACCTCTTGAAAGGTTAGGCAAAGGAGCAATTTTTTTATATTTTTTTGGGAAACTCACCATGCGTAGCTGTCTGGAGGCGTGTGAGTGAAGCTGGTATGCAAGAGCCCCATACTCGATCCACAGTTTGCGTACACTCTCGTCAATCTCCACTGCGCGACTGAAACAGCGCAGCGCTGCAATCGACTTCCTGTGAATTGGGTGGTCAATCTTCAGCTCCATCTGTATGAGAAATAAAACGTTCAAAACAGAACAGTCATCCTGCAGACAGGCACAAAAACTGCTGTGGAGATTTCCAAACAATCTATTCAAAATAAACAAAACTGCATAATAATACAGCGGAACCTGTTGTGTGTGCTTGAAGCCATAAGGTCCCAAATCACAGACCAGCACATACAATTCTGCAGATAAAGCCAGACTCACCGAGTTGAGTTTCTGCTCTATCTGGTAGTTTTTGGCCAAGGCCAGGCCGGCCCATGAGTCCAGACGCCAGGAGTTGAAGCAGATGTCATAGGTGTAGAACTTTATGGCTTTCCTGTTAACAAAAACAAATAAATAAATACATAAGAAAGTATTATGAAATAAATTTGTCTCTAAAATGTATTTTTTCGAAAAATACTTACCGATGCCATTACTTTATGGAACCATCCTATAGCTTACATAATTTTAGCCAAAAACTTACGATGTGTACCTATAGGGAGGCAACCTAGGGGTGCCGTGACCCAGTACCCCGGGTAGAAGAATAAGAGTACTTTATTATCTCGGAAAGAGAAATTCGGCGGTAGCCTCCCTTCCCACCCATACAGGTAACTGCCTTGCGCAGACTCACCAGTTTATTCGCTCAGCTGACAAGCGGCAAGCGGGGCAGGTGGGAGGGCCGTCCGAGTAATGGCATCGGTAAGTATTTTTCGAAAAAATACATTTTAGGCGTGACGGAGCTGGGTCTTCACTGACAAGGGAAGGTCCGAGCAGAGGCGCAAAAGGGTATCCCTCCTCCAGAGGTCGCATTTGGCAGCCGCTGCCCTGGCGGTGGCGGAAGAATGGTAGGCGGACCGGTTGGCCGCTATCAGGATGGACCGCACGTCACGAAGCGGGGACTGAGCCTCCAGGTCCCACGTATCCTGTAGGCACTGCAGTGCTGCCTGGGTAGCCAGTTCCAAACCCGAGCACGCCAGCGAGATCCGCGCTAAGGAGGCGATCCTGTCGAGAGGCCGAGGCCACGAGTTCTGGACGAGCCTGCGGCCGCCCGCCTGTAGTAAGGCCGCCACATCCACCGCTGGAAAAGGTAAGGCGAAGGCTTGGGAGTGTCCAGCGTACTAGGCCTGGCGGAAGCTTAAGTTGATTCCCACCGGCGATCGAGCGGCGGTAAAGTATCCCGTGTCGCCGAAAGCGTCGTTACGCAGCTGGGCGGAGAAGCATCGGTGAGGTCCCGGAAGCCGGCTTGCGGGAGGGACTTGCGGCGCTGGACTTGCCTCTGCGCGTCGACCATGGCCGAAGCCTGTCTCTTCGGAGGAGGCGAAGGCGGACAGACGTCGGGCGGTAGGGACTTGGCGATAAGCCTTGAAGCCTCACCCATAGCGTGGACCGACTGTGATCCGAGCGAAGGGCCGGCAACGTCTGACGAGGCGGAGGCCGACGCGACAGCGGAAAAAGGCGGGAAGGAGAACCCGCCGCCGAGTCCTGCAAGAAGATCGCCGAGGCCGAGTCCGACGGATGAAGGCTGAGGACGTCCGTTCCAAACTGATCTTCTCGCGGCAAAGACGAAAGGGGCGAGCGGCTACGAGAGTGCCGCACCGCCGCGCGCGAGGTAGACGCAGCCGCCCGCGACGCACGCAAAGAGGCGCGCCGCGGCGACGGAGGGACCGTGGCAAAGCGACGGTCCACCTCGAAGTCGGGATCCGCACGCGGCAGCCGACGTGAGCGACAAACCGCGATCGGAATACCGAGGAAGTGGCCTGGTCACCCCTGGCCCGCCCGGGAGAACCGGTGTGAGGGGGGGGGGGGGGGGACCGCCAATAGTCTCCCCTAGCCCGCTCAGGAAAGGCGGAGCGGGGAGGGGACAATACCGGGCACGCGGCCCCCCGTCCGATGTGTCGGACCGTGGAGGACGCGCGATGTCACACCGGGCCCGCCTGGTCGATACGAGGCGGGGGGGGGGACAGTCTAGGGTCACGCCAAGCCCGCTCAGGAAAGGCGGAGCGGGGAGGGGACGATTTATGAGCCCGCTGCCCCAGCTCCGAAGCCTCGGAGCGAGGGGGGGGGGGGGGCGAGGGTCCAAGTCACACCGGGCCCGTCCGGTCGATACGAGACGGGGGGGGGACAGTCTACGGTCACGCCAAGCCCGCTCAGGCGAAGCGAAGCGGGGAGGGGACCATTATGTGCACGCGACCCCCGCTCCGACTCCTCGGAGCGTGGGGGGCGAGAGTCAACCACACCCCGGGCCCGCCCAGGCGAGACGGGGCGGGCGGGGGGGGGAAGAAAGCAAAGCATGCCTTGCCCGTTCGGAAAATACAGAGCGGGGAGGCAGCATTACTAACGGTCTCGAGTCACGTTCCGAAGCCTCGGTGCGTGAGCGAGAGCATTTCTTATCACGTTTACTCTCTTTCTTATGCTTGCGCTCCGTCACCCGTCCCCGCTCCGGAGACCTAGAGCCGGGGGTGGCCGACGAACGCTCATCTCTCCCAGACCGCTCGCCCGAAGCAGAGCGGGGGGTGGGAACCAAAATGGGCTCAAGCCACGCGCTAACGAAGCAGAGCGTGGGGAGCGTGACTCCGAAACTCGCCTACCCTGCTCCGAAGACTCGGAGAGGGGAGGGAGAACCTGCGAGGTAACGGTACAAGAAGGGGACTTACCTGTGGGCCGGAAAGCCCGATGCGCCGAGGGAAGTACGTCCACCCGTGGAGGATCCCGTGGAGACCGAAGCGGGCGAGGGGACCGGTCACGCCTGAAGAAGTCCCACCTGCGCGAACACCGGTCTTCCGTCCAAGCGGCGCCACCATCACACGTTCCGTCCGAAGCACAGCCCGAACACGGCAAGCAAGAGTCGAGTGCATCAACCGGCCACTGGAAGTCCCCGCACGGCGGCAAGTCTTCGACACAGAAGAAGCCATAAGGCCCTAAACCAGCTACGCCGGCGAAGAAAGTCCACCTTGCACAAACCAGCCGGGCACAAGTCACGTGCGTCGTCGAACCCCAAGGCCAAGCCAAGGGTGAACTCACAAGTCAGAGCCGGTAAAACCGGTCGGCGCACAGGTCACAATGAGTCCAATTGTCAAAGGAAAAACCACGAATGTAGTGAGTCCAGGGCTGAATCGAAGACTCCAATTCAAGCCCACAGTCAAAAACCACTGAAACCCGTAGAACGGAGAAAGGCAAAAACTCGACCGTCCCCGGTCGAGCTATGAGTGAAACTGACGAGGTCGCCCTGTGCTCGCCGGGATAGGGTAGTAAGGGGAGGCCACCCGGGGTCATAGTGCTTGGATCCCCGGTGTCTCCTCCCCAGTTGTGTGCTACACACAATTTTGCTGAAATCTATAGGCAATAGAGTGTATTCCCAGATAGTAATGCCATCGGTGATGTATTTTGAAAAAACAAATTCATTTGTTTCTTCAAAAACATTACCAATGCTATTACTTTATGGAAGAATAGCGAAAAGGAGAAAGGTGCCGTGTAACCCAGGAACCCGACCAAGCTAGCAAGACCCGCCCTCCCCGGAGCAAACTCCCGATAATTTTAGCTAAAGGTTTACTGCCGGCACCAGAGGTGCCAGGAGGGAGTGTTGCACCCCTGCGATGTCCCCCACCAGGGCCAGGCTGTCTCGCTGGCCTGCCAGGTTTCGGAGGTAGAATCGGGTGAAGGTCGACTCAGTCCACGGCCGCCACCATGTCTCGAACAGCACAGCTGCGGTCGAATGCGATGCTAGGAGCCATGGCTCTGACCTCGTGCGCCCTGAAGAGTAAGCGCTTGGCAGCAACAGGGCAGAGGTCCTGGTAGGCGGAGCGTATCACCCATCAGAGTCAGGACGAAATCGTCAGGTCCGAGATGTCTGATCTACCTGGGGACAGAGGGAGAAAGAGGTGGGGGCATCCCCGGCGGAGCGGCTTGGTTCGGCGTAGGTAGACACGTAAGGCTCTCACCGGGTCCTGTTGTCTGGCTTCCCTGTACGGGCTTGTCATCTGCAGGGGCCGGACAGTGATCACCTGGGGGGCGGACAACGGGACTGCGTATTGGCCAGGAAGGCCGGGTCCATCAGTAGCTGCACAGAGCTGTCCGTCCTGAACTGCAGCAGGAGGAGTCCGCTGTAAGCGCGTGCAGCTCCCTCATTCTGGAGGCCATGGCAAGGGTGAGAAGAAGTAGGTCTTCTGCGTTATGTAGGCCACCAGGTCAGGGATGTCTTAGCACTTGCCGGGGTCCGAACGGCCCAAGGGTCGGGACATGTCGGCAATCAGGTGAGGTAGCCCCTGATGGTGATCGCGCGGCGCCAAGTGCTGCTCGGCAAAGCCAGAGGAAGAACTCGGCCCACTGGGGGGATGTCCGATCGGTAGGAGCAAGGTGTCGGTCATCGCACCAAGGCTCCAGGATTCACCACTTTCCTCCGTAGCCTCAAAGGGTCGAGGGTCTGTGGCCTGCAGCGATAGCTTCCACTGCTGCACTCGAGAAGCGGCTAGCGTGTAGTAGGAGTCGCTCGGGAACGGAAAGCATGGCGCCTGCCGTGGTTGCTTGAGCTTCGAGTGTGGTGTGGGGAGCCGCAGAGGGGTCCGGTCGCGAGGTTCAGAAGGAGGGGAGCTGGGTGGCTCGGTGGTCCAAGACTTGGTCCAGCAGAACGGGCCACTAGCAATCGAATCGCGATGCCTCCCTAGAGCTTGCACAGGACCAGCACCTTGGACAGGTAGGCAGATGCGATGAGACCTTTACAGGAGAAGGGGAGCGCATCTACTGCCCAGGCAAGGGGGGGGGGGGGGGGGCCGGGATGGGCGAGACGAAGTGGGGCAACAGGCGGTTCCACCTCGTCGTGAAGAGGTCGACCAGAGGAGACTCCCACGCCGTACAGATCATCCAAAAGGTGTCCGGACATAATGCCGAATCGGTGTCGAGAAGCTGTCCGGGCCGCGAGAGGGAGACTGCGAGGCCAAACCGATGTGCAGGAAACTTCTCGCTCGGAGAGGGAGGTCGCGACCTGCGCCCGACAGGGGAAGCTGGTAGAGAAGAAAGCCGAGGGAGGGAAAGCAAGGCCCGCCCTGTTTCTGGGTGTAGGAGACCACCATGGCGCTGTGGGAGGACGAGCAGTTCCTGGCGTCCGAGAGTGGTGTCCCAGGCGAGGAGGGCTTGCCAACACGTGTGCAGCTCAAACGAGTAGAAACATTAGTCCGCGATGTCCGTGGTCCAGCTGCCGGAACCCGGAGAACATCAGCAGCAGGAGCGCGCGCCAGCCAACGCGGCTAGCATTGACGCAGAGGGACCACTGTTGGAGCGGAGGGAAGAGAGGAACTCTGGTCGCGAGTCATCGGGATCCGCCCAACGGAGGAGGTGCGGGAGGGGCAACGGAAGCACTGGCCCTCGAGTCTCGAAGTCGCCAGCCGCTGCCACACTCATCAGGCCCAGGAGCTGCAACCACACTCTGGCGGAGACCGACTGCAGTAGAACACTGACCGAACCAGGTTCGCCACCTGCCGTATCCGTGGTTCCGGTAGTCTCCCAGGTTGAGGTCGGTCCGAAACGCCATGCCCAGGTGAACGAAGCAGCGGGATGGGGCGAGGTTGACCAAGAAGCCAAGCCTGTCGAGAAGGTCCAGCAAGGAGTCTCCATCCTTCTCCGTGGCCGCCGATTGGTTGCGCCGGGGCAGATCATCAAGGAATTTGAAGGTGGCTCGGGGACGTCCGTCTGGATGCGGGAATCCACGCCTGGAAGACGGGTGAGAGGAGGACCTAACAGTCAGTAAGGAGAGAAGCAGGGCCTGCGGGCGGCAGAACCAGGAGGAGACGAAGCGGTCTGGGCAAGAGGTCCCTGTACGCATCCTTCACCGTCTGCCAGGCAGGATCGAAGCGTAGCGGTTCGCAGAAAGGGGCCAGACGTACTGTCTGCGTAGGTGTGGCGGCATGGGGCATGGTGTGGACGAAAGCGTGGTAAGCCGCTCGGGCGGCCAGGGCAAAGGCAAGGACGTCTCCGAACAGCGGAGTGAAACGACGGGCGCCAGGCCTCCTCCACACGAGAGACGAGGGCTTGCATAACGTCGAGCAAACCTGCACAGGCGAGGGCATAGCGGAAGAGGGACTCTGTCCGATCCAGACCGGGTGGGAAGCAACACCGCGAAGCGCGAAGTCCATCCGCGCGTAACTACACCGGGGGATCCACAAGGCTGAGAGCGTCCTCTTGGGGGGCGGGAAGGCCGAACGGCTAAGGAGCGCTGAAGCGGATTCTTCCGGAAACACGATGAGGGCATCATCATCCTCGGGAGGCCGGCGCTGAGGGTGCAAGGCGGCGGGCTCCGCTGACGACGAGGAGCGAGTCCGAGGAGAGCGATGGCGAGGGGGTGAGCGGGAATCCTACGAGACCTGCGGGGAAGTCTGAGGCCAAGGAGTGCAGGAACAAGGAGTGCGAAGCAGACCTGGTCGCTGGGTGAGGAGAGCGTGAATGATGGGCAGAGACCGAGGAGCGGGGCGGGCGACGATGCTGAGGGTCCGGAACCGTGGAGCCGCGAAACTGTTGGCAGGAGACCGTCGTCCGAGAAGAAACGCATCGTTGTGGGCTCCGAACGTGCGAGCGGGCGGCCAAAGTCTAAGCTGTGTCCATCCCGGAGCATTCCAGGGGTCGCCTGTCGTGGGCCGCCAGACAATGCTGAAGGTCGGGCGTCGTGATGGCGCAAGGTGTACTTCCTTGTCTTTTCTTGTGATGCTTGGGTTCCGCAAGGCGGGGCGAGCTAGCTCGCTGCGGGCCAGGCTCGAGCGAGTGGGCGCGCAAGGGGGGAATACGTCCCCCAACGTCAGAGCTTGGTAACCGTTTGTTTTCCGCAAAGCGGGGCAAGCGGACTCGCTGCGGACCAGACTTGAGTGAGTGGGTGCGCAAGGGGGGATCCCTGGTAAGCTGTCCCCCAACAGCAGCGTGTGTGCATCTTCGTTGGTCAGGCGCCGAGGCATGCGTGAGGCTGTGGGACGTTGGACGTTCACGCCAATAGCAGCTCCAGAGCTGGGACCAGCTCCTCTACCAAGGGTGTGCGGACATCACAGGTGCGGCCGGAGGCACAACAGAAGCAGGAGAGGCACACTGCATGCATACACTCGGCCACAGGAAATCGCCACATCGGGTGCAGGTGCAGACTTGACAACTGCAACATCAGAGCAGAACAAGCTCCTATATAGCGTCCCAGTAGCCCGTTCTACGGCCTCTTAATGGGGACGGCATGCGCCGCCGGTCTTAGCTGCTATGGACAGTGCTTATAACAAGCCAGGGCCTTCCTATAGGGACGCTTGTTATCATATGTATAGGCGAAAAGAAAAACTACGGTGCAGCAGAAGGTGCGTGTCGTTTTTATTAATTATTTAGTTATTGCACTGCAGAATAGTGGCTGACTACACAAAGAAATTAATGGTATAATATTGTTATGCCAGCATGAAAGTGGCCTGTGCACAGGAGTGCAGTAGAAAATCTTCTCTTCATCCAGTCCCAAGTTATGGGAAACACTGTGTATATCTGAACATGGATACTAGCATGTCAGGATACATGGGTGTGCATGACACAGACATCGCTGGAGTGTCTTAAAAATGTGACGAGCACACTGGGTGTCTAACAAACGTGGGTGTATGCATCATGTCCATAAAATGTGGTGTGTGAACACCAACATAAGTGTGCATACACCAACGTGATTGTAAAAAATATGTGTATCTATAACGTGGGTGAGCACACCAGTGTGTCTGCAAGAATGAGGAAGTGCGCAAGAGAAAGGGACACCATCATCAAGAAACGGGTGGATGTGGCTGCTATGCCACGTGACGAGTGCACCCGAGCACACGAAACACCGACAGTGATGCCACTGCCCGGCGCCAGAGGCGCCGGTCGCTGGCACACATCGAGACCTTACCTAGCCGTCTTGCTGAGGCTGGAGGAAGGGAATAACCTGACATACAGAAGCGGAAGCGCCACACCAAGGAGCCGGAGCAGCACACGTCAGGCAAGGGCACAGAGTCCGCGACGGAAGTCCCAGAGGACAGGAACAGACGAACTTGTCCGAAGGCACCCAGAGAAGAACCACAGACGTAACAACAGTTCAAAGCACCCGAGCGCAACACACCGCCGGAAACCGAGGCTCCAAGTCGCAGGCACAACCGGCGCAGAACCCTACACAGCTGTAGGGAACCTGCAGAGGGCAAAGGCACGCCTGCACTACACTATCCTGCGCGCTAACAGAGAGCACCAGAGAAGAAGAAGCACACAAGGAACAACAGTCCAATGGCGCCGGGCAAGGCTACGAGCACACAGCCGGAACCAAGTCTCTCAGGGCGCAGGGAACACAGCGCACAACGTCAGCTGGAAGAAGCACACAAGTGGCAAAAGTCTAACTTGGCCAGCAAGAATAACCAAGCCTCGTAGTCACAGGTACAACCGGTGCAGAACCATGCACAGCTGTAGGCTCAACACCGCAGTAGGCTAACACACGTCTTAACTCCGTAAGCTAACGGAATAAACTGGCGTGTCTGCGCAAGGCAGTTACCCGTATGGGTGGGAAGGGAGGCTACCTGGGGTACTGGGTCACGACACCCCTAGGTTGCCTCCCCTGGCCCTATAGGTACACATCGTAAGTTTTTGGCTAAAATTATGTAAAATTATGGTTCCATAAAGTAATGGCATCGGTAATGTTTTTGAAGAAACAATGAATGAATGAATGAATGATTGATCTTTCTGCAAGTTTTTAGATCAAAGTGACAGTGATTAACCCTTTTACCCCCAAGGTCCCATTTCTCATATTTTGGAGGCGTTGCCTAATGACAATGTACCAGTTGCAAGAAGGCGCCAAGCTAATCTGGCACTACCCTTGAATTATCATGGTCAATCCATCTCCTGCTGTATGGACTCGGGGTAAATGGGTTAGCCTACAGCGATTGTACTAGTTACTACAGTCACAGTATCTCAGCCACTGATGTGAAACCCGCACACACACAGTTTATTACATGTGCATGCAATACTGAACATAAGTGTTTGAAGAGGACCAAGTACTCACGGCGGTTCCTTATTCTTGAAGTAGTAGTCGGCCAACAGATAATACAACTCCTGAAGAATGGGGCTGCAAACAAAAACCACAAGCAATGCTCAACTAAACTCCGCTAAAATAACAAATAATAATAATAATAATAATTACGGTATTTATAATGCGCTTATCTTATAATAATTATAACTCTAAGCGCGCACTCACACCTCACGCATGCATGCGCACGCTTTAGACAATGACTCACGTACCACAAATAGTGAAATACATTACGACGGTCAGCTTGGGGTGGGGAGGGTGGTGATATAGTGCTAACACTGTTGAAAGAGGTGAGTTTTGAGTGCGGACTGGAAGGAGGAGAGAGTGTGTTTCTGACGGAGAGGGAGTGGGAGAGTGTTCCAGGTGGATGGACCGAAGACGGAGAAGGAGCGGGGGCCGAAAGTGTTGAGTTTGGTGCGAGGAATGTTGAGCAGAGAGGGTCGAAGGCAGAGCGGAGGGAGCGGGAAGGTGTGTAGGGGTGAAGTAAGTTGGAGAGATAGGCAGCAGCGCAGTTGTTCAGGGATTTGTAACAGTGAGACAGAATTTTGTATTGGATGCGTTGGGGGATGGGGAGCCAGTGAAGGAGTTTGAGCAGGGGAGTGATGTGGTCGGATTTTTTCTTTCTGAGGACGAGGCGGGCAGCGTTGTTCTGGACGCGTTGGAGAGTGAAAGTGGTGGAGTGAGGGAGGCCGGAAAGGAGAGAGTTGCAGTAGTCGATACGAGATAAGATGAGAGAGACAGCAAGTTTGGTGGCAGCTTCGGTAGTGAGGTATTTTCTGATCTTACTGATGCGGCGGAGGTGGAAATAGCATGCCTGGGCCGTGGCGGAGACGAAGCTGGTCATGGACAGAGAGGAATCGAGGATGATGCCGAGGTTCTTGGCCGAGTCAGAGAGGGAGATGGGGGTGCTATTGAGTTGAAGGTGGAGAGAGGGAGGGAGCTGGGAGAGTTTTTGGCGAGTGCCTACCAGCATGGCTTCCGTTTTGTCGTCGTTCAGTTTAAGCTTGTTTGCTGTCATCCAGTTTTTCACGTCTTCGTAGCAGTCAGCCGTACGAGTCAGTAGTGACTGAGTGTTGTCGAGTTTGTCTTTGTCTAGCAGTTGTGAGTCGTCAGCGTAGAGGTGGTGGTGTATGCGGTGAGACTGGATGATGTTGGACAGAGAGGTGTAGAGTGTGAACCGGACCGGGCCCAGGACGGACCCCTGTGGAACTCCACAGGAGAGCGTGACTGGGTTGGAAGAGATGCCGTTGATGGTGACGGACTGCTGTCTGTCGGAGAGGTAGGAGAGAAACCAGGAGTGAGCAGAATCAGTGATGCCGAAGGAGTGGTGGAGTCGGTGGAGGAGGATAGAGTGGTCTATAGTGTCAAAGGCGGCAGAGAGATCGAGTAGTGTAAGAAGGGAGATGTTGCCGGAGTCGGTGGAGAGAAGCAGATCGTTTAAGATATGTAGAAGGGCTGTTTCAGTGCTGTGATGTTTGCGATAGGCAGACTGGAATGGACTGAGGAGGTTGTTGTCGGTGAGGTGGAGGTTGAGCTGGTTAAGAACAACCTTCTCAAGAACCTTGTACAGGAAAGAGAAATTGGAGACTGGGCGATAGTTCTTGAGTTCGTTTGGGTCGAGGTTGTGTTTTTTGAGGAGAGGACGGACGATGGCGGACTTGAAGATATCGGGGACGGAGCCATTTTCTAGAGATGCGTTGATGATGTCGGTAATGAAAGGCAGAAGTTTTGGAAGGCCGTCACGGTAGAGAGAAGCTGGGAGGGGGTCTAGTTCGCAGGTTTTGAAGTGCATGGACTTTATGGTCTTGAAGACTTCATCCTGAGAGACGGGGCGGAAGGACGAGAGGGGAGTGCCGGAAAAGGTGGGGTCGGGAGGGCAAGGCGGAGAAGGCAGGGTGTCGAGTGCGTTGCGCAGAGTTTGGATTTTGTCCGAAAAATAGGTAGAAAAAGCGGACAGGAGTTCTTTTTAGCTGTGTGTGTTGGGGAGAGGAGAGTCTTTAGAAGTGCCTAGGAGTGTGTTCATGGTGGCGTAGAGGGTTTTGGAAGAAGTGGATTCCAGGATTTTGTTTGGAAGGTGTTTGCGTTTAGAGTCGAAGATCATTTTGCAGACTTTGGATCTAGTTGTTTGGAAGATCTGTCTGTGAACGGTGAGGTCAGATGAGCGCCAGCCGCGTTCCGCTTGTCGGCGCTCGCGCTTGGCCTCGGTTATGTCGTCAGTGAGCCAGGGGGAGGGGAGTCGGTTGGGTATGGAGCAGGTGGTGACAGGGGCATGGGTGTCTAGAAGTTTTCGAAGGGAGGAATCGAAATGGGATGCAAGATCGGGAGAGGGGGCGGGGTCCAAGAGAAGGTCGACAGCTTCGTCGAAGAAGCTCTCGTGGTTGACAGATTTAATTTTGCGACGAGAGACAATGAGCTTGGTTTTTTTCGGGGGAGGTAGGTTGAGGGAGACGAGAATAGCGAGGTGGTCAGAGGGAAGCACAGAGGAGGTGTCAGAGTCGAGAAAGAGTTGATCGGAGGTGCGGGTGATGATCCAGTTGAGGGTGTGGCCGAGTCGGTGGGTGGGTTTAGTGATGTGTTGTGTGAGATTGTGGTTTGAAAGTGACGTGCAAAGGCGTTTTGTGTCAGGGTGGTCGGGTTTGTCAAAGTGGAAGTTAAAGTCGCCTAGAAGGATGTGTTTTCCGGGTCGTGTGCTGTAGTGGTCAAGGAGGAGGTCAAACTCGGTGAGGAACATGGAGTTTGTGAGTTTGTTTTGAGAGCTTGGAGGGGGGCGATAGATACATGAGAAGATGAGGGACTGGCCAGGGAGTGTTGCTATAACAGTTTTATCACCTACAGTTCTTCATCCCTTAATGCCTTCACTGCTGACAAAATTGGAACACCATCCAACTGCAATAGGTATGGATCCTCATGAAGACCCACAGGTGTGGGGGTTTGTGAGGATCTATGCCTCTTGCAGAAGCCACTTTGCACCAATGTCCTTTGACAGCTGGAATCTTTAACGTTGAATTTGCAATGATTTCAAAGACACAATCTGTGTTCACTGGTTGGAGAGCCTTGACGGCCTCTACAGGACGAGAATGATACGCAAGGGCCTGAGGCTGGCAGCTGACAATTCCCACTGCCTTTCTAAGCACCTTCAAAAGCTCCCGTCTGGCCGTATGTTCAAGGCTCCTCTTGTTAAAACGAAACGCTACAAGGGCAGCTTTGTACCCTCGGCCATCCGTCTCCTAAATGAGGAGTGTGTTAACTAGCGTATCCCTCTCTCCCTGTTGATGCCGTCGAGGAACTTGCACCTCAAATGTCGCAGTGGCATCTTGCAAGTGGCAGACTTACTCCTATACCACTGACACTGTGGTCATGTGGTGGGTTGTGTGTGTGTGTTTGTTTTGGGGTTTTTTGTCTGTCAGAGGTGGGGGGGTGGGGTGGGGCTCGGGCCAGAAGATGGATGAGATACTGAGCAATGTGTGAGTAAAACTTTTTTTTTTTTTTTTTTTTTTTTTTACACCATTGTCATAATGTGGCTGAAACCGTACGTGCGCAAGTGATCCCAACGAAAGAAAATTTATCGGCCAGACTGACAACAAAGTTTTTGAATTGAATTGAATTGAATTGGCGCTGAAGGGTTTACCGTAACTCCCTTGTGTATGCAATTACAGTATTGTTTATAGTAGTATGCATTTGCAAAGTTCATGAACCACATTTTTCCACAATATTTTCTTTGGGAGCAATATTTGGATAAACATCTTTGATAGAAAATGTCTACTCACATGTCTAAATTCATGAGACTGAAATACTCTCTACCTGGCCGGTGATATGTAAGCTTAATGATGTTTGACTGACCAACTGACTTACTTATCGGTGAAGAAGTTGGGAGGAACGTTCGTGGTCCCATCAATATACTCTTGTATCTGATCCACACGTTTACCTGGGGAAAAAAATCATGATTAATCTAAATCACAGGTTACCTCAATATTTATGAGAGTGAAGGGGGATCAACTATACACATAAAACACTTGAAATATACAGCAGAACTTGCAAGGTAAGTCTTGAACGGAGAAATAAATGTCACCTAAGTGTACTTAACTCATTCGAGATGTGCCGCCTCCGGATACGTGGCTGAAATAACTCCTCCCAACTTCTTCACATCCAGAGGCGGCACATCTCAAATGAGTTAATGACAGGTGAGCTCTCATTAGGGTAGTCACACAAAATAGATCTGGCAATAGTGCACCTGAGTCTCTTTCATGTTATCTTAGATATGCAGTCATTACTCCCATAGATGTCCCTGCACAACAACATTGTGTTGTGGTGTCTATGGGTTTTGTAGCAGGTGCCATACATTCATCAGCAATGTGTTTCGAGTCACACACAATAAAAACATTTTTATTGTGACACTGACTAGGTGGTTGTCCGAGTGTAGGTTTAAAATGTTTAGTAATATCTGCTGTTCAATGTAACCACTTTGCAACTTTGAAAGACATCTATAAACACTGCATACAGCAGAGCCTGTTTTCAGTGACCACCCTTACAAGAGATCACCTGTCATTAAAGACCATCAATTAGGTGGCAGGCGACACTTTCTGCAGGGCAGACAAGAGGGCCTACACAGACAGCCTGGCAGCAGAGGCAGAAAAGGCAGCAGGCAGCGGCAACATGAAACAGCTCTACGACATTACCAGAAGATTGTCGGGTAAGTATGGCCATACAGAAAGACCAGTAAAAGACAAAGAAGGCAAGCCTATTGCAGACAGAGCAGACCAACTCGACAGATGGGCCAAGTATTTTGAAGAGTTACTGAACAGACCTAGCCCACCCGACCCCCCCGACATCCAGCCGGCAGAGACCGACCTACCCATCAGCTGTGACAGACCCAGCCGGGAAGAGATCAGAAAAGCAGTGGCATTTTTGAAGAATGGCAAAGCAGCAGGGCCAGATGGCATCCCAGCGGAGTCCCTGAAAGCAGACCTAGAGACAACAGTTGAGATGCTGTACCCACTGTTTGGAAAGATCTGGGAAGAGGAGGTGATGCCAGCTGACTGGAAGGAGGGGTACCTAATCAAGCTTCCCAAGAAAGGCGACCTCAGCAAGTGTTCCAACTACAGAGGAATCACCTTGCTGTCAGTACCAGGAAAGGTCTTCAACAGGATCATCCTAGAGAGAATGAAGAGCTCCGTTGACCCCCAGCTGAGAGACCAGCAAGCAGGATTCAGGAAGAACCGATCATGTACAGACCAGATCGCCACTCTCCGCATCATCGTGGAACAGTCTCTGGAGTGGAGCTCCCCACTGTACGTCAACTTTGTGGATTATGAGAAAGCATTTGACAGCGTGGACCGAGAGACTCTGTGGAAACTCCTACGACACTACGGTGTACCCACAAAGCTCGTCCGCCTGATCAAGAGCAGCTATGATGGCATGACATGTCGCGTGATCCACGAAGGGCAGTTCACCAGAGAGCTCCAGGTCAGAACTGGTGTCAGGCAGGGGTGTCTGCTGTCTCCGTTCCTCTTCCTACTGGCCATAGACTGGGTCATGAAGATGACCACAGAGCACAGACGAAGTGGAATACAGTGGACACTGTGGACACAGCTTGACGACCTCGATTTTGCGGACGACTTGGCATTACTGTCCCACACTCATCAACAAATGCAGGACAAGACCACGAGGCTTGCTGACATCTCGTCCCAAGTGGGCCTCACCATTCACAAACAGAAAACAAAGACAATGAGGCTGAACGCAACCAGGGAAGAACCAGTCTTGCTTGCTGGCACCCTGTTGGAGGAGGTGGAGTCCTTCACCTATCTCGGGAGCATCATAGACAAAAAAGGCGGCACTGATGCAGATGTCAGAGCACGAATCGGTAAAGCCAGAGCAGCCTTTCTCCAGTTGAAAAAAGTGTGGAGTTCCAGAGAGCTGTCACAACACACCAAAGTCCGGATTTTCAACTCCAATGTAAATGCAGTTCTCCTATATGGAGCAGAGACATGGAGATTGACAAAAACCACAGTCAACAGAGTACAGACCTTCATAAACAGTTGCCTTAGAAGAATTTTGAAAATCCACTGGCCAGAGAAAATCAGCAACGTCAGACTCTGGGAGAGAACAGAGCAGATAACAGCAGAGAATGAAATTGGGCGAAGAAGATGGGGATGGATCGGTCACAGTCTGAGAAAGCCAGCTTCCAGTATCACTAGGCAGGCATTGTCATGGAACCCCCAGGGAAAGAGGAAAAGAGGTAGGCCGAGAAACTCCTGGCGTCGAGACCTCCAAGCAGACATCAAGAGACTGAGAACCACCTGGAGTAGAATCGAAGGAGAAGCACAGGACAGGAGTTGCTGGAGGTCTCTCGTCGACGGCCTATACCCGGGTAGGGGTGACAGGCGTAAGTAAGACACTTTCTGCCTTTGTGGAAGCACCTGGTTTTTAAGTGGCAATGGCAGTCCCCTTTACGAAAGATCGGTTGTCATTAAAGATCATCATTTATGCGGGTGTATTTGTGACTGTGGCTGTTGCCACCTAAATGATGGTCTTTAATGACAGGTGATGCTTTTTGCCCTTCAAGACTTCTCATAAAGGCGTACCACCATTGCACTGTCAGAGGCGGTGCGGCCTAAACAGTGCTGTGTGCCTTGTGTGTGCCTCGCATGACCATTGTCTGGCAAAACCCACAGTTACCAGTGATTTTTTTTTCTCTTCACTAAATAAATAATTTACAGGCCAAATCTACACATGTAAATACTTGCAGTATGATAAAAACGGCACAAAACAAAGTGGTGCAAAGAAAATGACATGTAAAACGATGTATATGTGCGTTCCCCAACAGGTCCAGAGGGCACAGAATTTTGAATTTGAACTAGTCTGTTAGTTTCCCTTTCTGGGAGGAAGGAACCAATCCTGTCCCAGTGCCAAGTCAAGTTTATCGTGTGCGCCTCAAGGTTACTTTCGAATCTCGCAGCGGAAACCGACAGCCGATCCTCTGTATGGGAGATCTAGCAAGATGGAAAAGCCGCTGCGTAAACACGGCAAGCCTACTCGGTCTGCCAAGGCATAGACTGTGATGCCAATTGCCCAGCATACTAGGATAAATTATGAGCATCTGTGCCAGTTAGTAGCCTCACATTCATAGATAACACCACTGCAAGCCACTTCCAGAATCCCAGGCTGAACGCCCAATATGAGGAAATGTCAGCATAAACAGAGGCCAGCATCAAATGTACGTTGGCATGAGGCCTCTGCATCCTGCAGGTTCCATGAGGATCTATGCATGTTGTGCATTTTCTTGTTAGAAATGTGCTCTCTCTTGCACTTTCAAGGAACAAATTTGGTACATATTTCTGTGTCAGTTTTGGACCACGTGTGTGTGTGTGTGTGTGTGTGTGTGTGTGTGTGTGTGTGTGTGTGTGTGTGTGTGTGTGTGTGTGTGTGTAGTCAAAGGATAAGCAAGTCCAGTGTTTACCACATAGTTACAAATCAATTACAACAGATGCAGCTGCAAAAAAAAAGAAAACACTGAAAAATCTATGCTGCATGCAAGAGAGCTGCGAAAGCCTACTTCCATCCGTAATTAGTTCCATAATTATGATACGTGCAGCATAATGCTGCACAAAATGTATTTTTCATTAAAATGTATTTTTTTGAAAAATACTTACCGATGGTATTACTTAAAGGAAATGGTTTCTTAGCTAGTCTAATTTTAGCCCAAAATTGTTGTGTACGAGTATGGTCATGATGGCAGGTGAGGGGCGCCATAGCCTAGGCGGAAACCCGGGTAGCCTCCCTTCCGGTTCAACCACGCATGCGCCACACCGCTCATACGCCAGTCAGTTTTCTTAGCGAACCAGCGGCAAGTGGGGCAGGTGGGAGGGACCTTCGAGTAATACCATCGGTAAGTATTTTTCAAAAAAATACATTTTAATGAAATATACATTTGTTTTCTCAAAACACATTACCGATGGTATTACTTAAAGGAAGAATCCCGAGGAGGAAGCGGGTGCCGCTATAGCGCCCCCATCCCCTGCCATCCTGGCTGCTCGAGTCGGCCACCCTCCCGCAACCTCCCTCTAATTTTAGCAAAGATACTTACGGCGCCTAGGGCGCCGGGAGGGAGTGTTGCGCCGCCACGATGTCCCCCACCAGCGATAGGTTCTGGCGCTGGCTGGAGAGGTCCCTCAGGTAGAAGCGTGCGAAGGTGGTCTCCGCTCGCCAGCCCATGGCCGCCACAATGTCTTTGACCGCACAGTTCCGGTCGAATGCTAGGCTTGTGGCCATGGCTCTGATCTCGTGCGCCCTGATGCTCATGCGTTTGGCTGTATCAGGGGCAAGCTCCTGGTAGGCTGATCGTATCACCCACCGAAGCCAAGAGGATATCGTTTGGGCCGAGATGTCGTTTCTACCTGGGGACAGAGGAAGGAAAAGGCGGGTGCATTCCCTGCGTATCGGCTTGGTCCGGCACAGGTACACACGTAAGGCTCGCACTGGGTCCTGTTGTCTGGACTCCCGGGTGGAGCTTGGGTCTCGTAATGGTTGAATGGTGACCAGTTGAGGGGCCGTCAACGGCGATCTGGTCTTGGCTAGGAAGGCCGGGTCAGGAAGCAGCTGAACCGAGCCGTCAGCCCGAAACTGTAAACAGGCGGGGCGTGCTGAAAGGGCGTGCAGCTCGCTGACTCTGGAGGCTGACGCGAGGGCCAAAAGGAAGCAGGTCTTCCGAGTCACGTCCGGCAACCACGCAAACTGGATCGGTTCGAAACGGGGCGAGTTGAGCCAAGTGAGTACCCAGGACAGGTCCCATCGTGGCACCAGGGATCGGAGGGCAGGACGTTGTAGACCGAAGTGGGCCATCAGATCGGCGAGGTCTTTGCAGGAACCCAGGTCGGGCAGTCCCAAGTGTCTGTATGTGTCGGCAATCATGGCCAGGTAGCCCCGGATGGTGATCGGTGCTAACTGCTGGTCGCTGAACAGCCAGATGAAGAAATCCGCCAACTGGGGAGTTGTCAAGCCGATGGGGTGAAGGTGTCTGTCGTCACACCAGGCGCAGAGGACTCTCCACTTGCCTTCATAGACACGTCTGGTTGAGGCTCGACGAGCTGTAGCGATCGCGTCCACTGCCGCACCTGAGAAGCCTCTAGCAGCGAGGGCTTGCCGGACAACCTCCAGGCGTGGAGGAGGAGACGCTCGGGGCACGGGTGGAACAGCTGCTGCCGTGGTTGCTTGAGCATCGTCCGCGGTGTGGGGAGCGGTAGCGGGGGGGCCGTGGCAAGGTTCAGGAGGTCGGTTGTCCACGACTTGGTCCAGCAAAATGGCGCCACCAGGAACAGGATCGTGTTGCACCCTCTGAGCTTGAGTAGGACCTTGGGGACGAGCACGGTGGGCGGGTAGGCGTAGGCGACCAGACCGTCCCAAGAGATGGATAGAGCGTCGACTGCCCAGGCCAGAGGGTCTGGAATGGGTGAGACGAAGAGGGGAAGCTGTCGATTCCACCTCGTGGCGAAGAGGTCGATCATGGGAGCCTCCCAGGTTGCGGCGATCAGTCGAAAGATGTCGGGTCGCAGCGCCCACTCTGTATGGAGCAGCTGACCGCGTCGGGAGAGGGAGTCGGCCAGCACATTCAGATGACCCGGAATGTGACGTGCGCGAAGAGAGATGTCCCGATCCTCGCACCAGCGGAGCACCTGGTAGAGTAGTATGCATAGTGATGGAGAGCGGGTCCCGCCTTGCTTCTGGATGTACGAGACGACCGTGGAGTTGTCCGAGAGAACCAACAGTTCCTGATGTCGGATGCGGGGCTCCCAGGCCAGGAGGGCTTGCCATACTGCCTTCAGTTCTAACCAGTTGATGTGTCTGGACAGCGATTCCAGGGGCCACAGGCCGGAGGCAGTCTCGAACGACGGAAGGAGGTGAGCTCCCCAACCGGCGAGGCTTGCGTCGACGCAGAGAGAGAGAGTGGGCGGCAGTGAGGACAGCGGCACTCCCGTCGCGAGCCAGGAAGGATCCGCCCAGAGCAGCAGGTGGGGACGGAGCATGGCAGGGACTGGAATCGGGGCCTTGAGGTCGGCCGACGACGGTCGCCAGTGAAAGAGGAGATGCAGTTGCAGAGGGCGGGAGTAGAGACGTCCTAGCGGTAGCAGGTCCGCAGCAGCGCTGATCAGACCTAAAAGCTGAAGCCACTGTCTGGCTGGAAGCGTCGTCAACTGGGACACCTGCCGAGATAGAGTCGCCAACTTCTGGATGCGCTTCTCCGGCAGTCTGACGGTATTGTGGTCGGTGAGGAACTCCATACCGAGGTGAATAAAATGGCATGCGGAAATGAGGTCGGACTTGCCAAGGTTGACCAGGAAGCCCAGGTTCTCGAGAAGTTGAAGCAGAGCATCTCAGTCTTCCGTCAGGGAGCGCTCGTCCTGGTTCCTCAAAAGCAGGTCGTCCAGGTAGTTCGACGTAGGGCTCATAGAACTTTGACGGGCTCTGGCTACCACTGCGTCCATGAGGCGAGTGAAGACCCAGAGGCTGAGGTTGAGGCCGAAGGGGAGCGCGCGGAACTGATAGATGACACCCTCGAAGGCGAAGCGTAGGTAACGTCTGGAAGCAGGATGCATGGGCACGTGCAGGTAAGCATCTGAGAGGTCCAGGCTGACCGCAAAGTCCATCGGCTGTACCGCTGAGTGAAGGGCCCGGGCAGTCTCCATGCGGAAGGCCGGAGCGACGATGAACTTGTTCAGCGCCGAGAGGTCTATGACGGGGCGCCACTTGCCGCCCGGCTTGGGCACCACAAAGAGCCGACTGTAGAAGGCTGGGGAGTCGTGCCGGACCACCACCTCCGTGGCGGACTTCTGAAGCAGGGAGGAAACTTCGCCGCGGAGAGCTTCGGCTCTGAGCTGGTCCGAAGGTACTGTAGTCCACACCGGGCTCCGGCGCAAGGGAGGTGGGGACCGGAAGGAGATCAGTAGTCCCTGAGTAATGGTAGAGAGAATCCACAGGTCGTCCGGAAACAGCGAGAGCCAGGCTTCGCTGTGAAGCGCCAGCCTCCCGCCGACCGGAGCTCCGGACGAGGTCGGCGGGGGCCGGAGGGGGAGAAAGTCAGTGCGCCCGGCCCCGCCCGGGGCGCCGGGCTGGTCTGGGCCAGGTGCGGGCGGGGGGGGGGGGGGGGGGCTGGGGGAGGCTCGGTACTGGGGAAAGGGCGGGCGCGAGGAAAGGCTGCAGCTCTGGGGGGTAGGCGACCACCTCTGGTGAATGGGCGGGCGGTGGGTCTAGCAGTCCGCAGGGGGCGACCCGGGGCCTTGCGGGTTGGTCGAAAGGAAGCTGGAGCTGGGCGGTGGGGCCAGGCATCCTTATTAGCTTCCTTCACAGCGAGCCAGGCGGGGCCAAAAAGTAAGTCACCGCCGAGAGGCGCCTGCCGAAGCTGAGTCTTCACATCCAGCGGAATGGGACAGGAACGGAGAATCGCATCTTGACGCAGTAAGTCGCAGTTAGAGGCGGCTGCCATGGAGTTGACAGCGACATGATATACAGCGCGGTTCCCCGAAACTGCTAGGGCGAGCAGGTCTCCCAGCAGAGGCGAAATTGACGGATGCCAGGCGTCCTCTACACGTCGGATGATGGCTTGCATGACCAAATCTAGGAATCCCGCTGCTGCCAGGGTGTTCCTAATGAGTGTCGCAGTCTGTTCTACCCCGGGGAGGAGAGACTGACGTAAGGAAGTCCCAGAGAACGCCACTGCCACGGGGTCCGCCGTCGGTAGAGGGCAGGAAAAGTGCTGTGTATGGCCCGCATACCATGACTGCCGGAAGGCGATGTCTATACCTGTCGGCCACTTGGAGTCTGAGAAGAATCCTGCACCACATGCCCCTTGCGCGAGATGAGCAGAAAACGCATCATGTAACTCCCGGAAACCCAGCGGCTGGGGGAGAGACTTGAATCGCTTGGCCTGTCGTTCTGCGTCCACAAAGGCGGAAGCTTTCCTTTTAAGGACTGGAGAGGGAGGGCAGTCTTCTGCAGGGAGGCAAGCCGCGATAAGCCGTGCCGCTTCATCAAGGGCCCGCAGTGTCTCTAACCTATGTCCAATGGCAGCCGGCGGGAATTCCTCGTCACCACCCGAGGGATTGGACGGGGCGGGGCTGGCCACCTGTAGCAGTGCCGACATCGATTCCTCGGGGTTCAGGCTAAGGGTGTCCTCTTCTGCCGGGACTGAGTGGGGAATCGGGTCCACTCCCAGACGAGGAGGAAGACTCTCGTCGCCGGGGCGGGTAATGGTCGTAGCCGGTGGAGGTGATCTTCTCACTGGTGAGTGGCGCCGCCAGTGTCTGCTAGATGAATGGTCCCGTGAATCACTCGACGCTGAGCGGGAAGCCCGAAGTCCTGACCTACGAAGGTGTCGAGGGCGACGAGCGGCACTACGCCGAGAGGAGCGTGAACGGGAGCGGGGGCGGCGACGCGGGGACCGGGAACGTCTGAAGTGGCGCGAAGCTGAACGCAAAGCAGAGTCGTGCCTGTACTGTGTCCGCGGATGTCGGCTGGACTCCGACCGGTAGGATTCGACCCTCGGGCGAGTTGACCTGTCGCTAGAGCGTGAACGATGTCTAACAGCTGAGGTTCGCTCGGACTGAAGACGGGGAGTAACTCGCACCGCAGCAGAGCGGAGGCGACTGCTTCGTACCCGAGAGCGGGAGCGCGTCCGGCGAGAAGACTTGTCGGAACTTGACGCCCGGACAGAAGGAGCTGGGCGGGGCGCTGGCATTCCGCGCTGGTCCCTAGCGGAGAACGAGGTAGCGGAAGCAGCAGGACGAATCTGTGGCGAGAGCTTGTCAGCTACCTGGAGATCCGTATTAGTCAGGCCCGCAACCAGAGCGGGTGTAGGAGCCTGTATCGGTTCCTTATCAGGTGCCTGCAAAGCCGTTGCTACCGGGTAGAGACCACTCGACTGGACTGTGGTGGCTACCGGAGTCTTGTTTAGAGGCCTAGCCCAAGGCGCTCTAGGATCCTTGACCGTACAGAGACCACTCGACTGGACTGTGGTGGCTGCCGGTACTAGAGCACGTGCACGCGGCCGAAGCCGCTGGTTCGTCTGCTCAGACACTCGGTCAGGGCCACTCGACTGGACTGTGGCGCGTACCGGTGTGGGATCGTTCTTCCGTGCTTGTGTAGGTTTCTTGCAGCCGTAGAAACTCCACAGCTGGGTCCACTGTTCCTCCAGCCATGGGGCGCAGACCGAGCACTGACGCGTGGAGGCACAACCGGAACAGGGCAGGCAAACAACATGTTCGTCACTCGGCCACTGGAATTGCCCACATCGAGTGCATGTGCGGACTTGCCAACTGCAAAACATAATGTACAATTAAATGCGAGCGAGCGTGCCCCCGTGGGCCCGCACCGAATCCGCGTGAACGAACGAAGTGTACCGTGTAAGCCTACGCCTGGCGCTCCACCCCTACCCTTGAGCACCTGACGTAGGCAAAGGCAGAGATATTACCTTGCCATCCGAAGAAGTGAGGCACCAACCCGGTTGAAGACCCACCAGAATGGCTAGAACGCAGACACGGCCCGGCGTCGGACGGCGACCACGTGAAGCTGATGCCGGGAGAAGCCACTGGCGTCAGGCAAAGCGCCGAAACGAAGTCTCCACAACAGCAGGCACTCAGAGCAGGCTGAAGAGCGAAGTAGAAGCTCGGCACACACGATGTAACACGCACTAGGGCCCGAGCGGAACAAGGGCGTGAGCACAGTTCAACATGGCGTCGCCGCGCCCGGTAGAAACAAGATGGCGACGACGGGGATGAAATCCACAAGTAACGTTCACTAGGAACAAGCGTTCCTAAGTCCGTAGACCGACGGAAACCTCAAGCCAGGTTTCCCACCTTGTACAAACATGCATTTTTCTCTAAAAGGTATTTTTTCGAAAAATACTTACCGATGACATGACTGATAGGGAAGTGTCTACTTACTCTCAATTTTAGCCTAGGAACCCGTTGTGCCCCTGCACCAACCGGGAGGCACTCGGGGAACCCACAGAGGGGCCGAGAGTGATCTCCCGTGACTGCCCATCCGGTTCCGAGTCATGTGATGCTTACTCAGTTTAGGCTACTTAGCTTCCCAGCGGCAAGCGGGGCAGGAGGGAGGGTCCTCCGAGTCATGTCATCGGTAAGTATTTTTCGAAAAAATACCTTTTAGAGAAAAATGCATTTATTTCCTCAAAAACATTACCGATGACATGACTGATAGGGAGAATTACGAGCAGGAGGAGGGTGCCGCTGTCCGCAAAATAACCCAGGGGGCCTGCAGAGCCATCCTCCCAGTCGCAAACTCCCGACAATTTTAGCTAAGTAGCGTACCTACGGCGCCTGTGGCGCCGGGAGGGAGTGTTGCGCTGCCGTGATGTCCCCCAACAGAGCGAGGTTGTCTCGCTGGCCTGCCAGATCCCGGAGGTAGAAGCGGGCGAAGGTAGATTCCGCTCGCCAGCCTACTGCCGCCACAATGTCTTTAACAGCACAGTTCCGGTCAAAGGCAAGACTCGTGGCCATGGCACGTACCTCGTGCGCGCGTATCTTAAGCCTCTTTGCTCCCTGTGGGGAGAGGTCCTGGTAGGCGGACCGAATGACCCAGCGTAGCCAGGAAGAGATCGTCTGGGCCGAAATGTCATGTCTGCCGGGCCTAAGAGACAGGAAGAGGCGTGAGCGTCCTCGACGGACGGCTTTGGTTCTGCGTAGATAGACGCGTAAGGCGCGCACAGGGTCTTGTTGCCTGGTCTCTCGAGGGAAGTCCATTCCCCGCAGCGGTCGCAGTGTGATCATTTGTGGCGCCGTCAGTGGAGACCTGGTCTTGGCAAGGAAGGAGGGATCTGGGAGAAGGTGCACGGAGCCATCCGCACGAAATTGCAGGCAGGTAGGGCGCGCCGAGAGCGCGTGCAGCTCGCTGACTCGGGCCGCTATGGCAAGGGCCAAAAGGAAGCAGGTCTTACGAGTCACGTCCTGAAGGCGGGCCAAGGGCAGTGGTTCGAATTTGGATGAGTTCAGCCACGTCAGGACCCAGGGAAGGTCCCAGCGCGGGACGAGAGAGCGGAGTACCGGACGTCGCAAGCCGAAGTGCGACATAAGGTCGGCGATGTCCTTACAGGCGCCGGGGTCCGGACGTCCAAGGTGTCGATAAGTGTCGGCAATCATGGAAAGGTATCCTCTGATGGTGATAGGGGCGAGACCCTGGTCTCCAAAGAGCCAGAGGAAGAAGTCCGCGAGCTGGGGGTGAGTCAAACCAGTGGGGTCGAGACGGAGGTCCTCACACCAGGCGCACAGCACTCGCCACTTTCCCTCGTAGACGCGTCGCGTTGAGGGTCTGCGGGCCGAAGAGATCGCCTCCACTGCTGCACTCGAGAAGCCTCTAGCGGTGAGGGCACGCCGCACAACCTCCAGGCGTGAAGGAGGAGACGCTCCGGGCACGGGTGGAAAAGGGCCTGTCGAGGCTGTTGAGGTCTGTGGTCCAAGAGCGGTTCCAGGAAAACGGGGCGACCAGGAGAACAACGGCGTTGGATCCCCGGAGTTTGAGGAGGACTTTGGGGACAAGGACCGTCGGGGGAAAGGCGTAGGCGATCAAACCGTCCCAGGGGATGGAGAGAGCGTCGACAGCCCAGGCCAGGGGATCCGGGACCGGGGAGACAAAGAGGGGAAGCTGATGGTTCCACCTCGTGGCAAACAGATCGATCTGAGGAGTCTCCCAGTGGGCGCAGATCCTCTGGAAAATGTCCTGGCGAAGAGTCCATTCCGTGTGTAACATCTGACCACGACGCGAGAGCGAGTCGGCGAGGACGTTCAGGTGGCCCGGAATGTGTCTCGCTCGAAGGAAGATGCCGCGGGTCTGGCACCAAAGCATCAGCCGGTAGGTGAGCATGCACAAGTCGGGAGAGTGTGTGCCGCCTTGCTTCTGAAGGTACGCCACCACCGTCGCGTTGTCGGAAAGGACCAAGAGCTCCTGGTGCAGCAGACTCGATTCCCAAGTGAGGAGGGCTTGCCAAACAGCCTGAAGCTCCAACCAGTTGATGTGACGGGCAGACATCTCTGGCGGCCAGGCTCCCGACGTCGTTCGGAAGTCCGGAAACAGGTGGGCACCCCACCCTGAGAGGCTCGCGTCGACACACAGGGATAGGCGAGGAGGGGGAGACGCGAGGGGAACTCCCGAAGCCAGCCACGCCGGATCCATCCAGCGCAGCAGATGGGGACGAAGAAGCGCAGTGACCGGTACCAAGGCTGCCAAGTCGGCGGAGGACGGGCGCCAGTGAAGGAGGAGGTGCAGCTGTATAGGCCGATAGTAGAGACGCCCCAGGGGCAGGAGATCTGCAGCGGCGTTCATCGTTCCTAGAAGCTGTAGCCAAGTCCTGGCAGGTGCTGCGTCTAGCCGGCAAAGATCGGCGGTCAAGGAGGCTAACCTCTGAATCCGCTGTTCCGAAAGACGAACCAAGTTCAGATCGGTAGCGAAGTCCATGCCTAGGTGGACGAATCGGCGACTGGGCAAGAGATCCGATTTCCCTCTGTTGAGGAGAAAACCGAGTCGCGCTAACAGCCGGATCAAGGCGTCTCTGTCCGCTGAAAGAACGGTCGCCGATTGGTTGCGTAGGAGGAGGTCGTCGAGGTAATTGGAAGTAGGGCTGGACGATGACTGACGAGCCTTGGCCACTACCGCGTCCATCAGGCGAGAGAATACCCAAGGGCTGAGGTTGAGACCAAACGGAAGGGCCCGGAACTGGTAGACTGCTTCGTCGAAGGCGAAGCGCAGGTACTTCCTGGAGGCAGGGTGAATGGGAACATGTAGATACGCATCTGACAGATCCAAGCTCACGGCGAAGTCCCTTGGCTGCACCGAGGCCCTGAGGGACCGAGCGGTTTCCATGCGGAAGTGAGGAGCCGAAATGAAGGAGTTCAGCTTGGAAAGATCGATGATCGGGCGCCACCTGCCGCCCGGCTTGGGCACCAGGAAGAGGCGACTGTAGAAGGCCGGGGAGCCGTGACGCACAACGACCTCTGTGGCACACTTCTGCAGAAGAGCGGAGACCTCGGAACGCAGAGCGCTGGACTTTAACGGGTCGGAGGGCATGGCGGTCCACAGGGGGGCCCGTCGCAGCGGAGGAGGAGAGCGAAACGAAATCCGAAGGCCGTCGGAGACGGTGGTCCTGATCCAGGGGTCGTCTGGGAACAGCGAAAACCACTCTTCGCTGAACCGGGCAAGCCTCCCGCCGACTGGAGGACCCAAGACGGTCGGCGGGGGCGGAGCTAGGGAGTCAGTGAGCCCGCCCGCGCCCAGGGCGACGGGCAGGTCGGGACCGGGCGGGGGCAAAGGAGCTAACCTGACCGGGTCGACCAAAGGCAGGGCGGCGGCGGGGGTTACGAGAAGGGAGGGGGTCTGAGGACGCAGGAAGTCCGGAGCCCCGCAGGGCGCGACCCGCGGCCTTGCGGGAGGAGCGAAAGCGAGAAGGCGCAGATTTGGAAGGCCACCGATCCGAGTTCGCGATCTTAACCGAAGACCAGGTATCGCCAAACAGAAGTGATCCACCTAGGGGGGCACGACGCAACTGGTTCTGCAGGTCCGAAGGCAAACCCCGGCAAGCCCGCAGGACAGCATCTCGACGCATGAGGTCACAATTGGAGGAAGCCGCCATGGCGTTGACAGATGAGTGATACGCCGCACGATTAGCTACCTCCGCGAGGGCGAGAAGATCTCCTAACAGGGGAGTGATGGAAGGATGCCAAGCTTCCTCTATCCACTGTACCGCCGCTCAGGTGACAAGCTCGAGGAAGCCCGAACAAGCAAGGGTGTTACGAACCAGGGCCGCTGTAGCATCCAAACCTCGAGGAATGGCGCGTTTCAGAAGCGAAGAGCCGCCAGCCTGAAGAACAGCCGCCGGATCCACTGGAGGAAGAGCGCAGACAAAGGACTGGGAATGTCCAGAGTACCACTCCTGCCGGAAGGCGATGTCGAGGCCGGGGGGCCATCTGCGGTCGCCGAAAAACTGATGTTCCCTAGGGGCAGCGAGGAGGTGCGCGGAGAAGGCGTCCCGCATGTCGCTGAAACCAGGAGGCTGAGGAAGAGACTTAAACTTCTTCGTCTGCCGACCAGCATCGACGAAGGCCGATACCTTGCGCTTGAGGGGGGGAGACGGAGGGCAAGCGTCGACTGGAAGGGAGGCGGAAACGATGCGGGCGGCCTCATCCAAGGCGAGCAACGTAGCCGCGCGAGAAGAAGAAGGCAGCGGAGAAGAGTCCGAGATGTCCGAAAGGGACGAGCGGGAGGCGGGGGAACGGCTACCTGGGCCTAGGAGGGCAGAAGCAGAATCCTCAGCCAGCAAACTCAAGGCGTCCTCGTCCCGGGGAGGAGGGGGAGCGGCAAGCGGACTGCCGCGGCGAGAACGGAGAGGTCCCCGAGAGGCGTCCAGCCGGGAGGAGAAGGGAGAGCGACTACGAGGACGGGAATGAGGGGGACCCTCCCGGCGAGGGCTCCGCGCGGAGCGACGCCTAGGGGAACAAGACGGCCGACGCGAAGAGCGATGGGGCGAAGACCGCCGGTAGCGCGAAGAAGACCGCGGCAAAGCCGCAACCAGGCGAGGGGGGCTGGAGGGCGTCCGACGAGAATGATGATGCCGACAACGAGAGTCCCACGGCGAGCGAGATCGCGGCGAATAGGGAGAAGCCCTAGAGTCGTGAGTCCTTGGTCGCGTAGCACTTCGTCTCTGAGAGCCGGGCGCTAAAAGGCGGGCTCCCTGCCGGTAACTTGACTCCTCGTAGGAGTGCGCGGGCGTGAGAGACGAGCGAGAACTGACCGCAGACAAGGGGCGGCGAGGGTCGCGTCCCCTTGGGCCGAGCTCAGGGAGGACGGCACTTGGGGTCTGCAAGGTAGGGTCAGTTGTTCCGAACAGTGCTGGGTGTACGCGTTCTAAGCGGCGTCGTATCCATGGGGTCCGAACGGACAAGCTTGGTCCCTGCTCCTGACACACTGGGGGACGCTCGGACGGGAGGGTTACTCACAGGTAACGGCCGGTCCCGCCTGTAAAATCTCCAAAGCTGCGACCACTTCAGTTCTGGCCACGTGGAGCAGAGGTCACAAGAGCGGCCCGAGGCACAGCCAGAGCAAGGGAGGCATACAGCGTGGTTGTCCGTTGGCCACTGGAAGTCGCCGCAGAGGGTGCAGGTTCGCACTTGGCAACTGCAACACACAAACAAACAAGCGTACAAGCGAGAGCACGTGGCGGCGCCCAACAAGGGGAAAGGGGAAACTAAGGTGACAAAGTCAACATACCCAAAGTGAACACACAATTCACCCCCCCCCCCCCCCCCCCCCCCCAAGGTGCGAGCGCCGAGGCACGAGGCCGGCAAGCTAAGAGTCCGGAGCGCAGCAACGCTCCGCCAGCCCCCGGCTACCCAACGTAACCGCAACAAAAGACGGAAAGCCGTCTTGCACAACACATGTTTCATTGGTCAATCTCAGCATGAAAAACAAAGATAGTTTATGCGCCCGCGCTAGGTATTAAGCGACACGGCGTAGGCCGCAAGGGCCAAGCTGAGAAACAAAGCACGGCGCCAGGTTAAACAAACAAAGGCTGAGAAGAGCTCACGACCGGCGACCCGCTTGGAGGCCGGCCGAAGGCCAATCAACTACCTTACCTCTCCGCAGCAACAGGGGCGGGGGACGACACCTCCATACCACAACAGCGCCGAAGGCGGGAAAGGAGGCCAACCGAAGAGGCGAGAAGGCAGCAGAGGCAGAAGAAGAAGCAGCTGAAGGTAGCAGCACACGGCAAGAGTCCGCAAGCGAAGCAAGTCCCAACACAGGACAAAGACGGGTTCCAAACCGGTCGAAAGTAAGCGAGGCCGGAGGCTAGCAAAACACGTCTGCACTAGACGAGCTAAGTAGACTAAACTGAGTAAGCATCACATGACTCGGAACCGGATGGGCAGTCACAGGAGATCACTCTCGGCCCCTCTGTGGGTTCCCCGAGTGCCTCCCGGTTGGTGCAGGGGCACAACGGGTTCCTAGGCTAAAATTGAGAGTAAGTAGACACTTCCCTATCAGTCATGTCATCGGTAATGTTTTTGAGGAAATAAAGCTTCCTTCTTTTTAGACTTTCCTATCGAAGATAGAGTCCTATCGAACAGAGCGAGTCCCGTACACAACCTTCTGAGACTAGCAAAGACTGGCGTATGAGCGGTGTGGTGCATGTGTGGTTGAACCAGAAGGGAGGCTACCCGGGTTTCCGCCTAGGCTATGGCGCCCCTCACCTGCCATCATGACCATACTCGTACACAACAATTTTGGGCTAAAATTAGACTAGCTAAGAAACCATTTCCTTTAAGTAATACCATCGGTAATGTGTTTTGAGAAAACAAATGATTATCTCCATGGTTTGGTCCACTGACAATGAGAAGTACCGGCAATTCAAAGCAAAACTTCCTCTAAACACACATGAACTAGACATAAAAATTCAGACTGATTTGTGTCACTTAAGTGTGTACTGCCGGCCGATAAACAGGCCATTGCATCATATAGTGTGCGATGTCAAACACATCTTTACATGTTTTTGAACGTCAATGAAACTTTTACCTTATAGTTTGATTGCACGAGCGTGTGTGTTCGTGTGGAGGTTGTGGGGGATCTACATTCAAGTTCACCCAGAGAGGAGGAATGTGTTACACTGTGCAAAGGGAGAATAAATCCCGTCTGTCAGAGGCATAGACCATCATGAGACCCCACAGACAGTTCACTAGCGTTAATATGCGCCTTGACACTGCATCATTCATTTTCATCTTGGGCCTCCCGCCAAGGAAATTACAGCTTTGTCTGAATCTGTGAGAGTGACCAGATGCCAAGGTAACTAAACCCGCTGCCTGTTGCTGGACATGGTACACGCAAATACTAGACAGCCTTGACCTGAGAAGTGGGTAGGGGTGCTGGCGAGGATGGATGGGAGGGGACGTAACCACTCCCACTAGCTGTCTGTTACTGCTAGTTTGGCTGGTCACTGCTGGTGCAGTCCCATGGGACACTGCGGCAAATGGAGGAACACCTTCAAGAGAGAGCCTGTCTTTTAAGCGGCATTTGGGGAAGACTCAAAAGATGAACGATCAGGGTTGATCGATATCCCCCAGAAAGCAAAAATTCTTTACCAGTTAATAAATGGAAAACAAATCTGCAGACAGACTTACCTGGCCCATGTGATTCTGGAATGACATCATAGATTCTGCGAAGCAAATTTTCAAGCTGTGGACAAACAAAAAGCAACATGTCAAATCTTTTTCACATGAAGTGAAAATAGTACTGTTTGTTTGTTCATTTTTCTTTTTCTTTTTTTTCCACCCCGCTTGTGTAAAAACATAAACCACCAACATCTCCCAAGACCTGTAACGCAAAGAGATTATGCATTCAGTTGCAGAATCCCCCAAACTGCTTAGCCCTACAATGAGTTTCATCTGCCATCACCTGAAGCAATTTCACACCATCTCTTATTCTGTACTGAAGAAACAGGCATATCTATGAACATAGTGTGTAGATTAACCTATGAAATCCTGAGGGGTGAGTTTCAAATTTGTGTATTGTCCTATGAAGGATAAATTACAGATCAGGAGATATATTTAGTTCAAGGATGGTGCCAGAATAGCTTTGGGGCCTAAACTATCATTGTCAATTTCATTTCATGCAAAAGCGTATTAGGATGGAAAGGGTGAGAAAGAGGTAGGCTTGGAAAATAAAGGACAATCAAGAGATAGAACTGTGCACAGTTCTCTCCCGTACTAGGCCTTGTTCTACCTACCTGGTCGTTAACAGGACCCCTTGACTGCTAATGACCATGCTTGGCGAAATGACGCGTCTTTTCCGTCCAATGGTATCGTCAGTAGCAGTCAAGTGGTTAACACCATTGCGTACTAACCTCAGCGCCAACAGTGCTGGTCTTGTAGCTGTCAAAGTCTGGCACCGTCTTGGGTCTGAAGTAATCAAACACCACTTCACACCTTTCCCAAGTCAGGTCAATCTAGAAACACAAAATTTAATAATTACAGAAGTTGTTATATATTGTCTATAACACCTCAAATTAACACTTTCCAACCTTATGGAGTATATATTTTTCATATCAATATCCTAGGGCACAAAAGTGGGATACGACGCTTTTCCGTGGGCCCTACCACACGTTTTTTTAACCCTTATCATTCGGAATTCACCAGTGTGTGAAATAAGTTTGACTAAAATAATTCAAGGGTAGTGCCAGAATAGCTTGGCGCCTCTAGGTGCCAAGCTATTCTGGCACCACCCTTGAACTAAACCATTGGTCTATATCCTTATCTGTAAGTACTATAATGTAACTTGCATATGGCAGTGCACAAATTTAAAGCTTTTAGCCTCAGTAAGATATGGGTTAAATGGTAAATCAAAAGTAGGTACAAATATACACATTTTTTTTATGTAAACAGTGAATAAAAGCCAAGACGTATATGCGCAACTGATGTAGCCACGTATATGATGGTCTTCAATGACCACACTTTTCACCCTCTAGCATTTCTCTTTAGAGAGCATCTGCCCTTTAACCCATTTGGCCCCCGAGTCTCTACAGCAGGAGATTGATTGACCATAATAATTCAAGGGTAGTGCCAGATTAGCTTGGCGCCTGCAGGCGCCAAGCTAATCTGGCACTACCCTTGAATTATTATGGTCAAGCCATCTCCTGCAACTGGTACATAGTCATCAGGCAACGCCTGCAAAATATGAGAAATGGGACCTTGGGGCTAAAAGGGTTAAAACCACTTTTTTTTCCCAAATAAATACGTTGATTGTACAGGTTCTACAGTACCAGCTGTGGGGGACAGCTCCACCATAAAAGTTTAAAAGTATTGCCAGATTAGCTGAGCACCAGGAAAAGTGCCAGGCTGATCAAACACTATACTCACGAGCCAACAAGCTCTGTCTCTCCCACAATACGCAGGAAACCATTCTAAAGTATATCCTGTATCAGGCAATGGCTCTAGAATTTGTAACACTGTACACAACAAAACCTGTTTAGAGCGACCAGCCTGATCAGAGATCACCTTTCATTAAAGACCATCATTTAGGTGGCCACAGCCACCTAAAAGATGGTCTTTAATGAAAGGTGACACTTGTTACATCAAGACTTCTCTTAATCCATATCATACTGAGGCTAAAACCTTCAAATTTGTACACTGCCATATGCAAGCTACATTACAGTACTGACAGATAAGGATACAGACCAATGGCTTTAGTTCAAGGGTAGTGCCAGAATACCTTGGCGCCTAGAGGTGCCAAGCTATTCTGGCACTACCCTTGAACTATTTTAGTCAAACATATGTCACACACTGGTGTATTCCGAATGATAAGGGTCTTCTGAGATTCTAGAAGCTGGACACTTACAGGAGTGACGTTGTGATCAAACAGGTGTCTGGCCTTTCCCTTCTTGTTGGGATGACTGTACAAGCAGAACACACACTGTTCGAAGGCCGTTTCCAAATCCTCTTTGAGGGACTCGTGAGCATGAGCCAGCTCGCGCGCCAACACTTCCATGTAGAACAGAAGAAAGAACCCACGGTCCTTTGTGCACCAGGCATGTCTGTGTGTAAAGTGAAAAGTATCAGAATGTTTCTTTCCTTCAAATGAATATCAGCAATATGGCATAATAGGGGCCTGGAGCCAGCTGCATGAGTGAGCTTAGTCCTGCGCCAGCCACTAAGCAAGGTGCGCCACGATAGCGGTGCGCCTTGCTTAGTGGCTGGTGCAGTCACTCATGTAACTGACCCCTGCTGCCTATCCTTGCTGCCTAACTTATCTATAAATAGCTTATCTGTCTCAAGTTTATCTCTAAATAAGTTGGTTGGTTGGTACATTGCTTATCGTCCCGAGAGCAACAAGACTTTCTCAGGACATGCCTCCACTGCTTGTGAAAAAAAAAACGAAACAGAATACTGAATGCATGTCGTCAGCCGGTCTAATACGCTAAATAAACCTAAGACCATTTAGCAACACACATCCAATATCAAGAGCTACAGGCAGCGCAGACAGTAGGGAGAGTTTAAAAAAGGAAAATACAGGTGAATGGCCTAAGGGTAGACAGAAACACATGCCCCAGAATAGAGGGGAAACCCACCGTGTGAGGTTGACCAGGGTGACCCTGGGAACTAAAAAGTAGTTAACCCCACCCAAGTCCCCCTGGGCAGACCCGGGTGGGGGCTCTAAATAAGAATTAAGTACAGTTGTACTGTTAATATCAGGTGAACTTTGGATGTGGATAAAGCAGCTCCTTGTGAGCAAGAGGCATACATTATCCTGAGCCCTGCGGCTGCATAATCTGTAATATACATTATCCTGAGCCCCTGCGGCTGCATAATCTCTAATATACATTATCCTGAGCCTCTGAGGCTGCATAATCTCTAATATACATTATCCTACGCCCCTGCGGCTGCATAATCTCTAATATACATTATCCTACGCCCCTGCGGCTGCATAATCTCTAATATACATTATCCTGAGCCCCTGCTGCTGCATAATCTCTAATATACATTATCCTGAGCCTCTGCGGCTGCATAATCTCTAATATACATTATCCTGAGCCCCTGCGGCTGCATAATCTCTAATATACATTATCCTGAGCCCCTGCTGCTGCATAATCTCTAATATACATTATCCTGAGCCTCTGCGGCTGCATAATCTCTAATATACATTATCCTGAGCCCCTGCGGCTGCATAATCTTTAATATACATTATCCTGAGCCCTTGCTGCTGCATAATCTCTAATATACATTATCCTGAGCCCCTGCGGCTGCATAATCTCTAATATACATTATCCTGAGCCCCTGCTGCTGCATAATCTCTAATATACATTATCCTGAGCCCCTGCTGCTGCATAATCTCTAATATACATTATCATGAGCCCCTGCGGCTGCATAATCTCTAATATACATTATCCTACGCCCCTGCGGCTGCATAATCTCTAATATACATTATCCTGAGCCTCTGCGGCTGCATAATCTCTAATATACATTATCCTGAGCCCCTGCTGCTGCATAATCTCTAATATACATTATCCTGAGCCCCTGCTGCTGCATAATCTCTAATATACATTATCCTGAGCCCCTGCGGCTGCATAATCTCTAATATACATATCCTGAGCCCCTGCGGCTGCATAATCTCTAATATACATTATCCTGAGCCCCTGCGGCTGCATAATCTCTAATATACATTATCCTGAGCCCCTGCGGCTGCATAATCTCTAATATACATTATCCTGAACCCCTGCGGCTGCATAATCTCTAATATACATTATTCTGAGCCCCTGCGGCTGCATAATCTCTAATATACATTATCCTGAGCCCCTGTGGCTATATAATCTCTAATATACATTATCCTGAGCCCCTGCGGCTGCATAATCTCTACTTGTTATTATTAGGTGTGTACCGGTACTTTGCTTTGATCATCACTTTGGTATCAGTTTCAGCCAACTTAATAAAATTTCAAATACAAAACGATTTCCAAATACCGTCAGTAGCTCGCTTGAGCTTGCCCTTAGCACCACGTGAATCTTCTGTGTTTACGTACAGTGTGTGAGTGAATGCGTGTGATTCACGTGAGCGTGCTTGTTGGGTTCAGTTCGCGGCTACATTCTGCGCATTGAGTTATATTATAAATATGAGAAATGCGCCATATAAATTCTATGCATTATTATTATCATACTCTGTCTTCTTCAGCATAATTGTTTATTGCCATGACTGTGTTGTGCTGCGCTCTTTCTTTTTTGCTCACCATGCTGTTTGTGTAATGTCTGCTGACTGTACATGTACAGTGGGTGGACACTGCATGGGCTGGTGGTGCGGCAGATGTGAGAAGCGTGTGCACTGCATCATATCACATGCTTTGTAAAGAGCTCTGAGGCAAGCAATGGGGATTTAACACTATTTAAAAAACCCTTTATTATTATTATTATTATTATTATTGACACAAACCTGCCAAGATACTCGTGCCCAACACTGAGCAGCATGAGCGATGAGCTGATGGCACCCTCGATCTCGTTCTGACTCTCTGCGTCCGGCAATTTAAGGACATTCAGCTTCTCCTCCTCACTGCCACACACAGAAATTAACACAAGAAATGAACTGACTTCGATGGCCAACCCCCTTGTGTATTCATCCGTTCCTACTGTAGACAGCAACAGGCAGCTAAATGCACAAGGTATTAACCCATTTAGCTCCAACACTCGAGATGGACTGACCATGATAATTCAAGGGTAGTGCCAAATTAGCTTGGTACCTGAAGGCACCAAGCTAATCTGGCACTACTCTTGAATTATCATGGTCAGTCCATCTCCTGCAACTGGCACATAGTTTTGGGGATAATAATTTGGGAAATGAGGCCATGGGGTTAACCCTCTTAGCCCCAACACCCTACAGCAGGGGATTGATTGACCATGATAATGCAAGTGTAGTGCCAGATTAGCTTGGCGCCTTCAAAAGGCGCCAAGCTAATCTGGCACTACACTTGCATTATCATGGTCAATCTATCTCCTGCAACTGGTACATAGTCATTAACTTAAGTAACATTTCCAAAATTTGGGAAATGCACCTGTGGGGCTAAAAGGGTTAAATGGGTTAAGTCACAAAACCATGTGTGTTTATGACAGGGGAACCTGTTTTGCGCAACAGCGGTCTTAAAATGACAGGGAAGTCTTGAAGGGCAGACAGTGCCACCTGTCACATCATGGTTGCTACAGCCACCTAACCCTTATCAATTGGAATACACCAGTGTGTGAAATAAGTTTGACTAAAATAGTTCAAGGGTAGTGCCAGAATAGCTTGGCGCCTCTAGGCACCAAGCGATTCCGGCACCACCCTTGAACTAAAGCCATTGGTCTATATCCTTATCTGCAAGTACTATAATGTAGCTTGCATATGGCAGTGTACAAATTTGAAGCTTTTGGCCTCAGTATGATATGGGTTAAACGATGGTCTCAAAGACAGGTGATCCCTCATGAGAGCAGTCCTTACTCAAGTAATCCATCCAACAAATCACTTTTTTTTTTTAGGCAATTTCACCGCAGCTGTAGATTGAACAGTTTAATTTAAGGGTAATGGCATATTAGTTTGGCGCCTACCTCTGCACTATCTCGGCACCATCCTATCTAGTTGATCCATACTTATTTGTTGTGTCAGAATTATTTAACTCTAAGGCTGCATTTATTATAATTTTGGAGGTGTCACTTAATGACTATGTATCAGTTGTAAGAGATGGAATGACCATGACAATTCAAGAATAGTGCCAGATTAGATTGGAGCTAAGCTGATCAGGCACTACCCTTGAATCATCATGGTAAATTCACCGCCTGCTGTAGTGCGTTGGGACTAAATGGGTTAAGAAAGTATACATACAGAGGGAAATCACTCAGTGATGGACAAACAAGCATTTAGATCCCTTGCCCCCTGCCTTGTGGCACCCAATCACCCAAGGAAGGGATCAGGGGATCTAACTTTGTCCAGCACTGAGTGATTTCCCTTGTCTCACATCTGGTGTGTGATGATTCAGTAAAGTGTTTAACCTTTTGGTTGTCGGTAGCGGTTTTTGTCACGATGATTCCTGCAGGAATCATTGTGACAAAAGCCACTACCAACAGCCAAAGGGTTACAATATACACAAAATGGCCGCTCACTGCTTGATGACTCGGTAGAGGAGGGTCCAAGGCAGCACGCTGCTGATCGGCATCTCAGTGACAGAGTCCGACACGTCGTGGTTGATCTCGATGATGCGCATCAAGTTTTGAGCAAAGCGAACAGACGTACGGGGGGTGAGGAAATTGAGAGCTTGCCGCTTTATGTCCATAACCCTGGAACATGGTAGCAATGGAGGTTACTGATAGAGTTGGTTTTTTTTAATCAAAAGTAGGTCAAATACTGAAACCACTGTCGCTGTTGTTGTTTGGGGTTTGGGGGCGTTATTTTTCTTAGAACCATGCGCAATTTTCGACCTACTTCTGATTTCTGAACAGCTATTAATCAGCTTTAGTTTTGAAAATGCACAATGTTCACAATCTTGATGGATATGCCTTTGTGCCATGCATCAAGTGGGCAATGGAGTTATCAAAGAATCAGAAGTCAGAAAACCCACAAAGTTTACACTTTCTGTGGACTCCGAGGAAACAAAATCCTGCAAAACCTGGCAGCAATTAGAACCAGAAATAGGTCAGAAAATGCATAAAGTTCACACATATAGTGGATCTGGCTTTATGTCCAAAACCATACAACATGGAGACATCTGAAGTTATCCATGAATGAGAAGTGTGTCAGACAATGAACAAAATTCACACACACACACACTGAATCTGGCCACCGTGTTCCATCTGCAGGAAGAAAATAGGCATATGAATACAGCAGAACCTGTTTTGAGCGACAGTTGTTGCAACAAAGAAAGTGGTCTTAAAGACAGGTGTTCTCTAAAGAGAAGTCTTGAAAAAGTGTTACATGTCATGAAAGAACATCATTTAGGTGGCTGTAGCCACCTAAATGATGGTCTTTAATGACAGGTGACCTCTCTTCATTCAGAACAGATTTTCCTGTACATTGTAACTCTAATAATGCTCTCACCTCTGCAGCCCATGGAAAAGCCTAACCAGCGTTTGCGCCCAGCTGTCTCTGGTGGGGACAGTGGGGGAGTGGCGATAGTGGTGGAGGGCCTCATCCAGGGCCACCTCCCCCCACACTAAACAATGGCCCAGGTCCTGCAGGCGAAACAGGGCGTCCATCAGAATTTCCAGCTGGATGTGGCGTTCTGGATCCGGTAACGTAGACTGGACAAAATGTAGTGGAAAATGATACTGACAGTAGAGTTTGTTAACTTTTTGACGACGGAACGTACGTGTGTGCAAGGCAAAGCTCCGATGCCAACGGGGCGCACACATATGTGCGCTGGCCTCGTTTACATTGCCGACAAGGCGCACACATGTGTGTGCTCAAATTCCAGTTTAACGAGCAATACCGGCAGTACGGTCTAAGGGAAGCAACCTGCTATAATATTTCAAGCACTCATTTATGTACTGGTAGAGTGACTTTTCTTGTTTGTATGGGCTGAAACAAGCAAAATGGAGGCAAAGCGAGCCCACAAGCGCGAAAAAATGCATTTTTCTCTAAAATGTATTTTTTCGAAAAATACTTATCGATGGCATTACTATATGGAAGATACACTTAGCTTACCAATTTCAGTCTAAGAATCTGTTGTGTATACCTACACAACCAGGGAGGCGACTCTAGGGAGTCGTTACCAAGAAACCCTGAGTATAGCACTCCAGTGGCAAGCAGGGAGATCATTCGAGTAATGCCATCGGTAAGTATTTTTCAAAAAAATACATTTTAGAGAAAAATACATTTGTTTCCTCAAAATACATTACCGATGGCATTACTATATGGAAGAATAGCGAAAAGGAGGCGAGTGCTGCCCGCAAACCCGCCAGTGCAAACTAGCGCAGCCCGCGAGGGGCAACCTCCCCACGATTTCAGCTAAGTGTGACCTACGGCGCCCGAGGCGCCGGGAGGGAGAGTTGCGCTGCAGCGAAGTCCCCCACTAGCTAGGGCCAGGTAGTCCCGCGAGGTCCCTGAGGTAGAAGCGGGCAAAGGTGGAATTAGCCTGCCACCCGACAGCCGCCCCCCCCCCCACCCCCCCCACCAAATGTCTTGCACGCCACCGTTCCGATCAAACATGATGCCAGTGGAGACCGTACAGACCTCGTGTGCTTGTATAAGCGGCCCTTAGCCCCAGCTGGGGAGAGCTCATCGTACGCAGAGCAGATAACCCAACGCAGCCATGAGGCAACCTTCTGCGCAGAGATATAGACCCTGCTGGGGGATAGCGGAAGGAAGAGGTGGGTCCGGCCGCGTCGGATAGGCTCTGTCCTGTGCAGGTAGACTCGCAGCGCCCGGACCGAGTCCTGGGTCTGGTCAGGTCCCCTGAGAGGGCGCAGGGTAATGACTGGGGCCCAGGGCGAGGGGAGCCGATTCCTCGCCAAGAAGGCGGGGTCCGTGAGGAGGTGCACGGAGCCATCCGACCTGTGCTGTAGACAGGCCGGCTCCACCGAAAGCGCATGCAGCTCGCTGACTCGGGACGCTGTAGCGAGCGCCAATAGGAAGCAGGTCTTCCTGGTCATGTCCGCCAGACTGGCCAAGGGCAGAGGCTCGAACTTGCTCAAATTCAGCCAGGTAAGGACCCAGGGGAGGTCCCAGCGAGGAACGAGCGAGTGTGGGACCGGTCGCCGGAGCTCGAAGCACATCAGGTCCGAGAGGTCCAGGCATGCCCCAGGGTCCGCGCAGCCCAAATGGCGGTACGTGTCCGCCACCATGGAGAGGTATCCACAGATGGTGATAGGGGCCAGGTTCTGCTCTTGGAAAAGCCACAGGAAGAACTTGGCTAGCTGAGGGGATGTCAGAGCCGTGGGGGAGAGGCGCCTCGACCCGCACCATCCCCGGAAGACTCGCCACTTTGCCTCGTACACCCGGTGGGTGGAAGGTCTGCGGGCCGCAGCGATAGCCTCCACCGCCGCATGCGAGAAACCTCTTGAGGAGAGGGCTTGCCGCACAACCTCCAGGCATGTAAGGTGAGCCGCTCCGGGCACAGGTGAAAGATCTGCTGCCTGTGCTGCTTCAGCATCGTGTGGGGGGTGGGCAAGGACAGGGGGGGGGATCCATGGAGAGGCTGAGGAGATCGGTCGTCCAACTCCTGTTCCAGGTGGATGGAGCGACGAGGAGATGGATCACATTGCAGCCCCTGAGCTTCAGCAAGACCTTGGGCACCAGCACTGTCGGTGGGGACGCGTAGGTCACGAGGCCCTCATAACAGACGGAGAGAGCATCCACCGGCCACGCTAGGGGATCCGGGATGGGAGAGACGAAGACAGGCAGTCATCTGTTCCACTGAGTCACGAACAAGTCGATCATCGGGGTCTCCCAGTGTGCACAAATCATGCAGAAGATCTTCGGACTCAGCGACCCCTCGATGTGCAGGAGCTGACCTTTCCACAAGAGGGAGTCCGCGAGGACGTTCAGGCAGCCTGGAATTTGGTGAGCCCGGAGTGAGATGCTATGGTCCCTGCACCCCAGAAGCAGCTGGTAAAGGAGCATGCAGAGGGTCGGGGAGCAGGTGCCCCCCTGCTTCTGGATGTACGCGACGACCGTCACATTGTCGGACATGACCAGGACCTCTTGGTGGAGAAGACGGGACTGCCAATGGTTGAGGGCCAACCACACCGCCTTTAACTCCAGCCAATTGATGTGCCTGTCCGAGAGATCCGGGGGCCACGGGCCCGAGGCAGCGGAGACGTCCGGCAGGAGGTGCGCGCCCCAACCCAACCGGCTGGCGTTGGTGCAGAGGGAGATTGATTGATTGATTGTACATTGCTTAACGTCCCGACAGCAACAAGGCTTTCTCAGGACGTGCCTGCACTGCTTGTGAAAAAGAAAAAACAGAACATTGAATGTATGTCGCCAGCCGGTCAAATACGTTAAATAAACCTAACACATGGGGCCTAAATAATGCTAAGACCATTTAGCAACACACATCCAATATCAAGAGCTACAGGCAGTGCAGACAGTAGGGAGAGTTTTTAAAAGGCAAATACAGGTGAATGGACAAAGGGTAGACAGAAACACATGCCCCAGAATAGAGAGAAAAACCCACCCTGTGGGGCTGACCAGGGTGACCCTGAGAACTGCAGAGGGAGAGCTGCGGCGGGGGAGAGCAGAGAGGGACACCCGAGACAAGCCAGGCGGGGTCCGCCCACCGCTGGAGGTGGGCCCGGACAAGCGGGAGGACAGGGACTGGGGCCGCGAGGTCGTGGGAGGACGGGCGCCAATGGGCAAGGAGGTGGAGCTGGAGCGGGCGCGATTAGAGCCGGCCCAGGGGCAAGAGATCCGCCCCTGCGTTCATAAGGCCGAGTAGTTGCAACCAGACCCACACCAGGACCCCGTCCACGCGGGACACCCGGCAGGAGAACTCCACCAACTCGTGACGCGTGCCTCCAGCAGTCTCACGAGGCTGCAGTCGGTCAGAAACTCCATAAAGAGATGCACAAACCAGTGGGACAGAGAGAGATCGGACTTTCCTCTGTTGACCAGGAAGCCGAGTCGACGGAGGAGGGTGAGAAACGCATCCCAGTCCGCGGCAAGGGTGGCAGAGTCCTGGTTCCGGAGCAGTAGATCATCCAAAAAATTGGAGATGGGGCTGGAGGACGTCTGACAGGCCTTGGCAACCACTGCATCCACGATCCGGGTGAACACCCAAGGGCTGAGAGTTTGACTGGACTGCCACTCACGGGCTATGTACGCACTAACCACATGTCTAAAATCACTATAAACAGTCTGTGTGTCAGGGACAGGGTCGTTGCGGGCATCGTTGGCAGCAGAATCTGTGATCCTGTTGCCTTCGATGCCCACATGCCCTGGGACCCAAATAAAAATGATGTCATAATATTCCTTCATCAAGTCTGTGTTGAGTTCTCTGATCTGCACCAGCAGTGGGTGGTCATTTCCCGTGCCCTGAAGGGCTTGCAGGGCAGAAAGAGAGTCAGACAGAATCAGGAAGTTCCTTTCTCTAGATCGATAAGCATGCCTGAGTGCCAGCAGAACCGCCTGCAGTTCTGCACTAAATACAGATGAGTGGTCTGGGAGGCGGTGCTTAAATGGGTGTCTAGGATGGAGAGGACACTGCGGCCGCAGCCACTCTCCCATCCGCAGACTTTGACCCATCCGTATAGATATGACAATAGCCAGGAAAAATTGAAAGGAGTTCATTCAGGCTCTGTTGGTATATGGCTGGTGGAGTAGTCTTTCTTGTGGGCAGTCAAGTCCAGCAAGATGTCAGGAACCGGTAAGAGCCAGGGTGGAGTGATGTGTTGCAGGGATTCCGAAACTCTGTCCAGGTCCAATCCGGCCGCCTGCAGATGAGGTCGGACACGGAAAGAAAGTGGACGGACAGCTCCCGGATGGGTATCATAAATCTCTGCAAATGATGGTTTAAAAACCCAATCATAGGCAGGATTGTCTGGATGGGCCTTCAGTTTCAGAACGTAGCTGAGCATGAGGCGGAGGAGGTGGATGCGGCGGAGCTTGAGAGAAGGCTCCCCTGCCTCGGCATACAGACCAGAAACTGGAGACATCCTGAAGGCCCCAAGACATATCTGCAGACCCTGATGGTGAATTGTGTTCAGACGCTGTAGCACAGACTTGGAAGCTGAGCCATACACCACAGAGCCGTAATCCAGTTTGGACCGAACAAGGGCCCGGTACAGTCGAAGTAAGACAGTACGGTCCACACCCCAGTCAGTATGACCAATGACACGAAGAACGTCGAGAGCCTTCTGACAAGAGGTTCTGAGGTAATTAATATGGTTGCGGAAGGTAAGTCTTTTGTCAAAGATGACCCCCAGAAACTCTGCCTCCTCGGCCACCTTAATTGGCACTCCAGCAATGCTCAGGCTAGGTTCTGGAAAAAATCTCGTCTGATTAGTAAAATGCACACAGACTGTCTTGGAGGGCGCGAACCTGAATCCATTGAGAGACACCCACCGTTGGATGCGATCAACGCACAGCTGCAAACGCCTCTCAAGGGACGCAAGTCCTCGACCACGTGCGCACAAAGCAAACAAACAAACAAAGAGCATTCAGAATCATCCTTGACGGCCTTTACAATGTTATTAATTTTAATACTAAATAAAACAGGAGATAGAATGCTGCCCTGCGGGCCACCCATCTCTTGTTCAAAGGAGTCGGAGAGGGTGGAGCCCACACGGACATGGAACGACCGGTTAGTCAAAAAATTGTGAATAAAAACGGGCAGGTGCCCTTTAAAATCCATGTCCAACAAGTCAGACATTATTCAATACTTCCAGCTAGTGTCATATGTCTTCTCAAGATTGAAGAAAATTGCATAGACATGCTGCTTGTTGACAAAAGCATCTCAAATAAATGATTCAAAGCGGACTAGATGGTCAGTTGTACTACGGAAGCGCCGGAAACCGCACTGGTGGTCTGTGATGAGACCCTGTGACTCAAGATGCCACACCAGGCGGGCGTTGACCATGCGCTCCATAGTTTTACATAAACATGATGTCAAAGCGATAGGCCGGTAGTTGCCCGGGCCCGGGTCAAAAGGATCCTTACCCGGCTTGGGGATCGGTACAACCACAGCCTGGTGCCAAGACGGCGGAAAATGGCCAGTTCTCCAGATATGGTTAAAGGGCTTGAGAAGTACAAGGTGTGACCTCTCAGGCAGATGCGTTAGGAATTGATAGTGGATGGTATCTAGGCCAACAGCAGAGTCATTACATTTCTGCAAGGCTTGCTGCAATTCTGATAATGTAAAAGGGGCATTATAGTCTTCTGAGTTATCAGACTTAAAATCACAAATACAAGACTCTCGCTTCTCCTTCTCTCTCTGGAAGAAGGGTGAATAATGCTCTGTTGAAGAATTATGGGCAATGGTGGAGGCAAGCAAATTGGCCACAGCTTTTTTATCTGTGACCAAGCTGGCACCATCTCTAAGATGGCCGACAGAAGCCGAGCAATCCCTGCCCCTAATTCTTTGAACAGCCTTCCAGACTTTCTGGGATGGAGTCCGAGAAGTTAAAGATGAGACGAAGCGTCTCCAGGAAGCACGGCGTTCACATTTTAAAATGTAACGGGCTTTCGCCCTCAGCCTTTTAAAGGTTAAAATATTCACTTGTGACGGATTACGGAAAGCACGTCACTGAGCAGATGGTGGCAGGTAAATACTGCATATGGTTATGGTCTTCTTTAAGGTAACCCGAGCTGCGACAGCCTGAAGACAGGTGTCGACACTAACGGAGCTACATAAAAACTGGTTGCTAATGAGAAAAGCCACTCCACCCGAGCGCCTCTCCGAATCAGAGCCTTTATGGATAGCATTAAAACCATTAAAGGAGACAGGATCAGAAGTCTTCAGGTAAGTCTCCTGAAGAGATATTACTGAGGCGCTATTGGACTTGACTAGAAGGCGTAATTCTTCAAAGTTAGTGTGAAAACCATGACAATTCCACTTAAGCAGAGAGTACATGATTAGGTTTTATGAGGAGGAGAAGAGTTCCTTCCCCCATTTTCCTGTGCTTTGGAAGGAGTCAAAGAAACAGAGGGGGGTCGACTCCCGGGTCTCCTCCAGTTCCTCGGAGATGAGGGGGGAAGGAGCTGCCACAGCACCAGCTACCACAACTTCCACCCCCTCCATTTGCTCCTCCAATGCAGCATATTTATTTTGAAGAGGGACATCAGTGTCCCCCTTCTGGGCTCGTACGCACAGCGGTCCCGTAACTTTCTTAGACTTTTGGGTCGGGGCAGCGTTCCTGCCGCCAGAGTTGGCGGCCTTAGAAGGCTGACCAGAGCCAGAAGCCTTTGTAGTAATATTGACAGGCTTGGGTGGGGGCTGAGGCTTAGGGGCAGCAGAAGGCGGTGCCACTGCACCAGTATCGTCCGCCTTCTGCGTTCCCTGGCTCCTCATCACCACTGGAGGAGGGTTACTCTCCAGGAGCGAGCGGATCCGAGGCTCTGCCCCTAACCAAGAAGTTGGGGTTTGACAAGAGAAGTCTTTGGTGGGGCGCTTGCCTGCCACCACAGCACTGAAAGTATACACAGAGGTGTTATTTGAGTTTGGCGCAGCCTCAGCTGCACCAGGGCCGTCAACCAGTTTTCGGGCATCCGCAAAGGACAGCCCCTTCTCCACACGCACCTGCTGAATCTTGCACTCGGATATCCAACGAGAGGGCACTTCTTGTCCGAAGCCATATGCGCCCCCCTGGCAATTCACACAGGGGGATGGCTGTGCAGGACTCAGCAGAGTGTCTGGGCTTAGTGCAGTGGGCGCATAGAGCCTCTGCCTGGCGGCACGTCTTCTGCCCATGGCCATACTTTTGGCACTTAAAGCACCGGAGGGGGAGAGGGACGTACTTTTTCACTTTTAGGGAGTAGTAACCTCCCCAGATGGTGGTAGGAGCTGTGGGGGTGCCAAACGTCAGGATGATGGTAGGGAGACGGATCTCCCTACCACCTCGTTTGGAAACGAAACGCCCGATGTAGGTCACCCCCTGTGACTTAAGGTTCCGTACAAGTTCATCTTCAGACAGATCTGCCAATGCTTGATCTTTAATCACTCCTCTAGAAGAATTCATCGTTTTGTGGGGAGTGACCTCCACTGGAGTGTCTCCGATAGAGGAGAGTCTCAGTAGCCCATTGGAGTGTGCCCGGGTATGGCACTCTACCAGTGTCACGTAACGGATGTGACATGTTGTTTCATTTTTTTCGCCAAGTCGTTTTTCTGTTAATAAATGTAGATCGCCGAATTCTGTACATAGCCTTAGTTTAGGGAAGTTAATAAACGTAGTGTGAGCGTAATCGTAAAGCCCGTGCAGCAAGCTTAACAGTGAGCGATTACAGCGGTTGCACGCTTTAGCCAAGTAGCTTTAAACCGAACAGTGTTCAGAAGCAAAGTTAACCTGCGAGGTAGCAGTAGGATATTAGTCAGTCAGCGGAGTTAGCCAGCGAAGTGAGAGTCTGGGTCAGGGTGCGGCCTCGTTTGGAGCCCTTGACAAGCTGTGTGAGGGTTCTTTTACCCTCCCTGCAAGACCACGGCCAGTGTTCCTGGGTGTGGGTGTCCCGAGAGACTTGTGACCACGGCTGCTACTCACCAGAAGACCCCTCCGGTTCGTCTTCGTCTTGTTTTGTCTCGTCCTGCCGGAGGACTCACCAGTGACAGGTAAATTATTCATGCCATTTTCCTCAGTTAGCTGCTGTGCTCTCGGGTGTGTGAATGTGTATATAGGTGCGGAAGGGTATGTTCGTCTAGTTTTTTAGTGATGTTTTAATTGAGTCTTTAACCATGTTTTTTAGGTTGGGTTGTAATGTGGTGGGTGTCGGATTTAGTTTATGTCGGCTGTCGCCGAGTGAGTATATTTAAAGGGCCATGTTGTAAAATGAATTAAAGTGGGTATCCTTTCAAATATATATTGGTATTAAGTCCTAGATGTAATGTAATAAGATTGTCACGTTGGGTGGTTGCTGGTGATTGTTTCATATCTTTGTATGTACATCGGGATATTTTGATAATGTTGGTTTTAGCAGTGGCAATGTTATTATACAAAAGTGGTTGTGCTAGCTTAATGCTAGTGTAATAGAATAGTGCAGACCTGGTGAATGTTGAATGTACATAGGAAGCTTTCATATCCATGATTGTATATTTAATATGGCCAAGGCAGGTATTAGGGTGAGACGAGACACAACTCACGTGGTTTGTGAGTAGGTGCGTGTCAAATAGGCCAGAATTAACTGTGTTGGCACTTTGACTGACAATGCGCCCTTTTCCAGTGCACTGGCTTCGATCATTGGCTTCGAAGATTTCGTTCTTCGATCTCATCATCCACGACCAACGGTGACGCATCATCGGGAGTCGGAACGCCTTCGCTAGCCGGTCCTGTTGGACAAGTACGTTGGGCTACAGCAGGCTGATTCTACGTTCTGAGCGTCGGTCACAGGCGTGCGTGGGCAAGCGCGGCTACGGTGCTCTGTGGTGCAGGGGTAGTACTCGTACGTTATGAGCCACCCTGTCTAGTGTGGGACAGAGGACACTGTACAGAGACAAAGTTACCCGCCTTGTATAGCCGTTGGCCATATTAGTCATTATCACCTGTTAGTCATATTCACATATTAGTCATTATCACCTGTTAGTCATATTCACATATTAGTCATTATCACCTGTTAGTCATATTCATCTGTTAGTCATATTCACCTGTTAGTCATATTCACCTGTTAGTCATTTTCACTTGTTAGTCATTTTTTATATGTTAATCTTTTTTAAGTGTTAATACGTTATGAGTGCATGTGTGGGTATGTGTGAGTGTGTGGGGCGTTAGTGGGTCGGGGTGGGAGTTAGAGTAAGGGTAGGTAATAAAGGATTTGTTTGTTGTTTATCACTGGCGTTGCGTTATTTATTTAGAGTGGGTGGGTTTTCTCGAGTGTCTGCACTCATATTGTCCACAGCGCCCTGACTCTGTCAGGCGTGTCGTGACATATTTGGTGGCAGCGGTGGGATAAGGATTAGGGGGAGGTAACAGGTTAGGTAGATTAGGGTATTTTTGTGCGCCAGTGACCGTGTGTTCGTGTTGTGGTACGAGTAAGATTTAGCGGGCGGTTGGCGGGAGTGGGGGCGTATTGCGCCAGGGGGCCACGGCCAGAGAGTGCAGTGCGCATAAACGAGGGGTGGCATGAGTGGTTGCCTCTCATTACTCAGGTACCGAGTGGTGAGGACCCTTCGGCTCTTGTCACTGTCTAGTCCTTATTCGTTGTTTGTATTCTGTGTATTTATTTGTTTTGTTTTTTCTTTGTCAGGGGTCCTGCTGGGGAGCAGTTGTCGTCGCTGCCTCCGTGACACCCACACCAGGATGCCCCCTAAACGGGATACCAGGGCCACCCGTGCCACGTCGGGGCACGACCCTGAGTCCGAGGGTGGTGGTGCAGGGGATGAGGGTCCAGGAGAGAGAGGAGCCACTTTGGCCACTCCCTCTCGGAAGGATTGATTGATTGATTGTACATTGCTTAGCGTCCCGACAGCAACAAGGCTTTCTCAGGACGTGCCTGCACTGCTTGTGAAAAAAAAAAATAAACAGAACATTGAATGTATGTCGCCAGCCGGTCAAATACATTAAATAAACCTAACACACGGGGCCTAAATAAAGCTAAGACCATTTAGCAACACACATCCAATATCAAGAGCTACAGGCAGTGCAGACAGTAGGGAGAGTTTTAAAAAGGCAAATACAGGTGAATGGACAAAGGGTAGACAGAAACACATGCCCCAGAATAGAGAGAAAAACCCACCCTGTGGGGCTGACCAGGGTGACCCTGGGAACTAAAAAATACCTAACCCCACCCAAGTCCCCCAGGGCAGACCCAGGTGGGGTGCTCTCGGAAGGAAACGGTGGTGAGTACCCTTACCCGTACTCTCACTGCAGCAGGACTGACACCCAGTAGGGATCAGGAAAGTAAAGAGGGGTTAGGGGTGATGGTAAACCCATATGAGCAGTATAAAGTGCTAGGAGAGGGCCTAGGACTTAGTGGGGGAGCTCTAACCCAGTTCATCCTGTCCGAAGTTAGGAGGGAGGAAGAAAAACGGGAACGTGACCTAGAGCGTAGGGCGTTAGAGAGGCAGCTCCAGATGGACCGTGAGGCGGTAGAGAGACGGCTCCAGATGGACCGCGAGGCAGTAGAGAAGCAGCGTCAGATGGACCGCGAGGCAGCCGAGAGACGGCTCCAGATGGACCGCGAGGCAGCCGAGAGACGGCTCCAGATGGACCGTGAGGCCGCAGAGCAAGCTAGGCGGGATGACTTAGCATTGACCGAACGTAAGCTAGCTGCCGCGGAACAAGCACGGAGAGAGGAGCTAGCCGCCGCGGAACAAGCACGGAAAGAAGAGCTCGTCGCGGCCGAGACGCGGCTTAGATTACAGTTAGCAGCATCGGAAAAGAAGTCAGTTACGGAGTCTAGTCAGCATTACTCGCTCAAGATGCGTCCGTTAGAGGATAAGGAAGATGTGGAATCTTACCTTCAGCTCTTTGAGAGAGTAGCCGAAACCCAGGGGTGGCCGAAAGAGGTATGGGGGATAAGGTTAGCACCTCTATTGCAGGAGGAGGCCCGTGATGCATACCTTAGGCTGACGGTAGAGCAAGGGAAAGATTTTGAGGTGGTGAGGGAGACCTTATTGAGAAGATTCAGGTGTGACGCTGAATATTACAGGCGCCAGTTTCGCGAAGCCAAAAAGGAGAGTCTCGAAACGTTTCCACAGTTGTTCGTTAGGTTGAAGACCTCAGTCAAGCGTTGGTTCACTTTAGCCCATAAGAACATAGAGGACGTAGAACAAGTGCTAGACATGTTTCTGTCTGAGCAACTTTATGCTATTATGAATGCAGACCTGGAAATGTTCGTTAGGGAAAAACGTCCTAGGAATGGTGAAGAGGCCGCGGAGCTAGCGCAGCTCCATATCGACACCAAACGGGCAGTCTCGCGTCCATTGGGTGGGGGGCCGATTCGTCCGCCGTTCAAGAAGGACAAAGGGTCGAATAAACCCCCTGAGACCAAAGCAGAACATAGGGCAGAACCAGCTAGTTCAGGCAGGGGGACTGGGGAACGGCTGTGTTTCAAGTGTAATAAACCAGGGCACTTAGCAAGGAACTGTCAGAGTAAGGCGTCAGTTAACCAAGTCACCATTGCTCCTGAGATAGTAGCCGTAATGACAGAGCCCGTGACCGTAGGGATGCGGACGATCCGGCCCTACGACCCGTGGAGTAAGGGATTAGCCAAGGGAAAGGAAGTTCGTATCATGCGTGATACCGGCGCGGATATGAGTGCGATCGCCGCCAAGTGGATAGAACCCAGGGATCTTACAGGTCGGTTCATAGACGTCAATCCCGTCGACCATACTAAGTCCGATAAGTATCCGACTGCATGGGTTGAAATCGATTCCCCATTCGTGCGAGGGACGATCGAGCTTATCGTAATGGAGCGCATGGGACCGGACGTAATCCTAGGGAACTGGGTGACTTTTTCAGATGGGAAACGTAGTCCCGTATCCATTGATGCCAGTGAGTGTGCTATGGCAGCAGCAGTCCAAACTCGAGCTCAGGTTCAGAGGGAAAAGGAGGGAGAGGGCGCGCTGAAAGTCGTTAAGCAGGCCGATCTCAATGTGACTCCTGCCCAGCTGATAGAGTGGCAAAACCAGGACGAAACTCTAGCTCGCGCTAGGAAGTTGGCCGAAGAGGGCCGAGCAATTCCGTCAGGGAAAAGTCTGATAGAATTTTGCAGGAGGAAGGGAATTCTGTATCGGGTCTATAGCAAAGGAGGCAGCCAAACGTCCCAGTTAGTCGTCCCGAAGCCTTTGAGGGAGACTGTAATGCGTTTAGCGCACGACCCACCGATGGGGGGGCATTTGGGAGGCAAGAGAACCCGGGAACGCATTTGGGGTACTTTCTATTGGCCGGGGCTGTGTGCTCAAGTTCGCAGGTACTGTGAGTCGTGCGAACAATGTCAGAAAGTAGTACCAAGAGGGAGAGTACCACGGGTTCCTATGCAACAGCTTCCGCTAGTAGAAGAACCATTTCAGAGAGTAGCGGTAGACATTGTGGGGCCTATTGCTCCAGCTTCCGACAGAGGAAACCGGTTCATTCTCGTGACCGTCGATTACGCCACTCGATACCCCGAGGCAGTACCTTTAAAGGGGATCGAAGCAGAAAGGGTCGCTGAGGCATTGTTAGAAATCTGGTCTAGGGTGGGAATTCCGAGGGAGGTGCTCACCGACCAAGGGTCCCAGTTCACTTCACAAGTGATGTCTGAAGTCAACCGTTTGCTGTGCATCCAAGGCAAGTGTACTACTCCTTACCATCCGCAGGCAAATGGCCTAGTCGAACGTTTCAACGGTACCTTGGTGTCCATGTTGAAGAAGTTAGCTAGCGAGCAACCTCGATGTTGGGACAGATACATTCCCTCATTGCTGTTTGCGTACAGGGAGGTTCCTCAGGAATCGACGGGGTTCGCGCCGTTCGAGTTATTGTACGGCAAGACTGTAAGGGGGCCCATGTCAGTTCTACGGGATCTGTGGACGAAAGAGCAGATGGGAGAAGAGGTGAGAGATGCAAGCCAGTACGTGGTAGATTTACGGAATCGCATTGAAGAGACTTGCAGGTTAGCGCAACAGAATTTGAAGCTAGCTTCGAAAAAGCAGAAACAGCACTTTGATCGCAGAGCCAAACCACGCAGTTTTAGTGCAGGAGACAAGGTTTTGTTGTTACTTCCAGTTAAACACAACAAGCTGGAGATGGCTTGGCAGGGACCATTCGAAGTTCTAGAGAGAGTCGGAGAGTGTGACTACAGGGTACGGGTGGGCAGTAAAAATAAACTGTACCATGCAAATCTGTTGAAAAAGTTCCAAGAACGAGTGTCAGTAGCTACAGTAGTGATAGATGAGGAGGACGAAGATGAGGGGGGAGAGGCATTCATGGTGGTAAAGGAAGTACCCACCATTCCTTTGGTAGTGTCTGAAGGACCCTCCGACGTCCATCTTGATCCTAACTGTCCAGAAATCCATTCTAGTATACAAGCTCTGACTGTCCAGTTTAAGGATATTTTGACAGATTATCCGTTGAGGACGACACTAGACTCGTGTGAAATCCACTTGACTGATGAAGTGCCGGTGAGAACGAAGCAATATCCTCTACCTCATTCTCAGCTAGAGGTAGTCAAAGCCGAAGTGGATGCTATGCTAGAGATGGGAGTAATCGAGAGAGCCAATTCCCCATACAACTCACCGATCGTCTTGGTGAAGAAGAAGGATGGCACTGTTAGGTTTTGTGTAGATTTTAGGAAACTGAATCAAAAGGTCGTGTTCGATGCTGAGCCAATGCCTGACGTGGAGTACCTATTTTCCTTACTGTCCAAGGCTAAGTACTTGAGTAAGTTAGACCTAGCTAAAGGCTACTGGCAGGTACCCATGTTAGAGAGCGACAAACCGAAAACTGCTTTCACCACACCGGCAGGACAATTCCAGTGGAAGGTAATGCCTTTCGGGTTAAAGACGGCAGGGGCAATTCTTTTCCCGAATGATGAGGAGGTTACTAGAACCTTTGCGATTGACGGAAGTTAGCAATTTCATGGACGACGTCATGATTGCTTCATCCAATAAAGAACGTCACTTACAGTGTATTGCCCAGCTCTTTGGTAGGTTAAGAGAGGTCCAGTTGGCGGCCAGACCTACTAAGTGTTACTTGGGGTTCAAGCAGTTGGAATATCTGGGGCACACAGTGGGTAACGGTCAGATAAAACCAGAGGGAGACAAGATGCAGCGGATAAAAGACGCGCCGCGACCACAAACAAAGAAACAAGTCGGATCGTTTCTTGGGTTGGCAAATTATTACCGCCGGTTCGTTCCTAACTTCGCGGCCATAGCAGCCCCACTAACCGACCTGACCAAGGGAGGAAAGACTGGACAGATCGGTTGGAACGATGCATGTGAGACAGCATTTGAGACGCTGAAGGCGCGACTGTGTTCAGGTCCTGTGTGCTCATTGCCAGACTTCGATCGTCTCTTCGTGTTGCAGACAGATGCGTCCGAAGGGGGGGTAGGGGCCGTATTATGTCAGGACCATGGTAACGGTTTACAGCCTGTTGCATGCGCGAGCAAGAAACTATCCAAAGCAGAGCGTAACTACTCCACCATCGAAAAGGAGTGTCTTGCAATCGTGTGGGGAATTCAAAAATTCCGTCAGTATCTGTATGGTAGGACATTCGTCGTACAGACGGACCATAGACCATTGCAGTACTTGCAACAAGCTAAATCCACAAACAGTCGACTGATGAGGTGGGCTTTGAAGTTGCAGCCATTTTCCATTAGAGTAGAAAGCATAGCCGGTAAAGTAAATGTACCTGCTGACTTTTTGAGTAGAACAGGGTGGTAGAAACCGTAAATGGGGAAGCAGTATTGGGACAGTCATATAGTAATCAAACCCAGGTGTTTGATCTGGGAGGGGGGTATGTCACGTAACGGATGTGACA